>JAJFZO010000034.1:8137500-9337500 GCA_021397835.1 Moringa oleifera | reverse complement strand
CTTATAGACTTCAGTTTTTTGAAGCTTCACTTCATTGAGGTTGTCACAATAAGGCCTAGCGGACGAGCCGACCACTCCATCCCACGAAGTGAGAAAAGGGTAGAATTGTCTCTTTTCTTTTGTTCAGTTTGATTAAAGGACAATGAATCTTAAAATTCATTTTGGTTGGTGTTTTAATGAAAATTAAGAAAAATAGGAGTCGTTACTAATATTTTTTGTGGTGTGATTGTTCATAAAAAATTCTCCTACTTCTCTTCCAAATCTCTTTTTCGAGACAAAAAACTAAAGAGAGGTAAAAGAAAAGTTTTGACACTGGAAAACGTTACCAAAAAAATTGGGTTTGCAATTTAGTCACATGTGAGGGAGGATTGACATAGTTACAATGCTCAAAATTAGTATGAATTAAAAGAAAAAGTATTTTATCCGATGATAAAAAGATTCAAACTTTATTTCCATATAAAGCAACACAGAATTACAAAGAGAAAAAACCTTTTAAAAAATTGCATGAATGATGAAAACTTGGTTCTCAAGATCATTTTGTTTAAGACCCGAAAAGTTGATTTTTGTCAAACCTTTAAATCTTAAACGAAATGCAAAGAAAGAATCTTGTTTTTTTGAAATCATCAGGGAGCATTCAGAATGATGCATTTTAGGCAAGGATTAGGGAGAGGCCTTCACACCAACTCCCGTTCCCTCAAGATAAAATGATTTTGTTTAGAACTCTGTTTGAGAAAAGACCCCTACACTTACATCATTTTGAAATTCGTTTATGTAAAGAGAATGACCATATGGTGCAAAACCGATAAAGAAAGGAGCTTATTATAGTAAGAAACCAATAAGAAAGCAAGAGAATATTAAAGAAAACATAAAGAATACACTGATACGCATGAAACAAACATCAAGATTTCATAAATGATTGAGTTGGTTGCAAAAAGAAAGATTAAGTTCATTTACTGGCATAATGCAACAACCTTCCCATAGTCTTTCTAGAAAAACTTTCACATGGTTTCGAACTATACTATCAAAATTCACTAAAAAATGCGAGTATTTTTCTTTTAAGAAAAGAAAGCTATTCTATTAGAAAACTTCTCTCTAAAAAAATTCTCTTTAGTAAGATCTTTAAAGCTGTCAAAAGGTCTTTCATTAAAGGGTATTTATAGGTATGGCCTCACTAGAAATGACGGGTGCACACCATTGAGCTAAGATGCGCACGTGCATGATTCTTGTATCATACACCTTTTTCTTGAATTTGAAATGTTTGGGGTAACCTCTAGAAATCTATAAACTTTTTTCACAAACACGAGTTTTGTGTTTTACTATTCGTTTTAATGACTAAGGATAGATCAAGATCTTTTGAAGTCGGGATTCATTTCAAGTTGAGATCTTAGTTTCATGGATGACCTAATGAGTGATCGAGGATTTACCTAGGTCGAGGAAGATAGAGGCTAGGTTGAAAGTAGGCTAGGCTGAATACAAATAGAAAAAACCATGCCTTTAGTGCTTAATCAGCTTTCCACTAATTTATTTCGAAAAGTCTCTTTTGACACATTTATTATATAGGTGTTAACTCAAAAGGTTACACGTTTTATATGTTACCTCTTGGTTTTCCTGATAAATGATTACTTCATTTAAAATGGATTTTAGAAAAGTATTTTCCTTCTTCACTCTACTTTTTATGAAGCTTCTAGATCCTTTTTTAATAAACCTAGATTTTTCTATTTTTGTCTTCAAAATTCATTATTTTAGGTGTCTTTTACTCATTTTCCTCTCCTTTTTCTATACTTTGAGAAAATGACTAAAAATCTAGAGCCTTCTTCTTATACCTTTAAGGATCTAGAATGGGTTAGGAGTAATTTTCTCATCCCCATATTTGTAGAGCTAAAAATCCCTTCTTCTTCTGACTAACCATAAACTTACCATGAAGGCTAGATTATGGTCTCTGAAGATAGCTTAAAGGGAGGCCAAGACTTACCCATCCATCCCATCTTTTAAAATGTTTACCGTAAGTTCGAAGTCTTTCCTTTCCAGCTCATGCTTAACTCTTGGCACTGTATACTTGCCTTTATTTCAAAACTTTTGTCCATGAACTATACATAACTTTCTATTGCCTTGTTTGCTAAGTTTTTTTTTTTTTGAGTTAAAGGCCAAAAAAAATGATAAAAATTTTGAATTTAAGTTTTATTACTTCGCTAGAATCAGCTTAAAACTCTTTTCAAAAGGCCTACCTTTGAATAATAAGGATTGGGCTAAAAAAATATTTCTATGCCTCTTGGCCCAAAATGTATCCTTTTCTGAACACCTGGAGAGAGTCCTTCAAAAAAAGCCATACTAAAAATATTAATCCCGACTTGACATCGGTCATTCAGTTTATTTGTGATCAAAAGGGTGTAGATAACTTTAAGGACCACATTACCGATATTAAGGTAGTAGTAGTTAGAGCCACTAGACCTTGGTATAAAGTCTTTAAATTCAATAGAACTTTTTGGTTTGTCAAAGACACATCAAGTTCGAGTCTTGAAGAGAAGCTTTCTTTCCATCTCCTTAATCTAATCCCCGATCTTGAGCAACCACTTAACTTGAAGCCAAGTACTTAACCTGAAGTGGGTGTACATCTTGATGAAAAGCCAACACCAAACCCCAAACTAAACACTGACCTTGAAGGGGATGTAAATCCTAATAAAAGGCTTGAACCTTAACCTTTTAATCGTCTATCTCTTGGTATGGTCTTTCAAATTGATGCCATGCCAAGTCTTATCATCCTTTTTGTTTTAGCTTTAATATTTTATTCCTACTTATTATTAATGCTTGAACATTACATTTTTCAAATCCAAAAGAAGAAGTGACCCTTTAACCAACTCTACCCTCTGTAATAAAAGATCAACTCTAGAAGGACATGGATATGGCCTGAGGTAGGCAGGTCCCTAGAGGAGGTTCCACTCTTGGTGCTGCTATTAGACCTCAATAGTGAGGTTAGTTCTCACGGGTTATCCCAAAGAGAAAGGAGGCTAGAGTTGGCCCTAGCAATGGTGCCTTTGTTGCGGAGAAGGGAAAAATGGTGGTTACTGCTTCTCCAGCCATCGGAGGGAAATGAGGTGAGAAAAGGAGATACCTTAATGATTTAGGTGTTGTCTGTGGATGTAGGTCTAATGCCTTTAGGTGTGCCACAACCTCTCCCTTTAAAGGAGAAATTCATGCTCGATTAGGATGTGCCTGTTAAAGGGTCCTTAAACCATCCAACATAGTTCAAGAGTGGCATACAGGTCCATCTTCCTTCAGGACTTGTAAAAGCTAGAAGAAAGAAAAACACTTTTCTTGATAACACAATGATGTGTTTTGGGGAGGTATGTGATAATTTACTTAATTTCATTTCTGTAAAAATGTTGTTGTAGATTACTAATGAGTGTTTTTCTTTTCCATTTTGGTGGTTTACCCAAAGGATGATTGTACTTGTTAATAAGTACAATCATACCAACATTGGTCTTCATTACTTCATAAATGAGGTTGATGCTATTAATGAATTTACTGTTGACATGGTGAATAAGGTACATGTCTATTAACTGAAAGAGATAGATTGAAAATCTACTAGTTAAAATTAAGACTAACATAGACAATACTAAATTTACATTGCCCTGGGTCTAAGCTAATGTGAAGGCTAAGATAAGTCACGCGACGAATGAACTTATCCTTTAACATTATAACAAGTTGAAGATAGCTTAAAAAGAAGCTTGATCTCGAGCAGTGAATGAATTTAAGATGTCAAAAGTGTACCGAGCAAAGATCAGAGAGTAGGCCTTGTGCCTATATTGGCCCATCAGGAAGAGTACGATTAAGGAAGTCTAGGGTAGATATCTCGACCTCGGCCTTTCTTGGGTGTAGATGGCTCCTCCCATAAAAACTTCCTCAATTCATTCCAAAGATTTAGATGTGATTCTAGTACATCTGGAAGAAGTGACAACCAAACCAGTTGAAGAAAGGTCATCTGCACCAGCATTAGAAGCTTTTGCTTGTGAAATTGCTCCAACACCCGTGTGGCTAAAATTGAAGCTAAATCTGAAGCTTGAATTTTGTCATCCCCTTTTTATTTTTATTTTTTGCTTTTTCACTAGATACACAGACTAGCTAGAGTGATTGTCACTGAAATAATAATTTGTTAACTTCTAATTATAACCTTGATAATGAGTGTCTTAAATAAATTTCAAATGAGAAAACATGATGAACTAATATAACACCCATTCTGAGCTTAGTCTTGAACTATTCAAGGCTATAATCTCAATGTTGAAAGTAACTTGATGAGGAGGATCCCGATGAATAAACTGGATCAAAAATCTTGATGTAAAAGACTCTCAAAAAAATTGAGTTGAACTTCACCAAATAAATCCTTGATGTGAGGTCTAACTTTAGATCTGATGAAGCAGACCTCGATGAGTCATTTAAAATATAAGCCCTAATGAGTCATCTTCAACATAAACCCTGAAGAAGAAGATTCCTAATCTTGCATAAGGTTGGACAGTTAGCATTGAAGTTTGATGATAATTACAGCAAATCCTGATCTTGGGCCTCTAAATCGGAGAACGAATTTTAATAAAGTCAATCTTTCAGGAGCAAAATTACTTGTCAACACTGGTGCAAGATTGGATTTTTTTTTTAAAAAAAGCCATTATCGATTCTTCTAGCTATGATTGACTGCATATCTATGTTAGATCAAGATTTTATAATGATTAAGATTAAATTTGATAGCTTAGATCAAGATTTACCTCATCAAGGTTTGTAGTTCATCTTGCTTCATTCTGCTTTAACTCATTAGGGTTCGTTATTCAGCATAGCTTGAAAGTCCTTCCATTCAAATTCGTAATTTAATAGTTCATCAAGATTTATTTCATGTAGCTTAGAGTCAATCTCAAATCATCAGGATTTACTGCATTGGGCGTGGAGTTTATCTCAATTCATCAAGACATATGTTCATTGGGATTTACTCTCATCAAGAGTTTATCCAAGTATTGATTCATCGATTTTAGTTCATCGGGACTAAATCTTAGCATCATCTGACAATTTATTGATTTTAGTTTTTCAAACAATATTTGGTAAATCATTGAATTTGACTCATTGGAATTTCCTTCATCAAGATTCTTTTATCATCAAGATTAAGTCCAGATCGGGTGTTTCCTCCGTCTTCACATATCAGATACATGTTCATTGGGATTTGCTCTCGTTAGGTTAAGTTTTGGTGCTGTCTATTGGTTTATCAATTTCATGTCATTCAATAAAACTCAAGTGGTTTGGGCTTTCATTAACAAAAAGATTCCAATATATTAGGAATCATTCTTCCCTTTTAAGCTATAAGTGATATAATCATACCCACCTTATCATTAGAATTGTCCATGGCCTTGCTTTTCTTTAATATAATTACGATATATTAACTATAATGTTTTAGTTTAAGATCCAATTAAAGCAATTAAATATGCTGTAAAAAGCTAAGAGTTGGCCCTATAACTTTAGCTTTTAGACATTTGAACAACTTACATTGAACTGCAAATCAA
Organism: Moringa oleifera; assembly: GCA_021397835.1. Lineage (NCBI taxonomy): Eukaryota > Viridiplantae > Streptophyta > Magnoliopsida > Brassicales > Moringaceae > Moringa > Moringa oleifera. The sequence continues at coordinate 9,331,963 of JAJFZO010000034.1, read as the reverse complement.
GGTCAATTCTACATGATATTAAAAAAAGTGACCTACAATGAAGTTGTAGTACTAGAGCATAACTCCTCCATCTAAATACCAAATGGAGCATTTCAACAACTTTTTAATAGATAGAAGAGAGATCTGCAACTTTAAAGTTGTAAGTCTTTAAGGATTAGCGCAATATCAAATTACAAAATAAGGCAAAATTTACATGATGAAATGAAGGGAGCAACTATGCTGTTGTAATACTTCGAGTATAACTTTATCGTCTGTGATCCAAATGAGATAATTCTAGTGGTGTTGGAATTCTAATAAAGGGAGCTTAGATTTTCTTGAACTTTCTAATATTTTTACCTATTTACAAAATACCGTCTCAATTCATCTTATTTCATCAAATCTGTGATGTGATATGGTTTTAAAGGATGAACTGGATATGGACAGTTCCAATAAGGTTTTATTCTTGAACAAAAATCCATTTTTTTGATTTATTTCATCTATTCCATGATCGAAATAGGTTAGGACACATGTTACACCATGACTTTGAATCAAAAAAGAGATTTCAGGAAATGGTAGATCTATTCACTTTATTAATAACTGAGCCTAAATTGGTGTATCATAAGGGATTTACCTTTTCTATTGATTCCTATAAATTAGATAAAAAATAATTATTGAATGAGGTATTCAGCTCTAGGGATGAATCAAAAAAGAAATCTTTATTGGTTCTACTTTTTATTTTTTTATGAAAAAAATGGGTTTTTTTATTAAAGGATTAAAAAATTATTAGGGACGACTTTGACAAGTGGTACAGGGTTTTGCACCAATGCAAACTCAACCTTGATAAACTTTGAAAATTGTAAACCCTAGATCAATCTTGGAAAAATAGGTTACTGATGATGTCACAAGTCTAAGATGTTTGAACCAAGGTGAACTCAATCTAGACAAACCCTAACCTAGGAAACTCTTGAGGTAGACAAAGTTATCGAGATGGACAGTAAGACTCAAGACGTGTTTATTCTAAAAACACTCTACAAATTTTCAGAAAATACTCAGAAGATTGAAGTTTCAAGAAAAGGTGCATAAGATACAAGAATCACATATCATTGCATCTTAGATCAATGGCAAGCGCATAACATTTTTGTAGGAGACCACACTTATAAATACCTTTTTGATCGAATGGATAAGGTTGGTTTTTAGGGGATTTATTTGGGAGCCTTTTTTAGAGAATTGGCTTCTTCATTGGATGTTTTCTTTATTGGGTTTTTGACAGACCTTTTTGAATAGGCTTTTTAACACTAGCCTTTTGAGATTAGCTTTTTTTAATGAAATAAAACACTTTTATTTTCTTTATATATAGAGAGTTTTGATAACTTTGCAAAGAGTTTTTATAGCGAGTTTTGAAAACTTTTACAGAGAGTTTTGAGAACTCTTCTTTTCCTCCTATCGAAGAGCAGTAAAGAGGTTTCTGAAGTATGCCTAAGAGATAAACTCATTGACCTTATGGGTCTTCTTCATGTAATAAATTTAACCATCTAATATATGAAATCTTGATGCTTTCTTGATACTATCTTAGTGCTTTATTGATGCTCTCCAAATGTTTTCTTTGATATTCTTTTGCTTTATTTTCTTGTTATCTTTTTGCATAAAATGAATTCCAAAATGACATGTGTGTTAGACTTTTTCCTTGTACAAAGTTCCAAACAAAATTGTTTTGTTTTAAGGAAATAGGAGTTGATCTTAGAACCTCTTCTTGATCCTCACCCAAATGCATCCTTTTGAATGCTCATTGACAGTTTCAAGAAAACTAAAGATTTTTTCTTTTTATTTTTTTTAAGATTCGAAAGTTTGGTAGAAGTCAACTTTTTAAGTCTTAAACAAAAATTGTTTTGGAGACTAAGATGGGCAATAACCATACTTAAAAATTTTTGTCATTTCTTCATAATTATTACGTAATGCTTTGGATCGGAATCAAGTTCGAGTATTTTTTATATCACTCGACAGAATATTTTTTTGTTTAACCAATACTAATTTTGGGCATTTATGAGAGTGCTAATCTTTCTCACACTTAACTGATTCAAGAACTTAGATTTTTTGATAAAGTTTGACCAGTACCATAAATTTTTTTCTTTTGCTTTTCTTCTTGGTTCTTTTTCACAAAAAAAAAAGAGATTTAAAGAAAAAAGTAAAAGTAAATTTCGATGATCAATCACATGCACCATAAAAAAAGTTGATAGGAACTTCTATTTTTCTTAGTTTTCACTAAAAGGTCGACCAAAATAAATTTCAAAATTCATCGTTTTCAAAGTATAAAAAAAAAGAATTTCTTTCCTCACTTTGGGAGGGAATGCTAACATATCTTTAAGAATTGTTAGTAAATATTTATTATAGTTCATGTGTTTCGCACATACGTTAAAATAAATAATCTACTAACTATTTTTGAATTTTTTAGATCAAATAATTTGAGAATGTCACATTTATGTGCAATATATAATATAACAATTATTGTTTATTTTATTTTGTAAAAATTACGTATAGTATTTATCCTCTATTGTTCTTCGAGTGCATACTATTAGATATGAGTGAACGTTTTGATAAATATGACACTTACTAATATCTATATAAGTCATAGATAAATCTTGTTATATAAATCTTACATGCATTTTGTTATATAAATCTTACTATAATTCATATACTTAAATGTTTACTTGAAATTATATAATGTTGATTGTAGTTGTAAAAATTGTATTAATAAGTTATTGAGTTGTTTTACATGTATTTCAAGGGATTTTTTTATTGCAACTAGTCTAAAATTAATTAAGAGAGAATTTCAAGCTAGTGAATAAATTTTTAAATTAAAATTTTTAAATAAATTGAAATACACTAAAAAAATTTATTTAACTACAATTCTAATTAAAATGGTAAATAAAAAAATAATTTATGATTATTATAAACTAAGAATAAATTTTAATTCATTTATAGTTTCAAATAACTGTAAATAAAGAATAATTATAAAAATATTTTTGTTTACAGTTCCAAAAGAACTATGGAGAAAAAGCCAGGCTTTCTTCATAGTTGTGCAAAACATGGGAAGAAAAGCCTCTTCTTTGTAAACCATAATCTTAAATTTCTTTCTCTTTATATGTATTTGTGTTTGTTTGTGTATATGCTTCTCTCTTTGATTTCTCCACTTCTGCGAAATATTGTCTTTGATTGAGCTATGTAACAAGAATCCATGTCAAATTTGCATTTAGAATTTCAATTGTGGTTGCAATGAAGGATTTGATAAAGCCATGCGACGTTAAATCACAACACTCGAGGTGATGCTTGAAGAAATTGGAATGGATTTATGGGGCAATGGCCCAAATCATCTCCCACAGCTCTGTCACGATTGAAAAATCAGGCCAAAATCCATTATACTTTAGTTCACCCAAGCAATTTTAGCATCATTTCACAACTCGTTTTAGCCCCAATCGTTCTCATCTAACTCCATTAACTCTTTCTTATGATCCATATTGTTATACAGATAAGTCATCCTTTAATTAGATTTATGTTTTATTTGTAGATTAAGGATGGGGATCTTATATTGATGGACGTGTGAAGTGAGTTACATGATTATGTCAGTGACTTGACTAGTATATGGCCACCTTGTGGTAGCTTTTCTTCTATACGAGTATGTTTTGTACTGTCTGGACCTTCTTATTAACTAGTTGATCTACTGATTATGTTTGTTAAAAGGCTTAGCAATCTTAATTATTGGAAAGATAAGTTCAAAAGGAGGTTTTAATTGATTTATAGAATGATGAATGAGGTGTAATAGTGTTTTATTTATGGCTATCTATTCTGGTACGTTATCCAAGATGACCATAGGATTTTTCTTTTCTCTTAACCCTAATGTTAAAGCAAGAATGCATATATGTTTTCTGCTAGTTAAAATGAGATTTTAGTTAAGTTTGATACTGTGAGGAACTAAAGATGGATGTTTAATTGAATGAGTGATAGTATTAACACATCACGAGCCTTATCAAAATGATGATAATGTTTCTTCTTTTAGTAGATACTATTATGTTTATCTATGTTTGATTATATGAGAGGACCAATCCTCGATCTATCTAGATATTAGTCATTATTGCTCTATAGCTAAGTTTTAAGATAACACTACCTTAAAGAAGGGTCACAACTTTTATCTTTACTTTTTCTAAAAAATTTCTTTAATCTTTTTGCCTTTTATTTTTATTTATTGAATTCACTGTCCATGAATTGGACATTGAACTTTAGTAAATGTGCCAAATATGCATTTTTCAAGAGGAAATTTATGATCTCATACTTAAAACAACAAGGAATCTATGATTCTCTGGAGACTTGGCATTAGGATCTATCAAATGCACCATTATTCAGAAGGATCCTAAGAATCTAAATGGTAGCTTTTATGACTTTTCTTTCAACCCAATATAATTTTTAAGGAAACCACATGATTGCTTTCTATCTTTTCATATTTGGTCTCTCATTATCAAATACATCTGAGCCATTTATTTTATTATGAGAAGTTATTGAAAAATTTTGTCATTAGGTAGCTATTATAAACAAGTTATCATAATGACATAAAGTTAATATACTTGTGAGCTTCAATTTTCACTTAGTGTATTTGTATTATTACTTGTTTTAGTTAGTATTTTGGCTAGTTATACTATTTGTTATTAGTAATTTTTTCATAACTTTTCAATAATATTTAATGTAGAAACTATGTAACTAATTCTTAATTTTTCAATTGTTGACATGATCTTGGATATTAATTGAGTGTGAAAACTATGAAACCTAAGTTTTTAGGATGTTGACATGATCTTTTGTGTGAGAAATGCCAATTCTCTTTGAGATCATTGATTCTCTTAGAGATCATTGATTATCTCATTGCTAATGACAATTCCTTAGTAAGAGTATTGGTAGGTTCTTCCATAAGTTTATTTGTGATTTGTCTTGTAAAGTTGTGGTTAAAGCTAGCCTAATAATTTCTTTAAGTTGCACTTTCCTGTGTATTATAGTACTTCTCTTATTAGCTCTCAATTAGAATTTTTTCTATTTTTTGGTTGATAAAGGATAGAAGTAAGATGCCAAGTGTTGCTTTTTGGTCTTCAACTTACTAATATATATGCTAGTGTTTTCACATGAATTGAGATGGACTTCAATAGTTCAGTTGATCTTTAATTAGGTACTTGGTGCTTTTCTTATGAGTTTTGCGTTGTATTTGTTTCCTATATGAAGTAAACTGAGAATATTTTCTTGTTAGTTAAAAAAGATAAGAAAGATTTTATTTTTTTTGTGTTGTTATGGGTTGCAATTTTATGCATACTGTAAACATGTCTCTATGGAAGTCATATATAACTACTGCTAGCTAATTGTTAATTTTCATAAATACCTCAATGTTTCTTCCTATATTGTCCAATCTTGTCAAATATGACCTGCAAAACTTATGTCTTTTGCATTTGTAATCTTTGATGTCATCATTTTGATAAGATCTTATTAAAAATGATTAGCACTTTATTTGATTTATATTGATTATTCCTTTTATTTTTTATGCATACTATGGTATAGGGGCAATAAGGCTTATATTTTATGGAAATTGGAAAATATAAACAATTTGCAATATTTTTTTTTACACCTAAAACAACTAGATGCTTGCTTGCGAGTGTATAGGTAGTACTTTTTTACACAGTAATTCAAGCAATTTTAGTGATTTTTTTCTTTTAATTTATTATCTGTGACTTTCACGTTGATAAAGAGAAATAGACAATTCCCTTGGTGTAGCTTAATGCGATAAGTTTGTTAGTTGATCTAAATGTTGCTACTAAGAGGCTTGAAGTGATAGACATGATATTGTCGCTTTTTATCAAAATTTTGGAAGATGTGTTGTGTCAACTCCTACTTTATTGCAATTTAGAGTATGGAACCTTTTTCTAAAGAGATGTATTAGATAGTTATAGATTATGCATCTTTCACTTCATTTATTCTAGTTGATACTGTGTTTGACCAACTCCTAGCTAATATTTCCTTCCCTTTAGATTTGATTTCATGGCATTGTTTCTCAACTCTATTCACCTTCATTGATTGCAGCTTCTTGATGCTGTATCTCACATGGAAAATGTAAGCTTTTAGAAGTCTTATCAAGAGACAGTTGTGTTAATGACAAGAAGTTAGAGTAAACTATAAAGTGTTGGATCTGTTGAAAGCAAAATTTGGCTCCAGAAACCATTACTGAACCTCCATGAAAGTATGAATTATTTTGAGAAATAATTTACATGGTATGTTACATTGCTTTGCAGTATGTCTTATCAAATGGATGCTCACTAGTTCAATCACATTATTGACTTAGATAATGGAATTTGATATATAAAAGTATTAGATTATTTATAGATTTGATATATGGAAGTTTGAAAATGTCAGGGCATGAGAAAAAAAAAAAAGGAAAGCTGTCTGATAAAATGTTTTGCATGGGTGATTTTATCATAATAACAGTACATTCATTGAAATTCAAATGTTTTTTTGTAACCAAATAAATAATTAAAAATATAAAAATAATCAAATAATCTTTATCCATAATTTTAACATAACGGTAAATAAAAAGTAATAAAAAATAATTATAAATAAATAAATTTTATTATTTAAAAAGTAAAATAATTCACAGTTTTAAAACTGTGAACAGAAGTTTTAATGAATTGTGAACTATTTTGTTTTTATTTATAGTTCAAAAATTATGAGTTATTTTGTCATTTCTTTGTTGACACTTATGTAGTTCACATTTTCACAATTGTGGATGAAGACTTTTTTTAACTGGTAATAAAGGTTTATTTTATTATAGTAATGGTTTATTCAATTTGCTTGACAATTATGAACGAAGATAAGATATCCATACAACTATACAAAGTGTTAAAATCATTATGTTTTTAATTATCATGAAAAAATTAATCATAATTATAATTATGGGTTAAATGAATATTATGCCATAGAAAGATTTGCCACTGTACATGAATCTGTAAATGCTTATAAAAAAAATACTAATAGATGTAGCTAGTCCAATTTAATCTAAAACATATGGAGAAATCCTCGAATCTAAAACACATGGGGAAATCCTCGAATCCAAATTATCATTACCAGGTTTCTGGTTAGGGCAAATCTTTGTTTGAGAAAAACTTTGGAGTCTCCACCAATTGTGTAAGGTATGGCTGGTCATCATTTAAAATAAAAGCAAATCAGTCTTTCTATATTTTCAAAGAAAAATTGATCCAAAATTTGATTCCACTCGAGAAGGATTAGCATCTTAGAATGCTCATAGCTAGTACTAAGTGTTGTTTTGTTTCCAAGTTATCTTGTAAAAATGATTAGATTTTAACACTCAATTCTAATGCATGCTTAAGAATCAATTTGTGTAGAATATAAGGATTTTACACTTAATCCATCCCTTATATTCCAATTTTTGTTTTCTTAAGAAGATAAGTGTTACAATCCGTGTCTCAATTAGGGAAAAGTTCAGTGTGAGAAGAAACTTATGAGTAGCCACTAATCATCTAAGGTATGATTCGTTACCATTTAAACTAAGGCACACTGACCTTTTTGTATTTTCATAGTAAAGCAAGTTCGAGAGTCGGTTATACCCAAGGAAGGATTAGCACCCTTGACACACCCATGATTGGCACCAAGAGTTGCCCACTCAGTTATAACATTAAATTCACTAGGGTTTCATAAATGCAATTCACTGATACATGAAGGTAGTATGAAGAAGGTTTTAGGACTTCATAATTGCTCCATTCTATGACCTTTCAAAAACATTTTTCGTGAGAAGTGAAGAACTTCACACATGTTCTATTCCAATACCTCTAAACATAGTTGTAAGTACATATTTTATAGATTTATGGCAAGATAAAGTCTAATCATTATAATAGGCATATATACAACATAATCCAGAATTTAAAGTAAAACTCACCTTTGAGCCTATTCTCGATGTCCCTTATCTTGAGCTGACCCCTATCTTAAGCTAATCCTTATCTCGAGCTGATCCTTATCTCGAGTTGACCCTTCATCTAGACTGAACTAGGGTTAACTCATTTTGGATTTTGTTTTTGACATTAAAACCCATTTTTTACATCGATCACTTCTATTATAATAAACCCAAATATAAAGGAACCTATTTTCTAAAAACCACTAAAACAAAAAGATGGCTTGATCACAACCATATTATCACTATTAGAGCTCATAATCACACCAAATTTTCTAAATTACATATTTATGTTCTTCTTTCCTTAAAATTTAAACCCTAGTATATTGCAAAATCTTTTTTAGTATGTTCTTATGAAAAACATTGAAGACTCCATTCCATGCTCACCTTTCATATGTCATATATATTTTTCATTACACTCATCTAGAACAGAAAGTAGAAATGTATCTAAAAATTTTAAACAAATCATTATAGATTTATAAGCATAAACTAGAAGAGCAATAACTAAAGCTGTACTCATTATCATAAACAAGAACTAAATTTACAATATTGAAACATATTGATACACGCAAATAATTCAATAACTTAATTAACAAGTTTTATTAATGATAATTGAAATGATTTAAAGAATAGAAAAAGGATAATAATAATGAAAATCTCTCCTCCATTAAACGAATGAATGCTCATCTTTAGACAAACAATATCTGAGTTAAAAAAATGAACTAACAAAAACAAAATTGCGTACTTTTCGCTTTTTCTCTCTAGGCAACTATTCTAACATTAATTTGATAGAAACTTCTCATTCTCCAAAAGCTACCCTTCATATTGTAGGCAACGCCTTTATTTATAAAAAAATTTTTGGCGATAATAATGTTGGATGAGGAATTCCAATGCACACATGTTACTCATTGCACCCAACTGAACTCGAACAAGTTCAGCTAGTCGAACAAGCATCACCCCATGTTTTGTACTGTTTAGAGTCAAATTAGATTTCTGTGTTTATTTAGGTTAGCCTAATTTTTTTGTTTTTCTTAAGGTCAAATGGGATTTAAATTTGTGCTTTTTGATCTTTATGGTTTGAAATTATTTATTTTTGAGTCAAGATTTGCACTTTTTGAGCCTTAATTGGATTTTTATGTGAATTCGAGTTGTAAAAGTTAGTCTAACCGAGTTTTTGGGTTAAGATAGATGCGTGGTCATCTCTTTAGAATGACTTAATAATGTCATATTTTAATGACTCTTTTTTAATGCCAGGTTCGTATTTATATCTAGAGCCCATCTGTTCCATTCAAAAGCCCTTTATCTAACCTTAAAGCCTCTTTTCACTTCATTCTCCTTTCACTTCGATTTCTTATCCCAGTGTTGCACTTTCTTCCTCATATGTACTCCACCCAGTATTGTGCCAGATTTTTTCTTTGGCTTCGGTAAGCCCTTTCTCAACATTCTTTTATCTTTTTGATTCTTTTTTTTTTTTGTAGATCATGAGTGATATCAAGGCAACTCCCCTCAAGGCAATTGACCTTGCCAAGCTCAAGGAAGCCTATTCCATTTTGAAATCAATCAAGTTAAATCTCTTTAGCACCACCAACAGGCCTTAGACCCTTCATTTGGGCTTTGTCATAATATTTGAGGATTGTCTCAAGGTTGGATTGAGGCTCCCAATTCATCCCTTTTTTCTTTTAACCCTAAAATGTTTTAGGTTATTACTATCTCCTAATTAAGACTTAATGTATAGAGGTGCCTTGTAGCCTTCCCTGCTTAATGTTTAGATGTAGGGGCTCAATACGTAGTTCATGTCACCTTTGCTAGATTCTTTGAGGTAAAGCATCAACATTATAAGATAGGTACAAATAAACGAATTTGATACTTCTATGCTAAGAATCTTCTATTATTTAGAGGGAAAAAAAAGAAGGGAAGGGACTCTCCAGTAGCAAAAAAGGTAGAGGTTGAATTACTTTTGGGCTCTTGGGATAGTATGATAGCTGATCTAAACACTTGGAGTGTTTTAGATAGGAAACATGGTGAAGATCAGGACTTCCTTGAAGTCCTAAAGGTTATTTTTCATTCAATCCTTCAGTGTAGCAATGAAGTTAGTATAGATGAGAGATTCACTAAAGAGAGAATTCATAAAATCAATAGGGTCCCATTTAACAGTACCCCAAACTCTTTAAAGAGGAGAAAGTCAAATTCTAAAGACCAGTTTGACCTTGAGGTTAAGTTTGAACCCGCATTTGATCACTCCTCATCTAGCCTAGTCGAGTCTTCCAATTCTCCACCATACCTTAATTTTGTGCCTTCTCCTAATCTAGATCTACATCTCTTACTCGTTTCTAAATCCCAACTTGACCTTATAACACCTAATGGGTTTGTCTTTAGTACTGTAGAGTTCTCAAGCTCTTCCTCAGGTTTGTTTTTGCCTTTTTCTACAGTATGCTCTTTTTTGTTTTTAAAATTGTTATGAAATTTTCTTTTCTGTAAACACGTAGATCCTTTAGCAATGATGATTCAAGCAAGCAAGAAAGACTTAGTTGAGGTAGCAACTAAGGCTAAGACCAGCCAACCTAATTCAACTGTAGGTAAGATAGGAGTGGGGCCCATTTTGCTTTCTTTCAACTAGAAAAAGGCCTTACTAGTAAAAAAAGTTGGTCTCTTTGGGCTTAGCAGAGGGGCCTTAGAAGAAGTTGAAGGTAGTTTAGCCTATTCCATGGTTCCTTTATCGTTACTAGTCCTTATGAGCTGTAGTTTTATGCCTAACTAGTCCCTAGCCACATTAAGTTAAGCCACAGACCCGATAATAGCTTGGGAATTCTTCTAAAAGTTGATCCTCCATGCTGGTCTATAGAGATTAAAAATAAAAGGCTAAAAAAGTCTATTCATTAGTTTAGTGAAAGATCTAGTCACTATAAGCATCATATGCCTTTTTTTCAGCTTTGAATTCCTTTTTTGTTTGCAACTTAATTTTATTTCCATTTTTCCTGTGTTTTCAGGTGGTCTAGAGAACTAAAATTCTTTTAGATGACTAGCAGACTAAGTAGGGCTTAGGAGAAGAATTGCCAGCCTCTACTAATTTAAGCTAATGTTGAGCTTTTATTAAAGTGTTAAAAAGGTATTTTAATAATTTATCATATTAATGTAAAAAAAGAAAAAAATAAATAAAAATTTTAATAATTGATTTTATTAAATTACTACATGTCATCATCTTATCAAATAGTCAGCACAACTCATATCAGTAGAGGATTCAAATCTTAGGAGAGATTTTAAAAAAGATGGATAAGGTTGTCTAATTGGCTTCAACCAAAGGAAAAAGGCTTCAAGAAAATATGTAGCGATCCAGGAGGAGTGCGAATAAAGCTGAAAGGAACCTAGCTTTATGCGAATTTTAACTGAAGAAAGAAAAGAGTGACTCAATGCTAAAGTTGGAATAATTGAAGCAAAGCCACTCGGCTGATAAAGATGCTACAAGTGAAACAATTATCAAAAAGGTATAAGAACACTAAGGAGTTGATGGATCTCATGCTAGCTGAGTATGCTATGGTTTATCGTCATCTTTAAGCTTAAGTTTGAGATAAGATCTAAGAGCCTTGAGTATGCTATGGTTTACTGTCATCTTTAAGCTTAAGTTTGAGATAAGATCTAAGAGGTTAATGAGAATGTTGGCCTTACTTTTATCCCAATGAGCCTTAACAGCGAGACTAGCCCTCTAGTAGTTGCAGTTGAGCTTCCTACTAGTATTGAGACCTTTACAAGGCCATCTAAACTTACTGCGACCCTAAGCCCTACTCCTGTATCATGCCAAGATCCAAAACCACCCTTTTAGGGTTTTTTTTTTCTTTTATATTATGTACTTATCACTTATAGTTGTTAAGAATTCAATAAACTTAGTATTTCCTCAATATCTCTTATTGTTCTTTTTTTTTTTTTTTGGTATTGTCTTTATCTACATATGAGTACTTGTGCCATAGATTCATAAATTTGAACTTGAAAACTTTATTTTACTTCAAATTTGAACCATCATCAGTAATATAACCCATGGTAAAGCCTAACTGAATTTTGTCAATCCCTATCTACCTTTTGTTAGAGCCAACTTGGAACCATTCCTCTCTCTTTACTATTACTAATTTGAACCTAACAATTAATTGCAATGACTAACTGAACCGTTGATTACTACTAGATTAACCTTAGCTACTACACATAAATCCAACCTAAGTTTTTAAAATCTATTTATTGCTAGAATCATCATTTGGAAATTGCTGAATCCTAATCTGAACCATAAGAGTGCGCAGAACCCTTATAGCTTCTGATTCGTGCTTTTGGTATCTCATTCAAGGTTAAGTCAACACGCACATAGGCCGACCACTCTTTAATCCATTTTGGCTTTGTATTTCACGTTTTTTATGTTCATTTTTGCCTCCCTAAAGCTTTTTCAAGAAATTTGAGGGGGAAAAGTGAGGAATTGATACCTACCATTCTTTGTCTATTTCTGTTACAAAAAGAGAAAAAAAAAGACCTAATTTTGCCTTCCTCACTTATCGTTTGAATCTAAGTGTCATTTCGTTTTCCTCCATTTTTTTCCTCTTTCCTCTTTTTTTCTTTCTTTTTCCTCTTTCTTTTGAATGATTGTGTACACTCGATAAACTCCATAATAATACAAACCAAAGATTATCACAGCTTCTGCAAAGTCGTGATTCTTATTCATCTTGGTAACTCTACATCACATCAAATAATAATACAAATCACGGATTTGCTAAGCTTCACCTTAGATGCGATTCTTATTCATCTCGATAATCTTACACTAAATCCTAATAATAGTACAAACTAATGGTTGTAGAGCTCTACTGAAGATGTGATTTTCTTTTATCTTGTTGAATCTCACAACGAATCGGGATTCACAAAGCTCTATCAAAGATGCAATTCTCATTCATCCTAATAAAATTTTACATGAACATGATGTTAAAACTTATGTTGTGGTGATTCTCATTCTCATCGATGGATAGACATAAATATGATGTGAAAATTTACGCTTTGCTGATTAAGCGATTTTCATTCCTTTTGGCAGATAAACATAAATGTGATATGAAAATTTACGCTCAACTAATGAGGTAAATTTTATTCTTTTTGATCGACAGATGTAATTATGATGTGAAAATTTACATTCCACCAATATGAAGATTCTTACTTCTATTGATGGATATATGTAATTGTGATGTTAAATTTACAACTTTACTGGGGATCAATATTGCAAGGATTTATCACAAATGTAATGCTAGATTTATAAAGCTTTACTAGGGATTAATATTGCCAAGTTTTGACATAAATGTAATGGAAAATTTACAAAGTTCCACTTGGGGATTAATATCACCACGAAAACAATGTAAACATGATATAAAATCAATAGCACTTCATGAATGATGTGACTTATATTTCATTGATCATGTGATATTTTATTTTTATTTTGACAATATTCATCTGTTCGTCATTGAATATATATATGATATTCCTTAATTTTTTGGGACTAGGCTTATTTTAAGGATTTTGCTTTATAAATCTTTTCAATTTTCAACCCTTCATTCAATCTTTTAAGATAAACATAAATTTTAATTATACTTTGAGTCTTTGTAGAGTTTCTCTCCTTTTCACTCTAGTTTCTCTACCTCACTACGTGTTTCTTGTGAGTATCCTTTCTCTTGATTTAAAAATGATTGTTATATTGAGAAAAATCTTCTCCAGCTCATCCTTTAATTAGTTTTAGAAGAACATAAGAATTCCCTACTTCCCAAAGAAAAGATTAACCAACATGCCTCAACAAGAAGTCGGGGATATGAATGTTTATATATATTGTAAGTAAGGTTCTCAGTTTATAAAAGGGTTTCATAAAGGGAAATGGATATGTAAATTTCCTTACTGGCCTCTCGATTGAGTATTTACTTAGTGTTTAGTTTTTCTTAGTAATGACCATCTCAATACATTTGGCTTTGCCCTTCAAGTTTCGAAAGGATAGAGTTTCTCTGTCCTCATAGTACTCAACTTTCTTCTTTTACTTTATCTTTTTATGTTTGGTCTCGTTTGCCATTGTGGCTGTATTACTTTCATTTCTTTTTCTTTGTATCTGTCAAGCATAATATTTCTTGACAATATTAGAAAGGATTTCTCTTTCATCCATCTTTTAAAGTATTAATGCTTTTCTTGAAAAGGCCATTTTCACCACGTAAGAGGCATCTCAATTTGGTGCCCATCTCCCTCAAGAGATGTTTTTGAAAATTCTTTTCAAAACTAGATGTCTTTCTTTAAATATTTTGAGATGTACCTTCTTATTATAGGCTTTCTTCATATGACTTGGATAAAGCTGTTCATGGAAAATGGCTTTTGATCTTTTTTCTTCGAGACTCCATTACTTATATTGAATTTTTAACCAATTTTGCCATCGTTGAAGTTCACCTACATAAGTACTTTGAGAGATGGAATTTTCACTTCAATTGGAAACAAAACTTCCATCATGTACACCACAAAATGTGGAGTTTCTCTAATTAAAGTTTGAATCGCGGTTCTATAAGCATGAAGTGCTAGGGTAAACATCATGTGCTAGTCTTTATAAGCCATTGTCATCTTTTATATGATCTTTTTGATATTTTTGTTTATAATTTTGATCATCCCATTCATCTTCGAGCAATATGTTGCTGAGTTGTGATGCTTGATTTTATATTGAGTACATATTCTTATAATAGCTTCATTGTTCAGATTTAAGGCATTATCGAAAATAATTCTCTTTGGTGGTCCATATTAGCAAATTATTTGAAAATAACCTAACATATTTCTATATGTATAGCATCTACTAAACATGTTATCCTTACTTGTTAAAGATCAAGTGTAAACAAACATATGCAAGTGATATGCAATTTTGTTTTTTTTTAATATATTATGGCCAACATGATAAGTAAATGCTTTAAAAATTTCATATAAACATATTGTTTCGTAAGATCATAATCATATCTGTGTATTTTTTGTATCATTATCTCATGGCCAAAGAAAGTGGTTCCTTGTCATTGACCCTTAGTCAATGGAGTCACTACTATAAAAATTGTCAATGGAGTCACTTCTACAAAAATTGTAATAAGTGATAATAATTTAATGACAATTATTCAAAAAACTATCATTACAAGATTCATCAACACTTTTAATGATAGTTCTTCCAAAATTGTTATTAAAAATGAGGTCTTTAACGTCAGTTAACAATAAACTGATGTTAAAGATTAGCCTTTCATGCCAATTAAATAAGAATTGACGTTAAAAGACCATCCCTAGAGCCTTTAATACTAGTTCTTGAAGAATTGGCATTAGAGGCATTCAATCTTTCAAAATAGAACTAGGACCTTTAACGCCAGTTCTGCCACAACTCGCATGAAAGGATTTAGATAATTGGTGTTGAAGGCTATCCCGTGCTCTCACGCCAGTTCTGGCCGTGCTACCCTGTTGAAAACCTTTTTATCTCTTCAAGTCACCATGTTATTTGATTGGATAAGATTGTATTGGATTCCATGCCTTTCTTTCACCTTTTCATTTCATCTAAAATTGAAGGGCAAAGTGACCCAGTTGACAAACCATGCCTCATATGAGACATACTTTTTAATTCTTTCTTTTTTTAAGCTGCCTTCAATTCAATCTCGATCTTTTTCATCTTTTTCTTTTGATTTTTCTCAATTGGAAAAGAAATGGAGAGAAAAGAAAAATGAGCATTCACCCTTCTGTGTTCATGTGGGTGATGCTTGCTGGGTTACTCTCCTAGAACCTACTTCTTCCTGTAATGCCATTCGCTTCGAAGACCAGAAGAACTATTACTCACCAGGCAGCCCATATAGAGGTCTCTCTCACTCTTTCTTTATCTTTGTTTCATGCTAGTAATTTATGGTAATGTGTGGCTATGGTGTTTTTGTGCTTTGTGTCAACTTTGGCATGCTT
Organism: Moringa oleifera; assembly: GCA_021397835.1. Taxonomy (NCBI): domain Eukaryota; kingdom Viridiplantae; phylum Streptophyta; class Magnoliopsida; order Brassicales; family Moringaceae; genus Moringa; species Moringa oleifera. Next base: position 9,316,047 of record JAJFZO010000034.1, on the reverse strand, counting down.
TAAGTGAGGTGTTTTAGGCTGGGTGAAATAGAAAAATTTGAAGAACACAGACACAGAGACAGCAAGAGGAAAGGGGGGAAACAAAACGGCGCTTGCGCAAAAGAAAAAAAATTAAAGCTTCAATTTATAAGCAATTTAACGATGGAATTTAGTGGCGGTCGCTAGAACTGATATCAAGCAACTGAATTAAATTTTGTCCCTGAATCCACAGTGAGAAAAATGTCCATGGTTGCCCTTTGGAGGCCGTGCATGGGTGCTTCCATGGCAGCCATGGCTACCAACTTAGAAAGCCATGGCGGCCACCTTGGAGGCCATCGCTGCCACCTTCGAAGGCCATAGCTGCCATTGCGGCCATGCATGGATGCTTTGGCGACGGCGATGGCTGCCTTTACAGCCATGCATGAAGGCCTTTGGGGCAGCCATGGCTACCTCCTCGGCCATGCATGGAGGCTTCCGTGGTAGCCATGGGTGCCTTCGCTATCATGGCGACCATGGCTACCGCCTTCGAAGGCCATGGCTACCGCCTTCGAAGGCCATGACTGCCTCCTTGGAGGCCATTGTGGCCATGCATGGACACTATGGCGGCATGCATGGTTGTCTTTACGGCCATGCGTGGTTGATTTAGCGGCGGCCATGGCTGCCTTCACAGTCATGCATGGAGGCTTTCCGGGCAGCCATGACTGCCTTCTCGGCCATGCATGGAGGCTTTCACGGCAGCCATGGTTGCCTTCGCTGTCATGGCGGCCATCGTTGCCATCTTCGAAGGCTATGGCTGCCGCCTTCAAAGGCCATGCATGGCTGCGACCTTTGAGGCCATGGCTACCACTTTCAGAGGCCATGGCTGCCATTTTCAGAGCCCATCGCAGCCACCTTCGAGGCCATGGCTGCCACCTTCAGAGGCCATGGCAGCCACCTTGGAGGCCATTGCGGCCATGCATGGATGCTTTGGCAGCGGCCATGGCTGCCTTCACAGCCATGGATGAAGGCTTTTAGGGCAGCCATGGCTGCCTTCACGGCCATGCATGGAGGCTTTCGCGGCAGCCACGGCTGCCTTCGCTGTCACGGCGGCCATGGCTGCCACCTTTGAAAGCCATGGCTACTGCCTTCGAAGGCCATGGCTATCGCCTTCGGAGGCTATGGCTGCCACCTTGGAGGCCATTGTGGCCATGCATGGACACTATGGCGGCAGGCATGGCTGCCTTTGCGACCATCCATGGTTGATTTGGCAGTGGCCATGGCTGCCTTCACAGCCATGCTTGAAGGCTTTCAAAGCAGCCATGGCTACCTTCTCGGCCATGCATGGAGGCTTTTGTGGTAGCTATGGCTACCTTTACTGTCACGACGGCCATCGTTGCCACCTTTGAAGGCTATGGCTGCTGCCTTCGAAGGCCATGGTTGCCACTTTTAAGGCTGTTGTAGATGCAAACTGTATCAGCTGAAATAAATAATAAACAGGAAAGATATTACCAAAATTCCAGTAGGCTGAGTCGCGGACTAAGTCGCTTTCTTTAAGACGTTTCGCGACTCTGCCTTCGGTGTGCAGCAGTCTATAGCCCCGTCGTCCCCAGGATAAAACAGCCCAGAAATTTCTGTCTCGGATCTCCTATGCACAGTAGGAATCCGGTAATACTACACCTCCTTTCGATATGCTCGAAATCCAGATAGAATCAATAAATTAGGATTTTATTTTTTCCTTTTTAGAAGGAAAAGATAAAACCCTAAAGATAAGAAATGGTAAAACCCTAAATTAGGGAAAAGTAAAACCCTAATTTAAGAAAGGGATAAAACCCTAAATTAGAAAAATATATGAGGAGATAGGAGAAGAGAGGAGAAGAGAGGAGAGGAGAGGAAAGCTTGAAGCTTGAATGAATGATTTAGGAGCTAGGGAAGGGGGCTATTTACAGTGGAGATAGGTGAGGATTCCATGGGAGAGAAGTGATGCATGTGTGCCATGTGTACACTAAAGAGATAAGGGGTGATGAATCATGAGATAGGGTTTGTTCGTTGGTGGCTGAATCTTCTCCTAGTGGAGGAAGACTCAGTCTTATAACGAATCCTTTAAACAACATTTTGAATTCATCAACAATCCCCCACTTGAATTTAAAATTAAAAAATCCTCCCTCATTTTTTCATCGAGCATTATCAAGATTATAAGATTATGCGTAAGCAGAGGTGTCTCTTGACTTGAACCTTTGCATAGTGATGATGCTTTAGATTATACTAGAGTAACTCGTAGTTTTGAACTCTATCTCCAACAGCATCCCACACACAATCTTTCTGAGGTGTAGTTCGAGAAAAGCCCGTGCCTTTTTGGCCATGCACGTATATCCCAGTATAGTGAATGCTTTAGAGAATTTGCCCAAAAATTCCATAGAAAGCGGCCAAACTTTCACATTCACATAGGTGAGCCTATCAAGAGTATTCCTGTAGCTGGATACTCCACTCTATATAGAGTATAGAGCTCATTAAGAATTTAATTCAGCCTTTTTCGTTCGCTTCAGGATTCCATACTTCTAGTAGAATGAGACTCCAAATAGTATGTTTCTTTTTCTATCACTTCATGACTTGTTATTACCCTTTGAACCTATTTCTTGGGATCTCCAGTCCATAGGTTGGGTTACCATCATGAGTGACTCATCACTGTAAGGGCATTAGTCCCATTTCTTTCGAGGTTTTAAAAACCTTCTCTCTAGCTAGTCCTTTTGTCAAAGGATCAGCTAAATTCTCATCAGACCGTACATGATCCACTCTAACAGTTCCTGTAGAGAGGAACTCTCTAACAGTACTATGTTTACGACGTATCTGTCGTCTCTTACCGTTATAATAACGGTTCTGAACTTTTGCGATAGCCGCGGTACTATCACAGTGGATCAAAATGGCTGGTATCGGTCTTTCCCATAACGGGATCTCAGCTAGCAGACTTCTTAACCAGCCTGCTTCTTCACTAGCTGTAGCTAGCGCTATCAATTCAGACTCCATCGTGGATTGAGCCAAAATAGTTTGTTTTTTGGACTTCCATGAAACAGCTCCACCGGCAATACTGAAAATATAACCACTTGTTGCCTTGGAGTCTTCTGAAAGGGTGTTCCAATCAGCATCGCTGTATCCTTCTAAAACAGCGGGAAACTTTTGATAATGTAATCCAAGGTTCATGGTTCTTTTAAGATACCTCATGACTCTTTCAATAGCATGCCAATGTTCGATACCAGGTCTACTGGTAAACCTACAGAGTAACCCCACAGCATAAGCTATATCAGGCCTAGTGCAGTCAGTAGCATAACGTAAGCTACCTATAATGCTCGCATACTCAGTTTGTCTAACACTGTCTCCAGTGTTCTTGAGCAATTTAACACTAGGATCATATGGAGTACAAGCAAGTTTACAGTCAAAGTAATTATATTTCTTTAAGATCTTTTCAATATAGTGTGATTGATCCAAAGAAAGTCCCTTTGTTGACCTAGTAATTTTTATTCCAAGAATTACATTCGCTTCTCCTAAGTCTTTCATGTCGAAATTAGCATATAGTAAGGACTTTACTTTATCTATGACATGAATGTTGGAGCCGAAGATAAGTAGGTCATCCACATAAAGACATATGATAGTGCAAAGATTATTTTCAATCTTATAATAAATGCACTTATCACTTTCATTCACTTTAAATCCATGTGAGATGACAAGATTATCAAATTTTTCGTGCCATTGCTTAGGCGCTTGTTTCAGACCATACAATGATTTGTCCAGTTTACAAACTTTGTTTTCTTGGCCTGAAATCACAAAACCTTCAGGTTGTTCCATGTAAATTTCTTCTTCTAATTCTCCATTTAGAAATGCAGTTTTTACATCCCTTTGATGTATAACTAAGTCATGTATAGCAGCTAGTGCTATTAACACCCGTATGGAGGTTATTCTAGAAACAGGAGAAAAAGTATCAAAGAAATCCACATTCTCCCTTTGTCTATACCCTTTGGCTACTAAGCGAGCCTTGTATTTCTCAACTGTACCATCGGGTTTTAATTTTTTCTTCAATACCCATTTGCAACCTATAGCTTTGCACCCTGGAGGTAAGTCTGTTAGATGCCAAGTTTTATTGGACTCAAGAGAGTCCATTTCATCATTTACTGCTTCTTCCCACAAGTTAGCATCTAGAGACGACAAAGCTTCTTTGAGTGTGTGGGGATCTTCCTCTAAGGTGTATGCATAAAATTCGGCTCCATAGTCCTTAAGAGTTCTAATTCGTTTACTTCGCCTAAGCTCTTCTTCTTCAATTGGTTGATCACTTCTATCATTTGGCTGATTACTAGAAATAGAGCCCCCACTATTCCTCGATTTGAAAGGAAATCTATATTCATAGAAGTCTACATCGTTAGATTCAATGACAACTTGCCTTTTTAAATCCAAAAATCTATAAGCTTTACTATTTATAGCATATCCTATGAAAACACATTCATATGCTCTACTAGCAAGCTTATTTCTTTTGGGATCAAGAATTCGAACATAAGCTAAGCACCCCCATGTTCTTAAGTAAGACAAGTTAGGTGTTTTGTTCTTTAAGATCTCATAGGGAGATACTTTACTTTTACTCTTAGGGATTCTATTAAGCACATAGCATACAGTCAGCAAAATTTCTCCCCACCAATGAGAAGCTGCACCAGAATTTAATAGAGTGGCTACTATTAATTCAGCAAGAGTCCTATTTTTTCTTTCAGCTTTTCCATTCATCTCAGGAGAATAGGGTGCAGTTCTTTCATGTATTATTCCTTTTGTCTTGTAAAATTCTATAAAGGGACCAGAATCATACTCAGTACCTCTATCACTTCGTAGTCTTTTTACCTTTCTATTGTATTGAGTTTCTATTTCAGTTAAGAATAGCTTAAACATGTCAAATGCTTCACTTTTATTTTTCATGAGATATACATAAGTGTAATCAAAGCAATCATCTATGAATGTTATAAAATATCTTTTTCCATTTCTTGTTAAAACACCATCAAATTCACAAATGTCAGAATGAATTAATTCAAGCTGTTCAGTCTCTCTAAGCACTGACCTATGTGGGGTTTTTGTAATCTTAGCTTGGCTACAGTATTCACATTTCTCAAAATCATCTTCAGATAGTTTAGGGATGAGTCCTAAGTTACTCATGTTTTGAATTAATCGCTTATTCACATGACAAAGCCTAGCATGCCAAGTATTAAAAGTGCACAACATGTAGGCAGAAGATGATACTTTATTCATGTCAATGTTCAATTTAAACATGCCATCAGTAGCATAACCCTTCCCAACAAAGACATTATTCTTTGTTATTGTGTAAAGATCAGCTCCTATGGTTTGGGTAAACCCAGCCTTATTGAGAAGATAGCCTGAGACTAAGTTCTTTCTCATCTCTGGAGTGTGCAGAACATCCTTCAGTATGACGGTCTTTTCAGAGGTAAACTTTAATTCCACCTTACTAGTACCAGCGACAATAGTGGAGTGGGAGTCTCCCAGCAACACTTTCTTATCCTCAGATACAGAATAGGACTTAAACAGATCTCTATCAAAACAGACGTGGCGAGAAGCGCCAGTATCCACCCACCACCCCTCAGATCCTCCAGCAAGATTGACCTCGGAGATCATAGCAATCAATTGCTCTTCGGTTAGGTTCGCCTGTGGAGCAGGACGAGGCCTATTCCGGCAATTCCTGGCCATATGACCAGGCTTGTTACAACTATAACACATGAATGTGTTATTTCCCTGGGGTGGTTTGGATCTGTTTCGTGAGGTATTCCTATTCTGATTCTTCCGGTTCTGGTTGATGTTTCGATTCTGATTCTTCATGTTCTTTCCTATTGGTTTCAGAATCACAGAGGACCTTCTATTTGCCACGTTGTTGGAGACAACGAGCACTTCTTCTCTCTGATCTTGCTTTCGGGCTTCTTCCTCAATCCTAAGGCGAGTAATGAGCCCTTCCAGAGAAAGCTCTTTACTCTTGTGCATAAGGATATTCTTAAAATCTTTCCAACTAGGGGGCAATTTATCTATCATAACTGCTACTTGAAATTGCTCAGGCAAAGGCATACCTTCTGAGATGATCTCATGCACTATTTTTTGTAGTTCATGTGACTGAGTCTCCACGGACTTATCATCAATCATCATGAATCTCATATATCTACTTACTGCAAATTTCTTAGCTCCAGCCTCCTCAGTATCATATTTCTTCTGAAGTGTTTCCCAAATCTCTTTAGCAGATTTATCAGAATTATAATAGTCATAAAGATCATCAGATAATCCATTCAGGATAAAATTCTTGCACAAATAATCATTTTCTACCCATGATTCAAGACTATTCTTATCAGCAACTGTGGATTCATCAGACGAAACAGGCTTATCTGTATGAATTACATAAGCCACCTTTTTCATGGTTAAGAAAAACAACATTTTTTGTCTCCATCTTTTGAAATGAGCCCCTTCAAAGCGAAATGGTTTATTTAGATCGGCGCTAGCAGATATTATTTCAGCAGTAGATATAACAGCAGACATGGCAATTGATCGTCTTAAAATTGTTGTAGATGCAAACTGTATCAGCTGAAATAAATAATAAACAGGAAAGATATTACCAAAATTCCAGTAGGCTGAGTCGCGGACTAAGTCGCTTTCTTTAAGACGTTTCGCGGCTCTGCCTTCGGTGTGCAGCAGTCTATAGCCCCGTCGTCCCCAGGATAAAACAGCCCAAAAATTTCTGTCTCGGATCTCCTATGCACAGTAGGAATCCGGTAATACTACACCTCCTTTCGATATGCTCGGAATCCAGATAGAATCAATAAATTAGGATTTTATTTTTTCCTTTTTAGAAGGAAAAGATAAAACCCTAAAGATAAGAAATGGTAAAACCCTAAATTAGGGAAAAGTAAAACCCTAATTTAAGAAAGGGATAAAACCCTAAATTAGAAAAATATATGAGGAGATAGGAGAAGAGAGGAGAAGAGAGGAGAGGAGAGGAAAGCTTGAAGCTTGAATGAATGATTTAGGAGCTAGGGAGGGGGGCTATTTATAGTGGAGATAGGTGAGGATTCCATGGGAGAGAAGTGATGCATGTGTGCCATGTGTACACTAAAGAGATAAGGGGTGATGAATCATGGGATAGGGTTTGTTCGTTAGTGGCTGAATCTTCTCCTAGTGGAGGAAGACTCAGTCCTATAACGAATCCTTTAAACAACATTTTGAATTCATCAACAAAGGCCATGGCTACCACTTTCAGAGGCCATGACAGCCACCTTGTAGGCCATGGCTGCCACCTTTAGAGGCCATGGTAGCCACCTTGGAGGCCATTGCGACCATGCATGGACACTTTGGATCCATGCATGGCTGCCTTTGTGGCCATGCATGGATGCTTTGGTGGCGGCCATGGTTGCCTTCACAGCCATGCATGGAGGCTTTTGGGGCAGCCATGGTTGCCTTCGCGGTCATGCATGGAGGCTTTCGCGGCAGCCATGGCTGCCTTCGCTATCACGGCGGCCATGGCTGCCACCTTCGAAGGCCATGGCTGCCACCTTCAAAGGCCATGGCTGCCACCTTGGAGGCCATGGCTGCCACCTTCAAGGGCTATGGCAGCCGCCTTTGAAGGCCATGGCTGCCTTCATGGGCGGCTGTGGCTGCCTCCATGGGCACTGTGGCTGCCTCCATGGGCACCGTGGCTGCCTCCATGGGCACCGTGGCTACCTCCGTGGGTGCCATGGCTGCCTTCGTACGTTGGCTCCCGTTTCTACCTTCGTGGGCACCCGTGGCTACCTTCGTGGACCGACGTGACTGCCTTTGTGGGCATCATGGCTGCCTTCGTGGGCAATTGTGGCTGCTTTCGTGGCGGTCGTACGTGGCTGCTTTCGTACGTAAGTGTCGTGGCTGCCTTCATGGGCACCATGGCTACCTTCGTGGCAGCCGTGGCTGCCTTCGTGGGCACCATGGCTGCCTTCGTGCGTGGTCGTGGCTGCCTCCTTCGCGGCCATGGCAGCCACTTTCGAAGGCCATGCCTACCTTTACGACCATGGTTGCCTCATTCGAAGGCCATGGCTGCCACCTTCGAAGGGCATGGCTTCCTCCTTTGTGGCCATCGCAGTCACATTCGAAGGTCATGCATGGCCGCCAAGCAGCGCCCATGCATGGCCATCTTTGAATTATGGCAGCAAGCTCACGGCCATGCATGGCTGCCTTGGAAGGCCTGGCGGCCACCTTGCTACTGAGGCACTCATGCATGGCTGCCTTCGAAGGCAGCAAGTTGGCGGCCACCTTGCTTTATTGGTGGCCATGCATTGTTGCCTTCCAAGGCGACATGCTCGTGGCCAGCTTGCTTCTACAGCGCCATGCATGGCTGCCTTCGAAGGCAGGAAGCTAGCGGCCATCGCGACTGCCCATGGGGTGGTCGCTAGGCTGCATTGCCTAAATAGTGATCGAAACCTTGTAGTTGCTAAATCTTTGATTAGCTACCGATTAAAATTCGGTCACTAATCTATTGTTAAGATAATTAAATATTTAAATAAATAAATTAAAAATAAATTTAGTGACGAAAATAACGTCTATTGCTAACGTGTGTCGCTAATCTATCATTATTCCGTCGCTATGATAAAATTTTTATTCTATAATAAATCTGTTGCTATTATGTCATTATTTAGTGATTGATAAGATCAGTCGCTATATTGTATCACTATTTTTTAATTTTTTTTATAGTGACTTCCCAATAGCTATAACGACGGGTTTGAGGCTCTATATCGAGAAGGAACTGCTACCTGGCTGAAGTCCATGGTAAACAATAGGTTCCTTTTCACATCCACACAAGTGAGGAACAATTTCGTTGCAGGACTTGCTTCCAAAAAGCTGCAGCAGTTCAGGCTCATGTCTTCAAGCTTGCCAATGAAGGCTGCCTCAAGCGTAGATCAGCTGAAAACTCTCAATTCCATATTTAAGTGCAGATACATAGAAAAGAATGGTCACTCCTCGAATAATGGTCGTGCCTTGCATAATATTGGACGGCGCTGTAACCTAGTTCAGGTGAACAGTAGTTTGACTTTCTTGTTTCTTTTTACACGTGCTTGAGTTTTATAGTGAGATATATCTCTTTTTCTTCAGTTCCTCATTTAGATTACTTTTTTCCCTTTAAAGTTCAAGAGAATGATGAATTCTTTGAATTAATATCCTCAAAGTTCCTTCCTTAAACTAGATATTCAACTTCCATCCAAATAGCTATTGTAAGGCTTCTTCTGAGCTGTTCGTTGACATCGATTGCAAGATTGTTGTTTCTTTTCTTTGGTTTAAAAATTCCCTATTTTAAATACTAAATGCAATACTTAATCACTTGATGGTAAATTGGACCAGTATCCTTATATGTTTGAAGAAGTTATTTTAGAGAACATAAAAGGTTGGGTTGTTAATGAGACTACTAGGTTTTCTTGGAAAGATTGTAACTTGAAACATGATGCAAGGAGAAAGGAAGCCTCAGATTCTAAAATGTTGAAGACATATTGTATTGGACTTCTTGCGGTCTGTTTGGCAAGGTATGATCCTGCTGTAATTGGTTTTGCATTTTTTTCTTATTCTATCCTTAGCTAACTCTCAGGCTCATATTATACTTGTTTATTTGTAGAAATTTTGTATTTATTTTAAAATTAATAAAAAAAAATATACCTTTAATGATAGTTTTGATAGAATTTTCATTGAAGGGGGACCCTTTTAATGACAGTTCTATCATAATTGTTGTTAAAAAGGGTCCCTTTTAATGATAGTTCTATTAGAACTATTGTTAAAAGAGGGGGCTTTTAATGACAGTTCTATTAGAACTGTCATTAAAAGTGGGGATCTTTAATGACATTTTTCAAAAACTATCATTAAAACCTCCCCCCTTTAATGATATGAACAAAGATGACAGTTCTATAATTGTCATTAAAAACTATTTTTAATTATCATTAAAGCTTTTATTTGTAGTAGTGAGTATCCCGTATTATGCATGAAATTGCATGGCTTATCAAGTAAGTCAAGACTTAGTTACCAACTTTTTATTTAGTTATGCAAGTGCTCATCCAAAAAATTTTGCATACTTTTAAATGTTCAAACACAATTAAAGGCATCAATTCATTTCATAACTCAAACATAGAACCTTTTTTCATACATTCAACCATATAATTTGTTTGTACTTGTCTTTTGTAGCTTTAAAAGTTTTAGCCTCTATGTACACTTCCTCCTTCTTGTCTTACCTCACCTTGTACTTGTCCTATAAGTATGTAAGATATACTATTATGCCATTTGTAAGCATAATCATGCATGATATATGAACCTAAGTTGAATTCTTATTTTCCTTAACTTTATTTCACTTTACTCAATTCTCATTCTTATACTTAGGTTTACTTTGTTTTTTATGCACAACTGATTTATTACTTTATATTTCATATACTAAAATTAATCATTCAAATATTAACTAAATTTACTCTTTAAACCTCACTAAGTTAGTACTTTACTAAGTTTTCATTTTCTGCAGCTTATCCCCCTGTTTTCAACCATATTAATCAAGCCATAGTCATTTAGTTTAGCTTCTTAGCAACAAGTTTTATGCTTTATGTTTTTTCAACTTCAAACTCTAAATCTACAAAGATTGTATCTCAAGTTGTTGCCCTAAAAATAAGGCACTTTTTTGTTGTTCAACAAATCTCTAACCTAATATTTATATATAGCTCATAAATCATGTCTTCACTCATTATATAGATCAATTAATCATATAAGAGGATAAGAATAAAGAATAATTTTAAAATCTTAGCTTATTTTACTTACCTCCAAGTTAATATGAATAACTCTAACTTAGTTTGTCAACTTGCTTGTCTAGTTTTTCTTTCTTATTTTATTTCTTTCTTTATCTTTCTTTCTATTAAATTTCATGCAAAAGAATTATAACTAGAGAGATATTATTCAATTTGCAGAGATATGGTTCTTAAGGAAAAAAAAAGGGTGAGATAGTTATTTTCTTTTAGTATATGCAAGGTTTTGGTAAAGTTGCTGGGTGTCCTAGTCTTATGCATCCACTTAGCATCTTACTTCATCCTATTGTCTTTTAGTCTTTATAAAATTTTAATTTACTTCCTATTACTTATGTAATTCATAACATGCCTAGTACCCATTTAAGTATAGACAACAATCTTCTACAATTCGTGTGACTTATACATAACAATTCTCAATAAGTATCAAGTGCTTAGTTTACACATTTAAACACATATGAATGTATGTATGACTATATGTGTGCTTATAATTATGGTATGTGAGTGTGTAAGAGTAAGAACATTACATTATTTTGTTTTTGCAAGAATAGGTTCATTATCTTTTTTAGCAAAGGTCCTAACCTTTACCCATTATGTAAAATTATCTATGAAGACTAATATAAATTGATCTCCATTACAAGCCTTCAAAGGAATTAGTCTTATCACGTCAAAGCCCTATAATGAGAACGACCATGGAGAAATCATCATGTGAAATGGATATGGAGGAGTATTTATCTTATCACCATAGGTTTGGAATTTTTGGTATTTTTGCACATATTATATGTGTAAACACCTAATTTTTACCCTTAAACAGATTGTATTTGAGTTGAAAGATTGCTTAGAATTGGGTGTAGACACCTAATTTTACCCTTAAATAGGTTGTATTTGAGTTGAAAGATTGCTTAGAATTGGCTAAGCATAGACAAATAACTAGTTTGGATTATTAATAACATGGGTTATTTTGTAAAATTACTGGTGTGAGATCAATATGAAGTGATCGAAGATTGGGATCATGCTGCAGCTATAATTCAATAGCAAGATTAGATTCTTTGTTAGACTCCAAGATCAAGATCATTGTTAATCAAATACATTAACGCTTAAGGTTGAGATTGAAGTACATCAATGGACTCATATTGAGGTTAAATCACGTTATAATTAGATCAAGCTTGGAATACTATGATTCAAATTGAAAGACATTAATATCAAAGTTAGTGAATTTGAGATGAGCAAAAAATAAACAAAATGAAAAGTCAATCTTGTACCTGTCTGAAGTGACTACATGCTTTGCCTGTAAGGCCATCAGCTTCCAATCTTAGAGTCATTCTCGATCTCCTAGAGTATGGATTTATGCATCCTTTTGTAGAATACCACCGCATTGCCTCTAGTGTCCTCAAGTTTCACATTCTAGCTAGGATAGTAACAATGTGGAGCATTGCATGTGGGTAAGAGTGGGATCGGGCTTCCCAACTCATCGATCATGCCCTTGTTCATGACATCTTAAAATTAGGCTCAACCGTCACATCAACCAAGATTTCTACCTCCGCGTCTATGTAATTAGTGACTGCTTTGCCCTTCTTGAAGGATTGTTCAAGGGTGGGATCGATAGTTTTTTTTTCTTTCTCTGATGTTGGGATTGGTTGCTCGATTTGAAAAGTTGGATTCCATGGGATTGGGAAGCCGATTCTGATTTAGCAGTAGTTGGAGGAGGAAGATCAATAGTAGTTGGTGGCCAGGGCCTTGGTCTAGATGATCTAGCCAGATCCCAAACCATTTAAAGTCTTTTACTGGGAGCCATTTTAGAATCTACACATTAAGAGATAGAGTTAGATCAATACTAATGTTTAAAAATAAAAAGTCAAAGGAAATAAAAATCACTTGATGGTAGAAGTGAGATCGAGAAAAAGTTTTAGAACACTTGCTCATGTGAAGAAGGCTCAATGTTGTTAAATTATGAGATCGATCAAGGGTTCAAAATAAGATCGAGAGATAAAGTATGAGAAGTATCTACATTTTGATGTAGATGTGGTACTGATTTTGGATTAGGTTCAGTGGTAATGTTATTTAGAAGTCAAATCCTACATTGTAAACTATAGACATTTTGGCTAGTGTAAGATAAGATTTAATATTATATAAGATAAAATTATCTATCATTATATGATAGAAGAATTTAGATAGGTCATAAAGATTCTTTTTGGACTCATATGTTGTGTTTAAGGTTCTTCATGACATAAGATCAAGGAAAAGATCATTGTAAGTGGCCTAGAAATACTTAGTCTTTTGGCCCGAGTTTGAAATGGGTTAAATAGATGCTATGGTTATGCAGGAAAAGATCGGCTTTTAAAGGCTCATAGATTGCCCCTCATCGTACTAATAGGAGTCCCCAGAATAATAATATTATCATGATGGTGAATAGTGATTTGGAATAACAATATATCCTAGATTCAACCTAAGTGCAATACTTTGCTAGCTTTGCAGAGGAGGGGTTTGCTTATGGAAGCATGGTTACCCATATTTTTCCTAAAAGAGAAAGATCGTATTTAGAGCTTATGTTATGGTTTTGTGGTATGTAAAATTTTTAAGAGCTATTAAAGTAGTAAAACATGGCAAATGCTACAAATAAAGCAAAAAATAATTCAAATATTGGTTTGACTCTCTATGTCCTTAGAACTATAGATTTTAGACTCGTTCCCTAATGAAGTTGCCAAGTCTCACGACTGAGGAAATTCACAACGTGAGAAAGGTCAGGAATCGTCATCAATCCTTTTAGGTATGACTGGTCATCATCACAAAATAAGGACAAATTGGTATTTTTTATTGAGATTTAGGCATGGGAGTCGGTTACGCATTGGGAATGATTAGCATCCATAAAAACGCCCATACATGGCACTAGTTTAAATTATTTTTAAATAATTTATAACATTATGTTGATAAAAATACAAAAGACTTCATACTTATTTCATCCTTTTATACTGGAAATATTTTTCGGGAAAAGAAAGAAATTTGCACTTGCCCATTTATTTTCTCTTCCAAAATAAGGATTCAAAACATACATTATATTTATTGTAAAGAACAATAGTTTTTTCATTTATTTCAAGAAAAGTTACAATAATATAAGGATTACTCTTTCAAGGCTTACTATCCTTATGTAACCTTTATGAGTTTCATATAAATTTCTATTCACAATTAAATGAGTAAGCAAGATTAAAATCAAATAATTTAATGAGAGTTAGAATAAACTTTCATTTAATCAAGGAAACTTTATTCAAAAATTATAAATCTTAACATATAGTAATTTACGAGAATTCAAATTCAAATTTTACCTTTTCGAAGACCTTACACTTTGCATAGTATTCCTAAACCCTTTTTCTTCATAAAATTCTAACAATTCAATAAGAGTTTTAAGAGAGATTCTTTCTATGAGAAAAAAGTTATAGAGAGAAAATAAGAGCTAAACTAATTCCACACCTATTTATAAGATTTTTATTGCTCATTTTAGCATCAAATGGCATGTAGGTGTAATGTATCTCACCAGCTCTTCCCTTATAAGGTTTGCCATCCTTAATTTTACTTCTTCGACATTATTATTTTTAATCAACACCCTTTAAAAAGGTTTTGGATGTCTCTAATCATCTTGGTAATCATCAATGTCACCTATAAAGCTTTGGATTACTGAAGAACAACTTTGTTAGATCAAATGCCTTTGGTGTATTATCCCTTAATTCTCCTAAAATTTCATTTAAATTTAGATTTCAATGATGCTTACATTTATTCTCATAAATCCAGCTCTTTTTATGCATAATTTAGTTTAAAAATTGCAACTGAATTTAGTGCTTTCGAATGTAGCTACCAGATCAACAGCTGTACCATATCTCATTACTGTTGTTGGTGACTAGGTAAGTCTTAAACCATTTATTGTTTACCATGTCATCGAAGCCACATTACCTGCAAATTTGTTAAATGCACCTTCAAATTCTTTCCTTACTTGTTTAGTAACCAACTTAGCGACAACGCCGAATACGACATAGCCATGTCAATTAATGAGCCAATAAACATATAATCCTCTTCCTAAATCTATCTTTGCCACATCGACTGTAATGCCTAACAAGTCATGGTCATGTCATTTGCCGTACCACATTAGTAGCTCCCCTTTACCAAGCATTATCCTCATCATCAAAAGTGTCCAATTATTTTGTTTATTACATAGTCAACAAGTGTGCTTCCAATGGTGAGTTTCATATCATCTAAAACAACCATGCTTGGTGTCATGTTAGTAATGTTGCTATCAAAAGGTCCGCTACCTACCTATTGGCTTTTTCAGTGGCTAATTGTTTGCAAATCTTGTTTCATTCTCATTTTCATCCCTATTCACTTTGATTCACATTATACTATCTTTACAAGTTTGATAAAGAATAAATATATAGCAAGAAAGAAATGAAAATTTAAGCCGACTCTCGGAGTTTTCAAAACCAAAGATTTTGGGTTCGATCCCTAGTGGAGCCGCTAGATCTCATAATCGACATTTCAATTAAGAAAACTCATAGTGTGAAAAAATGTTAGGAGTCACCACCAGTCTTTTTAAGTGTGATTGGCTACCATCCTAAAGCAAGGCTAATTGGTTTAAAAAATTAAGATTTTAAGTCCAAAGGTTGGTTACGCTTGGGGAAGGATTAACACCCTAAAAATACCCAAAATTTTGGTACTGCTTTGATTTCTTTTCTTGAAAATTGATTTTAAAGGGCATTTTGGTTAAAGCACTTGAAACTTCGTACTTGCTCCATCTCGATGTACCAAAACATTTTTTAGGGAAAAGAAAGCTGTTTGCACTTGCTTATCTTTTTTTTTTTTAGCAAAATAAAATTTAAAAATTATATATATAATATTTTTTGTTATATAAGATGATAATTTTTTATAAGAAATAATTCTAATGTAACATGGTTTAGCAAAAAAATGAAAATTGTAATGAAAACTATAAAAGCTATATATATATATATATATATATATTTGAGATATCTCATTTTTGCTATGTGAATGTTTGAGAAAGTGCAGTCATGAATGATGTTTGAGTATCTATAATTAGAGATCCAAACCTTGTTTATAGGAATTTAACAATGTAGGTTAGCATCAAATGGCAGGTAAATGCATAGCCTCTGCCTTCAAGTTCAACATGGTCTACTTGGTCTCGTAAGGTCTACCAAGACTTTTTTGTGGGGTTTTTTTTTTTGACTTGATTTTGACATCCTTTAAGTTCATCTAAGTGAAAAGACACCTTCAATTCCTTTTACCTTTGCTTGGATAACTCAATAACAGGTCTTTTAGTCTCATATTTAATGCGACATCCAGTTTGACCAAATTTGGAGTTTAATCTCTATATTTGACTGTAATTCTTAGTCTGCATTTACATTTCACCTCTTTGTTATGATTTCCAGCTTAAATTTCAACAAATGACTCAAGAGTTTGGTTTAAAACTATGTTGTAAGCCCTCTTGGGTCTGTTACCGTCAAGCAGAATATCATGTTAGCAGCTTCATCTGCCACGTGGAAGTCTCCTACTAATTAGGTAGGTCTGCTTCCACTCAGATGCTTTTAAGTCAGCGCAACATGCCACATTATCTTACCTTTGCTTATTATCCTCTGAAGAAGTTGATTTAGCAGCATTACCTGATTGCATCGTGCCACATCAATTGATGAATAGAACATGATAAGTTAATGATTCTTTGACTCTACCATCTCATCAACTTGACCTTAATGGAGTCATGTCAACTGGATCTATGTGCCATTTTACTAGTCTCCTTGCATTGTTAATGGATATATTGCTTTATTAGTAACATTATCATTAATTAGCAATGTGTGACTTCAACACTCAACTCCACGTCACTAGAGGCACCCCAGTTACGTCATGCCATGTCAACAATGCCGCTTTTAAAAGGTTTACTATTTCAAAATGGCTTTTCCTTAATGGTTAATTAATTTTCAAATGCTTTTCTTTCATTTCTCTGAGTTTTTCTTATAGTCTTCCTCGTCCTTCTACCTCAATAAACACTTTCTTCTTTTCTAAACTTTTATAAACTTTCTCTAAGAAAATCATCTCTCTCCAATGAAGTCTTCTACCACCTTTCTTTTCTCTAGGTGATTTTCACTCTATTTTACTTTCTTCTTTTCTTTTGCTTTAGTTAGAATGGAATTTTTTTGTGATTACCATTAAGGATTTGGTTGGGATTGTAAAAACATATGGGATCTTTGCCTTGGTAGGCATGGTAGTACCCTCGTCTGATAAGAGATCTTGGTTGAATAGACTAAACGCTCTTTTTGTGTTTAAGAAATGCCTCAAAGGGGGTTTGAAACTCCCTTTAAACACATTTTTTAGAGCGATTTGTAAATGTTATAAACTATCCCTATCCCAATTGGTCCTAACTCCCAAAGGATCCTCGTAGCTTTTAGTACTAAGTGCATAGATTTAGGAATCACATAGTTATCACCATTAGTCTTCTCCAAATTTTTTCAGCTAAAGTGGTAGTAAAATAACCTAAGACACTTTATGAAAATATGGTATTTCTCATCAAAAAAACCTTCATTCTTTGCCTCTGACCTCTCAAAAGCACTAAAAAATTGGAGACATTCTTACTTTTAGGTCTTTTGAAATAGAATCCCACCTAAAATCAATAAAGAACTCACCTAAATCAAGACCATAACACTAATATAGCCCTTAGTGAGTCTTGTTGTTGTCAGACAAGCTTTGGTTAACAATAAGAAGTCTTTATCCATGTCCTCCTTTTTTATGGAGTCAAAGTCCATTCAAAACCTTATTAACAAAGAACCTATCCCAATTTCACCTCTTGGAGAGTCTTCTACCCCTCTTTAGCCAATATTCTCTTCAAAGGCAGACTCTCCCTCATAGTTAGCTTGAAAACTTATCCTATACTGCTTCTAGTTTCCATTCCCTTATCAAAAGATCTCAACCAGGAGATGTTTCTCAGCCCTATTAGATGATCCATAATTTCCATCATAATAAGGTGGGCCTACTTTAATTTTATATTATGAGTTTGTACCTTTAGAAGACTGTCAGTAACCTCATTCTTTTTATTGCAGATCATTTTTTGATAATGCCTCGAATAGGAAAAAAAAAGTTGTTGAAGAGATAGCTAAGGTGGTTAAGAAGACACCTCCTAACTCCTCTTCTAAAATGGGCAAGATGGTAGCACTTATATTGTAGAAGGCAAATACTCAGAAGAGTGTGCCTTCCCACATGGTGACCTTTGTAGACTTTTCCTCCTAACATGAGTCTGTAATAGTCTTCACCCCTCTTTAGACTTAAAGGATCAATGACCTTGTGCAAGAGATAATGTTGTTAGCCTTCACATCCTTACCATTACTAGATAAGAAGAGGCAACACCTAGAAAAAATTTCTACTCTACTTGCTGAGGTAAGTATATGTTCAACTAGTGCATCCTATATTTTCTTTTTATTGTTGACCCATAATAATAAATTTTCTTTAGGTTGTACTTGAGTCCTCTCTAGTAATAGTAGAAGAATACAAGATTTAGTGTTAGGCCAAGCTTGTATTCAAAGAGGCTGAAAAAACTCTAGAGGAGGCTAAAAAAAAGAAGTTAAGTTAATAACAAAGAACTCCTCCATTAAGCAATAAAAGAAGAAGGCAGACCAAGAGATATTTATGTTGAAAGTAGAGATGGAGAAAAAGATGGTGGATTTTAAACTCCAATAAAAGAGGCTGAAAAGAGAGCACCTTGAGTAAATAGTAGCTATCAAAGAAGAAGCTGTAATAGCATTAAAAAGAGTGAGGAAATGAATAAATTGATGCTTGAAGAGTGCACTGAAGTCTTTTGGGAGGTCAGGAAGGACACCAAGGCCAAGGTCTTAAAGGAGAATCCTAACCTCAATTTAAACTTCATCACAACTGAACAATTACAACCTTAACCTCTTAAGCTACTCCAACAGTGCCTGAGCTTATAGGAAGCCCGATCTTCATATCTCTTGACTTAATAAGTCAAATTCTTCATGAGCTGAGTAGAGACACAACTAACCCCAAAGATAGTACTTTTTAAATGTATTTTCCTCTTGTATTTTAAACTTGTTGTAATCCATTTTTAGAATATGAAATGGAAGGGACTTCTTTTTGATTTCTTGCACCTTCTATTGCATACTCTTCTTTAAAAACAATATTTAGAGGATAAAAGCATGAAGATTCTTTTATAAGAAGAACAATTTAACACCTTTAATATTTATCCTTTACCATCCATAGATCTCTCTAACTTTGCTTTGAAAATTCAAACTCTTCCCTAGGTGTATGATAGACTATTCCAAAGAAAAGTGTTAAAAATTCAACACGAGTGTTTGTAGAATCTAACATTGTAAACCTAAACGAATTCCTTATGACATAAGGCATTAATGTCTTAATATTCACTCTATTCCTATAAGAAGACTCTAACTTAGCTCATCTTAGAATACTATTATAGACTCTTCCTTGTTTGAGAAGAGTATCTTATAAGAACATAGGATTAAGTATAAAGATCCTCTAAATCTTCATTAAATCTCTTCCTACTCTTTTTTATATTCTTCTCCAAAGAGGACTCAAAAATTCTAAATGCAGAGAGATCTTTTAAGCTTAAAGGAAGAGTGTCAAGAATTTTGGTAAGGCCTCAAATGAGGCTATTTTTTGATTCTTGAGGCTCTACTTCACTCATTCAACAGGTCATCAAGTTGATTTCTATTTTGAAACCTAATTTCTCCGTTATCCAACCACAACAACACCTTTTTCCATAATCTTTCCAAAAGTGACACTATTATTCTTCACACTACAAAGTGACAGTGCATCTTTGGTCCAAATTTTTAGTGAGGGCAAAATTTTGGCATCAAATAACTACCCTTCTTTGTTTATTTTTGAAAATTGAAAAAAAGACTAAAAGATAATAAATTTTTTCCTTATGGCTTCTTTGCCTTTTCTGAGATTCTTTTTCAAAGGCTCCTCTTAAGCATTCTTTTTTTTAAAAAAAAAAATTTCTCTTTCTTTTCAATAAATTATACAAAAGATCAACAAAAATGAAGTTTTCTCTATGGAAATGGTTTAATAATGATTATTTATCATCTAAGATGAAATTCTTCCTTATCTTATGATGATAAATACATCGCTTATCATTGAAAATCTCTTGGTTCTAATGTCTTCTATCAAAATTGTTCCTTCATTTTTTATGAAGGATCCTTGCTTTCTATCTGATGACAAAATTTTTTTCTCACCTTTTGATGATTACTAAAATTCAACTTTGACCATTTACGATCGAAATTCTTCCTTGATATTGGATGGCTCTCATCTCTTATTGAGATTATCTCCATGGACATTTTATGAAGTAAGGTTTCTGTCTCCCATCAAAATCACCTCGATGTTCAACATGTGGAAATGTTTTGAAAGGTCTCATCTTTTCAGAATCATCCTTAATGTACAATAATTTGGTTGTTAAAATTCTACCTCAAAAAATCAAATGAATATAGTCTCTTATTGAAATCATCTTTGATATTTAATGTTAATAAAGAAATATCTTATCTTTCATCGAAACAATCCTTAATATATGACAATCTGGCTGTCAGAATTCTTTCTTAACCTGCCTTAAGAATGTTGTCTCCTATTGAAATCATCTTCAACATTCAATGTTCATAAAGAAATATCTCATTTTTTATATTTCTCATTTTCTATAGAAATGATCCTCAATGTGTGATAATTTAGCTATGAAAATTCTTCCCCGACGTGCCTTACAAACATTGCTCCTATTAGAATTGTCACTCGATATTTGATGTTCATAAAGAAATATCTCATCTTACATTAGAATCTTCCGCAATGTATAACAATCTGGCTACCAGAATTCTTCCTTGACATATCCTATGAACATTGCCTCCTATTGAAATCATCTTCAACATCCGATGTTCATAAAGAAATATCTCATTTTTTATTGAAATCGTCCTCATGTATGATGATTTGGCTGTCAAAAATCTTCCTTGACGTGCCTATGAATATTGTCTCCTATTTGGATCATCCAAAGAAATATCTCATCTTCCATTGAAATTGTCCTCGATGTGTGACAATCTAGCTATTGAAATTCTTCCTTGATGTGCGCTATGAACGTTGTCTTTTGTTAGAATCATCCTTGATATTCATCATTGTAAAGAAATATCTCATCTTCCATCAGAATCATCCTTAATGTTTGATGATCTGGTTATGAAAATTCTTCCTTGATATGGCTTACAAACGTTGTCTTTTATCAAAATCATCTTTGACATTCGATGTTGTAAAGAATATCTCATCTTTCATCGAAATCGTCCTTGGTATGTGACAATCTAGTTGTAAATTCTTCTTCAACATGCCTATGAATGTTGTCACTTATTAGAATCATCTTCGACATTCGATATTGTAAAGAAATATCTTATCTTTCATTAAAATCATCCTCGATGTATGACAATCGATATTGAAAGCATGTTGTTTAAAATTTTTACTTTTTCTTTTATATTATCCTCAATTTATCTGCTTGGTCATCAAAGTATATTACTTGTTGATTGAAGTTTCTTTCCTAATTTTTCTGTCTACACTATTTGAATTTAGTGTTTGATTGATTTTTTTAGAGGAATAATGGATCCTTTTGACTTTTAGCATCTTTCCTTGAAAATGTAATTGCTACTTTTTTAGATGAAAAGTCAAATAAGTGATTTGAGATTTTGTTAATAGAGGCACTCCCCACATATACTCTCTGGTTCTTTGTTTTCCACTGTATTTTCCAAAGAGTGTCCTTTTCCTTGATTTTATCAAAATTACCCCTTTTTAAAAATAAATTCATCTTCATCTTGATATTAATTTTTTTTTCAACAAATAATCAATTATGAGTTCTCAAAAACAATATTCAATACAACACGAAATAATCACATAACTATAATTACAAATGATTTTTATTTTTGGTAAAGATATATACAAAAAGGAAATCAAAACAAAACTTTGCCTCTTATTATCTGGTATTAGCTTAGTTCATTTCTTCTTAACAATAAACACATTAATACACTAAATGCTTGTGATTTAGAAATGAAAAATGCACTTTTTATCATCATCGAATTTATACCTTACGTAGTGTTTCTTAACGACATTTGAATTCATAGGGCATGGTAGCTCTTGCCCATCCATTTTTGATAGAATGAGAGCTCCTCTAGAGAAAGCTTTCTTTACCACATAGGGTCCTTCCTATTGAAGTTTCCACTTACTCTTTCCATCTATCATGTTATCAAGTACACATTTTATAATGAATTCTCCTTCCTTAAATTGTTTGCTATCCACCTTTTTATTGTATGCTTTTTCCATTTTACCTTATATTCACCTTCTTATTAGGGCTTCTACAACAAAGAAGAAAGAAGAGGAAGTGAATTATATCACTTAACTAACTTTTCAAAAACTAGAGTTTCTAAAACCTGGATTTGAGCCTATGAGAGGTATCACAGAAAAGAATGGCTAAAGATCCTCATGGCTATAACAAGAAAGGCAAAGGTAAAAAAAGTAGAGGGTTCTAATTTGCCCAATTCTAGTGGCTTATTCATATTTACATCCATAGTTACTAGAGTAGAAGTTAGTGGCACCAATACATGTCAAACCGTTACAAGCCCTTTATCCTTCATGGTACAATCCAATGAGAAGATGTCAATACCATTTTGGAGTAATGGGATATGATATAAAGGATTGCCTTTCCTTTAAATACAAAGTCTAATCTTTAGTAGATGCAGGATTACTAAGTTTCAAACCAAAAAATGCCAATTAATAAGAAGAAAAAAGAAAAGGATGAAAAATATTGGCATGAAAATACTTAGTGATGACTAGCTTAGTGATTATCAAAAAACTCTAAGAAATAATTTCAAATCAATGGGTTTGCACTTACATAGTGAATTGGTGAAACTACCAAATATATTTGAAAAAATCTGGGGAAAATGCATCATAAAAAATAAATGAGAATTGTCTAGTGTGAACTTAAAATTTTGTTTTTAAACATTCCTATCTTGTTTTATTTGTGTTAGATGTTTCTTGTGTTAGATGGAAACAAGATGTATTTCATTCTTAAATTCTTTTTGGATTAATAATAGCCTTTTTTTTTTTTAACATCATTCTTGTTAGTCCTTAAATCAATTTTCTTTCCCTAAAATTTTCTTATGTCATATGCTCATGGTTTAGAGAATCTGACTATGAATACCTTAATGTTTGAAAGTGATAATCTGAAATCGAAAGAAAAAGATTCATTAGAAAATGTTGATATTGAGGAATACGATGAAAATAGTGAACTTTCTTAGAAATTAAAAGACAAATTATTTATGAAGAAAAACAAATCTTGCCTTATGAGGAAGGGAATGAGACAGTGAATTTAGGCACTAAAGAAGAAAAGAAATAAGGTAAAATTGGTGCATTGATCCCTTCTTCAATAATAGAAGCTTTGATCAACTTATTGGAAGAATCTACCAACAGTTTCACTCAGTCCTATAAAGATATGCCAAGGTTAGATAAAACTGTTGTTAAATATAAATTGCCTTTAAAACTGGATTGCCTTCCTATTATGTATAAGTTAAGAAGAATGAAACAAAAAATATTGTTAAAAATAAAGGAAGAAGTTCAAAAAATTTTGGATGTTGGATTTATAGTAGTAGCAATATATCCTAAATAAGTAGCCAACATCATGCCAATTCTTCAGAAGGATGGTCGGGTGCGCATATGAGTGGATTATAGAGATTTGAATAAAGCAAGCGCAAAGGATAAATTTCCTTTCCCACATTGACACATTGGTGAATGGTATAGCTAAATTCTCTTTATTTCCATTTATAGATGGTTGTTCAGGATATTTCCATAATCATATACATGGAGAAAACAACATTCACTATGATATGGGACATGTTTTATTATGCAGTAATACCTTTTGGGTTGAGACATATTGGGCAACGTATAAAGATCTATCGTTACTTTGTTTTATCATGTAATGCATAAATCTTAGAGATATATGTGGATGATATGATAACCAAGTCTAAAAGAGATGAAAATCATGTTAAAGACTTGAAAAGGCTCTTTGAAAGGTTAAAACAGTATAAGCTTAGATTAAATCTCAATAAATGCATGCTTGGAGTCAAGTCAGGAAAATAATTAGGAATTGTGGTCAGTGAAAAAAGAATTGAAGTAGATCCAATGATGGTAAAGATAATTTAAAATTTACCTCATCCTAGAATAATTACAGAAGTATAAGAATTTTTTTGGGAATGATAAATTATATCTCTAGATTTATTTCACAATTAATTAGCATTTATGATCCTATCTTTCGGTTATTATGAAAACATAATCCCAAATAATGGAATGATGAGTGTTAAGTTGTGTGTAAAAAGATAAAAGCATACTTATCATAACGTCTAATATTGGTACCCCTTACTCAAAGAAAACCTTCGATCTTATATTTACTAATGCATGAACATTCATTGGGATGTATATTAGCACAATTGTATGAAATGAGCATGTAAAAGCAAACAATATATTATTTAGCGAAAAGTTCATTGATTATGAGTTCAATCACTCATTGATTGAAAAGATCTATTGTGCGTTAGCCTAGGCTACTCATCGATTATGCTAATATTTGTTTAGCCACACTACTTGGGTTATTATAACTTGACCTTATTAAATGTATATTCGAGAAACCCTATCTGTTGAGAATATTAGCAAGATGGTATGTTTTGTTACCAAAATATGAGTTGATATATGTGTCCTAAAAAGCAATTAAGGGGAGCGCGATAACTTATTTTTTTGGCTAAGAAGGCTACTAAAGAATATCAGCCCATGTTTTTTGATCTCTTAGATGAAGATCTTATTGCCTATGTCGAAGTTGAAGAAAAAAAATCTCAAAAGTGATAGATATGTTTTAATGAGGCATCTAATGTAATGAGTCATGGAATTAGAGTTGTTTTGATTTCTCCAAACAAGTAATATTATCCTTTTATAGCTAGACTTGATTTTAATGCCACCAACAATATGGTTGAATGTAAGACACGCATATTAAGGTTGAATGTTGTCATGAAAAAGAAATTGACCAAATTGGAGGTATACAGAGATTTTACTTTGGTGATTTATCAGTTAAAAGAGAAATGGATGGCTTGACATCCTATATCGGTTAAATATTGTGAATATATGTATAAGAGATACTCGATAGTTTTTAAAAAATTTCTTTTATTATCTTCCTAAAGAGGATAATCAAATTGTAGATACATTGCCAATATTGTAGTCATGTTCCAAGTTTATCATGTAGATGAAGTGTTATCGTAAAGATGTGTATCAAAGAATTCTCAGCATATTGTATAATGAGAAAAATGTGGTTAAGCTTGGTATCATGATATTAGAAGATTCATAAAAAAACATGATATATCTAGAAATTGTAATAAAAAATGACAAGAAAACATTAAGGAGCTTATCAGTCAATTTCATCTTAGAAGCAAATCATTTATATAAAAAGAATTTTGGCCAGACTTTACTTCGTTCTTTAGAACAAAAAGAAGTAGAAAGCATCATTAAAGAAATATATGAAGGAGTTTGTGGATCATATGTAAATGGCCATATGATGCCTCTGTAAATAATTAAGGTAGGATACTATTGGATAACAGTAGAAAAATATCATATTCATTATGTATGAAAGTGCCATAAATGCAAGATTTATGGAGACAAGATTCATGCAGCTCCCATTCCTCTACATGTGACTAATGTGCCGTAGCCTTTTTTTATGTGAGGTTTTGATATAATTGGGTTGATTAGCCCAAAAACATCCAATGGGCATAAATTTATTCTAGTATTCATTGATTACTTTCATAAATGGATTGATGCTGGATCATTTGCCAATATGACAAAATTTATGGTTAATCGATTTTTGAAAAAAGAGATTATTTGTTGATATGGTCCATCAAAATGGAATCATCTTACATAATGCAATAAATCTAAACAATAAACAAATGGTGAAAATTTGTTTAGAATTTCGAATTAAACATCACAATTCAGTCAGTTACCGACTAAAAATGAATGGAGCTGTTGAAGTAACTAATAAAAATATCAAAAAGATTATCAGTAAAATGCCATTAACCAATAAAGGTTAGCATGAAAAGCTCCCCTTGGCTTTGTTGGCTTACAGATCAAACGTTAGAACTTCCATTCAAGGCAACTCTTTATTCTTTTATGTATGGAACAGAAGAGGTATTCCCCATCAAAATAGAAATTCCTTCATTGAGAGTAATAAAGGAAGCTCAGTTTGATAAAGATGAGTGGATTAAAACTCGTTTCAAATAATTGAATTTAATAAAAGAAAAAAGGTTAAAAGATCTATGTAATGGGCAATTATACTATAAGAGAATAGAGCGAGCTTATAATAAGAACATTCACCTAAGTATTTCCAAAGATGGAGATTGAATATGAAAAAAGATACTTGATAATGTTTCAAATTCTAGAAAAAACTGAGCATCTAATTAAGATGGACCAATTGTTATGAAAAATGTGTTTTCAAGTAGGGGGTTCTAATAATAGCAGAAATGGATGGTCCTATCCTTCTAAATCTAATGAATTTAGATGTTGTTAAGAAATATTACATTTCAGACGATTGAGGCCAAAAACAAAACCTTGAGGGGTAGGCTAAAAAAAAGGAGAGAGATCTGTGTTGAAAACCTAGAAAGGTAGCTTGATCATGCAATGGAAGTTTTCCAATAAAGGAAAAAGATGACTATGAATCTCACTCAACCAGAATCGTATGAAAGTAAAGAATCAAAGGTATTCAATAGTTAAGTGAGAAAATGAACATGATGCATTTTGCCATCAAGAAGTCTACCACTGAATTTTCTACCTAGCCTTACACTTTAGGGAATATGAGAAGCTTGTAAATTGCCAATGCTAGGTCATTTCTTCTAGACTCTTTGATCAGATGATCTTTAATGCAGGAGAAAAGAAACTCTTATGTAATGTAGCTAAGGGCTCTTCAATGATGAATAACATTTTTAGCTTTAGTTTTACATATCCTTACAAGTCTTCTTAGGTGCTTCTTGGCTATGATATATATATATATATATTTTATGTATAATTTATAAGGCTTTGTTGGTTTTAGCTCCAAAATTGAGGTATACTCTTCCAAAGTTGGTGTTAGGTTGGATTTCCTAAAACTTAAATGTTGATGAAAGGGGTTCCAAAAATGGATCGCCACTTTGATTAGGGGTTCCTACATTGGGGCTTTGAGAAAATGCCTAATATACTCATAATCATCATTGAATCTATTCCAACTTTCTTCATCCATCATCTCCTATATATGATGAAGCCAACTTTGCTAAGCCACTTTTCTTTATCACCAGTTTAACCTCTACTAGTAACTTAATTTCAGTATTTAGGCCATCTCTCTTCTTTGATTGTTCTTTCTTAGACCAGGACAAGACTTTTTAAGTTTTAATTAAGATTGATGAAATTCTCCTATTTATAGACAGTTAAAACAAGGTATTATAGAAAAATAAATTTTTGGTTGACATATAAACACAATAATTCATCATGTGTGTTCCTATTAGTTTTATTTTTTCTAATTCTAGTCGTGACTCTACCTTAGGTTAACCATATGCATTAGTTATGTGGATAATGATTAGTTTCTAAAGGTTCCCAGATTCCCTTCATCAGACTAATAAAAGTCCCCTAGGACTTATTATTATCGTGTCAGTAAATAGCATTTGAGATTACTAACATGTCCTTAGTTAAATTTGAGTGAAATAATTCACCGGCTTTGTGGAGGAGAGACTTTTGCTCAAAAGCATGGCTACATATATTTCTTCTAAAAGTTAAAGTTCGGGTTTAGAGCTTATGTTATGTTTTATCGTGCGTGTTACGTTATGAACAATCATTCAATAAAACAAATCAAGCAAGAAAGTAAAGCTTACATATAAATCAATTTATTAAAATCTAGTAAGGAATATGAAACATAAATACAAAGTGGGAAAGCAAACAAAATTTTGGCTTAACTCTTTTATGAACTAAAGATTCTGGGTTCAATTCCCTAGTGGAGTTGCCAGCTATCACAATTGGGGTTTTAAATGAGGAAACCTACAGCATGATAAAAAAAAAAAAGGAGTCACTACCAATCTTTTTAGGTGTGATTGACCACCATCTCAAATGTAAGGCTAACTAGTAAAAAAGTTAAGATTCCAAGTTCGAGAGTTAGTTATGCTTGGGGAAGGACTAGCACCTGTAAGATGTCTAATAATTGGTACCACTTTGATTTCTTTTTCCACAAATTAATTTTAGGGATATTTTGATCAAAGTACTCAAAATCTCATACTTATTCAAGCCTGATGTGCCCAATTTTTTTTTATATATAGGGAGCAGAAAGTTGTTTACACTCATTCACCTTTACTTTTCTCCAAAATAAGGATTAAAAAAATTATATGTATGCAATTTTTAACCATAGCATATTTATTAAAAAGTTTTATAAGAACATTTCTACAACATAACACATCTATAAACATTGAATAGCTTTAAAATAGATAATTTAATGAAAATCTGCCAATATCTTAATTCAAGTATCTTTATTCAAGAAAATGAATAATTTACGCCAAGGAGATAGCTCTTATACCTCTTGAAGTACTTTGTAGATTTTTTTCTTCCCTTGACTACAAGATCTCAACTAAAAGTTTCTTCTAACAAAAGCTTTTTTAAAATTCTAGAAACAGTATAATGCTTTTTCTAAGAATGTTTTCTAGTGTTAGAGAGATAAACAAAGAGTTTTTTTATGTCTTGAGAGTATGAGTTTGAGCATGTGAAAGTATAAGTGTGATTATAAATGCCAATCCATGAAATCGTGAGTTTGTGAATGTCCATGGCTGGCTTTAATAGCTATTTATAAGCTTTTTATTAGTACAAGCTAGTGATAAATGCTGGGTTGATCTAAGGAACGTAGTGCACCTAGGCAGCCTCTACTTCCATCCTTCGACAACATTAATGTCACTTTGAAGGGTGTTTAAGGCTCTACTACCAGTTTTGATCTAGTTTCTTTGATCTTTGGCCTTGTCTAGATGTGGTGATGTCATAAATTTTGCCCATTCCTGTTTGGATGACCCAAGAATGAGTCCACCTTATGACCTTCATTGTGCTGCCTAATCTTTTTAAACCCGAGCTTAATTTTTGCTTCCAGTAGCAAGCTTCAATCTTCCCATGCATTTCGATCTATATAAGATTTTTGACATGAAAAACATCTTCTAGCAAAAAAATTCTTCTTGATTCTACAGAGTGTGCTGCCTTTTGGCAAATTGTTAAATCATCGGGCCTTTTACCATGCGTGATGTCATAGTTAACTCAATAAGTCTACCTTTACTCATCTATAGCCAAGTCAGTATCTCACGCCATGTCACCTCTTATTATGCTTCAAAATGATGTAGTGGTGTTGCCCACTGATGCTATGTCCTATCATTTAATGAAACATGAATCAACAAAACTATCTCTTGCCATGTCAATAACCTCACCTAGTGGTGCTCTACCTCATCAATTATTGATAGTGAGTGAATGCAGCAGCCACCTTGCCATCTCATTAGTGTTGCCCACTAATTACCTACCACATGGTTTCTCTTGCCATGTTAGCCACCCTATTTATTGTTAATAGTTATTTCCTACCTTGTCATTAAGGGGTGCCTAACTATGCTGTGCCATGTTAGCTTAACTTGCCACATTGGTAATGTTACTCTTAAAGATATGATTTTTTTGTGATTGCTTTTCTTCTTATGGCCAATTCTCTTAAACTCTTTTTCTTTTCACTTTACTACTTTTTCCTTTTAATTCTCCTCGTTCTTCTACCTTGAAAAATCTCTTTCGCCTTCTCAATCCTCACATTCTCTTAGGTGAGTCCTCGCTTTTACAACAAAACTCTCATTCTTTCTCTTAGGTAATCCTCACTCCTTCACTTTTTTGGTTTCTATACTTTAATTCATCATGAAATCATAGGTCCTTTAGTCATTACCAATAAGGATTTAGTTAGAATAAGGAGAATTTATGGGATCATTGCCTCGGCGGGCATGGTGATACCCACCTCGAATGAGAGGCCTTAATCTAAAAAGCTAGGCACCCTCTATGTCTTTGAAAATACATTAAAGGCGCTTTGAGACTCCCTTTAAACTCTTTGTTTAGAAAAGTTTGTGAAAGTTATAAGGTGTCTCCTTCTTAATTGGTTCCTAACTCTTGTGGGATCTTATTATCTTTTCTACTAGGTGCTTCAATCTAGGAATTTCAAAGCTTTCACCTTTATTGTTTTCAAAATTATTCAAGCTCAAGTAATTGAAAAATTATCAAAGCCACCTAAAATATTCTTGTATTTTTAATCCCAGAAACCCAACCTCTTTCCCTCTAGACTACCAAAGGCAATAAAGCATTGGAGGCAATCCTACTTCTAGGTTCTCTAGAGTAGAACTCCTTTTAGGATTAACCATCAGACCCTTTGTAACCAAAGCTACAACAATAATTGCCCCTTTTATGAGTCTTTTACTGCTTCTAGGCTGATTCTCACAAGCAAAAAGAATATCTTGCTGATGTTTGTTAATTTTTAAACAGGCTTGGATAATTAAAATACACTCTTATTTAGTCTCCCAAGAGCTTTCCCCTGTGTCATTCTCTAGAGAGCCATCCCTTCAATCCTTTACTCATTGTTTAATACAAGTAGACTCCCTCTTAGAATCTGTATCAACCCATTCTTCTTTTACCTTCTTAGGCCTCCTTTCTCATATTAAAAGACCTCTTCTTGACCAAACTCTTGATCCCCTTCCTTTAGATGAATCAGAGTCTCCATCACAAGGTAATAAGTTTTATATTATGACATGAATTTTTATGCTTTTAGTAGATTATCACTATTTGTTTTTTCTTTTGTTTTGCAGACCACTTTCTAATTATGTCAAAGGGTAAGAAATTTTTTTTTGAGGAAGTGGTAGAGGTGATTGAGAGGACACCTTCAAGCTCTTCCTTGAAGACAGGGAAGGTAACAGTACTGTTTCTTCATAAAGCTAGATCATAACAAAGTGCTTGGCCTAAGATAGTGATCTTTGTATACTTCTCCTTTTAATAGGAGACTGTAACTATCACAACTTCTTCCCCAATCTTAAACATCAAGAAGATCAGTCATGGAATGGTTCTACTAGTTTTTACCTTATCTTTGCTCTCTTACAAGAAGAGGGTGCACCTAGAAAGAATGTCCAAACTATTGGCTGAGGTAAAATTCTCCCTTTTCTCCTTAAACCATATCTGTTTTCTCTTTTCCTTTTATTTAAATGTCTTTTTCTAGTTATAGACCATTTAAGAATTTGCTCAGATAGCAGACGAATACACGATTTAGAGTCAAGCTAAATCTATCTTTGAGGAGGCTAAGAAAGCTCTTGAAGAAGCCCAAAAGAGAAAAAGTGAATTATTAGCTGAAGTCTCCTCTCTTTAGCTATAGAAAAAGCAAGAAAATCAAGAAATTTCCATATGGAAGGTAGAGATGGAAAAGATAAGAGTAAACTTTAGTTTCCAATAGGAGAAACTAAAGAAAAATCATTTAAAGTAGCTAGCTAAAGCTAAGGAAGAAGTTATAGTAGCTTTCAAAAATAATAAGGAATTGAGTATAATGATTTTGGAAAAGAGTGCAAAGATGTGAAAAGACACTAAGGCCAAGGTTTGAAGGAGTATCCATACCTCAACCTCAACTTCATCATCATTACATCAAGCTCATCCTCTACTTCACAAACTACTCTTATTGTGATAGATCCTATAAGGAGTCTTTTCGTTATCTCCTAAGACTATATGAATCAAATTTTACAAAAAATCAATAGGGAGACTTCTAGTACGGAAGAAAATAGTGATTAACTATGTGTTTTCATTTCATCTTAATGTTATCACTCTTGTGGGAATAAAATAAACTTCTGTTTTACAATCGTTGTTGTATTCTCCTTTCTAGATTACTATAATAAGATGAAAGCACATTAGTGATCCTAAAATCCTCAACTTTCCTCATAAAAAACCTTTAGGCATTTTGGAAAATTTAGAAATGGACACTTCTCAGAAGTAGGCAGAGTTTCCCTAAGGTCAGTGTCTGAAAATGTTAAATGAGAGGGTGAAGAGTTTGTTTTTTCTCAAAATAAGATTTAATATTTATGTTTTCACTTTGTAATCTCAAGCAGATTGTCCATCACTCATTCTTAAAAGTCTAGACTCCCTCCTTGTTGTTTAGCAAACCCTAGTAGGGAAAAGTGTCAAAAATCAGTTGAAATTATGTTTGAACACTCTTCTTCACTTAGAATGGAGATCTATATGCTTTATCAATCATTTCCCAACTTCATACATGCTTTTTCTTAACTTTTTCTATAAATTCAAAGGCTTCCCTACTTCCAAGCAAACTCTCCCTAACTTTAGGCAAACTCTCCTTAGGGTAAGAATCAAAGACTATCAAATGAGAGTCTTGACACTTTACTTTCTATTTTTAGGAGGTTGCTTACCAAATTCTTCCTCCTACATTCAATTTTTCCCCTAGTTGACCTTATTTGAGTAGTATTCTTCAAGAGTGACACTAATGTTCTTTAGACTGCATGTTAACAGTGATACCTTTAGTTTCTAAAATTCTAGTGAGGGCAAAATTTGAGTATCAATAGAGATGAGCTCTCATTCCAAACATTTTATTTTGTAAACACCACTAAATGAATCTAGGCTTAGCAACCAAGATTATAAGACGATATGACCTTTTAGTTGAATGAAACCTTAGGAAAAGGTTACGAGGTAGGAAAAAGACTTGACAGGAATCTACAAAGAATTACTCGAGCTCTAGAGGTCAAGGGAGATAGAAATCAGTCAGGCTTAGGCTACAAGCTAACAATGGCTAATAAAAAAGGATAAAAAGAAGAGAAAAAGTATAGAGGAAGAAATAGATCCGATCAATTATAGCCAACCTTTCCGTCTAATATTTAAATCAGTTAGATTTTATTTTGCGAATCAATATTCAATAATAGATTCAACCATATAGGATAGCCTAGCTATTTATTCTTAGAATAGATAAAATAAAAAAAAAATTTTAATCATGATGTAAATTTATACAAAGCAGATGTATCAAGAATGATCATCAGAAATATATATTGCTATTTCATGTACTTTTTTTTTCATATCAATAAAACTTCTTGTTTTGATCCCATCTTTGGTTCTATTTCTTTTTTGAGAGAATATGACATATGTTTGTCTAAGGATTCTAATAATGAAAACTTTAATGAAATATAATGCTAAATCTTTCTTTAAAAAAACAACTTTGTCTCTAAAGATATGAAGGGAAAGATTGTAAGAGACCTTTAGAAATTCTTTAGCAGATCGAGCACGATGAAAAACAAGTAAGCCCTTATAAAGAAGAAACAAGGATATTTAATTTGGAAACTGAAGAGTATAAAAAGGACTTTTAGATTGGTGCTACATTGACATTAAAAATAAAGGCTGAATTAATCAAAGTAGCAACAACCAAAATCTTTACAGATTTCTACATTTCAGCATCTTTAGACTACCACATCTTCATATTTCGGTTGTTGAGTGTCGAGGAATAGTATTTGAAGCTTAAAATCTCCCTTTAGGAAGTTATCTTAGGATTGCTTGTTGCTGGTAGGGAGGCTAGACAAAAATTATGCTAAAGGTATAATTACTTTGTAATTATTAAACTACAAAAATGAATGAGAAGATGATTCGCTAGTTTTATATTTTTATTCATTGTTGATAATTTAATGCACTTTTTATTTTTCTAAAACTATTTTGGGGGAAGGAATTTGATGAAGTTCATATTTCTATTTCTAAGTTAAGATATATTAGTTTTGTAAATCAAAGATCTAATGTTGACTAGATTATGATATTCTTGCATAAAATTGCATAATAAATTTATTTTAAGAACTCATTTTGTATATATGTATCAATTATATATTATTTATTAATTACATTTTGGGATCAATTTCAAATTATCACAAATAGAAAATACAACATTATTTTACTTAAATGGTATTAATTCTTTAGTGCTTATGGGGGTAGATAATCCATTCTTACGCATAACTGACTCTTGATCTCGAATCATTTGGTAGATCAGACCATTATTTATTTCTAAATGGAATTCATCTTTTCTTTTATAAAAGAAAAGAAGTTTTTAAATAAAATTGGTGGTCAATCACACCATAAAAAAATTAATGGTGACTTTTTTTTAATTTGTTAAAAGCAAAAAAAAAAAAAAAACTCACATCAAACCTTCGTAAAAAATGTTTGGTTGTGACAACGGTTATTTATAATGTTAACATCTTAAAAAAAAAAAAAAACTATGATGAAGAGTGCAATATGGGATGAAAAGTACAATATGGGTAGCATTGTTATGGATCATATGCCTTTTGGTAATATTTTTCCATTAATTGAACTATTTGATCAAATATACGACAATGTGGTAGCATATGCTAGGGAAAACAGTGAAGGATTATGGATTTAAGTAATTGAATAGGTAATGTTCAACTTCACATATGCCCTGTAGTTATTTTTTATTTGTTTTCTCTTATGAATTAAGCCTTTACATGCCAGCTTTATTGATTATTAACTTTGTAAGTTTTATGAATATATGATATTGATTTTCGGTGTTTAATTTATAGATTTAATGGATCCATTGAATCAATTTGTTAATGACTCATGAGAATGCAAAAAATGAGGCATTACCTGTATGCTAGATTTCATTGTAAGTCTAGATTGATAAGGCAAATGATACCAGTTTCATTGAGTAACAAGGGGCAACCTATTAGGAAGCACAGTTCAACCATGAAAATTTATATTAGTGTCATTGTACATCATATAGTGCCTATTACACTCAACTATTGGCATGTAGTCATGAGTTAATTGAATTATTTAATTATAATTTGTGTTGATAATTTGTGTGATCATGTTTTACAAGGGACATATGACATTGATGTCATTTTGAAGAGGTATACACTCTAATCTATTACACAGAATTGGGGAAGCTTCAACACAATTCTTATGAGGAAATACATCATGCATTTTATATATGACTTGGGATATTTGAGTCATTTACAAAATATAGAAGCGTCATAGATTCAAGTATTATATTAACTAAATACTGATGTTTAATTGTGAAACTTTCACTAACTGTTGATGTTTATTTATACTAAAGCAAAAGAGAATTATTGCATTGGAGAAAAGGAAGAAAAATTTAAATTACTATTGTCTTGATTGAAAAGGATTTTCGAGGCGAGAGATAGAACTTATAAGTCACTTATATTTTTTTTAAAAAATATTTTGGCCATGTGATGGATCCATTTTGTTTGTGAAGGTTAACTACATTAGATGACTTCATGTGGTTGTTTATAGAAACATTATTTGGGTAGTAGTGAAGAAGAAATTGATCATGCTAAATTTCGAAAGTAGCATAATATAATGAACAAAGACGATATATAAATGAAGTGATCAAAGAGTATGTTGAAAGGATTATAAGTACTAATCAGTCTTTATTTCTATTTGATTTCTTCTTAAACAAGGTTTACGTTTATGTAATAATTGCATGGTGATCTTATAAGATGAGTTGATGATACAGGCCAGTTAGGGTACATTTATGCCTATACATGTACATGATGTGCTCACAAAAGCTTTGGGCATAACTAAGTATGTTGGTCATGTTAGAAGTCAAGGATATAGGGCAACAATCATCTCGTATTTTGAAAGGATGAGAACATATACTGTACTAGCAAGTGAAGCACCATGATCAATAAGATTTCATGACCGTGATGAATTGGTTCCCCCAAGATCAAGATTTTAAGCAATCACTCGTTAAAGTTTTCAGTCATGACTGTTTTTAACCTTATGCAAGATTGAGAGTTTTCTCCATTAGGGGTTTATAATGCAGATGGATGCATCAGGATTAGATTCTTCAGTATTCAACAATTGAGTTAATACATCTGGATTTGACTCATCGAGTTTGGCAACTCAGCTAATACATTAGGGTTCACTTCATCGAGTTTAAAAATAGACCTCATATCAGGATCTGTTCATTAGTCTTTCACCTGAATTCTCGTCTTTTGCATGAGGGTTTTTGGTCCATTTGATTCATCAAGATTCTCTTTATAATGTTCCTTTTATCATCATGATCAAAGCTTTAATAGTTTGTTAGGATTCTCCTATTATTGAGATTAACCTCAAGTCGGATGTTATATTCCTTCATCAGTTTTTTTCCAAGGTTAATTCAAGTATGATTGAGGAGTTAATGGTTTCCAAATTAATAGTACAGTAACGATGGTTCATGTTTGGGAATTACTCCAACTATTCTAAGTACCAGTGAAGGTGACTTAGAAAAAGAAATTTCATTACATAAAAAGGAAAATTTATATCCAAAGAGAAGAAAAGATTACAAATTAAGCTTTAAGTCTAGCTTTAATTTCAGCTACATTGGGTTCTAAAGTAGCTTCGGGAACAAGGGCTTCTAACATTGGTGCTGATAACCCCACTTCAATCGGTCTGTCAGACACCTCCTCTAGATGTGCCAATGAGACATGTAGATCTTCGGAATGGATGGAAGAAACTTTTGTGGGAGAAGCCACTTGCACCCATGAGAGGCAAAGGTTAGGACCTTTACCTTGGACCCCTTGATAACATGCCTTTTGATCGGCCAGTACAGGCAAGAGGTTTGTTCCTCGATCTTGGCTCTATAGGTCTCTGACATCCTAAACTCATCAATAGCTTGAGATTAAGTTTCTTTTTAAGCTATCCTCAATTCATCTCGATGTTATAGTATAAGCTCAATCTTGGCATAACTTATTCTCACCTCTACGTTGCTTGGACTTGGGCTAGTTTAATTTTAGCATTATCCATGTTTACTTCAACCTTGACCAGTAGATTCTTCAATCGCTCAACTTTAACCATGTGGACAGACATCTTATTTATTGCATTAGTTACAAATTCATAGGTAACACTAGCTTCTATCATGAAGAGATGGAAACCGATGCTGGTGTTGTTATACTTGTTCATAAGTGTAGTAATTCTTCAAGAAATTTCAAGAACAAGAAGAAAGCATTGATTAGGAATCTACTACAACAACCAAAACAAGATTTGGCAGATGATGCTTACCTTCCAAAAGCACATTATCGTGTTTTCAAGGAAGTTGTTGTCTTCTTCTTTTAGCTTTTTTACATCCCAAGGAAGGATAGACCTATATAGCCACTCCTGAACTAAGTTCGAGTGGTTTGGACACCTTTCAATTGGAAGATCCTTAATCCTTAAAAAGGATAAGTTGTGGCCTACCTAAAGGTGCTGGAAATGCATCTATAGCACCTCGATCTCGAAAGTGATTCCCTTTCTGGTTCCCCTTCCTTTTACTTAGTGGAAGGTGTTGACACCTAATTTTGCTCCTAGAACTTCATCTTTTTTTAATTTTGTTTTGCAAGCATAATGAGATCTACTATAGCTCTTTCACAGGCCTTTAATCCTAGTCATTTTGCTAAATATGAGATTAAGGATCCTTATCAATATTACTATCCCTTATGACTCATCGAGACTGAACTTATCGAGGCTTATCTACAAAATACATAAGGTTTCTAGTTGAGAGATCACTTTGAGTTAGACTCATTGTGATTAAAGGCATTGGCCCATATTATATATGGAATGAAGCGACAAAGCTCAGTTCTATTGTTCTATTTCATCACATTAAAATTCTTGACCTAGAGGACACATTAAGATTAATGCCTTGGGAAATTTTAAAGCTTAAACTCACATCGATATTTTTGTTCACATCAAGGTCAATGACTTAGGC
The DNA here is from genome assembly GCA_021397835.1 of Moringa oleifera. NCBI lineage: Eukaryota > Viridiplantae > Streptophyta > Magnoliopsida > Brassicales > Moringaceae > Moringa > Moringa oleifera. The sequence goes on along the minus strand of JAJFZO010000034.1, from coordinate 9,278,448 downwards.
AACTTGCGACTAAGTTCATGTTAGGTGTGGTGTTGCCTCATCAGGTTTCTTTCATTCAAAGTTGATTCAAGGCACTTATCAAGGTTTTTTTAAGTCAACGATGATCATTCAAATATTTTTAAGTGCAATTGAGAGATTTTGGAAAATGCCAATTGCATTGATTGTCAAGGAAAGCATGTATGTTGCAAAAGAAAGGAAAAAGAAAATACAACTATAAGGCCTAAGTTGGGTTATAGTCTTAGCCATATCAAAAGTCCAAGTCACAGTCAAGATGTGGTCTTTACGAATAGCTATTGATGTTTCTTCTTCAACAAGCCTCTTAGCCACCTCCTCTAGATCTATGAGGGAATCCTCCAAATCTTCAAATTTTATCAATGAGACTTTAGCTAGAGGGGCCACCTGTACCCATAATAAGTCCATGTTAGGGTACCGACCTTGGATCTCTTACATAGTCTGTCTCTTGATTGGGTAGTAGAATCTAGAAGCTTGCTCTCAGATCTCAGTCTATTATGCATCTATCATTTAGAATTCGTCAACAACATGAGATTAAGCTTCCTCCCGAACTTCTCTTATCTCTTCTAAATGTTATAAGATAAGCTTATTCTTCGCATGGCTTATTTTGGCTTCGACGTTGGCTTTTACCTAAGCCAACCTTAACTTTATCTTATCATGTTTGCTTTAGCCTTGACCAGAGGACTTTTTGCCATCTCGATTTTAGCTACGTAAGTGTGAACTTTGTTGATAGCATCAATAGTTGATTTGTTGGCAGCTTTGGTCTTTTTGATGAGGTGATGAAGGTCGACATTGGTAAGACTTTATCTACTGATAAGTACAGCCATTCTTCGGGCAAACTACAAACAAAAACACACATAAATAAAAAATTGGCAATTATATTCCAGAAGCATTTTTTACAAAGTTAAAGAAGCCAGGCATTTACTTCCCCAAATTAGAGCATGGTCCTGTCTAAGAATAGGTCATTGTTCTCCCCTTCCATTTGTCTAATTTCTTGAAGGAGAATCAACTTGAAGAGCTAGTCTTTAACCAAGCTACATTAATTGAATGAGCCTTCGATTATGACATTCTAGTCCTAGTTCAAAAAAGGTTGGATGTTGTACTCAAGGCACTGAGAGCCTAAGGCTTTAGTCCCATGTCAAGTTAGACCCTTTCATTAAGGACAACACTTAGTGTAAAGACAAGAAGGATTGCTTACCCTTCATCGAGAAGATGCTCTTCAAGTGCATGACTTAGTGGGGGAGCATGATGTTCTTCAAGATCAAGACTTGATTCGGCTTTATGGTTTTCGAGATAAGTAAGGTTCTTCCTTAGATCCCGAGCTCGAGGCATCGTTGATTGACCTAGAGGTTTTGTCAAACTTAAATGTTTTATACCAAGGTCTAGTGGCTTTAATTACAGCCATTCTATCGCTATTGATGTGATCCCTAAAATAATCTATGCCCTTTTGATCATAATAAGACTTGAAGACCAATGTAAAATCGGGATGGACTTTTTTATTATGGACTTTTCAAGAAGGCTTTGTCTAATTATTGAGGTGTGGATACATTTTGGGCCAAGAGGCCCAAAAGTATTTTTTGCCTAGCCCTTATTGTTAGATGGCAGGTCTTTGATAAAGAGCTTCGAGCTAATATTGGTGAAATAGTGAAACTTAAAATCTAAATTCCTATTGTCTCTATTGGCTTTCAACTTGAAAAATTTGGTGAAAAGAATAATAGAGAGATCTATACAATTCATGGACATGAACTTTGATGCAAATACCGGCATACAATACTAGAGGTTTGGCATGAGTTGAGAAGGGTAAACCCTAAACTACCTACAGACATTTTGGTTAAAAGTGTGGATAGGTAAATCTTGGCTTCCCTAAGGTTGTCTTTGACAACCATAACCCAGCATTCACGATGGGTCCATGTCAGTCAAAAAAGGAAGGACTTCTAACTCTATATATTTAGGTATGGAAAAGCTACTCCTTATCCATTTTAGGTCTTTAGTAGTATAGAAGAGAGACCTAGACTCTTGGGCATGGTTCTAAGAAGATAAATAAAGATAAAAAGGTCAAAAAAACTTACCTAAAATGACAAAAATGAAGACTCGAAGCTCTAGTCCACTAAAGAGGAACATGGAGGTTTCTATTTGCAAGGAAAGCAAAGTGAAAAGGTAAACAACTTTGTTGAAATCCTTTTAAATGAGATAATCATTCATTAAGAGAATTAAGAGGCAAACACACTAAATATGTGACCTTTTTGCATCCCTATGCCAAAGCTAATAATGCATTGGCACTTATATAATAAATGTGTCAAAATAGGCTTTTTAAAAATAACTTAGTTAACTGTTGATTGGGCATTGGAGATGAAGTATGCTTGACCTGCACCCTTCTCAGTCACTCATTGGAGTGATTTGGGCTTTTCTAATTATAAGACAAATTCTTGATAATTCATAGGTTACTGAGCAAGATTGACCTGGGTTATACTCCTGATCATACATTAGGTTGCTCAGTAAGCTCTTAACATGGGCAAACTCTCAATCATTCATCAGTTCATCCATCATAATAATATCCTGATGTCGGAGATTTCATAATACAGTAAATCATGAATAGTGGAACACATGACATTCGCTCTTGAAAGAACTCTGTGGCTCTCTACAACCTACCTAGAAGCTTCCAAATCTAAGAAAAAGGTGTGTGATACGAGAACCAAATACCTGTGCATCTTAGATCCATAGTGTGTGTTCGTTATTTCTACCAAGGTCACACCTATAAATACCACTTTAATCAAAGAAGAAGAAGAAAAGATACGACCATCATCGATCGAGAAAAGGGAGAATTCCTAGAGAAAGGCTGAGAGAAATCATTGGTGAGAATATCCTAATGGATCATTCAATAGTAATCAAAGAGAGGAAAAAAAAAAAACAACATGCTTCTCTAAATCTTAGAATATAGTTTCTTTCTTTTCCAAGAAAGAAGCATTTTCCATCTTCTTAGTGAGCTTGATATTTGTTTGAAAGTGTGATAATTTTATTTCCAGTAAACATCCTAAAAACGGTCATTATGTTGTGTTAATAGGTAAACCTATAACCCTAATGCTAATATTATTCTTATGCTTTCCTGGTACTTTCTTTATACTCTCTTGAGTTCTTGATATGTTTATGATATAACATGTTCTTCTTTACTATTTCTATATTACATGTCCATTCTTTTTACATGAACTAATTTAAGAATGAAGTGTATGTAGGGGATAATCCTCACATGAACTTCTAAACAAAACCATTTTATCTGCCAAAACAAGAGTTAATGTAAGGGCCTTTTCTTAATCCTTACCCAAAGTATGTCATTTTGAGCGCTTCTTAACTATTCGAGGAAATAAGGCTCTTTCTTTGCATTCCTTTAAAACTCGAGGACTTGATGAAAGCTAACCTTTAAGGTCTTAAATAAAACGATCTTAGAAACTAAGTTTTCATCATTCAATCATTCTTTGAAAAAAGTTTTTTTATTTGTAATTATATGTTGCTTTGTCTGAGAGTCAAGTTCGAATTTATTCACCAACAGATCGAATATTTTCACTTTAACTAGTTTTAGCATTATGCGGCTGCTAACCCTTCCTTACATGTAACTGACTTGCGAAACCAGTTTTCTTGGAAACTTTGACCAATACCAAAACTCTTCTTTTGCCTTTCTTTGGTATTTCTTTGCAAAAAAAAAAAAAAAGAGAAAAAGTAAAAGAATATTCAGTGGCCAATCATACTGTAAAAAGAAAAATGGTGGTAATTCCTATTCTTTTTCTTAATAAGTCAACCAAACATGAATTTCAAGATTCATCATTCTCGTGAAAAAAGACTAATTCTCCCGTATTTTTTCGTGACAGAAAAGTGGTGTGTTCCTTTTCAGCTTTTGCCAGCTTGGACACCATTATGATAATGCGGCAGCAATAATCATCTTCCCTTTTTTGGTAGTAGGGCAACCATCAATTTAATTAACCTTGGCCTATTTTCTCTTCAAGGTAGCCCCGCAATTGTAGTGTGGCAGCAACACCAGTAGTAAAACCTACTCTAAGGGCATTTCTACCTAGGGCAATGTCCATTGCCTCCTAGAGTTAGTCTTTAAATAGTTGAGGTGGATTCTGTTATGGGTCACCTTTTCTTTAGGATCTACAAAGACAAAACATGCAAAGATTAGCAATAAGGAAAACATAGAATATTGAAGTGCAAGGTAAAGCAGCAACAAGACTTGGCATGGCATCAGTTCGAGAAACTACACCAAGGGAAGAAGGATTAAGGAGCTGAAGTGCAATTCCTTGATAAAGGTGAGTATTTCGGGGGTTTATGTCCACTTTGAGTCCACTTTGAGTTGAATGTTTAGCTCAAGGTTTGGTATTTGATCGGGATCAGGAATTAGATTTGTAAGGTGGGAAGAAAATTCTTCTTTAGAATCGAAATTTAATGCATCTTTGACAGAGCAGGAAGTCCTATCAAACCTAAAGACTCTGCACTAGGATCTCATGGCTCTAGCTATTACTATCCTACTGTCATTTATATGATCCCTAAAGCTATCTACACCCCATCAATCAAAAAGTATTTGGAAAATTATCACCATGTCAAGGTGATGAACCTTTTTCTAGTACACCTTTTTGGTGGGCTCACTTTAGATATTCAAATAAGGGTATATTTTCGACCAAGAGGCCTAGAAATATTTGTTCACCCATCTCTTGAATTTGTAAGGAAGGCCTTTAGAGAAAAATCTGGGTTTAATGCTTCCAAAATAGTGAAATTTGACATCAAAATTTTTATCATCTCTATTGACATTAACTTGAAAAATTTGGAGAATAAGGCTACTAAAACACCTATACAGTTCATGGAGAAAATTTTTTACACAAAAACTATCATGCAACACCAAGAGCTAGGGGTAAGTTGGGAAGGAGAGAACTTAAATTATGGTAGATGTTTTGAAAGAACAAATGAATGGGCAGGTCTTGGCCTCCCTTGAGGCATCTTCAAAAACATAACCTTGCCTTCATATCAAGCCCATGATTGGTCAAAAGGAAAAAGAACTTCAAGCTTAATCAATCTTGGAATAGAAAAAATTATTCTTTACCCATTCTAGATCCTTAAAAGTGAAAGAGAGGCCTTAGATTGCTAGCCATTTTTCGGATGCTTAAAAGAAAAGAAAGGAAGTGAAAGAACTACATAAGAGGATGAACTTCGAAGGCCAAAATGGAAAGATTTGGGTCTACTGAGAAAGAACTTAAAGGCTTGATGAACAAGTGAAGAGAAGAGAAGACTTTTGATTTTAAATGTGATAATCATTCAGTAAAAAACTAAAGGGTAACACACTTGCAAAGTGTGTGACTTTTCTACATCCCTAAGTTGTAGGGAAAATCGAGAGTTAGCATCAAAATAGTAAATATTGTAGCAAAGACTCTTCGAAATGATATAGTGGAAAGCTGACTAAGTATTAAAGACATCTTCTTGACTTATGGATTTTTCGGACCTAAGTCTTCCCTTACCTATGACAAATCTCTAAACAATCATCAGAACGCCCGTGATAGCAAAATCTTGAACTTGGAAAATCTCAACTTTAGGAGATCCTAAGCCATGCCAAGTTGCCTAGATCTATAATAAGAGGCAAGACGCATTTATTATCGATAGATTTCCAAAGATTGCCCAAAAGATTATAGATCCAAAAAAATGCATATGATATAAGAACTATATATCTATCTTAGATCAATGGCATATGCCCGGCATTTTTGGCGAGACCACGCTATAAATATCCCTTCGATCAATAGGGAAAGGGATAATTTTCTTTTTTACTCATTTTTTGACAACTTATGAAGACTTTTCAAGAAAGACTACTTTTTATAGACTTTTTTAAGTGGAGTTTTTTAAGAATAGTTTTCTTTCTTTGAAAGCAAAACACTTTCATTTTTTTAGATAGAGTTAGATAGTATAGCCAAGAGTGTGAAGATTATTTCATTGGAGAACTAAAAAAGGTTGCTTGTTATGTTAGTAGGTAAACGCAGTTATCTAATAGTCTACTTCTTGTAATAAACTTAACCATATATGAATATATTGATGCTATCTCAATACTTTTTTAATACTCTCTTTATGTTTTATTTATTCTCTTGCTTTCTTGATGTTTTCTTGTTATCATGAGTTCTATTTTTTTATTACTTCTATATTGTGTGCTCATTCTTTCTATATAAATATATTTCATAATAACATGTGTGTAAGGGTCTATCCTCATACACAGTTCTAAACAAAACTGTTTTGTCTTTAAGAAATGGGAGTTGGTCTCAGATCCTCTCCCTAATTTTCACCCAAAATGCATCATTTTCTTTCTAATGATTTCAAGAAAATAAGATTTTTTTCCATTCATTTCTTTTAAAATTTAGAGGTTAGGTAAAATTCAACTCTCTAGGTCATAAACAAAATAATTTTGGAGACCAAGATATGGCAATGGCCATACTCATGCATGCTTTAAAAAGTCTTCTTTAATTATGTGTTGCTTTGAATGGGAATCAACTTTGAATCTTTTGCATCACCTAATAAAGTATTTTTTGGTTTAACTAGTACTAATTTTGAGCATTTGACAAGGTACTAATCCTTCCTCATATATAATCAACTCATGAACTTAGATTTTTTGGTAAAGTCTAACTCGTGCCATAAACTTTTTTTTAATTTGCCTTTCTTTAGGTTGTTTTTACAAAGAAAAAGGAATTTAGGGGAAAGTAAAAATATTTTCGGTGACCAATCACATCATAAAAAAGATTGAATGCAACTCTTATTTTTTTGGATTTTTATTAAAAGATCAACCAAAATGAATTTTGGGATTCATTATTTCTTAACCAAAAAAAGAAAATTTTTCGATTCAAACCAAATTAAAACTAGGTCGAACCTTGTGTTCATCTTTATCTTTAGAAAGGGGGAGTTTTTTTCCCACGCACCCTCATGTAGATGAATATAGGCCAAGGGTACCCTTCTTGCTAAACCAGCATTGAGGGATGATTTAAGAGGCTTTAGAAGACTTGGAAGCCCAGGCAAGACCCCTTTTTTGGGTTTAACCACCAATCGTTAACTTTGCATATTAATCTTTACAAGGGTTAGCACTATAAAACTTCAGGCTATAGAAACACCTCAAATAAGACACGAACTCTGGTTAAAAGGATGAAACATGACCATGGCTTGTGCTAACTTACTCTTTTGCTTTATTATGATACATCATTCTTCAAGGCACTAATAATAGGAAATTTCATGATGTGAACTTCTTTAGCACAATAGAAATTACAAAGGTCTACCTCTATTTTAATTAGAATTCTTGATCATAAAAACATCCCGATTTGATGATAGTAAACCCGATATGGTTATGATGACCACATCCTAAGTATAAAAATGGTTTGAAAAGGAATATAAAATATTTGGCGGTACTAGTTTTCAGAATAACTTGAATGAGAAAATTTCTCTGAGTCTAAAGGAGAATGATTTATTGACCCTTCAATGAATTTAGGGTAGGATTAGTACTCATGATAAAGCCAAGTTTGAAGGACTATTCGATACCATTATGGATTTGCTATAGATATAAATAGAGGAATCTCTTATTAGAGCTGCTATTAGCTTTCAAGATCCTTCTCACCATTGCTTGCATTTCAACAATCTGGATTTATCCCTAACTCTAAAAGAATGTGAGGCATTTTTGAGGGCTAATAGCTTGCAATCTACAGCATTTACGTTAAAAAGAAGAAATTCAAACGGGTGATTACAATAATGGTAAAAACACTAGATATGCACAAGTAGGAACTCGAGAACTATCTGAAGCACAAAATGACAGCCTATCTATTCTTGCTATACTCTTAGAAGAGTTAATTGATCGACATAGAGGTGAAGAAGGTAATCTACAAAGATTAGCCTGGCTTTCTATGGCTTGGTCATGTTCCCTATAACCTGAGTTATGTAAGCATTCACATCATTCCTTTTATTCGTTTTCTTACACAAGGGGGTAATCTTGCCCTTACATTTCTTGCAAAAATCATGAGTTTTCTCCCAATAATATTAAGAAGACAACTAAAAGGAGGATCATAGGTGTACCAATACTGAATTTACGGCTTAAAACATACTTAGATTTTTCAATGGGTACACCTAGGGACCTTTTTTCCATAATCCACTTTGAAAATCTGTGAAAATTCGAAAAAGTAAAAAAGAACTATGCATGAGTGGTCGATCATTGTGTTTACCTTAAAGGAGAATGAAATGAGATGGGTCGCCCCTTGGCTACAATATACATCAATTTTGTTAAAAAGGAAGGTCACATTCCTCGATCGTTTGAGTAGGTTTCCATGATTGGGTGAGGTATAGCCTATTGATGGTATTTAGCCAGGTCGAGGTTAAACAATTGATCCTGACCATTCATCAGGTGCAGAGAACTAATGAGACATCAAATTTCTCCCACTATTCACATGCAAATCCAAAGTGGTAATTTCATTGTAGAATGGTTTAAAAAAGATAAGCAAGAGGAACTACATCATGATAAAAAGAGTGGTAAGACAAATTGGTTTGTTAGATAGTACTTTCGATGTGGCTTTACCAGCTAGTTTGCTTTAATTCAAATACCTATTCCTAGAAGAACATAAAGATACAGACTAACAGTTGATTAAAGATTTAAAATCTCATGTCTTTATTTTACAACAATGGCTGAATCATTACAATCTGAAAGCTTAATCTATGAGTAGGCAATAACCACCCTTATAACCAAAAGAGATCAATCTAAAGACTATGTAATTATAACCAAAAGAGATCAATCTAAAGACTATGTAAAGGAATTAGAATATTATACAAGTGTTACATTGTACGATTCAAAGGGAAGACAAATTCAGGGCTTAACAATGCGACTAAAGAAGGTAGAACTTCTGCTTTCAAATCAATGCTCTTTGGGGGTAAATATCTGTAAGAATGTATATGAAAAGCTAACCCAGGGTATGCAACAAATGAAGTGAAAAAATAGCCAGCTTAGAAAAAGAATCGAGATGGACTATGACTTGGTAGATGAACTTTTCATAGATAAAAAGACAAAAGAATAAGAACATCGAAATCAAGTCAACCATTTGTTGACCAAAATTGATCAAGAAAGAAGTTGCAGACTATATCAGATGGCTAGTATTAAGAAAATAAAAATCAATCTAAGCCTTGCATTAAAGGGAGGACGATTATGGAAAGAAAAACCTAAAAATAATAAACTATAAAGGAAGCTTTAAGTTTCAAATGTGAATTGAATCGATTCAAAAAAGCCATTTGCAAGGAAAATACTCGGGATTCACGAGATGTAATGGCCTTCATCAAAAGGTTACAAGGTCTCTTTCAAAGGGCTTCCAATGTTTAACTACAACCCTAATATTAGGGATTCTTAGTAGACTATCAAGTTTCAAACTATTATGCCAAACCACGATGTCTATTTCTACATGCACATTCGAATCATTAACATATCATGCATACCTCATACTTATATTTTAATAAAATTAAATGCTCAGCAAAATAAGGAAAACAAAGGGTTATCTAATAGTCCGTAGATACAATAATCGATCCAAAACTCAAATGACTAAATAAAACATTAGTTGGCATGCATTGAGAGGTTAAAGCAAGCCTAGGTTGAAATGAATGAAAGGATGATGATGAGTCATCATGGTCTATAATTGAAGTTATAGGATCAATTCCAATGGCTAATGAGCTCCTTGGGAATGTCATTGAAAGGAAAAGCCCTGATGGAGCATGAGCAAGAAAGTGTCCTAAACCCTCATAGTTATATGGTGTATGACCCCTTAGCCTCATGGCCCTAAACCCTCATAGTTATATGGTGTGTGCCCCTTAGCCTCATGGCCCTAGGAACATCCTAGAATGTTGAACAACCCAACAAGCAAAAAGATGATAAGGCCCCTAAAGTCATCCAAGCTCCAAACTTGGATGATTACATAATGCCACTTGATGGAGAGAAACAGTAGCTCGTATACAGCCTCTACTAACTAATATCAAGCTCTTTTAGACTTTCTTTAAAACTTTGAGGCTACCATTATGTAATCACCTTTTTACAATGGCGTGTGAAAAATTTGTACGAATATTGCAAATAAGGGAATTAGTCGAGGAAGCACTAAAGTCAAGGAAGTTAAAAAACTATGCAAAAAAGAGAGTCTCCACCTTCAAGAAAAAAGAGGAAACAAATTTTGCCAATTAGCCAATCTTTAGAGACCACTTACTACCTTTCCCATGCATTGCTATTCTTATCAGGCCCAGGATGTCGTGAAAGACGTTTGCCCTCCACTACCTCTACCACCAACACAAACAAAAACTCTTTCAAGGAATTTACCTCCAAAGAGGCCGAGGCCTCAACTTTGACCAATCATGATCTCGTGGCATGACTTATAACCCTAGCTCTTGGAGTAAAAATTAGTGGCATTAGTATTCATGTGGCCCCTTGAATCCACCATTCCCCTAGTGGTATAATCCTGTAGCTACCTATCCATAGATTGCCTTCAAATATTAGGTGCAAAAATTAGTGGACAATAAGATTTTATCATTTGAGGTAGAGAAAGGTCCTAATGTCGCTAACAGTCCCCTCCTTGCTCATCAAGTGAACATGATAAGATGCGAGGAGGAAGACGAGGTAGGTTTTGAGGATCAATCACTACCCTTTCATTATGAAAGTGAAATCCTCAGCACAACCAGGGGTACTAGATAATAAGGAGGAGGTTATACCAATCCAAGGCTTGAAGGTTGTGATTAAGGTCCCAACCCTTTATCAATTCAGTCATGCGGTACCTTGGAAGTATCCTATTATAATTATAAATTAGATGGTGGGTAACCTTGCCTAACCCATTCACGTAAGCAAGAGATTCTATGGCCCTTTGATTGAAGGACCAATTGTATTTAAGCAACTCGCAGGGAAGAGGAATATCCCAGCGAAACAAGAAAAAAAGCCCTTGTTATACTCGTATTTAAGAAGGACATGATGAAGGCATGTCAATTCTATAAAACATAATGAATACACCATCCTCGACCAACTAAAGAGTACTCGAGCAAGATTTCCATGTTGACACTTATTCTTATTTCAGATGTACATAAGTAGGATCTCTTATGAATACTTAAGAATGTATATGTACCCCTTAAAATTTCAACTAAAAGGATAGAGGACCTTTGAAATCATATTACAGCTTGATTTCATCACTTTCTTTGATAATAAACTCCCTCTAGAGAAGCTAAGTTCCACAAAAGCCCTCTACATTATGGTTACGTATTAGGGACAAATCATTTCTTGGGTGTTGTTAGATAATCGGTCCTTAATAAACATCATGCTTGCACACAATTGGAGCACATCCATAAAGACTTTACCAACATTCGCCATATAATGGCTATGTTGACAAAAGGTTTTGACAAGAATAAAAATGAAGTAGAAGGGACCATTGATCTACCTATGAAGATCGAGTGATTCATCTATGACGTAGAATTTCAAACTATGAACATCCTCGCTTCTTTTAACATTCTCTTCGAAAGGCCATGGCTCCACATGATAGGGACAGTCCCTTTAACTATTCACCAAAAGTTAAAATGGTGGTTAAAGATTAATTAATCACTGTTCATAGGGAAAAGGATATCATCACCTCCATAACTAAAGATTTCGCTTATCTAGAAGCACTGATGAAGGAGAAAGAGTATGAAATGTAAAAGAATTTTGTCAACGCTATAAAATTTAGTAGTGAGAGGACTCCAAGAATTTTCTCATACTTGCAATCAACTAAACCTTGGGTAGAGGATGTCAAGGTGGAAAAGGGCAAGAATCTTCAAGACATCTCTATAATTCTCGAAAAACCAGATAATTTAGAGGGTTAAGGGGTTAGATATTGGCCAACTCTAAGGGACAAAGAAAACAAGGAAGGGCAAAGAAGAGCTCACAAGGTTGAGGCTACTTAGGCCATCAACTATGACAAAACATTGGCAAAGAATTTTTGCTCTGTCGGGTGGCATTCTGACCAAGTAGTTCATACCCCGATCACTTTTCGGGTCAATCACATAAGCAGTGGTGCCAAACGAAAAAACAATAATATGTAGATTGAGGATTACTCAAAGTCCTCTTAATTTTGAATTAAATAATTAGATAGAATTTTAAATCACTTTTGTAGACCTAGTAACAGAAATGTAACATTCTTTAGGCATAATCAATGAATTGCACTTTTTGTCACTTATTTTTAAAACCAATCCATTTCATTTTTCATCTTGACTCATTCAAAAAAAAAAAAAATCATCATCATCCATATCAATAAAACCATCTCATTCTTATGTCTAGGAAACCTGGTTATAAAAACCTTAACATTTGCAAGATGGACTTAGGCAAGGAAGAAATTTTCACAAATGACCTCAAAATTGAGGAGGAAATCAAATTACTGCTGCAATTATTTAGGCAGCTACAGATTGAAGAAAAACATATACTACCTCATCAAGAAGAAACATAAATCATAAATGTGAGGATGGATCGATCAAGATATAAAAGAATTGAAAATCGACACCATTTTTCCCTCTGCAACTAACCCAAGAGTTTAGTAATATATTTTCCTAGTCTTAAACAGATATACGAGGCCTGATAGGAGTATAATGGAACATAAAATGAACTCAAACCAGAATGTTCCCCTGTGCAGCAAAAGTTAAGGAGAATGAAACTAGAAATACTCTTGAAAATCAAAGAAGAAATGCAAAAAATTTTAGAAGTAAAGTTCGTTGTGGTTTCTAAATATCCCATGTGGATAGCAAACATAGTTCTAGTGCCTAAAAAAGAACAAAAGATCAAATTTGTGTGGACTATTGAGACTTAAATAAAGTAAGTCCTAAAGATAATTTTTCACTCCCATATATAAATACACCATTTGACAATACAACAAAGTACTCCTTATTTTCTTTCATGGATGGTTATTTTGGTTATAATCAAATATTCATGGCACTAGAAGATATGGAAAAAAATCACTTTTACAACTATGTCGACAACATTCTGCTATTAAGTTATGCCTTTCAATTTGAAAAATGTTGGGGCAACATATTAAAGGGCAACGGTAACATTGTTTTATGATCTAATGCATAAGCTTATGGAAATCAATGTAGATGATACGATTGTCAAATCTAAGAAACATAATGGCTCCACAAAAGAGGCTAGAGGCTAACAATTGGCTGAAGGCAATGGCTGGCTATGGAAGAGGCTAGTAACTACCTCTGGCAATCGTTGGCCAAGGAAGAGGCCAGCAACTGCCTTCAGGTAGTAGCTAGGTAAGGCAGAGGCCAATGCTAGCCATGGAGGAGGCCAACAATGGCCATGGGGAAGAGGCTAACACTAGCCATGGAGGAGGCTAGCATTAGCCATGGGTCCCATTTCTCATTTCGAGGGATGGATTGCTTGGCTACTAGGCCCAATGTTACATCCCAACATAAAGATGTTTTAGATGACATTATGGGAGACAGAGTTACTGTCTAGCTAAACACCGTTCAAATGCCATTTTGTTCAAGTAGAGTTAGCAATAATATGATTGGAATATAAGGTAATGAAGAACGCTTGACATCACTTCCTTAACTTGTACCAGTTGTCCATCAAAGCCTACACTATCTAGCAATAAAGCATGCCATTTGTTATATGTATATTATATAAGAAATTAATAGTTGTAAGGCATTAAGTTATACTTTGACTCTTCATTGTAATGTGTACTATGCAACTTGTCCATTGGTTCTTTAGATGACATCATGGCCCATGGATCAATTTTCATAAATACTACCATGAATCAGACTATCCATGCATATGCTTTGCTTGATGGTGATGTTTAGGGTTACAGTAGATGTAGTTGTTCATATCGATACTCATTTGCTACGTAGACACTAAAAGCAAAAATTTTCACTATATTTGAAGCGATCGACACACATGTTGTTTAGCCACGAGATTGGGCCATCACACTTGAATATGAGGTACTTTATTTCAAAACTTGAACTCTTTTTTGCATTACTAGACATAACTTGTTAACTATTTGATTTTCAACTGTTGAATATAACAAAGATGCAAAAGTTGCAAGTTAAATGAGCGTTAATATCAATGAAACAACCATCATTATAGCAGTTATCTTTTATTAAGCTCCATCTATCACTAAAGATAATGTATGAACATGTAACTAAGTTACTAGATTGTGATTAAATCGTCACCATTTCTTTCGAAAAAAAGGTACTTGCTTATGAAGGCTATGTATATATGATGCAAGATGATATAATATAGTTTTATCACATGAAGAAGATAAGTGTCACCATCATTCAAGCTTACAGTGTATATGCATTTCTTTTTTATTTCATTAGTTTGTTGATCTTATGATTACATCATATTCATATTTTAGTATGCTTTTTATATTTTTAGTAAATTTCACACTGATTTGGTCACACTTGACTTGAGTCAAAATATTGTACTTACTGATCCATCAATGCACTACTATAAAAATTATAATAAGTGATAATGGTTTAATAATAGTTTTTTGAAAGAAATATCATTTATAGCAATATTAATAATTTTTAATATTAATTTTTTTAAAACTAACATTAAAGGTTTATTTTTTAATATCAATTTTAAAACAATTAACATTAGAGGGGAGGTTACCACTCTTTAACCCTAGTTACCATTTAACTAACATTAAAATATAACATTTAACACCAGATGTATTTTTTAAAAAAAAAACATCTCTATCCAAAAGCCTATAAAAAGGCTTGCAGGTATATTTTTAAAAGGAACATAACATAATTAATGTAATTATGATTATAATTATAATATAATATTAGCTTCCACATTGAAATTTCTCTTTACTTTTTTTTTTATAAGTTTTTTAAAACTATAGTCAATTAGGACTCTAGCCAATCAAGGTTCCAACCAGTCAGAGCTATAGCCAATCACTCTAATTCTGAGTAACAACAATTTGTTTATTAATCAATTTTATATTCCACTAGTGTTTGTTCAGGAAAAAAAAAAATGACAAAATGTCAGCTAGGCCCAACCTTTTCATTCTGTCAGCCCATCATGCATAAATTGAAGGTTAGCCTTCTCAGCAGAAGCTAGTCAGTCCTTGGGAGCCCATCTCCCTTAATTATGTCAACTCTCCGCTCTGAGCAAACAATCTCAGCCAGTCAAAGTTTTCCAACGCAACGAAAACATCTCTTTGTCACGCCTCTAGACTTCATCAGTAGTTTTGCTTTATATAGTCTCCACCACCCCCAAAATAAGAGATGTTTACCCGTCACTCGTTTCTCTATTCCAAGAAAAACCCCACCACTTATTTTCCCGGAAAATACTCTCATTTTCTCTCCAGACAACACAAATCCAATTCATAGCTTCATTCAACCTTATAGAGTTTTCTCTTTGAAGGGACAATATCAATCAATAGCAGCCATGCCAAGCAAGCTACGGAAGGCGATTGGTGCAGTCAAAGACCAAACCAGCATCAGCCTGGCTAAGGTTGCAAACAACAATGCCTCAAGCATCGAAGTGGCAGTCCTCAAGGCCACTACCCACGATGAACTTCCCATGGATGAGCGCTACGTATGCCAAGTTCTCAGCCTCATCTCCTCCAACAAAGTTCACGCTGCCTCCTGTGCCCGAGCCATCGGCAAAAGGATTGGCAGGACCCGAAACTGGATCGTGGCCTTGAAGTCCCTTCTACTGGTTCTGCGGACTTTCCAGGATGGTGATCCGTATTTTCCTAGAGAAGTTCTCCACGCAATGAAACGTGGTGCCAAGATTCTCAATCTTTCCAGTTTTAGAGATGACTCGAATTCCAGCCCCTGGGATTACACCGCCTTCATCAGGACTTTTGCTCTCTATCTCGACGAGCGTTTGGATTGCTTCCTCAAAGGGAAGCTGCAGCGAAGATACACCAACCGAGAGAGCGAAAGCAGCCGGCACAGAGCCTGGAGAGCATACGAGCCCGTTCGGGATATGAAACCAGCAATGTTGCTGGACAAGATGTTTTACTGGCAGCGGTTGCTTGACAGAGCCATTGCCACAAGGCCTACAGGGCCCGCTAAGACGAACAAGCTGATAAAGATCTCTCTTTATGCTGTCGTCCAAGAAAGCTTCGATCTCTACAAGGACATATCTGACGGGCTGGCCCTTCTCCTGGACAGCTTTTTTCATTTGCAATACCAGTCTTGTATGAGTGCCTTTCAAGCTTGTGTTAGAGCAGTGAAACAATTCGAAGACCTCTGCGCTTTCTACGACATGTGCAAGAGTGCTGGAATAGGGAGAACATCCGAATATCCAAGCGTGCAAACAATATCAGAAGAACTGATAGAGACATTACAAGAGTTCCTGAAAGATCAATCGTCTTTCCCTGCAAACGGGAGATCCCCGTCCCCTCATTTGCTTCTCCCAGCGCCAACTTCCAATGATCCTAGAGCTTCCACGACTGATCTGGCTGAATCTTGCGACCTAGCTTCAGAACCAACAGACAGGTTATCAGATTGGTTTTCTGACATCGGTTCCTATTGTACTTCAGTAGAGGATATTGTAAGTTTAGGGGAATCTGGAGCAAGCCCATCGGTGTCATGTTACTCGGAGCCGTGCGAGAAACAATCGCAGCAAGACGACATGAACAGCAACGTTGATACGTCTTCAAACCATTCATTACCCATTGATCAAGAAACAAACATCAGCATAGATCTTCTGCTTTTTGATGATTTCGGGCAAGAAGACAAGCAGGAACAAGGACAAGCTCAGCAAACTTTGGCATTGGAAGCCACAAATGTTCAAAGAGATCTTTGGGAGCTTGTGCTGGGAGAGAGTGCAGCAGAAACCATCCAGGCTTCACCGGAAACAGCCATTGACAATGAAATGGACTCCAACAATGAACAAAGAGATGGTTGGCAGCTCGTTCTCGCAGAGACTACAAATGAACCAATTCAAGCTTCACTAGATGTGGCCACTAATGGATTTGAGCATCCCATTGCAGATGATTTCTTCAGTGAAACAGCGACGCCTCAACATCAATACAATCCCTTCTTGGAAGACGGAAACGATATACCTGCTGCAGCTACCCAGGCCACCAATGAAGCAGTTATTCCCGATTTGTTTTCAGTGAGTCCAACGTTTCAGTCAACGCCAACATTTTGCGCACAGAATCCAGATGGGACAATCCAATTCCCGAATGAAGATGACCCTTTTGCGTCTTGCCCCAGCTTAGCATACAATGGTCAAATGTCTAATGTGTCTGTTGATCGGCAAAGCGTGTTGCATGAACAACAGTTGTGGCTGGAGAACCAAAACAAAATCATAGCTAAACACTTGACTTGATTACCGCAGAAAAGAATGGCACTCTGTGAATTATTTTGCCCTTGTATATCGTCTATATACTGTCGGCTTTCATTTTGAATTACTTGCAAGCGCAATATCCATAAGCACAGCATATGATTCAATCCATGCCCCGAGCATGCCTTTAATTGATCTCTTTTTTAAGTGCCTTTTCTGAATGATACAATCACACCATCTCTTATAGTGATTAAATTTTTTTGCTTTATTTTTTTATTATTATAAATTTTTTTTATTGATTTCGACTTTGTTAAAAAGTTCAATACAAAACTCAGATCAGTTGAAGATTTTGATCCTTTCCTATAATGTCGATTTTAAAATGTTGTTAAGTATGGAAAAAAATAAAAATTTATAACTTAATTAAATATTTTAATGATAATAAATAAATTATAACTACTAATATTTAAGTTTATAGTTTGTGTAGTATCTCTTAATGAATTACATAAAGAATATTAAATTAAAAATAGCTAGCAAGCACTATTATAATGAAAGAACTTTTTCTATACGCTAGATTCAAGGCTATTTCAATAAAAGAAGAATTGAAGAAAAAGGGATGAGAGATTAGAGTAAACTTCCCAAGTAAAATTTGTAACTCATCTTAATTTGCTCGAGATAAATGATTAAATTGCATGTACATATAATCATCCAACATATACTTTTATAAATGAAACTATAAGAAAAAAACTCTTAATTAATATTAAATAAATTAAAAAATTTAAGAGGAATGTAATTTTTTTTGACAATCGACAAAAAATCGTAAATATAAAGTACTTTTGAAAACAACTAAGAATAAATGTAGATTTTTTTTTTTTTTTTTGTTTCTTAAGCAATTAATCAACAAGAAAGATGGCTTTGAAAAATAGCTTCTCTTCTTGGTTCCCACACAATCAAGAAGAGAAGTTATTTTAAATTGAGCAGTCTTTCTCTTTGGCGGCCTAAGGATATGGCATCTTGTAGCCCTATCTTCTCGGTTCTTTAAAGTTTTTTTTTTTTGTCTGCATCTCTTTTTTTATTTACATTTTTTTCCCAAAATACTTTAAAACTTATCAAAATCATCCCCTTGGTTTTGACATTAAGTTCAGAATCGTTCACGCTGTCACCAAGTTGCTTTAGGTAAGGTTTTTCTTTGTAAAAAAATATTTATCTTATGCATATTAATCTCTCTAGATAAATATAATTTTTTTAGATACTTTTTGATTAATTAAAAACATATATTCATTTAGATAAGTTGATTTGTTTATGTTCTAATCAATTATTTTTTAATAATTTTTAAAAATTTTAAATATGATATGTATATTATTGAGTTATTTTAATTTAATTTTTTAGAAGAAGATTGGATTATAAACCAAATCTATTTATTGATTTATTAAATTTTAATGTAAATTTATATTACAGTTGTGTAATTTTAGATTTGAAAAAATTATTAATATTTAAAAAGTTAAATTATAAATTAATAATCAATTGGCATTACAATGTTTTTTAACTTAGGTTTTTTTTTTTTTTCTTTTGAGACTTAACGTAAGAGTTTATTAAAAAGATAAAACACTCTTGGTTACACATGAGCTATGATGACATCTTAAGCTTCATCCCAAACACAAAAGTTAGCATAAGAATGAAACGCCATGGCAAAACAATAAGCCACATTGTTTGCTTGCCTTTTAACAAATTTAACCAAGTAATCTAACCTCAGGTTAAAAATATTCCTAATTTATGAAATTAGCAAAGCACTCTGTTATGTTCACTTCCACATCAAGCACAACTTTAACCACCAATTGCACATGCATTTCAAAGATTAAATTAGTCAGAGATGAGCTAGAAACCCATTGTAATGCCTCCTTAAATGCCTATGCTTCGGTCTCTGTTGGCTTACTCACACCCTCTGCATGTCTAGTTGCACAACTTCTCACTTTGATTATATATATCTCGTCTGACCATACCTGCACCTCTATCCTTCTCTTTAAACACTGCACCATCCACATTAATTAATGCATTTGAAATTTTCCACTAATAGTTTGATCCAATTGACTTCCTCTGCATTGAAATGATGATGATACTATCATTTTTTTTTTTTTTTACTTTCTTGGGTTAGACTCTAGTACTGAACGAATTATACCCTTGACTACACTGTCCTATGCACTGATAAATGGAGAATTTTTTTTTAGTTTTGTTAATTATTATTTTTAAAAATATCTTACAATCACTAATGTATATGGTTTTAGTCTAAACACACAAAATAATACCGATTAATCCTTAATAAATAATTTAATTTTTTCAATATCCTAACCATATTTATGGTTGTCTAATACCCAACAAATGGGTATTGACTGTCACAACCTTTTACCCGAAAAAGTTACAATAGTTGGTTTTCTTTAATTTTTCAAATATTTTGAAGCTACCCTCGCCCTTACCAAAATTTTTTTGCTTGTCACTCAAAGTTTATTCCTTTCCCTTTTCTCCTCATCCCTTCGTCTCCCTCATTCTCCATCTTCCATTGTCGAATCTACGCTGCTGGTAAAGCCCATTTCTTCGCATCATGTGATCGTCGATCAATCCTGAAATCCATTTTCAAATCATTTTCGATCGAACCCATTTTCGACCTAAACACATCATGCATGTACAATTATCATTATGACAAGCTCCTTTATGAGGGATATGTATTAAACACATGTTATTTGTTTGTCAAATAATCAATGGAACCCCATTCTTGCATATCCATGATTGACACAAACCCTGTAGTTGCTAATGCAGTTATGTGATCAATGACAACACTTATTCAATTTCATGCTTTGGCTTTTATTGCATTGAGTGTGTAGTGTTTTGATTTGATTACTACTAAGGTTTTATTCCAATTCAACATAAAACTAAAGATCAAACAACTTCGTTAAGCATAATTCATGAAAGAAACTAAAAGGATAGAAAATGTTCGCTTAATTAGCTAGAGAGACATGCAGATGGAGAAATATTCCATGAACAATCAAGAAATGACAAATTTCTTTAAGAATACTACACTAACCATGAAAACGGAAGAGAAAGTGACAAAAAAAGTAAATGGATATATCGTTTTAAACAAGTTTCTAACCACATTTACAAACAATCTTAGAACTAAATGTCATAATAGCAAATGGATATCAAAGAAAGAACAATGCTCTCTATTTGATAAACCATTAACACCTAAATTGATACTTTAAAACCAACAACCTGGTTGCCCTAGACTTGCAACTTGATGCAACATAATTACTAAGCATTCAAAAAGGAGTATAAGTAATATAACCTTGGAACTTTCCTAGGTTGAGAGTGCCTAAAATGTGCATTATGAGATACCACATTTGGTACATACATTTAGTATGCAAACAATAATTATTGCTTTCCAAAAGCTATTTTGCTCAAGCTCATTCTAACTTACACACCTTTATGGTATGAAATCAGGACAAGAAAGTTAACAACTTAGATTGGTTTTAAAGCTACTAATTTCTTAATCACAACTGAAAATAGCCACTCCAATTTGACTAAGTCTGGACATAAAAAAGGCACTCATTGGGCAAGACTTCTCTTATATCCATAGGTTATTTTCAAGCTTAGTCCTAATCGATAAATTCTTAACTTGATTTACAAATTAGTAAACTAATTATATTTTTGAAAAATATTCTAACCAAACAGAGTTATTCGTATACCAATTATTTTGTTCTTAATAACTATAAATAACTTAAATAAATATTTCTCTTATTTTATAGTAACCAAAAGCACAGTGCAACTTGAGGTCACACTAGCCAAGTCTTTAGCTTCAAGTCAAGATTCTATTTTATAATTATAGAACACACCACTACTTTTGACAAAAATCAAGAAGCAAACGAGAGCTCTACCAGAAAAGTGTAATTTTGCTATCACATATCAATAACATTCCTTTAATACTTTTGAAGTGTTATTAAGCATATGGTTTCTTATGGTTGCCATAAATCTGCAATTTAAATAACATATTAAAGCTTCTTTCCTCATCAATAAAAGACGAAAAAACATAAGTTGAAAACCCTAACTACATTAAACATGTCATAGTAAAGCTTTGGTATAGAATCTTGAAGCCAAAGTTCTTAAGTTATTCTACAACCTATGTAAGTCTTTGGCACCATATCTATTTTTAACAAATCTTTAGATAGTTTGGCAGCAATATCTGAAGGCCTTTTAATAAGGTGCATATATTCCTTAATTCACAACCAACAGATGAACTCAACACTAAAACTTGGCAAACGTTCATGATGGAGATCAATCTTTCAATTTTAAGATTTGAGGCCACATATCACGGTGAAGTCTATAATTAATATAATCCAAAAAGAATTCATGAAAATTAATTCAGTTAATGAAGTTTGGGTTAACTTGTAATTGTGAGAGTGAAAAAAAAATTACGTATTAAGTGAAGTAAATTTTTTTTAAATATAATCATTTCTTAACTTAATATTAAGTAATTTTATTTACTTGAAAAACTAATTAAATTGTATTAAATAGTATATTTTGATTAAAAAACATAAAAGGTTATTGATGTTGGTTTGATGGTTTGATTCATAAACATGAAGTTACTTGGTTGAAGGTCTAAGCAACAACCATAATGTTACAAGTCAATTAATCAAGAAATCTTCTTATTTCTTTACTATTTTCTTCTTTGATTATGTGAAGGCAAGTCAAGCCTCTACAAAAAAACTGAGATTTAGCAACGGAAATTTTCATCATTAAACTGAAAAATTTACTATTAAAGAGTTTAGCAACAAACTGGTGATGAAAAGTTTTTGTAATTAAAATGTTGGTCATAAAGGCATCTAGGGATGAAATTTCAAGTCCACTGAATCGACAAAAACCATTTTCATTACCATACATCACTAGCTAGCAATGAGTTTGAAATTTCGAGACCGACCAGCGACGAATCTGTGCACTAAGCTAAGAAATTAATTTGTCGCTAAACCTATTTTTTAAAAAATAAAATTTATTTTAATTATTATTTTTAAATTATAATAAAAAATCAACATATATTAAGAAAAATTTAAATTTAATCCATGAAAAAGTAAATTAATGCTAAATATTGCAGTGTTTTGATCAAGTATAATGAAGAAATAAGAAAAAAATCAATTTAAGCATTAGTGGAACCAAAAAGTGATGCTAGGAAAAGCCAAAGGGTGAGCTTCTTAAGAATAAGGCCTTCATCTTGTGGATATGCTTATTCATCTTAGTTTCTTTCTATAAATGCTTTTATAGCTCTATCTCGAATGATAGACAATCATGCTCCTTCGTTCTACACTCCTTCCACTTTCCCTACTAGAGCTACCGCTTGAATAGTATGATCGGGCTTGGGAGCCGAGCTTGCACACTTAACTTTTTTTGTCACCACCTACTACCTCATAGTAAAGCCTAGTGTAGTCTAATTTAGGAGTGTTATAAGATCCCTCTTGTTGTTGTTAAGCAAAGGCAACCAACTCATTGATGTGATCCTATTATAAAAAAATTAATGTTAATCGATTTATTAACTCAATGGAGTAATCAAATAAAAAATTATATAATTAAGGTTATTTATTAAATGCCGAAAAACAAACTTACATGTATTTGTTTAGCATGATTATTTGTCAACTTAATGGGATTGGACTTCTTGGTATGAGTCCATTTAAAAAGCTTTGTAAAAGTTAGATATTGACCCAAATCTTATGCTCATAAAAAAAATAATAAATAAGCAATACTATATCATTTTCATTTAAACTTATGTAATGAATTTTAATGTTATATGTACCAAGCATGGAAAATGATTTTATGGGGAAGATGAACCTATAGTATATCACGAGGGACTTAACCCGAGTTTGCTTTTTTCATTTTATTGATTTATAAACAAGGTAATACATTTCTCTTTGTAATTTGATCATTACCATTCTCGCTACCACTGCTTCCATGTGTAATCTAGGACAAATTAAGGATTACTTCTTACCTTATATCGACATGCATACATTAATTAGGTATATCACTCCATTACTTTAACCTTCGATGCGGATCTCATCATGCCATTCATCGTGTCATTCCATTTAAAATATTTATGTAAGAATAAACGATAAGTAAATATAATGAAGTATAACATTTTATTTTTTCGTAAATAATTATATGTACCTTGAATTCTTGAAAGTAAAAATCCTTTGTTTTTAGAGAAAACATCTTCCACGTCTTCTAAAATAGGTCAACCTTGTAGAGCATTTATGTGAAGGCATAATCTTATCAAACAAGAAAATAAACAAATCATTAAATATATTTAAAAAACTTATAAAGATGATGATACAAAAATGTTGACACTTAATTTTGCTCCTAGAGACTGTTACAAAGACTTATCTTCATCAGAGGTCCAAGATTGGGATTTGAAGTAATTTCTCATTAGGGTTTCCAATTATAACTTCATGTTTAAATTTATGCCAAATTGGGACTTATAATGATCAGGATTAAGTTCGAATTAACTCAGATTAGGAGCAACTTATTCCAAGATCAATAATTTAGTTGGACACATCATGATTTACTTCATTGGGGTTAGTTCATTTCAATTTATTAGGACATATATTAGTTGGGATTTGCTCACATCAAGAGTTTATAAGTTAAGTTTTGACTCACTGATTTTTTAATTCACTAAGGCTAAGTCATAGCATCATTTGACAATTTATTGGTTTCAGTTAATCAATGATAGATTTGACTCGAAAGGTTAAATTATTGCATTTAACTCATCGAGATTTCCTTTGTTAGGATCTTGTTGTCATCAAGATTGAAGCTTTAATACAATTCATCAAGATTCTCTTATTATCAAGATTAAGCTTAAATCAGGTGTTTCCTTCATCAAAGCTTCCACATCTTGAAATATATGTTCATAAAGATTCTCTCATCATGGCACACATCATCGAGGTTGATTGAGGAATTAGTAATTCTCAAGCTAATATTTTAGTAACATTGGTCCATGTTTTGGATTTCCGTTACCTCATTATTTTAAGTTTGGAGTGTACGACTAATTTCAAAAGTTATAAAAGTAAGTGCAAACAAACTTAAGAAAGAAAACTTTCATTATCAAGAAGCAAGTGTTACACATCTAAAAAAGAGGAAAAAAAAAAGGGAAAAGATTACAAGTATAAACTTCATTAGCCTCAGTCCAACTTTGGAGGCCACTATGGTCAGAACTGAAGCAGCATCAAGAATGAGAGCCTCTCCCAATATAAGTGGTTAGGGCATCTCTTCAACTAGCCTCTCAGTCACCTCCTTCAAATCAGTCAGTGAGACATATAGATCCTCGGAGTGGCCTAAAAAGGCTTCTATAAGAAGAGCCACTTGTACCCATATTAGGTCAAGTTTTGGATACTTGTTCTAAATTTCTTTGACCATACACTTTTGGAAGGGATAGTATAGGCAGAAAGCTTGTTCCCTAATCTCGACCTTATATGCTTTCAAGATTCAAACTCATTAATAGCTCGAGATTGGGATTCTTTCTGAGCTACCTTTAACTCTGCCCAATGCTGGAGGGGACGCTCAGTCTTAGCATGACTTATCCTTGCCTCTATGTTAGATTGGACTTGGGCCAGTTCTATCTTGGTATTGTCCATTTCGGCTTCAGTCTTAGTTAGTAAGCTCTTTAGCCTCTTAGCGTTAGCTATGTAAATTTGGACTTTATTGACTGCATCAACCATAACTTATTAGCAGCTTCGTTCTCCTTTGTGTAGTGGTGGAGATTGACACTACTATGTTGTATTTATTGATGAGCAGAACCATTCTTTGGGTGAACCATATAAGGAAAAAGTCACTAATTGGGAATAACTTTAGCTATTTGATCAGGAACTCACTACTACGATAAAAAAAAAAAGATTAAATGAATGATGCCTATATAGCTAAAGCTCATCAACGTGTTCCCCAAAAAAGTATTACTACTTTCATCTTCCAACTTCTTTAGGTCTTGGGGAAAGAAAAGATTTATAGATCCATTCTTACACCAAGTTTGGGTGGTTCAGAGAGCCTTCAATTAGAAGATTCCATTATGATAAAAATTTCGCTTTTCAAGGATTGGTAATGGCCTACTCAAGGGCATTAAGAGTGCATCTATAGCACCTTTATATCCAGGACTCATGCTCCTTTTCCACTTCCTTTTGCTTAGTGGAAGAGTAGAAATAATAGTCTTCCTTTTCTTTTAGGTAGGGGTAGCACCATTGAGCTTCCCCATGAACGATGATCAATCGATCTTCTACCACTATTTTAATTTATTGGTGGAAAATAAAAAGGACTGCCCTTGCCATATGGATCCATGACATTCCTAGAAGAGTGTTGAAAAAAGTAAGGATGTTCATAATTTGGAACTCGATGTCATAGAAAAATGGTATGATCTTTATCGATAAAACGATGCTCCCTTGAACTTCAGTTTGATTTCCATCAAAAGTGCTCACTGGTATAGCTGCTGCATGACAAATGGTGGTCAGGTCAATATGGAGATAGTTTAAGGTGTGGTAATTATGGAGGAACTATTATCTCTCAACACCTAAGAAATGGTATGCCCCTTATATGTATCTATGATATAAAAAGCCTTTGTCAAGTTTTACCCCATCATAAGGAGTTTGTCATCGAAGAAAGTGATGAAGTTATAAGCCTTATATGGCTACATAGATCTTCTATCCTTTTAGTTGATATTTTAAGAGGTTTATATACATTTTTTAGTACTCGTAATAGAGCCTATCTTATAGCTCTGAACTGAGGATAAATGTCAGCACAGATGTATTGACTAGAGTCTTTTGAAATTAGTGAAGGACATTGTACTCGTTGTGTTTTATAAATTTAAGAAATTTCATTGTGTCATTCTCCGAGATAGGTAGAGCAATGGTATTTGCTTTTCCTATTTTCTTGGGGGTATTCCTATTCCTCTTTGGTTCATTCGGTTGATTACCAGAGCTAGTTATTCATTTGAAGGGCCATAACACTGCCCACTCCTCATCACATGAATAGGTTGAGTAGTATTACCCATTATTTTATTTGTAGCTGTAGTAAAGTACTTACAGGGCATCACATGATCAGATTGGTATGAATAGGGCATTAAGATCTTAATCACAATCTTCAGGCTTTGGGTCAATGTGCCTTTTTACTCCTTATTGAGTGCCATTAATTAGGTTAAGGCTTTTAATTTTATAATAAATTGGTGATGATTAATCATCAAAACTTCTTCCTTTTCTTCTTTCTCCCAATCTATCATGTTGACTTGATGAGCAAGGAATGAGTTATTTGCTACATTGGGTCCCTTCCTTATTTCAAACAAAGAAAATCCCATCATCCCCTAAGGCTTGCACTCGATACTTTAAAAACAAGGTAATTTTTGATAATTTTAGCTTGCCATTCTGAAATGATACAAGTAGGTAGTAGTAGGATCATACCACTTTGGAAATGGTGGATTCATGGGCCGACTGAATGCTGGATCCACTAGTTTTTATTCCAAGAGTTATGTGTATAACTCATGGTAAGAAATAGGGATTGGATAGGGGGGAGGCCTCAGCCTTTTTGGAGGTGGATTACCGAAGCTAGTTTTAGTCTGTACATATGGTGAAAGTAGTGGAAGGCAAACTTTTTTTACAGCATCCTAGGCTTAGTTGAATCATATTAGGTAAGGAAGGTAATGCGTGGCCGTTCGGAGACTGGCTTGTTGACAAAATTTACCTATTGCTTTTTCTTTACGGCTAAGACTCTCTTTGCCATAAGATCTTATAACTATTTTGATTTTAAAACATTTTTCAATGAACTTCCCTTTTTTTTTTTTGCGTGCCATTATAACTAGGTGATTGTGCAATGATGGTTTAAATGTTTTAAGGAAAGTTTATGAAAGCTCCGTGTTACTAAGCGGAGATTATACACAAGCCACTATCTACCTCCAAATAGCATACTCCTTGAAAGTTTCATTGGTTTTTTGACTCATTTTCTAGAGCGTGACTCTGTTGAGACCTAATTCCTCCATGAGTTTACATATCACGCCAAATCTCTCTAAGTTTAGATTTTGGTACGCTCTAATTTGAGGAACTCATCCTTGAGGCTATCTGAAATAGTGGGCAAAGAGCTTTTGATTCCCATCGTATCCATTCATTTTGTAAAGAAACATCCTCAGATGAGTGCGGAGCATATGAGACCTATCATATTTGTCGAGCTTTAGGGACTTGAACTTTGGCAGTATGATTAAATTGGTTACTAGACTTAAATCAGCAATGTCAATTTTGGTAATCTTCTTCTTTTATTTCAGGAACCTTACTCATCCTACCAAGCCTTTAATTCTCGCCAAAACTTCCTAATTTTAAGAGTTCCCAATCCTTATGTGCTCTAATTTGGGTGAGTCATCCAAATCTAAAAATTGGATGACTTTAAGGGCCTTGTTTCCTTTTTGTCCATTGGTCAGATCAATCGATTGTTCAACATTCCATTATATCCTTAAGGCCACCAGGCTAATGGGTTGTATTATGTAACTTTGAGGTTCAGGACCCTTTTTTACTAAGGCTGGACCGGGCCTTCCCCTTTAGCAATGTTCTAATAGAGCTCATCATTTTTTGAAATTTATTTTGCATAGTCAATTGTAGATCATGATGATTCTTCATCATCCTCTCGCTCAATAAGGCCTGATTCCCTTGAACGTCAGCCTAAGTTTACTGTAGCCTCTCAATATGTGGCCATCGATCTTTCATCTTAGTTAATTATGATTTGGATCAAGTGTTATATCTATGGATGACCAAATAACCCTTTGCTTTCCCTATTCTATTGGGTTTTAATTTGTTGAAAGATGCATGCATGATGTATGCACATGCTAATAATACAAATGTGCAAGGTCCATAGTTAAATATATCAGAGACCCTTTGGTATGACCCTTTAACCTTTGAATCAGGGCTATTACATCCCTTAAATCCCAGGTGTTTTCCTTGGAAATTGCTTCTTTAAAGTGGTTCAATATGTGTCTGAAACCTTAAGCCACTTTTATGGTCTGCTTAATTTGTTTGACAAGAATATGTGCATATTTCTAACCTTATTGTTGTTGATTGGCAAAATCCTCTTTGCTTTGGCACTAATGTGTATAGATTTCCTTAGCCTTTTCTTTCTAAAATTATCTGTCCTTTAAGGCAAGGATTAGACTGGTTTTTATTTTCTTAAGATTAGCCATTTATTTAATCTACAACTTTTTTCTTAATTGATTTCAGCTAATAAATGGTTGACTTGTTTTTTATGTTTTTCTTCCTTTATCTTTTTATCTTTAAAGAGATCATTCACCCTATCTTGATCCATTTTGATTCTCTTCTTAAGTTGACTATTCTCTTACTCCATTTATTATACAATTTGGATTAGTTTTTCTTGTTCTCTCTTTTGGACGTTAATTTCTAATAAGTGTTTATTCGAAAGCAGGCATTTTGACTTCTCCAACTGCACTACCAAACCTTGAATTAGTTTATCCTTGAAGTCGTGTTATGTTGTACTTATATAATACTCAAATTCTCTTTCTCGATCTATAGATCGATCTTTCTCTATTGTAAGGGTGGCCACTATCTGCTCCTAAATTGAGCTTTCATATTGCAATGCCTTTAGCTTTCATTGTAAAATGAAATTATGATACTTCAAATGTTTGATCAACCATAGGTCTCTCTCTTTATATGCTCTTTTAGGAGTAAGACCACAATTAGAGTAGATTTGTATCAGTATAGGCGTGTTGGGAATACCATATCATATACCAGCCTCTCTCTACTCATTGTATCTTAATGTAGTCCTCTCGCCCATTTATTTTAGATCATTCTGTAAGGAAACTACCATTCTAGAACTACTTGTGAATAGTGGAATGAGCTCATTCCCCCACTATCCTCCTATATGAGATAAGCGGTCAGGATGAATTATTTAATCTCAATCTACCTTAATACCACCAAAGAGTTGTATCTCACCCAATCATGAAAAGTAATTATGGTGATTAAAGATTGTGACCTTCGTTTTAGAAAATCTAATGTACACTGTAACCTAAAAGCGAGCCATCTCATGTTATTTTCCTTTAGAGTAAATAGAATGATCAACCATTGATGCATCATTCTCTCTTGATTTGTTCAGATCTTTGCAAATTCTCAAAGTGAATTATATGGAAGGAGTCTTTGGACATGCCAATGGAAAAGTCCAAGTGAGTCTTAAGCCATACATAAAGTATAGGTGAACCTACAACCCTTCCTTTGCCTATTTTTCAAATGTTTTTAAGAGAGCTTATAATTTCAACAGAAAACAACATTGGTGAGATTACCTCCTTGTGTAAAATACACATGAATGAAACGACATGGAAACTTATGTAACTTGAGACTTTAGGGAATATAATCAAGTCATAAAAAGCCATCGCTAGTTTTATCATGTTACCTTCTTCACCTTTTGTGCTGGTGAATTGTCCTTTCTAAGAGTTGTGCAGGGATACACAAGTTGTCCCTTCTGTTTTTGAGGTACTTCTCCCTTTTCTGTATACCCAATGTTTCTACTATTATTACAACCACCCACTTAAGCTTCCTATTTTTTACATAAACTCTATGGTGTCATGAGCTCTTAACCCTAAGAGTTCCTCTCATTCTTCTAAATTCGAGACTAAATCTAAATTATTAAAATGGAAGCAGTGAAAGGGATTCAAAAACAAACATCGACTTTAGTTAAAGATTTTGCTATTTTGATTGAAAGTGAATCTATAAGAAGGTCACCCTGTCTCTCAAACATGACTATATCCCTAATGCTAGTCTCACTCTAAATCCAATGGAGGTAGATAAATTGTTTCCTTTTAAACTCAGAGAGATTCGCTCATTCAAGCTTGTTCGAAAATTGCAAAGCAGGGCATTTCCACTATACCTCTCTAGATCATTTTTCTACTTATGAAATGGTTATTATAACCACTTAACTTCATTAGGTTGGGATGCTTCTTTCATGATCAAAAGGAGGTAGACCGTTCTTTGTTGTCAATTATGGTTTTTATTGTGCAAGAGAAATTCCTGTCATGAAGTTTCCCAATGTCAATGCCATGTAAAATGATGCATCTTGATAAGACAATAGAATAAGTTACCGTAAATCATAGTCAAGTTTTATCATTCTATCCAAAGTTTGTGGCTAATAGTGATATTTCTTTAACCTAAAGTTTCCTAGTCCTGACCTTTCTAAAGATCAATATGCACGATTAATAGTTGGTGGCTTGACCTAAAGTAGGATCTTATGTAAATCACCGGTTTTCTAAAGGCTCTTAGATCATCCCTTAGTGCTTGTTTAGCAAAAAAGGTATCATTAGCCAATAATCACCTACACAGGGGTGCTTCAGAAGAAAACTTACCCCTTTCAAATGAAAATAAACACAGGGATTCAACTTAAAGTGGGGTAATTAGCTTGGTATGCGCAAAGACTAGTTACCCTTCGAATATTGGCTACTCAACCCCTCCTAAATTATGGATGGTCACAAGAGCCTATCCCAACTGTAGAGCTGATGCATGCATGATTGTGACATGTGTGATAGTTTAATTTATTAAAATATGAAGAATAAAGTAGAGAAAAAAGGATAACATGAAACACACAAGAGAATCAAGTTCAAACTGTTGATTTTCACTTGATGATAAATTTTTGGGTTTAACTTTTGGCCTGACTCTACGAAACTAAAAAGTTTGAACTCAACCCCTAGTGGAGTTGCCAAGCTATCATAACGGTGTCCAATGGTGGGCTGGGTACTCCCTCTAAAGTAAGGAAAGAAATTATTTCTTTTTTGTTTAAATGAACTTTGAAATTCATTTTTAGCCAACCTTTTAATGAGAATCTAGAAAAATAAAGTCGTCATCAATCTTTTTTACAGTGTGATTGGTCACTAGAATTACTTCTAATTTTTTTCTCTAAAATTCCTTTATCTTAGTAAAAGGAACCCAAAAAAGGTAAAAAAGGAAAGAAGTTTATGGCACTAGCCAAACCTTACCAAGAAATCTGGGTTCACGAGTCCATGTCGTGTGAAGATGAATTAGCACCCTCACAAAGACCCATAATTAGCACCAGTTAAACAAAGACATATTCTATTAGTTAATGTCCAAAAGACTCAAAATTGATTCTCATCCTAAGCAACACGTAATAATTATGAAAGACCTTTTAGAGAATGCATGAATATGAAAACTTTCAAATATGACTATTGCCATATCGGTCTCCAAGATAATTTTGTTTAGGATCCAAAAAGTTGGTGCAAATTCTAAATCTTGAAAGACATGTAAAGAATGATTCTTTTTTTTCATGAAGTTGTCAAAAAGCACTCAAAATGATGCATTTTGTATGAGGGCCAAGGAGAGGCACTGAGACTAACTCTTATTTCCTCGAAACAACACAATTTTATTTAGAACTTTGTGCAAAAACAAACTCCAATACAACATCATTCTAAAAATTTTTTGGTGCAAAAAAGGATGGGCACACAATGTCTAAGTAATAAAGAAAACAAGCTTATTAAAGTAACCAAGAAAATACCAAGAAAGTAAGAGAATACAAAAGTAGCATGCAGAGAGTATCAAGAAAAGATTGCAATTGTATCAAGAAAGCATCAAGATTCCATATAGCGAATGGCTGAATTTGTTACAGAAAGAGGACTTGTAAGGTCACTAAGTTTACCTGCCAGGTATACTCCAAAAATGCGTTCTATAATTCTTCAATAAGAGGAAAAGAAATACTCTTATAAACTCCTAAAAATATTGCTAAATGCTTTTAGAAACTCTATGGACAAAAGGAAACAAATGTGTTTTGCTTAGAAAAGCTAATCTCAAAAAGTTAGTGCTAAAATGCCTCCCAAAAAAAAAAGTCTATACTAAAAAAGTCTTCAAAGGCCAGTGCCTTTTTTCTTTAATAAACAAGGTATTTATAGGAGTAGTCTCCTAAGAAAACCTATCAATTATCCAAATAGTGTGAGACACCTAAAAAAAATGGTGTGTGCCTACCATTGATCTAGGATGCACACATGTGCGATTCTTGTATTGTGCATACCTTTTCTTGGATCTTTAATCTTTTAACCAGCTTCTAGAAATTTGTAGATCTAAGAATGAATGCGTTTCTATCCATTTAGGTAACTTTGTTTAGCTTAGGATTTCATAAGGATGGGTTCACCCTAGTTCAGGGCAACGTGAGGTTTGTCCTAGTTTAGATCCCTTAGTAATGCTTATAATCATCAATAAACTAGTATGAATAGATCAATCTAGATTTGGCAAATTTTCAACTTAGTGTAACTTAGCATCATTAAGGTCAATCTTAGATGAGTGGCTGAGGCTTGAATTAATCGAGATTGTATAGGTCAGGTTTTTGGGTAGTTTAGAAAAAAAGGTAGTAGATAGGGGAAAAAAGGTTTAAAAAAAAGTTGGTTGAAAAAAAAAGCAAGTTAGGAAAATCCATACTTTCCTAGTGCTTAGTCGGCTTTTCACTAAGTCATTTCAAAAAGTCTCCTTTCTGACACATTTTACAGTTAGGTGCCGGCTCATGATTTGGCCTATGAAATAAGGATCTAGAAAGGTCACATTTATTGAAGGTGTGCTGCCCTTTGTTTTTTTTTTTTTTGGCAAATAACTATTCCATTTAAAAAGGATTTCTCAAGTCTTCCCACTTCTCTTCACATTTTTTTACTCTTGTGAAGCCTCTAAACTCTCTTTCAACAAGCTAAAACTTTATGTTTCCATCTTCAAGATTCATCCTTTTTTTAGGTGAGTTTTTCATAGTCTTTTCATTTAAGAATTCATGGCTAGAAATCTAAGGTCTTCTTTTTATACTTATGAGGACTTGGAATGGGTAAGAAATAATTTCTTCATTCCAAGATTCATTAAGCTTGAGATTCCTTCTCCTTTCAATCAACCATGGACTCATTGTGAAGGGTAGGTCATGGTTTTTAAAGATAGCCTCAAGGG
The DNA here is from genome assembly GCA_021397835.1 of Moringa oleifera. Taxonomy (NCBI): domain Eukaryota; kingdom Viridiplantae; phylum Streptophyta; class Magnoliopsida; order Brassicales; family Moringaceae; genus Moringa; species Moringa oleifera. The sequence continues at coordinate 9,245,193 of JAJFZO010000034.1, read as the reverse complement.
AGGACAAGACTTGCCTATTCATCCCTTTTTCAAAATATTTGTTGCCAATTTAAAATTTTTCCTTCTCAGCTTACCTTCATCGCTTGGTGTTGTATAGGGGCCTTTGTGTCCAAAAGTTATTATATGAATTACATAGATCTCTCAATGGCCTTGTTTGCAAAAATTTTCAAGTTAAAGTTAACATGGATGATTGATATTCAAATTTTAAATTTTACTACTTCAATAGTGTCAAGCCCAAACTTTTTCCCAAGGGCTTCCTTTCGAACAATAAAGGGTGGGCAAGAAAATATTTTTTGACCTTATGGCCTAACATGTACCTTGACATGAACGTCTAAAGTGGACCCTCCAAAATGTTATATAAGAAGAAAGTTCACCCCGATCTGATGCGTGTTTTCAAAACACTATCTGATCATTAGGGTGTAGAAAATTTTAAAGATCATATAAAGGACACTAGGATAGTAGTCATTAGGGCCTTGAGGTCTTGTTACAAGGTCTTTAGGTTTGATAGGAGCTCCTGATCTACCATGAATACATCAAGCTTGGGTTTTAAAGAGGGGAAGCTATTTTTTCACCTTTCAAATCCACTTTTCTCGATCCTAGTGAAATAGTAAACCATGAACTAAACATTTAACCCAAACTAAATACTAACCTAATGAAGAAACTACATCTTTGCCCTTGATCTCCAACAAACCAACATTCCTCATCCTTGATCCTCTTTCTCTAAGTGTGGTATGTTGAACTAGTGCCACCCGAGGTGTCATTAATATTTTAATTTCTACTTTAGCATTTCTATCTTTTGCTTCTTACTAAAACCTTTTGTTTTATCTTTGCAGATCTTGAAGAGATGGCCGCCTTAGTAAATTCACCTTCACTAATCGAAGACTAACTGTGGGAGGCCATGAATGCCACCATCGGCAGAACCGCCCCTAGAGTCATTTCTACTATTGATGCTACTCCTAAACCAACCAACCAAGCACAACAAAAGGGATAACCTTCACTAGTTACCCCAAAAAGAAAAGATGCCCGTCTTGAGATAATGTCATTACCTCCATCATGAAAGATTTCCTCATTTAAAAGCACCTAATCGAGAAGAAAACACATTTCAAACATCGGAATTCATCAACACCACTAAGTCTATTGACAAGAGGCCTTTAAGACTATCCTCAAATTCTAGGTTAACCAAAGTATGGCAGTAAGAATATCACATAAGAAAAGGCCTACGTAAAAGTCTTTAGGGCATCCTTACAATTCTTAAATTACCAAATAATTTAAAAGGTTAGGGGCTCGAACATTTGCCAAACATGAAAGACAAAGAAGATAAAAAAGGAGAGGCCATGAAAAATTGGCAATTAACTATGGCAAAACCCTAAACAAAGAATTTCCACTCTGTTGGTTGGCGACCATGCAAATCATTCCTTGCTTTACTCACCCTTCAGATCAAATCACAAAAAGGTTTGCATCACAGAGAGAGAAATAAAAACATATGAATTGGAGATTTTTCATAGCCCTCTTAGTTTCAAAATTAGTAATTACACAAAAGTCTAAATTCCTTTCGTAGACCTAGAAACTGAAATATAATAATATTCTTTAGCCATATTGAACAAATTTACTTTTTTTCTTTCCTTCTCAAAATCATTCCATTTCATTCTCCATCCTTACTAATTCATAAAAATCATCCATATTACTAAAACTATCTCATTCTCATGTCCAAGAAACCTAGCTATAAGGATCACAATATTTAAATGCGGGGATAAAATTTTCACAGATGATCTCAAAACTTAGGAAGAGATTGTATAACCACTAGATTTGTCTAGAAAATTGTAGATTGAAGAAAAACAAATATTACCCCACCAAGAAGAAACACTAATTATAAACATGGGGATAAATGAAGATAGAAAATAACTGAAAACTAACACTATTATGCCTATGCAACTTAAACACAGCTTGATCTGCCCCAAAAATTTAGTGATATATTTTTCTAGTCTTACAAAGATATGGCAACCTTAGATAGGAGCATAATGGAACATAAATGACCATTCAAGCTAGAATATCCTCTGGTTTAGTTGAAGTTAAGGAGAATGAAACCAAAAATACTCTCAAAGATCAAAAAGGAAATATAAAAGCTCTTAGAAGAAAACTTTATAGTGGTTTCCAAATACTCGATATAGGTAACAAATATAGTCCCAGAGCTAAACAAAGATGGTTGAATTCGAATTTGTGTCGATTATCGAGACACGAATAGAGCAAGCTTGAAAGATAATTTTCCTCTCCCACAAATAAAGACGTTGGTTGATAATACGGTAAAATAATCTTTTTTTTTTCATGGATGGTTATTCCAGATACAATTAAACTCATGGTGCCAGAAGATATGGAAAAAAAATCACCTTTGTAACTATATGAGGCATATATTACTATTAAGTAATGCCTTTTGATTTAAAGAACACCAGGGAAATATATCAAAGGGCAATGGTGACTTTATTTCATGATCTGATGCATAAATCCATCAAAGTCTGTTTGGACGACATGATTTTCAAATCTAAGAAAGACAAGGATCACATAGACGACCTGTAAAAGGTTGTTTAAAAGACTTAAGTGATACAAACTACGTATAAATCCAAATAAATGTACTTTTGGGGTCATATCTAAAAAGTTGTTAGGCTTTTATAATCAATGAATCGAAAATTGAGTTTGACCTCGATAAAGTTCAAGCTATGCAAGAACTGCCCACCAAGGACTGCAAAAGAACAAGGGGCTTCTTGGGGCGCCTAAAGTACATATCTAGATTCATATCATAACTTATGAATATATATGACCTAATTTTTATGCTATTGAAGAAGCATGATCTAGGGGAGTGGGATGTAAAGTGCCAAATAGCCTTTAATATGATTAATGAATATTTGTCCCAAACACTAGTGTTGATGCCTCCAATTTTGGGGAAGCTATTAATACTTACCTATCCCTCTATGAGAAATCTAGGGGTTATATGTTGGCACAAGTTGATGAAATGAGGAAGAAAGAACATGCAATATGTTATGTTTTGGCATGGGCTGTTCACAGATTAAAACAATATTTACTTAGCCATATAGTCTAGATCATAGCAAAACTTGACCTTATAAAGTATTTGATAGAAAAATCATCATTTTTAGGGAGATTTGAAAGATGGAAAGTATTTTTATCTGAATATGATTTGGTCTATATCTCATAGAAAGTTGTTAAGGGGAGTGCCTTAGCTGAATTTCTAGCTAAGAAAGCAACCAACGATCATCTTCCTATTAAGTTTGAATTTTCAAATGAAGGCTTATTGAGTAAAGTTGATCTAGTCAATGAGGAAGTAGTTGGATGGATGAAGTATTTTGATGGAGCATCCAACGCACTTGGGCATAGCATAAGGGCACTATTAAAATCTTCATAAAGAGTTTATTGCCTTTTTACCACAAGTTTAGACTTTAATTTGACCAATAATGTGGCAAAATGTGAAGCGTGTATAATGAGTTTGAGAGCCAAAATTGATAAAGATATCAAGCAACTCACAATCCATGAAGATTCTGCCTTGGTTATCTATTAATTAAAAGAAATATGGTTGGTAAGGAGCCCTTGGCTTATGAAATAATAGAGATTTTACGTAGGATTTTATTGATCAAATTTCAAGACATACATTTTCAATTTCTTCCTAGAGAAAAAAAAAATCAAATGGAAAACATTGGCCACATTAGTGACAATATTTCAAATAAGTGATATGGAAAACCTTAAGCCTATTAGAATAAGTATACGAAACATATCTCTATATTGTACCACATTAGAAAAAGAAAAAGATGGAAAGTCTTGATATTATAATATTCAAAAATTCCTTAAGGAATGATTGTGTCTAAAAAATGCAATAGAAAATGACAAAAAACACATTGAAAAGACTAGCAATAAATCATCTAGCTGATGGAGAGATATTGCATAAAAGAAAATTTGATCAAAAACTTTTGAGAGGTCTATACATCGAAAAGGCTTAAGAGATATTGAGATAAATACATGAAGGAGTTTGTGGAACCCATGTAAGACAAATAATCAAATTGGGATATTATTGGCTCATTATGGAAAGAAACTAAATAAAATATGTACGTAAATGTCATAAATGCTAGATATATTTGTCACAATCATACTTTTCAATGAAAGGGCCCAAGTATGAGAAAAGTTCTTTTTGGTTTGGTAAAGAAAGAAGAAAAAGAAGTCGCTAGCAATTTTTTATTGATGTGATTGGCAACTAATTTTATTTAAAGATCTGCTTTTATTTTAATAAGGAAAGATGAACTCTATGAAAATTTAAGAAATAATTTTATGACACTGAAAAACCTAGAATTAGGAATCAGTTTCATGTTGCAAAGGGTAAGCATCCCCACGAATGCCCAAGATTTGATACCACGTAAGAGAGTGATCTCATACCTTTGATTTATAATAATTTAAAGTTGATCTTGTAGTAAATTTATTATCTAATTTTATGCAAAAATCTCATAATCTAATTCATATTAAATCATTGATTAAGAAATCAAATATATTTACATTTAGAGATCAAAATATGAATTTCATCAAATTCTTTTCTCTAAAATAACTTTAAAAAAATATGGAGTGCATTATAGAATTCATAACAAGGCAAAGCTTAAGTAATCATCTTTTCATTCATTTTATAATTTGATAACTGTAAGAGAGTAATACCTTCAATACAACTCTAGTATCTTTGTTAACAAGCAAACAACTTCTCAAGAGCTTCTTAGTGAGGGAATTTAAGCCTTACAATACTAGGTATCTAGTTGCCAAAATTTAGAGATTTTTTGGTGGGATTTAGAAATTTTTTAGTGACTATAGAGGTAAATTACAAAGATTATAGATTACAGGGGTTTGGTTATGCAATGTATGGGTATCTTCAGTTGATGACCAATCGGATGCTTAATTGCTCTCAAGGGATTTCTTATTCTTTCATTTGATGCCAATTGACTAATTATGAGATATCTGTTAATGACTACCTCTATCGATTCCTAATCAAGAGGTTTATTTATAGGAAAGAAAATGGGATAAGGTTCATTAAAAATTTAAAAAATCTATTATGGACGAGGTGGAGCTGCTCCGCGATTAATCTAATCTTGAAATTCAAAAATCTATCATTGGATAATGTCAGCTCTTTATGGATGAGATTAAGATCAACTAATTCTTGAAATTCAAAATTCTATTGTAGGAGGAATGAGATCACAGTGCTAAAATATTCTCTATATGAATTCCATCATGAGTCTTCCACCGACATTCTTGAGCCTTCGTGATTCTTCCTTTTGAAGTTACTCTGTATTTGAATCCTCATGAGAGATCAAGGTAAACCACACCAGGTAATCCATATTAAGGAACTCCATATCAAGGTTAAGCCAAATGCCTTGATGTGGGTTCAAGGTTAATTGCATTAAGTCAAGTCTTCATGTGAAGTCATTTAACCATATTAGGGTAAAAGTTTGATGCAAGATCGAGGTAAAACCATATCGGGGTGAAATGTGCTCATTGAGCTCTTCTCGACTTGACATCGAGGTATAATGTGTTTAAACTATTTTTGACCTTACATGAGTTAGAGCATCTAAACTATTCTCGACCTTACATCGAGTTACAACGTTTAAATTATTCTCGACCTTACATTAAGGTAAAGTATGTGTGACCTATCGCTTAACATCATAATCCTTATATTGAATATGACAAATGAGCCCAATCTCAAACTAAACATAATCCTAATCCAGAGCATAAGCCTGACCTTAAAGTTGACTTGTCATCTAACCATATTTGAGCTCACTCCAACAAAGAGCTAAAATTAGATGTCTACAACTACTCCTTTTTGCTTGTTTCTAAGAAGCAAGAATAGGAAAAACACTAAACACCACCTAATTTTAAGTTCTAAACACCCCACCTAATTTCTTAATTTTTTTGTGATAAATTATACAACAAGAAAACAGAAATGAAATTGGTTTTATAGCTATTATCTAGCACCCAAGATGGAGTTCTTCTTCATCTTTTAATGAGAAACACATCATTTATCATAAAAAAAAAATTCCTAATTCTCGCATATTATATTGGAATTCTTCCTTGTCTTTAGAAGAAAGGTCCCTACTTTCATCTCATGGCGGAATTCTTCCTCATCCTTTAAGGATAAGTAAAATCTAAAATTTTCCATTTACTGTCAAAACGTTTCCTAATCATTGGACTTCTTCCTCAATAGTTGACAACATAAGGTTAAAGTCTCCTATTGAAATCATCCTCAATGTTTAACATGAGAAAATGTTTCGAAAGATTTCATCTTCTATTGGAATTGTTCTTAACGTATGATGATTTGGTTGTTGGGATTCTTTCTTGATATGTCTTACAAATGCTATCTCTTGTCAAAATCGTCCTTGACATTTGGCATTATAAAGAAATATCTCATCTTTCATCGTAATCATTCTCGATATATGACAGTCTGGTTGTTGAAATTCTTCCTTGACATATTCAACAAATGTTGCCTCTTACTAGAATGGCTTTCGATATTCAACATTATTAAGAGGCATCTCATCTTTTGTTCAAATTATCCTCAATATATGGTGATTTGGCTATCAAATTTCTTCCTCAACATATTATAATGTGATTCGCTTTCGTCTTATTGTTCTAACTTTGCAGTCTACCAAGAAGTGGTTCATATTCATCTCAACATACCAAATTCGGTGAAATTACCCATGACATGGTCTTCAATTATCTAGACTTTTTAAATTTTGACTAAAGTTTTGTCTACAATACGTTCTTCATCAATTAAGACCTCTTCCATAAAGGATGAAGAAATTTCAAGTCTATCGAAGAATTTGTCAATCTTATAGATTTTTTAATCTGAGCTTTCTCTTTATCGAGAAAGCTTATTTATCCTTTTCTTTAAAGATAGTGATTTTTAATAAAGCAAATATTTGTGTATGCATGGTCCAACATAAAACTTTGTAATTTAATCATCTTCATACTTTCATAATGCAAGTTTGTCCTTATTATTGTGAATTTCATTGAAAAAACCAAAATATCATCTAAAAACACACTTTTCCTATTTCTTCCTTTTTGGTTTTACATTTTACGACTCTCAAACCATGGAAGCCTTTTCTCTTGTATTTTACAACTCATTCAGTCATTTTAGAAGGAGATATTAGTGTGCATAGTTTAAGATTTTGTATAAACAAACCACTTGTTGTGGTTGTGGTATTTGGAAAACAATTCTATACATTCCTTCCTTTGGAAAAAGAAAGGACGAGAAATATAGGGCAAAAATGCTTGATAGATTGGAGTTCTGTACAAAACATAAGGACAAGAAATAAAGGGCAAAAAACGCTTGGCAGCTTTATTGATGAAATCTTGTACAAGGCAAAATGCACTATGTTTAGTCTCTCCCTTAATTAGTGAACACATCTGATTCCTTACTTTTATCAACTTTTGATTGAGTGAGATTCACTATCATCTCTTTCCTTCATTGGAAACTTCCATTACATGATCAGGTCACCTTTTCACATTTTCAGCATAGATCTCCCCCTCTTGTTTTTTAAGACTACTCTTTGGAGTTTTGTTTTTGGCCTATATCATCTCGAACCTAATAATTTTGGACAATATCTAAATTCACTGGGTTGGGGAGAATAAGACCATCCATCTCTTTAATATTAAAGCATTACCTAAAAAAGCTTTTTCACAACATGTGGTTCATTCCAATTTGGCATCAATATTTCTCTAGGATTTAAAAATTCTCTGCCTCTTTTTTATCACCAAATCTCATTCTTTGAAAATTCTCAGGTAAACTTTCTTATTACAAGGTTGTTGTATTTTTTTTTGTTACAATTGCCCATGACATAGAGCCTTTAGCCTTTTTTTTCCTATCAAATTCAATTATTCGAAGTGAACTGTAATCCACACATCTTCATCAAGCTAAGCTTCCTTTATAACTCTCAACGAAGGAATTTCTACTTCCCAGGAAATATTGCTTCTGTTCCATGCACTAGAGAATAAGGTGTTACCCTAATGAAAGTTCTAACATTCGTTTTATAATCCAACAAAGCCAATAAGAGTTTTTCATGCCAGTCTTTAGAGGTTAGTGTCATTTTCTTGAGGATCTTTTTGATATTTTTATTAGTTGCTTCAATAACTCCATTCATTTTCAGTTAATACATAGCCGAGTTATGATGCTTAATTCTGAATTTGAAATAAATTTTTTTTATTTGTTTGTTGTTCAAGTTTACTACATTATCTGAGATGATTCTTTCTAGTAGCCATACAAATAAATGATCTCTCTTTTTAGGAATCAAATAACCATAGATTTTGTTACATTCATGAATTATTCTACCTCAATCCATCTAGTGAAATAATCAATGAACGCTAAGATGAATTTATGGCCATTGGATGCCTTTGGGGTAATTGGTCTAGTTACATCAAAACCTCACATAAAAAGAGGCCATGATGCATTCATCACATGTAAAGGAGTAAAGGTGCATGAATTTTATTCTCATAAATGTGGTATTTGTAGCACTTTCGTACATAACAAATACAATCTTTCTTCATTTTCATCCAACAATATCATACCCTAATTATTTGTCGAGCTATCATGTGACCATTTTCATGAAATCCACAGCTCTCTCATGTATTTCTTTAATGATGCTTTCCCCTTTTTTTTTCATCAAAATAATGGAGTAAAGTGTGGTAAAAAATCTTTTTATGCAAATGATCTCCTTCCAAGATGGAATTGATTGACAATCTCCTTAGTATCTTTCGATCATTTTTATTGCACTTTTTGGATACATTTGTCTTTGATGAATTTTTTGATATTATGATACCAATGTTGACCATATTTTTCTCCTTCAATAATCTTACAATATCCGAATATTCTTTTATACTCATTTTTTACTGGTAATATTCCTTTTGAACGATTAACTTGGAACATGGAGACAAGAATGGCCAACGCATCTACAATTTGATTGTCTTATTTGGGAAGATGGTGAAAAGAAACATCTTCAAATCTTTTAAGCATCTCTCACCCATATTTGTGGTATGTAACCAAAATGGGATATCAAGCTATCCATTTTCCTTTCAATTGATAAATTACTGGAGTAAAATCTTCGTCTACGTCTAATTCGATCAATTTTCTTTGCATGGTAGCATTTAACCCCAATATGCATGCCCCATATTCAGCCATATTATCAATGGCATTAAAATCAAGCTTAGTCATAGAAGGGCAATACTACTTGTTTGGTGAAATTAAAAAGACACTGGTTCCATTACCCATCATATTAGATGCCCTATCAAAATACAGCTACCATTTTTTAGATTTATTTTCTTCATCTTTAATGCATGAAATAAGATCTTCATGAGGGAGCTTGAAGAACATGGGCTAATATTGTTTAGTGGCTCTATCTGCTAGAAAGTTTGCTATTACACTCTCCTTGATTGCTTCTTAGGAAACATATGTCATTTCGTATTTCACAACAAAACTTGGCATCTTACTAATCTCCCCAACAGAGAGGACTTCTTGAATAAGTAACAAGGTTAAGTTTTGTGATAACCCAAGTAGTATGACTAAGTAAATATTAGCGTAAATGATGAGCAGCCCAAGCTAACACACAATAGGTCTTTTTGATCAATGAGTAATTGCACTCATAATCGGTTGACTTTTTGCTTAAATAATATATAGCATGCTCTCTTTTGCCTGTTTCATCCAACTGAACTAACATACATCTCAATGAATGTTCATGCATTGTCATATACAAGATTTAAGGCTTTCTTATTGTAAGAGGTACTAATATTAAAGGTTTTGACAAGTAGGCTTTTATTTTTTCAAACGCAACTTGGCACTTATCATTCAATTGCTTGGGATTATGTTTTGATAATAATAGGAAGATAGGATCACAAATGTTAGTTTATTGCAAAATAAATCCAGAGTTATAATCCAACCTTTTCAAGAATCCTTATTTGATTGTTCTCAGGGGAGGTAGGCTCAAATTTTCCTTTATCCTGCTTCAAGCTACTTGAATCCCTTTTCCATTGATCATAAACCTTAATAATTTTCCTGCTTTGACTAAAAATTTGCATTTATTAGGATTTAACCTAAAATTATATTGCCTTAACATTTTAAAAGGCTTCATCAAGTCTTCAACATGGTCTTTATCTATTTCAAACTTCATTTTCATGTCATCAACATACACATATATGGATTCATGCATCATGTTATGGAACAAAATGACCATGGTTCTTTCATATGTTGCCTCAACATTTTTCAAACTGAAAGGCATTATCTATAACAAAACATGCCCCACTTAATGATGAACGCTGTTTTTTCCATGTCTTCCTTAGCTCTATGGATTTTGTTATATCTTGAATACCCATCCATAGGGGAAAATAAGAGAACTTGGCTGTATTATCCACCAATGTGTCAATGTAAGGAAAGGGAAAATTATCCTTTAAGCTTGCTCTGTTTAGATCTATGTAATCCACACATATGCATATTTGACCATCTTTCTTAGGACCTGGGACAATGTTAGATACCCATTTAGGATATCTTGTTGCCATAATAAATTTGATAACTAAAAGTTTTTGAATGTCTTCCTTTATTTTTAACAACATCCCTAGTTTTATTCTTCTTAATTTCTACTGAACAGGAGGACAATATAGTTTTAAAGGTAATTTATGTTCAACAATAGTTCTGTCTAGCCTAGGCATATCCTTATATGGCCAAGCAAAAATGTCAACATATTCTTCTTTATGGCCTAGTTTGTTTTTCTTCATGAATGATATGTCTTCTTTTCTCCGATGGAAGTTCATCATTTGCATCATATTCCTCAATATCAAGATTTTTTAATGAACATTTTTCTTTCTATTTTAGATTATCAGTTTCAAATATTAAGGTATTCATTGTCAAATTCCTAGAATCATGACCATATAAAATAGGAAATTTTAAGGAAACATGTTTAAAAACTGACAAAAATGGAGGCGAAGAAAAGGGTTATTATTAATTAGAAAATGAATTCAAGGGGAATACATCTTGTTTCCATTTAACCATAAATGAAACAAAATAGGAATGTCTAAAGCAAATCTTTAGATTCATATCAAACAATTCTCATTTATTTTTATAATGCCTTTTTTCTTAGATTTTTCTAGATGCATTTAGCAGTTCCATTGATTCACCATGTAAGTACAAACTTGATGATCTAAAATTTCATTTAGGAGATTTTTAATAATCAATAAGTTGGTCATTATCAAGTCCTTCACATCAATCCTTTCTTTCCTTTTACATTTTCTTTTTCTTCTTGTTTATTAGCGCTGGTTGCAAGCCTAAACCCCATCTACCTTCATTTTCTAGGAGGTTCACAATCTTCAATTTTCTTAAAGTTTTCCCTAGACCTTTTCTATGTTGCTTTCCTTTTTCAAGGGTTTACTTGACTTGGAGCATCAAATTTCTAGATATATGAGATTCTCATAAATCTTTAGATGCATTAACAAATATAAATGATTGAAATCCACTCTATTGTACTTTTAGTGCTTTAATAAAATGAAATTTTGAGGATATAGTAGTGATAATATCTTTTTTCTCATTTATTGACACTACCTTGTCATCCACAATGAGTTTTACCTTTTAATGTAAGGTTAAAGGCACAACACTAGCTAAGAGGATCCATAATCGTCCTACCAATAGATTAAATAAAGGTCTGATATTTATGAACTAAAATTCTATATCATATATACTCACTTTAAACATAAACTTTAGTTTTTTCTTCATTAAATGCTTTAACTATCATTGGGCTATATCTTATATGGCTAAGATCTACAAGAAGCTTGTTTAGAGTGCATCTTGGCATCATATTTAAGGACAATTCGTTATCGATTAACACTTGATAAATGGCATGCCCTTGTAGCTGGTGTTAATATATAAGGTTTTTGTCGAGCCTTACTTTTTCAGTGGCAACTCATCATCGTTGAAAGTTATGAAGTTATGGGCCATGATGTGGTTACAGATATTTTCTAATTTATATGTGAAAATTTGATGTGGCACATAGGCATTCTTCAGAGTTTTCATCAAAATTTCTTAATGATGCTCTGGATTGAATATAAGCAGTAACATTGAAATCTCTGCTAATGTCTTCTGTAACTAATCTATGATGTTGTAATTACTACGTTGATCATCTTCAAAAAGTTTACAGCTTCTTATTTTGTGATAGGGGGAGATTTTTTGCTTTCTCTATCTCTTTATCTTTCCTTTTTCATTCGGTGATTTCTTTCTCACTTATTTGTTTTTTCTAGCCCCAAGGTTCCATAACATTGGACACTCCTAGTCATGTGGCTTACTTTAGCCATATTAATAACCTTATTTTAGTATTCACCTTATTTTCAAGGGATAGCATGGGAATTCATGTATGTAAAAGTTCCATGGACTTTAATAACTAATGCTTAAGGTTTCATATTCTCCTTCCTTGTAAGTAAATCCTTTGTCACAATTGGTAAAGCTTCACACTTAAGCATAAAGGGTTTGATTTCTTCAATCATAGATACCTCTTGGCACCATTCAATCATATTCACTTAATGTTGATTATAAGTAGGCAAAGGATTATCAATGACATTGGGCTTGTTTTCTAGTTTAAGACTCAGTAGTGTCACATCTACTAAAGATCAGATTCTATATTTGAATGCATGCAATTTTCTATACCATGTCCCACTACTCTGAAGTGGTATTGATAACTTGCCATCAGGTTACACCATGTAGGATAAGAAGCATGTAACAATTTGACATATATTGGTGTCACCAACAGATGCTCTAATAGTTAGGAATATAAATCTAAATAAGTTATTGGGATCAAGCAAATCAGGGCTTTCTATCTTTTTTGCACTTGCTTTTCACCATTATGCTGTGGCATCTCTTATATGCTCATGTTAGGGCTGTAAGAAACTCCAATGTATGATGAATGTTATGTAGGGATCTTGTTTGTTTGGTTTTTGAAAGTTGGTTGATCGATATAATTTATTTCTCCTTCTTTCATTTTTGTTTTGGGAGCCCTTCTTATAGTTGGATCATTTAGTTTCCTAGTTCAAAATGCATTTTCTAGAAATTCACTAGCTTGGATAATCATGGCTAATCTTTCCCTAGACATGGAAACCATATAAGAGTAGAATGGAGGATGTAAAGTTTGCAAGAAGGTTTTTGAAAACTCTACTTTAATGAGTGCAAGTTAAACTCTAATAGCCACCTCTCGCTATCAGGTTGCATATTCTTTAAAGATTTCGTTGTTCCTTTTGAACATGTTTTTTAACATGACTCAATCCATGTCTCTCCATGACTAAATCTTAAAGGGTTTTAGAGTGGTGTACCACTTTAGAGCTTCCTTTTTCAGGCTATCTTAAAAGCATTGAATCAAGAGCTTTTGATTAATATCATACCCATGCATTTTGTTTAAATACATCTTTGGATGGATATGAGGACATCTTGTTCCATCATATTTGTCAAACATAGGAGCTTTGAATTTAGGTGATAACACCAAACTTGATAGTAAGCCTCAGTTACATATATCCTGTTTGCTTCTCGCTCTTATTTAAGATCTTTCAATTATTTAGTCAATTATTTAACTATTGTCAAGAGTTCTTGATTTATGGCATTGGTGTTCCCTATCTTCTCATACTCAAACTAACCATTCATGTCCTAGATATATTCTAGTGCTACTCACTTTTCCTAATTTGGAGACACCTCTACTATAATTAAACTTATAGGTTTAGGTATGAAAGTTTCTCAAAAAGATTTTTCTTAAGAGATTTCATCTTCTACAAGATTTTTTTCTTTTAAAAATGTACCAAAAGATGTAATCATTTCTTAAAATTGAGCTGCATTATGTTTTGTAGTTCTCAGTGATTTTTCATCACTTTTTCGTTAAGGGTTTCTTGCACAACTCGAATTTTAGCTTGAGTTTCCTTAAATTTTGAAATTTTCTAGCTAATTAATTTTCCATTTCCACTTCTTCTAATTTTGAGATCTAAGATTATACTTTTTGGTGACCAAGTATTACTTAGCTTTTTCCATTTTCTTTAGTGTGTAAATTTAACAAGTTAATGTCAAAAATAAACATGTATACATGAAGATGGACATGGAAAGGCAGTCAAATTATCATAAAAATTTAAATAAGTATTTTATTGAGGTTTATATGAGAATCTCAGTAGTATTTAAATTGGGTCCATAATTGAACACATCAATTACATGCTAGCATCTTTCCAAAAGTTCACATACGAAAGTTTGCATTACTTTTTCTGAATACTCTAATGATCTAATCTTGGCGATATCCAATTCCTTTTTCATGAGGTTAGTAACATCCATAGATTATTCTATCTGGATCAAAATTGATTTAAGATAATCTCTATAAGTTGTAATATGTTATTCCTATTCTTTCTTGTAATGATAGCATGATGCATAGATTTCTTTAGGTTCGAACATCCACAAATCAGCCTCTCGTATAACTTTTTTTATCTTATTTCTCAAATCAATGGTTTTCTGAACGTAACTCATCTTCAATGTCGTTTCTTGACTTAGGGTGACCATCATTTGGCTAATTTTGGATTTGCATTTTGCCTTTGTTTTAGTAAGTTCTTATAATAATTCTCCTTGTCTTGATCTGCTTTCTTCTTCAGTTTTTTATCCCCCCTTTTCATGTTCTTTGAAATCGTAGGAAGCTTTTCTATTGGCTCCATCAATATCTTTTCACTTGATCTTGGATTGTTCATTTGTTTCACCAGAGAGGATATTTACTAGACAAGTTTCCTAATCTTCTTATCTTTTTCAACCACGTGCTCTATCATCATAAGTTTCATCTTCCTCTTAAGAGACTTTATTTCTTCCTTAGCTCGATCTTGGCCTTGCTTTAGCTCATCAATCACTTGATCTTGAATTCTATCCTCGTACATTGACATTTCGATCACTTTCTTAACGTATCTTTTTCTGTTGTCAATTTTTTGATGTTTTGATCTTGTTGCTTTTTGAAGATTGATTTGAGCATTGAGATTAGGATTAAAGCGGATTGGTGTTGAAGCTACCATGCTAGCAAATATAAATCTTTGATAAGCTTTTTCTTCTAGTGATGATATCCTAGATAGATTTCTAATGCAAGTTTTTGTTTTCTTATATGGTGAAGTTGGTTCCAATCCCATATTTCCTTTTATATTTTGATTAAGGTGCTATTGCAATTGTTGGCTTGTTCTAGATAATGAGTAATATGGATGAATTGCTTGATCCCTAGTTGCTTGAGACCTAACAAAGATGTGTATCCAAAATACCCCTATAAAAAACCCTAGTAACCACTACTACAAAAATTATAATAACTGACACCAATTTAATGATAGTTATTCAAAAAATTGTCATTAAAAAGTTTATTAACATTTTTGATAACAGTTATTCCAAAACTGTCATTAAAAATAAGGTTTTTAACGCCAATTAAAGAAGAATTGGCGTTAAAAAACCCATGATTTAAACATTTAACGTCGGTTCCTGAAGAACTAATGTTAAAAGATCCATCACTTGAGAATTTAACGCCAGCTCTCAAGGAATTGACATTAAAACAATAAAGCCTTTAACACCAATTCTTCAAGAATTGGCGTTAAAGGCCAAATAGACTGGGACAGCTGCCACCTTTTAGCCAGACAGGCTTTCAACTTTGGGCATGCCTAATTCGGCTACATCCTGTAGCAGTAATCGCTACAGCAATCGCAGCAGTAGCAATTGTAACTGCTGTAAGCAGCCGTCACTGCTGCAAGAACTAGCAGTGACGTTGCTGCTGCAAGTAGCCATCACTACTGCAAGCAGTCATCACTGCTGCAAGCAGTCGTCGCTGCTGCAAGCAGCCATCACTGCTGCAAGAAGCAGTAGATGTTACTGCTGCAAGAAACAGCAGCAATGGCTGCTTACAGAAGCAGCAACCATTGCTACTACTTCTTATAGTAGTGATGGCTACTTACAGCAGTAATGGCTGCCATTGCTGCAGCTTCTACTGTAAGCAGTAGTGGCCGATGCTGCTGCAAGAAGCTGCAGCAACCACCACATTCCCGGTTAGGACTCCTCTGCTTAGGCAACACAGTCATTTTTCAATTTCCTTGCTTTTTTCTCTCTGCTTTTGTCCTCATTTTTGCTTGAAGTTTTTTAGGCTGCTTCTGCTATTGCTGCTGCTTCTCACAGCAGCAGTGCCCATGAATGTGGAGTGATGATGATTTCAAATTCTCTTACACATGCATATCAGACAACAAGTGATGATTTTAAATTCTCTGGCCTTCAACGCCAGTTATGGAATAACTGACATTAAAGGCTATCCTCCCCTGCTTTTAAGGTTGGGATCCTAAATTTATTTCCAGAGCGCTCTAGAGCCCGCCATAACCTCCCGTGTAATTTTCCTCTCGAGGTCAGGATTCTCCTCGTTGCAGACTCTCCAGAAGTAGCTCCACAGCCGAACAGCATTTCTCTGACCATTAGGATCTTTGCTCTCCATCCAAAAGCAGTTGGGATAGTTGCTGGCAACCTCTCCAGCCTTCTCCTCTTTGGTGTTTATCCAGAAGCAGGTAGTCCGGCCAACTGCTAGTTTAGCAGTGACACTGCCTCTCTCCTTGCTTTTTCGTCTCTCATTTGTCTCAATCTAGCGGCACCCTCTCCCTCAATTCGTTCATATTTGGGATTCAAACATATGTAAGTATTTCAGTATAGATTTGAAATTTTTTTACGAAATTTAAGTTTCATAATTTTGGTTAAATATGATTTAAAAAATATATTGAGAATGTATATTATTTTGAGATGTTTTTTATTAAGTGTATTTGGTGTATTGTTATTAATTGATGAAATTTGAGTTTTTTTTAATTAATATATTTTAATGAACATATTTGGTATGAATAGGTATATATTGATATATTTATTATTTCATAATTATTAAGATTTTTAGATTAATTGATAAATTAAGTAAATATTAATTAGATGAATTTATATTTTGATAAATTAATTATATATTAGGTGTAGATGAATTTATGTTTGAATTAATTTTTTTACGTAAGATTAATTGGTATATTTTGTCAAATTTAATTATATTGATTTTATTGTTATCATAACTTAATATATTTAGTTAAATTTTAAATAAATAATTAATTAATTATATGCTTGTAATATAAACCATTAAATGTTATTTAAATTTTAATCAATTAAGCTACTAGCTAGTCAGATGTTTGTGTAGTAATTAATTAGATGATAATTAATTAATTATATGCTTGTAATATAAACCATTAAATATTATTTAAATTTTAATCAATTAAGCTACTAGCTAGTTAGATGTTTGTGTAGTAATTAATTAGATGATAATTAATTTACAGTATCTTAATTAACTAATTAATTATTAATCATTTATTTAGCTAATATTAATAAATTAGATGCTTGTGAAGCAAAAAATTACATGTTATTTACATATTAATTAGGTTACTAGGTAGTTAAGTGCTTATATAGTAAATTAGATGTTAATTAAATATTGACTATATCTTAATTAACTAAATAATTATTAATTATATATTTAAATTTTAATTAATAAATTTGATGCTTGTAAAGTAAATAATTAACTATTATTTAAATTTGAATTAATTTAGATGGTTAGTTAATTAACTGTTGTTTAGTGATTAGTAAATAAATTTGATGCTTGTAAAGTATTTTGTATTTGCTGATCCATCAACATTGTCATATGGAATGTCTATAAGCATAGACACTCAAGCTCGTCACCTAGCCAATAGAATGATAGATCCATATAAAGGAGGAGTAATGATATTTCCTTATAACTTGAGGTAAGTTATAATACTAGTTAAAATCATTAATAGTCTTGTTCAAAATATTTTTAACATTTATTTTTCATAATATAGGCAACACTAGTTGTTGGTGGTGTCGAGCCTCGTAATTTTATGTATAGTATTTTTGATCCTTTGAACCATGGTTCTCGTCAAGAACTAGATCAATTTTATGTCCACGTAAGTGAAAATATTTTCATTTATGTTAGTATGTACTTTTTTCCACTTTTAAGAATATTGATTATTTTCTATTGGTAGCTCTTTAAATTATTCCAAGTTTTTAAGGAATCAAGCAATAGGCGCATTCTTAAGAGTATTCTTGCTAAGGTGTGTATATTTAAACCTATATGTGATGTTAGTTTTATTTATTTTGGAAAACATAACAATTAAAAATTTTTAATGCAGTGTTCACATCAGCCTTCAAATACTGAGTGTGGATATTATATTATGAAATTTTTAAGGGACATCATTAATAGACGTGATAGAAATATCCCATAAATACTTACACCCAATCGGATATTGATGAAGTCAGAAAGGAGGTTGGACAATTTCTTTGGAGTCTCATATTAGAAAGTTGAACCTTGAAGATTTTTCTACACATGAACATTATTGAATTTATAGAGTTGAATTTTTAGGATTGTATAATATTTTAACTCATGTATTGTACATATAAAGTTCAATTATGACATCAAACTTTAGTGATTTTTTGTTTTGTTTATCTCTTATTACTTTTTTGGATTAGATTATTTTGAGTGTTTTCAAATATGAAAGAAATAATGACGATCTTTGTGAGAATGATATTGAAGTGTATAACATAAAAATTTTGGTTGTATATTGTGAAAAATTGTATTGATATATATATGGATGATATGGAAGACACGAAAAATTTTATATATGCAGGTTTTGGATAATTTGAATATATAAATTTTGTATTTATTTCGAAATAAATATAAAAAATACCTTTAATGAGTTTTTAATGATAGTATTATAATAACTGTCATTAAAAACCACTTATTTGACGACAATTCTAATAGAACTGTCATTAAGGCCCCTTTTAACGATACTTCTATTGAAACTGTCATTACAAAGTCCCTCCTTTAACGACGATTCCAATAGAATAGTCATTAAAAAGGCTCCCATTAACGACAGTTCTATTGAAACTGTCACTAAAAGGTTCCCCCTTCAACAACAGTACCAATAGAACTGTCATTAAAGGTCCTTCCCTTTTAACAACAGTTTCAATAGAACTGTCATTAAAAAGGCCCCCCATTAATGACAGTTCCATTAGAACTGTCATTAAAAGGTCCCTCTTTAACGACAGTTCCAATAAAACTATCATTAAAAGGTAATGCTTTTAATGACAGTTCAATAACTGTCATTAAAACTTCTCCTCTTTAATGACATCAACAAAGATGATAGTTTTACAACTGTCATTAAAAACCATTTTTAACTATCATTCAAGCTTTTATTTGTTATAGTGAACATCAATTTTTAGATCAGTGGAAGACTTTTTTTATAGAATAACCATGTCTAAAAACTAGTTAGGCAATGCCTCTATTTTAAATTTATCTTTTTCACAAAAACTCTTGATCAGGTAACTATAAAAATTATCTATTAATGCTTTCTCATGTTTGACAAGGTTACTCTTCAACCAGATGTATAAGATGGACACTCCTATGTTCTTCCCTTTTCTTGAGATCATTCAGTGAGATATGGACTTGAAAGTCTTAGCAAGTATAATTGGAATCGGGTCTATCCTTTGCTCGATCATTAATTTCCACAAAATCTATGTAGCCAAATCAACATATCTAATTGTTTTTGGCAGAATCATTACTCAATATATAAAGATAATCAAGATAGTCAACCTACTTGACTTATCAATATGTTTCTGTAGCAACCTAAGCAAGTCCTCTTTCCTTAAGTAGCTTCACATCCTTTTCTTTTGATCTCTTTCATTAACTCATCCTTAGAGATCTACACGTCCTTAACAAATCTTTCTATTTTTTAGGTTGCATTATTTTTCATAGTGTAAGTCTTATGGGGCTTGAATGATCTGTTTAAGGACATGTTTTCCTCAAGGGTAGGCATGAGATCAACTTCTCCAAATCTACAGATCTTATATGTTAAGTCCTAGAAATGCACTGCTACTCTTACTGATAATTCATCGATCTGGACAGAGATTAATTTCCTAATCTTTTTGGAATCTTTTTTTTATTGAGATTGACTAGGAATCTTTTTTTTTTTAAAGATTGACTAACCTGCCCTCAAATTCTTCTTAAAGTAATAAGGTCATTTCTCTTTAACATCAAACTGCCTTCAAAAGATGATTGATAAGGAGAAAATGCATCAGTTTATCTCTATGCTTATATTACACATCCTTCGCCCATTACTGCACCTCTTTAGAAGATCCTTGACTAACTCAATCTTCCAATCTACTCATTTTGATTCTTAGCCCACAATATAATTGTTCTTTCTAACTTTAGGATGATATAAAACTTCAATTGCCGATATCATGATATGTGAACAGAATAAGAATTGGAATTACAATTGGTACTTCCACATTCCCATCTCCCGCTATGTTTGTCACTCCTTATAAGGCTAACATATGGCTCCAAGGCTTGACGTGAAATTAGATCTTTTGGTTCTAAAAAGCTCTAGGCCCCTAGATTTTCCTACACCTTCAATCATCAATATCATAAATGTGGACCTTAAAAAAGGTCTCAAGAGTGATATCAACTCATGGAGTAAGACCAAGATAGGATAAGGTGCATAATATGCACGAAGATTAAGTGACCTCTCGAATGCCTACAACCCTTCATCCTATTTAAAATGTGGTATACACCATAAAGAGTTGAGCTCAAGTTTATCTCTATGCATATCCATGGATGTGAGTGTGTGAAGTTTCCATCACAAGACAAAAATAAAGACAATGCATGCAACTAAAAAATGTTAACATTCCCAATCTGAGGTCAGGTACAGATATACAACATATTGAAAATCTCAATCTAACATCAGATATAAGTAAGCATGGGAAAGCATTCAATTTCCCGAATTAAGGTTGGGTACAATCAGCAAAGCAATATTCAAAACATTGGACAACAAACAAATCGACCTTGAGTCAACTATTCTCGACCTAGCATTGGTATTCCTAACCTAAGGTCAGGTATGTATAATTAAGATCAAAGTCAAATCAAAATTTCAAAGGACGAGATTAATTCTTCTTAATTTTGGCTTGACTCTCTAAAAATCCCCAGTGGTGTCACCAATTGTCATAACTAGACTTTCTAGTGAAAGGACCCAAGTGTAAGAAAAGTTCTTTTTGGTTTGGTAAATAAAGAAGAAAAAGAGGAATCGCTAATATATATATTTTTTATTGTGTGATTAGTCACCAATTTTATTTAAAGATCTCTTCCTGTTTTTAAAAAGAAAAGATGAACTCTAAAAAAAATTTAGGGAATGATTTTTTTTACTAAAAAATATAAAATCGAGAGTCAGTTACATGAAGGAAAAAGTAAGCACCCTATGAATGCCCAAGATGTGGTACCACTTAAGCAAAGTGATCTCGTATCTTCGATTTATAATAATTTGAAGTTGATCTTGTAGTAAATTTAATATGCAAATTTATGCAAGAATCTCATAATCTAATTGATAATAAATCTTTGATTCAGAAAACAAATATATTTAAATTTAGAGATTAGAATATGAACTTCATCAAATTCTTTTCTTTAAAATAACTTTTGAAAAATACGGAGTGCATTATAGAATTAATAAGGCAAAGGTTAAGTAATCATCTTTTCATTCATTTTGCAATTTGACAATGACAAAAAAGTAATACCTTTAATACTGTTCTAGTCTTTCGATCAATAAGCAAACAACTTCACAAGAGCTTCTTAGGGAGGGAATTTAAGCTTTTTAATGTTAAACTTTGATATTTAGTTACCGAGCTCTAGAGATTTTTTAATGGGATTTGAAGATTGGATGCTTAATTGCTCTTGAGGGATTTAATGTTCTTTTGTTTGATGTCGATTGATTGATTTGAAGATATTTATTAATGAATGCCTTTGTTGATTCCTAATTTTGAGGTCCATTTATAAGAAAGAAAATCGTATAAGGTTCACTAAAGATTTGAAAATCTATTGTGGATGAAGAAAAGATGCAGTGCGATTAACCAAATCTTGAAATTCAAAATTTTGTCATTACATAATGCATGCTCTTTATTAAGAAGATTAGGATTAACCCAATCTTGAAATTCAAAATTCTTTCATGACTAGAAGGAGATCATAATGCTAAAAAATTTTTTGTGCGAATTCCATAAAGAGTCGTCCACTAGTATTCTTGAGCCTTCATGATTTTTTCTCTCTAAATTTGTCAAGATAATCCACATTAGGGAACTCTACATCAGGGTTAAGTCCAATTCCTTGATCTGTCATCATAATTTTTCCACTTATCGACCACAAATGAATGAAGCAGTTAAGGGGGTAAATAAAAACATTAAACAAATTAACAGAAGATGATAGCTATGTATCGAGATTAGCACTAGGTTCTCCCTTTTGCTTATACGCT
Organism: Moringa oleifera; assembly: GCA_021397835.1. Lineage (NCBI taxonomy): Eukaryota > Viridiplantae > Streptophyta > Magnoliopsida > Brassicales > Moringaceae > Moringa > Moringa oleifera. Next base: position 9,222,795 of record JAJFZO010000034.1, on the reverse strand, counting down.
TACCAAACATCAAGCAAGACATCAACCGAGGGAAACCTCTAAGCCCTAATATATGGTAAAAGGCTATCTTACCAGTGGAACTTAAGACACTATCCCTCATAGTTTTAAAAGAAGTGGATTTGGAAGAAGCTGAGTGGGTTTGAGCTGGAGATGAACAAGTTAACCTCATTGATAAGAAGCAGTTGAAGGCCTTCTACCATGGGTAGATGTGCCAAAAAAGAATGGAGAAGGCATATAACAAAAAGATACACACTAGGAATTTTAAAGAGGGTGATCTATTATTAAAGAGAATTTCAAATAATGTCCTCAACCCCAGCAATAAATGGGCACCAAATTAGGAAGATTTTTATATGGTGAAAAGAGATTTCTTTGATGGCACATTCATTCTTATAGAAATCGACATGCAAAAGCTACCCAACCTTTTTAATTTTGATGTGGTGAAAAGATAATATGCCTATGGACTCTTATGAGGGAAAGAGGCTTTTGAAACATTTTCCTTCCCCACTCAAAGATAATCCACCTAACCTTAAGCTCATGACATAAAAAGCAAGGCGAGTTAGACATTACCAAAATCACTCTTTGATTGTTAGACCTTTATAATGCAAATCTTTTGTAGATTAATGCACTAAATGCCACTTCGGCAAAAGTCTTACTTTTTTTTATTACCAAAGTATGTCATTTATATTTCATACATAAGGGATTAAAAGCATGTTCAACTGCATTTTACAAAAATGGGTAATGATAAAAGGAATCACTTAAATAAAATGAAAAAAATAATAATTTAAAATTTAAGGGAAAAGGCAGCAAAGAGGAAAATACTGAGGATAAAAATAAAATGGGGCAGAGTAAGGGGAGTACGATCTGGCGAGTCTCATTTCTCGAGCATTAAAACAGTTGAATTAACAAAAAGATTAGTACAAAAAATGCTGAAGATAAGGCAATGGACGATTAGGTAACCTCTTTTAAAAAAGCCTAATAATAAAATAATGCATAATATGCATACATGCATTAGACTTGACAAGTGAAAAACTTCAATCGAAGAATGCAAAAAATATCTTGCAGAGATTAGATGAAAATCAAGAAGGAAAGAAGGATAAAAATTATCCTCATCAAAACCCTAGTGGAACAATTAAGATAGCCTCAAGAAAATGATGAAATAAAATCCCCAACAAAGTAACGGGTACTTTCCTAAGGAGCAAACAAAAGAAAATCTTAGTGGAAAAATTGAGTTAACCTTGCAAAAAATGGCATGAAATAAAAGAAATCCTCAGTGAACCATACAGGAGTCATTGAGCATTAAGAAATAGATCAGAAGGATCGTTACCGTAAAGAAACACACACATAAAACTTTATAATGAACTAAAAGCCTAGGATCGTGATGATAGGAAATTTTAAAGGAGGAGTCGAGGATAAGAATCTAGGAGTGCCTGCTACATTGAAGCAAATTAAGAGCTCAGGACCATGATGACAAGAATCTAAGATGGGGAATCAAGGAAGAAAATTCGTGAAGGCTTTTTATAATAAAACAAACTAAAAATCAAAAAATCATGATGATAGGAATTTAAGATTAAGAGTCAACGACATTAGTTCAAGAATGCTTGTTACAATAAAATGTTGAAGGCTCAAAAAATGTGATGACAGGAATCCCAGACTGGGAGTTTAAGGATAGGAATCTAAGAACCTTGCTGCATTGAAGCAAATCGAAATTCTGAGACCGTGATAACAGGAATTCGAGGATGGAAATTCATGAAGCTTCTTATAATAAAGCAAACATAGCATTCAAAATTTGTGATGATGAGAATCCAAGATGTGAAGTCAAGGATGGGAGTTAAAGAATGCTTGTTATAATAAAATACCAAAGGCCTAAAAAATCGTGATGATGAGAATTTAAGATGGTGAGTCAAGGATGGGTATTCAGGAATGCCTGCTGCATTGACACAAACCAAAAGCTCAAGATTGTGATGATAATAATGAGAATTCGTGAGAGCTTTTTACAATAAAGTGAATTGAACACCAGAAAATCATGATGATGGGAATTCAAGACAAGGGTTGAGGAATGCTTGTTATAATAAAATACTGAAGGCTCAAAAATAATGATGATGAGAATTTGAGACAAGAAGTTAAGGATAGGAATTCATGGAAGTCTGTCATAATAAAGTACCCATTTTGGAAAAATGTTATGACAAGGAATCTGAGATAAGGAGTTGAGGATCAAAATGCTAAAACCATTGCCAAAAAAGCCTGAAGAGACTAGTGTGAATCGCATTGAGGGCAAATTCTTGAGTAAGACTGATATCACAGGTAACTAAATACATATGTCCATCACGTCACACAAGGCATCTTGATGCGTGTTTGAATCATACTTTGCTACAAAAACTATTATGTGGTGTTGAAAAATACATCATGTGGAAGTCATCCTCATGATTTTGGAATACACATCCAAATCATGGGAATATAGAAAAAAAAATTGTTACAGGGAAAGCTCAAAAGTTCGACTTTTAAGAAAAAATTAATTATCTTGAAGTCTTGTCTAAACTCTGATACATAGAGCACGGACAAAGAGGGGCAGCTATTATCACCTAATTTTATTCTTATAGAGTTTTCCAAAGACTTCACATCATTGGGTCTAACATCAAGATTTCAAATAATTTTTATTAGGGTTTTTTGTTATGCCTTCGTTTTGAAATATATGCCAGATTGGAACTTTATAATGATCATGATTAAGTTTGATTTAGCTTAGATAGAGAATCTCTTACATTAAGATCAGTAATTCAATTGGAAACATTGGGATTTACTTCATCAAGGTTGAAGTTCATCACAATTCATCAAGATTTTTACTTCATCAGGGTTGGAGTTTATCTTAATTAATTGAGATATATATTCATTGAGATTTGCTCTCTTCAAGAGTTTATCCATCAAGCTTTAACTCACCAATTTTGTAATTCATCGAGGTTAAGTCTTAACACCATTTGATAATTTATTGGTTTTCACTAAATTCTATGACAATTTTGACTCTAACTATTGAATTATTATAGTTGACTCATCAAAATTAACTTCAAGGTCAAAACTTTAATACAACTCATTAGGATTCTCTTATCATTGAGATTAAGCTTAGATCAGATGTTTCCTTCATTAAAGCTTGTACACATCGAAATATATGTTCATCGAGATTCTCTCTTCGAGGCATTCATCCAGGTTGATTAAGGAGTTAGTAAAAATTTTTAAGTTCATATTTCAAAATGTTAGTAAATGCTTAGGATTATCATTACCTCATTATTTGAGGTTTAAGGTGTATGACTAATTTCAAATTTTTAGAAATAAGTGTAGATAAACTTGAGAAAGAAAACTTTGACTATAAAAGAAGCAAAACTTATCCATCTAAAAAAAGGAAGAAAAAGGGAAAAGATCACAAGTTTAAACTTCATTAGCCTCAAGCCTAGATTCAAGGGCTATTATGGTCGGTATTGAGGCAGCTTCGAGAATGGGAACTTCTCCTAATGCTAGTGATTGTGGTGTATCTTTAACTAGCCTCTTAATCACATCCTCTAAATCATTCGATGAGATATCTAGATCCTTAGAGTAGATCGAAGAAGCTTTTGCAGGAAGAGCCACTTGTAGGTCAAGTTTAGGATATTTATTCTTAATTTCTTCAACCATACGCTTTCGAATGGGCTAATATAGGTAAGAGGCTTATTGCCTAATCTCGCCCTTATATGGTTTCAAGATTTTGATCTCGTCAATGGCTCGAGATCAAGATTCTTCTTCAGATACCCATAACTCCTCCTAATGTTATAGGATAAGCTCATTCTTAGCATGGTTTATCCTTACTTCCATATTAGCTTGGACTTGGGCTAGCTCTATCTAAGCATTTTCCACTTTGGCTTTAGCTTTAGTTAGTAAACTCTTTAGTCTCTTAGCTTCAGTCATATAGACATACACTTTATTGACTACATCAATCACAAACTTATTAGTAGCTTTGGCTTCCTTCATGTAATAGTGGAAACCAACGCTAGTGTGGTTGTATTTGTTAATGAGCATAACCATTCTTTAAGTGAAATATAAAATAGAAAAGTTATTGATTAGGAATAACTTTAGCTACTTGATTGAGAACTCGTTACTATGACAAAGAGAAGATCAAGTGAATGATAATTACATCCATAAAATTTATCGTTGTATTATCCAAAAAGGTATCACTACTCTCATCTTTATAATTCTTCAAGCCTTAAAGAAGGATGGATTTGTAGATCCATTTTTGCATGAAGTTCGGGTGGTTTAAAAAGCCATCAGCTGAAAGATTCCATTCTAATAGGAAGTTCTTTTCCTTGAGGATTAGTAGTGGCCCATTTAGAGGCATTAATAGTGCATCGATAGCACCCCAATCTCTACAACTCACGCTACCTTTCTTCTTCCTCTTGCTTAGAGGAGGAGTAGTAGCAAGAATCCTTTCTTTGGGGAAAAGTAGCATAACTCGACCAAGTTCGGGCTTTTTTTCTCTTCAGGGTAGCCTGTGAAGTTTATCCCTTTTACTGTGCTTAGTTGGCTAGTTTAGTTATAGCATCAATATTAGAAATGACTCCAAGCGTAGTTTTCTCCATGGCAAGATTCGTGGCCTCCTAGAATTTGTCTTTGATTAGTAAAGGTTGATTCTATTGGGTGGCCATCTCTTTGGGATCGGTATAGATAAAACACTAGGTTTTAGTAATAAGAAGAAGATAGAAATGCTAAAGCCAAAATTAAAATAGTAACGATAACTAGGGTGGCACCAATTTCAAAGACCATACTAAGAGAAGAAACATCAACGATGAGGAACACTAGTTTGATTAAGATCAAGGGCAGGGACGTAGTTCCTTCATTAAGTTAGTATTTAGTTCACATTGAATGTTTAGTTTAAGGGTTTGGTGTTTGATCGAGATCAAAAATTTAGATTTTGAAGGTGAATAAAGAGCTCTCCCTCATTGCATTCTTAATAGATCGAGAGGTCCTATCAAACCTAAAGAAATTGTACCAAGACCTTGTGGCCCTAGTGATTCCTATCGTATTGTCATTTATGTGATCTTAAAATTATCTACACCTTGATGATCAGACAGTAGTTTGAAAATAGGCATTAAATAGGGGTAAACTTTCTTCCTGTGTACCTTTATAGAGGGTTCACTCTAGACTTTTAGGTTGGTGTACATTTTTGTCCATGAGATCAAAAAATATTTTTTCTCCCATCCCTTATTATTCAAATGGAGGCTTTTGGAAAAAGGCTTACACTTGATGTTATCGAAGTAGTAAAATTTAAAATCTGAATTTCGATCATCCTTGTTGACGTCAAACTTAAAAATTTTGCAAATAAGGTCACTGAGAGATCAATGCAATCCATAGAAAAAATATTAGACAAGGAAGCCATCATATAACTCCAAGCATTCAAGTTAAAAAGGAGAAATTTTAAATTGGTTGTAGATATTTTGAAAAAGGGATAAATGGCTAGATCTTATCCTCCCTTAAGCTATCTTCAAAAACCATGACCCACCCTTCATGATGAGTCCATAGTTGATTAGAAGGGAAAGGAATCTTAAGTTGGATGAACCTTCGAATAGGAAAATTATTTCTCTCTCATTCCAAGTCCTCAAAAGTATAAGGACAAAATCCTAAACTTTTAGCCATGAATGCTTAAATGAAAATAAGTGTGAAGGACTCACTTAAAAAGGGGATGAACCTTAAAAACAAACCTTAAAGTTCTAGCTTGTTGAGAGGGTTTAAAGGCTTTATAATGGTAAATGAAGGTGAAGAGAAATGGAAAGACTTCAGAAATCCCTTTTAAATAGAATAATCATTCATCAAAAAAAAAAAACTAATGAGAGGCGTGGCTTCAATAAATGTGATCTTTCTAGACCCCTATGTCGTAGACCAAATCATAAGCTAGCATCTTACTATTAAATGTGCTCAAAAGGAGGCTTTTCGAAATACTTAGTGGAAAGTTGACTAGGCAATGGGAAAGAATGGATTTTCCCTACTTATATTTTTAACTTATTTTTTTCTCTACCTACCATTTTTTTTATCTACCTAAAAAGTTGACCTATATAATCACGATGAATTCAAGCCCTAACCACTCATTCAAGATTGACATTAATAATGTTGAATTGCACCAAGCTAAACTTTACTTTGTCAAATCTAGGTCATTCTCGGTAATCTAGTTTATTAAGGAATTGAACTAGGGCAAACTTGACCTTGAGAAATCCCAAACTATGGCAAACTTGACCTCAAGAAATCTTAATCTTGAGAAATACTAAGCTTGAAAAAGTTACCCAATTAGACAAAAACTCTAATGTGTTCATTCTTGGAAAGACTCAACAAATTTTCAGAAGCTAGTAAAAAGATTAAAGATTCAAGAAAAGATGTGTAGGATACAAGAATCACACATTCGTGCATCCTAGATCAATGTCAGGTGCACACAATTTTTGTTAGGTGTCTCATAATGTTTAGATAATTTATGGATTTTTATAGGAGACCACACCTATAAATACCCCTTTAATCAAAAGGAGAGGGATTGGCCTCTGAAGATTTTTTTGGCATAAACTTTTTTTTAGAGGCTTTTTGACACTAACCTTTTAAGATTGGATTTTCTAGGCAAAGCACTTTGTTTCCTTTGTATCTAGAGTGTTTATGAGAGCATTTAACAATATACTTGAGAGTTTTTGATGGCTTTTCCTTTCCCTTTTCTTAGAGAACTAAGGAGACGCATTTGTTAAGTGTGTTTGGCAAGTGTACTTAGTCTCCTTATGGGTCCTCTTTGTGTAATAAATTCAGCCATTTGATATATAGAATTTTTATGCTTTCTTAATATTATTTTAATCTTTCCTGATAATCTTTGCATGCTACTTTGGTAATCTCTTGCTTGTTTGGTATTTTCTTAGTTGCTTGAATAAGCTTAGTTTCTTTATTACTTATGCATTGTGTGCCCATCCGTTTCTGCACCAAATAAATTTTAGGATGATGCGTGTGTTAAAGTTCATCCTCACTCAAAGTTCAAAACAAAATCATGTTGTTTAAAGAAAATGGGAGTTGGAGAGCGCCTCTTCTCCTAATCCAAAATGATGATTTTGAGTGCTTTTTGACAATTTCAAGTAAACAAGATTCATTTTTTGCATTTCTTTCAAGATTCAAAAGTAAAAGCCAACCTTTAGGTCTTAAATAAAATCATTTTAGAGACCAAGATATGGCAATAGTCATACTCAAAAGTTTTTATCATTCATGCATTCACTAAAATGTTTTTGATAATTATTATGTATTGCTTTGAATGGGAATCAATTTCAAGTCTTTTTCAAATCACTCAATAGAATACATTTTCATTTAACAGCTACAAATTTTGAGCCTTTGTGACGTGCTAATCCTTCCTCACATATAACCGATTCACAAAGCCGAATTTCTTAGTAAGGTTTGATCACTGCTATAAACCTCTTCTTTTGCCTTTCTTAGGGTTCTTTTTACTAAGAAAAGTGAATTTGAGGAAGAAAGCAAAAGTAATTTTAGTGACCAATCATACCATAAAAAAATAATGGCTACTCTTACTTTTCTTTATTTTTATTAAAAGGCTAGCCAAAATGAATTTCAAGGTTCATCATTTTCAAACAAAAAAAAAAGAATTTCTTTCCTCACTTTTCGAGGGGGAATACCCAATTCATCACTGGGCCTAGTTATGACAATGAGTACTAAAAATAATTGTAAATATTTCCCCTTTAAGCTTCAAAAATCCATCACTAAACTTTCTCGTTATTTTGCCATTTTTTTTACAGTGATAAATCTCCAATCTACCCATGCCTTACAAACTCATTGAAGTAGACATCTTAGTAATAGTAAATTTTGAACAACTTCAAAAAAAGCTAGTAAACCCATCTAGTAGTACAATTGTTGTGTATGGAGCTAGTATAGCTGTGTCCTTTTCCTTACTTCAAAGGTGTAAAAATGGAGATGCTAAGTATGTATTATCAATGCCACCACCTCCCCCTCTAGAAATCACATTTTTTTTGTCCTTTTATCTAATCATGTTATTAAATTTAATACACTTAATTAAGTTAGTATAATAGATAAATTTCTATAAAAAATTAATAGAGTCTGTCTTAAAATTTTAAATAAAACCCATTGAAATATATGCTAAAAACATAATATAATTAAATAATTTATTGACGCACAGTTCCAAAATGAATCACCTCTGATCATAGAATAAATAATACTTTGAATTTGAATAACAAGCCAATGGAGGAGATGCACTCAACTTAAGATAAAACACTACAACTATGCCATTTATTGACCAAAAATGAGTGAGCATGTCATAATTGGGGCTTTAACTAGAGGAAGCCTTTAATGTAAGAAAAAGAACCTACGAGTCACCACTAATCATCAAAGGTGTGACTGGTCATTTATTAAAATAAAAGCTAATTGATTTTTCATTTTCTAGGACTTCTAAGTTTGGGAGTCAATTACGTATGAAAAAGAATTTGGTATTTTGCATTCATTTTTCTAGATATTCTATCGAATAAAGTATTTAATTAATAAGCTTGATTTTGTATAGCAGTATTTTTGTAAATAGTGGTATTTTAGAAAGAATAGTAGCATTGCATACTTGCTTCATTCCTAAATTTCTAAATTAATTTTAAAAGGAAAAATAGATTTCCCATTCGCTTCACTTTTTTTTTTTTCCAAATCCAAGAATATTTTATAAAATAGAGTAATTTTTGAAATATTATAATAATTATGTTTGGAAATCATAATTTTGAAGTAACAAGACCAATGGTATAAATGAAACCTTAATTTATAAGCAATAAGGTAAATAGTATAAAAACCTCATTTCTATGCGGTAAAATAAATTGCATAAAATAACATCTTAATTTCTACATAGTAAAATGAATTGCATGAATACAATGAAATTTTAATAACCGATTACTGTTTTAGTGAAACTAAAAAAGAATGTTTACAATCCTAAATTCTTTATGAAAGAAAGTAGAAAACTTATAAAAAATGTAAAGTTCCTTGTCTCCCAACTTTAAATGATTATAAATGTTTATGAGACTGTAATTATGTTATGAATATGATCTCTATTTATAGTAATCTCCAGTGGTTGCTAAAATAGAGCAACTGGTGCCATTTAAATACTTGCCCAATAAGTCTTCTTGAAGCACCTAAAGCTCCCTAGGATGGTGCTCATACAATTTCTGATTTTCCCTTACCACTTTGGTAAGATTTCTCAATAATTTGTTATTATAGGCCTTTTTCACATGTAACTGTTGTTACCAATCACCTTTAGTACTTTTGTTTTTTTCGATTATAATCCAAAGTAAGTTTGATGTGTTCTCCTAGTTATGTGATAAAGCTACTAGAAATGCCAAAGTATAGGCCTTTATTGAGCTTTTTGGGATGCAACTGCACTTGCCAGGTGTTAAGTCCCAACATGTGCCACCCTATACGTGCCACAAGAGCTGCCAAGCACTTCAGTTGGATATCTCAAGGTTTTCCCTTTATTTGCAATGTAGACAACTAGGCAGCTGCCATGTTTTAAGTCTTTCAAGGGCCACTTAATGCTTAAAAACCTGCTTATATTTTTATGATGTGGACAACCTAGGCTATTGCCATATCTTAAGCTTAAAAATGGTGTTTGCGAGCCACCAAGTGCCTTAAAGATTCATCTATATTCTTATGACGTGGACATATGGACTATTGCCATCTTTCTGCTATGTGGCTGACCACTCACTACCATGTCTCACATATGAGACTAGACCATATAGTTACCTATGACATTTGCTTCCAAAGGATTGACACTTTGCACCTGTGACTCAAAAGTGAGCAACCAATCAGGTCCTAGATGTTGGAGCCCCTTAACGATTTGTGCTTGAGGCGCTCTCTATAATAGCTTTTTTTCAACGAGCATTTTGATACTACTATAAAAATTATACTTTTTTACAACAGAACTCCTTTCTCCATCTTCTACTAGCCTTTTATTCCCCTTTTCTCTTATGCTTCTCTATTTTTTTTAATATAGCTCTTAATTCTTAAAAGTGCTACTATAACAACTTTTTACTTTCTTAATAAGTTTCATGTTCTTTCTTTGTTTCTTTCTTATCACCACCATGAATGAAATAAGACTTTCTAAGATCACTAAACATGATTTAGCTAGGCTTAGGGACTTATTCCATCCCTAGAACTATTATACTAGTGATCTTAAGTCTAGAGGAGCACCTTTGAAGTTGATACCACATCAAATTTGGAGATTGATCCTATTATCACATTAAAGCCTTTGGGTTTAACCCCAATGCATTTTACCCTAATATGGCTAACTTAATATCAAATCTTACTTAATCTCCTATCTGGTTGATAATTTCACTTGAATACTTATCTTAACATGGTTGAGTGGGACCTCATGCTTAACCTTGACATGGTTGATCCCAACCTCACATCTATTTCTGGATGTGTAACGGTAAAGTGATCATGAAATTGATGTCAAATTAGTAAAATAATAACGAACCCGATGATAGGCTGGCATAAAGTAGTTATGGATGTGAGAAATTCCTCTCCTCCTACCCCAATGCCAAGATGTGATCAACTCCGATCTTACATAAAAATAACTTGATCCCAATGTGATTGACTTCATTTTTACACTAAATCAATCAAATATCAGATGTGATCAACTTTGATCTCACATCAAAATAATTTGATCTCAATGTGATTGATTTTGTTGTCATATTAAATCAACCCATAACCAGATGTGATTGACTTCAATCAAACATCAAAATCATTTGATCCCAATGTGATTGACTCTATTCTCATACTAGACTGACCCAATACCTTATATGATTGTCTATGATCTCACATTAAAACAACTTGATTCTAATGTGATTGACTTTAATCTCACATTGGGTTATAGATGTAATTTTTAGCTAGATATCATTGACCTTGATGTCACATCGGGCTTCAGGAGCAAAAGTAATTTAAACTCGATGTCACATTAGGTCTTAAAAGTGACTTAAACTCTAATGTCACATTGAGCTTCAGACACCTTTTGACCCCGATGTGTTTGATCTTGATCTCACATTAGGATTTAGTGAATGATTGAGATAAATTTGGTGAAGTAAACTTAAAGAGTGATTGGATTTCAGACAGCACTTAACCCCTAATGTAATTGACCCCAATCCCATATCGGGATTTAGATATACAACTGCTTGGAGAGGAAAAATCTTAAAGGCTTAAGAAACTAGTAAAAGATTCTTAATGAAACATTTTGCCATTATGATCTCTTTCCTCCCATGATAAATTTTTGAATGCCAAGATATGATTGATTCCAATTTCATCTACAGACACTGCGCATTATCCAATCATAAAATTTTGAATTTCAAGATTTGGTGGATCACACTATAACTCGTCTTTCTTTGCAGTAAATTTTTGAATCACTAGTGAACCTTATCATAATTTCTCCCTGTAAATAAACCTCTTAATCTCGATAGGAACAACATCAAACATCCATCAAGAACCAATCATCCATCAAGGAATTAATTGATTGAAGAACACACCTCTAAACATCAAACTGTGTAACATGTAACTTCTGATATTTTTACAATCTCTTGATCTTAGTGAGAAGCACAGCCCTAAACCTCTATTTCTACATAAAAATCCTGGGCATAGTCATATCTCAAACTCTCGGTAATCTCACAATCAAAATCTCCATAGCCACATCTCTCAATCTTTGCACCCTAAGTTTGTCACCTCCAAATATTTAAAGCTGCCATCTCTAGAGATGATATAAGGGTATTAAAGCTAATATTAAAGCTTAGAATCTCTCTTTAGGAGGCTATCTCTTGACGTTTTTGTCTGTTTTTTGGTTGAGAGGGAAGAATTTTACCAAAGATATTACTTTCTTCTAATTATCAAATTGTAAATATGAATGAAAAGATGATTGTCCAGTTTTATTTTTCTATTAATTGTTTATTCTATAATACACTTCATGATTTTCTAAAATTATTTTAGCAAAAGGAATTTGATGAAGTTCACATTTTAGTCTTCAAATTAAGACATTTATTTTTTGATTCAAAGATCTAGTATTGACTAGATTTAAATATTATTACATAAAATTGCCTAATAATTTTATTTCAAGATCTTTTTCATTATAATATTTTAGGATCAACTTCAAATTATTATAAATCAAAAATACAAGATCATCCTATTTAAATGGTACCAATTCTTGGGTATTTGAAAGGGTATTAATTATTCCTCACGTGTAACTGATTATCAATCCTAGATCTTTTAGTAAAATATATTATCGTTTATTTTCAAATGGAGTTCATCTTTTCTTTTTTAAACAGAAAGGAAGTATTCAAATAAAATTGGTGGGCAATCACACCATAAAAAAGCAAATTGGTGGCCACTTATTTTTTTTTAATTCATTATAATCAAAAAGAATTTTTTGCACATTATACTCTTTTCCAAAAAGTTTGATTGTGTCACTCAAGATTAGCAGAGTCTTTATTAAGCTCTTACAAAATTTGACTTACTAAGTCAGGAGAGATGAATACTTGACTTCTAGTAGGCTCAAGCACTATTAGAGTAGCTTGAGAGGCTAAAGTTGCTTTCGGTTATGTGGTGATGAAATCCAAGTTGAGGTTAATATTCTTTTCACACTTTCACTTTTGTATCCATTCTTACCTCTCAAAACATCTCAGCACACTCTTCTAGTATTATTTTATTCAATTTCATCACTCTCTTTGAATATTGCTATAGCCTCTCTTTTAACAGCCATTACTTGCCCTAAGTTTTCCTTCTGCAACTTCTCTTGTTGAAGCTGAAAGTCTAACTTAATCTTTTTCATCTTTGCCTTAAGTATGAAGATTTCTTATTAAGCTTGAGTCTTTTGCTGCTTCAAGGAGGAGTTTTCAACTACTAGCTCAACTTCTTTCTTCTTATCTTCCTCCAAATTCTTCTCAACCTCTATAAACATTAATTTAACTTGACTCTAAATCTTGTATTCTTTTGCTACTAGATAGAATTTGTGAATGATGTGAAACAAAAATATTATTAAGTCAACCATAAACAAGAAGTATAAAAAATGAGTTAGCTCAATTCATACCTCAACAAAAAGAGTAAAGATCTTCATAAGTTACATCTTCCTATTTAGTAGAGTTAAGGATGTAGAGGCTGACAACACTACCTTCTGCATAAAACTCTTAATCCTTTGAGTTTGATGAGTGGTGACTATTCTTAGTTACTATGTAGGCAAGCACACTCTGGTTGGAGCTAGCTTTCTGTAGCAGAAATGCTGCTACCTTGCCCTTTTTTAAAAAGACGCTAGGAGGTGTCTTCTCAGCCACCTCAGCTACCTCTTCAAAACTTCTCTTACTAGCTCGGAGCATTATCAAAAAATGATCTATAGTAAAAATAAAAGAAGTTATTGATAGTCTTTCAAAAGCATAAAAGCATAATGTAAAGATAAATAAACCCACCTATGGATGACAAAGACTTCATATCATCTACAGTAAGAGGTCAAGAGGCTTCTCCTATCCAAGATCTCCTCTTAAAAGAAAGGAAACTAGAAGTAGTGGAGGATGGGTATGCAAGCTCAAACTCTAAGGAAGAGTTATCTTCGAAAGAAAGGCTAGCTAAAGGGGACCAAAAGACTCCTTAAGGGGGAAATCGAGATAAGCGCCTTGTCAATGAGGTTTAAATGAATTTTAACTATCCAAGATTTAGTAAAGAAAGAAGACATGGGTAGAGTCTTCTTGTTGCTTACCAAAACATGCTGGTAGCAACAAAGGACTCAAGAAGGGATCAATTAGTGACGTATTAGCTTGGGTGAGCCCATTTATTGATTCTATAGTAAATTTTATTCTAAAATAATCAAAAGTAAATGTGTTTCCAATTTTTAATAGCCTTAAAAAGGTCAAAGACAAGGAGAGAGGATCTCTTAAAAGAAAGGTACCAAAATTTCACCAAGAGACCCAAGTCACTCTATTATTGCTTTAGTTCAAAGAACCTAGAGAAACTAAAGGAGACGGATTTGTAATTCCTAGGTCCAAACATCTGGCATAGAAAGCTACTAGGATCCTCTAGGAGTTAGGGACTAATTAGATGTGCACAATCAATAACGTTCATAAATCATTCTGAAAAGTGTGATCAAAGGGAGTCTTAAACCCCTTTTCCCTTGAGGCATTCCTCAAACATATAGAAGGTGCCTGGTTATTTGACTTGGGCCGCTCATCAAGCAAAGGTATCACCATGGCCACCGAGGCAACGATCCATATTCTTTCCTAAATCTAACTAGAGTGTGAATTTACTTAGAAAAGAAAAAATTATTTAGAGATCTCACTGATCTTGAAGTGAATTTGCTGGAATTAAAAGAAGTGTATAATGTTTAAAAAGGCCAAATGATGAGGAAGACTATAAAAAATGAAAAAAAAATGCCTCAAAGATACTTAGTCATTAAGGAAGAGCTATTGCAAAGAAGCATACCCATCAAAAGCGACATTGTTGTCATGGCATGGTGAGCTAACGTGACATGATGCTATTGGAACGCCTTTGGTGATGTAGGGAAGGAGTATTAATGTGGCACATCGCTAGTTAATGGAGGTGCTACTGATAAGGCAATATAATCATGAATAGTGCAAGAGACTAGTGATATGGCATAGGGATCCAATTGGCAAGGCTTTAGTGGGACAAAGCTGATGAGGTGGTAAAGTGAAGCATTACCTCTTTATCTGGTTCATTAATTGACATGGTAATATGACATTAAATGTTGCCAAATTAACTTAAAAGGTAATAAGTAGAGATGAGATGTCGCGGTGAGTGACACTAACCTAACGACATCTAAATAGAGGTAGACCTACCTAGTTAGCAAATGACTCCCACGTGTTAGGTAGAGCTATTGACGTGATAGTTTATTCAAAATTGGTATACCTGAGAGAGTTTGTGGCATTAAAATCATGTCTAGTCATAAGAGGACAATACTATTTGCCAAGAGAAATTAAAACGGCTTCAATTATATGACCCATCACGTTGGATGCCCTATCAAAATACATCTGTAATTTTTTAGATTTATTTTCCTCGTCTTTAACATAGGCAATAAGATCTTTGTCCAAGAGACCAAAAAACACAGGCTGATGTTATTCAGTGGCTCTATCAGTTAACAAATGTACTATTACACTTCTCTTGATTGCTTTTTCGGATACATATATCAACTCATATTTTGACAACCAAACTTGCCATCATGCTAATCTTCCTTACAGATAGGACTTTTGGAATAAATACTTAATAAGGTTGAGCTTTGCAATAATGAGGTAGTGTGACCAAGTAAATATTGGCATGGATAGCCTAAGCTAACGCATGATAAATCATTTCAAATAATGAATAATTGCCCTAATAATGGTGAACTTTTTTCTCAAATAATATATGGCATGCTCCTTTTTACTTATTAAATCCAATAATGCTAATACATATCCCATTGAATGTTGATGCACCATTAAATCGAAGATTTAAGGCCTTTTTAAAGTAAAGGGTGCTAATATTGGTGGTTTTCACAAGTATACTTTTATCTTTTCAAATGCAACTTGACACTCATTATTCCATTACTTGGCATTATATTTTCATAATAACCAAAAGACAGGATCACAAATGTTAGTTAATTATGAAATAAATATATAGATATAATTTATCTTTGCAAGAATCCCCATAATTCTTTGATTATTCTCGAAGGAGGTAAATTCTGAATTACCTTTATGTTGCTTAGATCTACTTGAATCCCTTTTCCATTAACCATAGATGCTAATAATTTTCTTGAGTAAACTCCAAATGTGCATTTATTGGAATTTGATTTGAGCTTATATTACCTTAACCATTCAAAAAGTTTTCCCAAGTCTTCAACATGATCTTCATCTCTTTTGGACTTGTTATCATATTGTCCATATACACTTCTATAGATTTGGCATCATATCTTGAAATAAAATGACCATGGTTCATTGATATGTTGCCTTAATATCTTTCAAACCAAAACGCATTACTCTATAACAAAATGTGCACCACATCACAGTGAACATTGTTTTCCCCATGTCTTCCTCAACCATATGGATTTGGTTATATCGTGAATAGCCATTGTCATAATGGAGCCTACTCCATCTAGGAAGTAAGAAAAGGATATCTTTTCTTTCTTTAGTTTGGCTAGAAAATGATAAATCTTGAAATTCATTTTGGTAAGCCTTTTAATGAAAATCAAGAAAAATAAAAGTCGTCACCAATCTTTTTTTATGGTATGATCGGTTACCAAAATTTACTTTTATTTTTTCCTAAATCCATTTTTGTAAAAAGAACCTAAAGAAATGCAAAGGAAAAAGTCTATGGTACTGGTAAAAGTTTACCAAGAAATCTAGGTCCACGAATCAATTACGTGTGAGGAAAAATTAGCACCGCTTAAAATTTTTGCAAGTTAAATGAAAAAGTATTTTGTTAGGTGATGTGAAAAAGCCTCGAACTTAATTCCCATTCAAAGTAATTCATAATAAATATAAAAAGAGACCTTTAAAGAACGCGTGATTGATGAAAACTTTTGAATATGATTATGACCGTATCTTGGACTCTAAATTGATTTTGTTTAAGGCCCAAAATGTTAGCTTTAATCAAGCCTCCAAATCTTGAAATAATGCATAGAAAAAAAATCTTGTTTTTATTGAAATTATTAGAAAGCACTCAAAATGATATATTTTGGGTAAATATCAAGGAAAAGCGCTTACACCAACTCCTATTTTCTCAAAACGAAAAAAAAAAAATTGGTTTGAAACTCTATGCCAAGATAGATTCCAACACAAACATAATTCAAAATTTAATTTTATGTAGAAAATATGGGCACACAATGCCAAAAGAGAGAAAAAGCTCGTCAAAGAAACCAAAAAAATAACATAAAAGCAAGAAAATCAAAGAAAGCATGAAGAAAGTATCAAGAATTCATATATCAAACTATACATTACACAAGAAGGACTGTAGGATGACTAAGTTTAACTGTTGGCACACTCTAGAGACCTTTCTATAGTTCCTTAATAAGATGTATAAAAAAAACTCTCAAATCATCTCGATCATACTACCAAACTCTTTGTGTACAAAGAAATAAATGTGTTTTGCTTCAAAAGAAAACTATTCTCCCAAAGCCTAATACGATAAGACCTATTCAAAAAAATTTATAAGAAAAATAATAAAGAAAGAGCCCAATAAAAGAGCCAATTCTTCTCCCTCTAAAGTCTTTTTATCTAAAAACCAGTCTAAAAGTCTCCTCTCTCCCTTCGATGGAAGGGTTATTTATAGATGTGGTCTTACAAGAAATGACAGACACCCGTATTGATCTAAGATGCAAGGATGTGTAATCCTTCCATCCTTTGAACCTTTTCTTAAATCTTTATGCTTTTGAGCAGCTTCAATAATTTTGCAAAGCTTTTTTCCAAATGAACATGTCTTAGGTGTTCACTATCCATTTGGGTAACTTTATCCAGCTCAAGATTTTCAAGATTAAGATTTTCCCAAGACTAAGATTTTCTCAAGGTCAAGACTTTAATATTTGTAGCATCATTAGCGACCCAATGATTGCTCAAGGATTTTCTATTATAAAAAAAAACAAAAATAGGTCAAGAAGATCCATGCCTTCATAAAGCCTAGTCAAATTTCTACTAAATCATTTCAAAAAGTCTTTTTTTCTAACACATTTAATAGTTAGGTGTTAGCTTATGATTTGGCTTATGACCGAAGGATTAAAAAAGGTCAGGTTTATTGACTGCATACAATCCTTTAGTCCTTTTGATGTGATGATTGCTGCATTTAAAAGGGGTTCTAAAGTCTTCCTTATTTTCTTCACCTTACTTTATTTTGCAGTAAGCCTCTAGACTTTCTCTCAGCAAACTAGAGCTTCGTGTTTTTGTCTTCAAAATTCATCCTCTCTTTATGTGAGTATTTTGCACCTTTTCTCTTTAGTTAAGCACTCATGGCCAAAAATCTAGTATCTTCTTCTCATACTTTTAAAGATTTCGAATGGGTGAAGAATGATTTTCCCATTTTGAAGTTCGTCCAACCTAGTATTTCTCTTTTCGATCAGTGATGGACCCATCGTAAATGATAGATTATGGTTTTTGAAGATAGCCTCAAAGGAGAATAAGACTTCCTTATTCACCTTTTTTTCTAAAATATCTGTACAAATTTAAAGTTTCTCCTTCCCAACTTACACCCAAGGCCAAGCATCATATGGTAGCTTCATGTCAAAAATCTTTTCCATTAATTACACAGATCTCTTAATACTCTTCAAATTATACTACTTCAGGACCATTAAACCCAAAAAAAAATTTCTAAGGTCTCCTTTCAAATAATAAATGATGGGTTGAAACATATTTATAGGCCTCATGGCAAAATGTACCCTCAATTGAACATCTACAGCGAACCCTCTAGAAGGTATACAACAAGAAAGTCCATCCCAACCTGATGGTAATTTTTCAGGCAATCTCTAATCAATAAGGTGTAGATAACTTTAGGGATCACATAAATGACACTAGGATAATAGTTGTTAACACCACCAAGTCTTGGTATGAGGTCTTCAAGTTCGATAGGACCTTCTAATTTATCGAAGATGCATCAAGCTTGGGTTCTAAAGAAGAAGAGCTGTTTTCCATCTTTCAAATCCAATTCTTGATCTCAATCAAACACTAAGCCTTAAACCAAACACTTGACCTGAAGTGCCTAGAAACCCCGATGAAGAAATTATGCTTCAGCCTTTCATTAGTCTTACTTGTCCTATTGTGGCCTCCTAAATTGATGCCACATTAAGTTCCATTATTGTTTTAATCTGAACTTTAACATTTCTGTCATTCGCTTGCTATAAAACCTTGCATGTTTTATCTTTGCAGATCCTAAAAAGATGGCCTTCTAATAAAAGCTACCTTCACTGATTGAAGACTAACTCTAAGAGGTGATGGATGCTGCCATGGGGAAAAATGCCCCAGAATGGGTTCCAATGCTAGTGTTGCTGCTAAAATAATTAGAAAAAATATGTGAAATCCATCCTCTCAAGTTGCTCCAAAGTGAAAAGAAACCCAACTTGGGCTAAGTGATGGTGCCTCTATCTTGAAAAAAAGGAAGATGATTGCTACTGCTTCTTTGCTAGGCCAAAGGAAAGGGAAAAAAAAACCACTATAGAAATTAAGACTCTATGGATGCATACTTGATGCCTCTAAGTAAGCCGTGGTCAGTCTTAAACAAAATGAACTTTTTGTCATAATGGTATCTTCCAACTTAAGGTTCTTTGAATCATCTTAGCGTAGTTCAAGAATGGATCTACAAATCCATCCTTCCTTAAGACCTGAAAAAGCTTGAAGATAATAGCATTGATACCTTTTTAGGAAGCACAATGATGAGCTACAGAGATGTAAGTATCATTCACTTGATCATTTTTCTATCATAGTAGTGAAATTCTTGATCAAAGCCTTTTCTTTATTCCTGTAGTTCACCTGAAGAATGGTCATGCTCATAAATAAATACAACCATGCTAGCATCAGTCTCCATTACTACATGAAGGAGGTTGATGCTCCTAATCATTCGATGACTAATGCAATGAATAAAGTGTATATTTATGTGGTAGAAGCAGAAAGGCACAAGCCTCTTATTTGCAAACTCCTTGATGTTGATGAAGTCCAACATTTGAAAAGCACTCTAAATAAGGAAAATTCTTAGCGATAGAGGTTATAATATCTTCCTCACCAAGAATAGTGATCAAACAATCTTTTAAAACTATTTTGAGCTTCTAATAAAGAATGGAAGATGCAACACTTGCCATATGTATCCATTGCCTTCTTAGGAAGGTATTGAAGAAGGCAAGAATATCCATGATCTAGAATTTCACGTTATAGACAAAAAGGTTGATCTTTAAAGGTAGATCGATTATTCTATGGTATTCAATCTTATTCCCATCGAAAGCTCTTGCAAACATGATAGTAGTATGCTGTAGTGGTCAGGTCGAAGTGGATCCGCTCTAAAATGCATGCAGGCATGATATTTAAGGAGGACCCATTGTCAATGAGTACTCACAAAATGGTGTACCTTTTGTAAGAAGTGGTTATCTACAAGGCTTTGATAGAGTCTTGACATTCTAAAGGAAGCTCGTCGTAGAAAAAAGTTATGAAGTTATGAGTGGTGATATGGCTGCAAATATCTCTCATCCTCATGGTTGATATTTTAGGTGGTAGATAGACGTTTTTAAGAATGTGCAAGAATGCTTGCCTATGTACCTCTGAGTTGAAGATGACTGTCAGCATCAATATCTTTACAATGGTCTTCTACCTTACTTAAAGTGGTTCCTCTTTTAGTTAATTGCTTTGGCTCTTCAATTGAGGGACCACAGCATATCCAGCTTTTGGGCATATGGATGGGCTAAGCGAGGCTTTTAACTACCTCATTCGTGGTCACCAAAGGAGATCTCTAGGGTACTGCTGGCTTAATTGATAAGGTGCCTAGACTTTTACGACCACCTTAGGGTCATGAATATGTGTTGCCTTTTCTCCTTTATTGGTTTCCCCTAATGAAGTTGGGGCTTTACTTTCACTAAAATGGGTAAAGCCTAATTGTGAAGATTTTCAGCCCCTCTTCTACCTCCCATTGATAATGTTTACTTAATGAGCCGAAAAAGGATTATTGGCCATATTAGGGTGCTTCTTGATTTCAAAAAAAGGGATAACATTGTCTATAAGCTTCTACACCTAGTACTTGAAGGTGACACAGTCGTCAATGGTGTGGCCTTGTGCCATGAGGTGGTATAGGTAAGTGGTCGTAGGGTTGTACCACTTGGGGAATGATGGAGCTAGAGGTCGCGTGAATACCAACACTAGTAGCTTTTGCTCCAAAAGCTAAAGGTATAGCTCATGGTAAGGAATAAGAATCGGGTGAAGCAGAAGTTTATACCTTTTTCGAGGTGGATTCTCAAAAAAGGTCTTCATCTACGTTGACAATTGAGGCATCGGTTGATGAACCTTTTTCATAATGTCCTACATCTGGATTGAATAGTATTGAGTTGGGAATGTTGTTTTTCATCATGGGATGATTGATAAAGTTAACCTCCTTTTTTTCATTGAAGTCAAGAGCTTTCTTTGTGGCAAAATCTTCTAATTTGTCCATCCAAAGGGCATTCTCATTAAACTCTGTAGTTTATATTATTCGTACAAACTTCTCACCTGTCATTATGACTAAATCATTATACAATGGGGGCTTTAATATCTCAAGGAATGTTTGGAAGAGCTTAGTGTTTATTAGAGGAAGCCACACACGAGCTAATGTTTCCCTCAATTTGGTAGTATTCTCTTTAAAGGTCTTATTGTTCTTCCTATTCATATGTTGGAGAATAATTTGATTGGGGCTTAATGCTTCCATTTGTTAGTAGTGAACGAGCAATGTAAGGGCTAGATCTCTCTATCTTTGAATCTTGGCTAGCTCAAGGATGGTATGCCACTCAAGGTCTTCATCTTTAAGGCAATCCTAGAAGCAATAGATGAGGAGCTTTTGATTCCTCTCATGCCCATGCATCTTATGTAAAAACATCTTCAAATGAATATGGGGGCAGCAAATCTTGTCATTCTTATCAAACTCAGGAGCCTTGAACTTTGAAAGAATGACTAGACTGATCACCAAGCTCAAATCAATGATGTTTATCCCCGTCAGTTCTGTTTCTTGTTTTAATGATCTAACTTACTGTACCAGCCCCATTATTTTGGCAAATAGCTAATGGTTTTGAGGGTTTCTAATCCCCAAGCACTTTAGCTTAATGATATCATCCAGGTTAAGAACTTGGATGACTTTAGGAGCCTTATCTGCTATCTTTAAAATGCTAGGCTTCTCTACATTCCAAGAAGTGCCGATGACTGTTGGACTGAGGGATCTTATAAAGAAGGTCAAGAGATTTTGGACCCTTTCTTATTTAGGTTCAACAAAGGCTTTCCTTTTTAGCAAAGTTTTGATATAGCTCCTCATACGTGAAAACTAATCTTGCATAAAGAGCTAGAAATGATGATGATTCTTCGTCATTATCTCATGCATTTCTGCTTAGGCTTTTTCCAATCTCTTAATGCAGCCTATTTAATCTTCCATTTTGGATAGTTAAGCTTGAGATCAGGTATTGTGAGTTTGAACAACTAGGTAACACTTAGTTTTACCTATTTTTTTAATATATTTTAATTTATTAAAGAAAATGTATGCATGATGTGCTAATAATGTGACTACGCATGCAAGAATGGACATCGAGATTTAGTGAAATAGTTTAAAATTTTGATGGCTTGCTAATGGTACCTAACATTAGGTCAATAAAATTGTTGGAAAAAGGACATTTAGCATTTTGACAAAAATCGGTATGTCCTTTGAATTTCAAGTCTTATCCTTGGAGATGGCTTCCTCAAAATGAGTTAGTTCATGTTTGAAGTTGGAATCTATTCCATCTATCTGACAAGAGCTTGGGCACACTTTAAATCTTGGGTAAAGCCTTCCTTATCTTGACACCAATATAAATTTCCTTGGTATTTTCCTTCCAAAATCTTTCATAGTGAGGCTTAGATTATCTTTTATCTTTTGAAAGACCCATCTAGTTTAGCTTGTAATTTCTTTCTTTATTAGTTTTGGCTAACAGATGGTTAATATGATCTTAATGTTCTTCTTCCTTAGTTTTCCTCTATTTGAAGAGATTGTCAACCAAGTGTTGATCCATTCTAATTTTCTTCTAGAGTTGGCTATTTTCCTACTCAATCTACCATAAATGCTAGATTAAGGTTCATATCCTCTTTTCTAGCTATTAACCCTAGATGTATGTTTGTTTGCAAGCAACTTTTTTGTTTTCCTTAGCTGGTGTGTCAAGGCCTGATTTTATTTATCCTTGGACTCATGTTGTGCCATATGATATTCAATTCTCTTACAAATTCCCTAAATTGATCCATTTTCATTTTTAAGGTAGTCAGTGTCTGCTCCTGAACCGAGGCTTCGTATTGCAATGATTCTAGCTTTCATTGGAAAATGAAGTTCAAAGATTCCAGCTCTCTAATCACTTGTTGGTCCCCATCTCACTCTATTCTTCTAGAAACAGATATTGAGATTAAGGCAAATTAATGGTGATAAAGCCATATCGGGAGCAGCATGTCACTTACTAGATTCTTTCTCCTTTCTCTTTACCTCAATGTATACTCTTGCCCATTTTTTCTAGATTATCTAACAAAGGGATAACCATTCATGACCCACTTGTGAAGTATTAGTTGGAATGGGCTAGAGCACCATTTTTTGACACTTGGCGTGTGGCTGAGATGAACTAGTTAATCCCAACCTACCTAAGTGCCATCAAAAGATTGTATCTTATCTAGTGATGAAAACAATGAAATATGACTGAAGTTTGGATCTCACTTTTAATAAAAACGATGTAGACTTTAGCCATGGGGCCACCCATTTGACATCAATTTCCTTTAGGGTGAAAATAATAACAAATTACTCATGCATAGTTCTATTTTCATTTGTCTAAATCTTCACGAATTACCAAAATGGATGGAAAAGGTTTCTTGGTATGCCCATTCAAAAATCCAATTATGTTTTGAGCCGCATATTAAGAGGTGATGTATCGATAATCTTCCCTTGCTTGTTCTTTTAATGTGGTTGAGAATAATCTTAACAACGATTATAGGGGCAGGATTTCATCCTCGTGCAAGGAAACGGATAAATGGGACAATGTGAGTACATAGGTATCCTGGGACTTCAGGGCATATGTTGAAGCCATGGAATACAAAGGCCAATATTGACAAGTTTTCCTCCTTGCCTTTATGTTGACGAATTAGTTGTTCCAAAAATGATAGAGGAATGCTCAAACTATCTTTTTTGCTTTTCAAATGTTGTTGAAGTGCTTGCTCATGCATGCCCAATGTTTTGAACTATTATTGTGATTACTCATTTAATTTCTTAATGTTAATGTACATCCCAAGAGATTATGCACTACTAACCCCTAAGAGTGCCTCACAGTCCTCCAAAGTGAGTGCTAGGTCCATATTATTAAAATGAAAACAATGGTAAGAAGGATCACAAAACTTAATGGTGCCTCTAATTAAGGGTTCCTTTGTTTGTGTCTGTAGAAAGTTTGCGATGGTGCTAAATGACCTCTGAAACTTGGCTTGGTCATGGATACTAGTACCATTCTAAAAATGATGGAGAACATCAACTACTGCTCCTAAAGGCTACATTGTTGTTGTGTCTTCAACTCCTGACATGGCTTTGGCTCTCGATGTGGTTGAGCCTATAGCCCAGCCTAGCTCTTAGGATTATATTTTCACTTTGTTTTTCCTTCTTTCCTTCATAATGCACTAACTTTTATTTGATTAATGAAAATTTTCTTTTTGAAAATCTAGGTCTCCATTTATACTTAAAAATATTTGAGATGATTATTACTGTCTTAAGAACCTTGATAAGTATTTTAAATCAACTCTGAATAAAAGAGACCTGATAAGGCTTAACATGGACACAGTCTTAAATTACCTAAGGCATTGATCTCAATGAGAATAAAATAATTGATTCAAGGCATTAATCCCGATGACAATATTTGACCTCATGTGAACAAATCAACTTCAAATGCTCGAGGCATTAACCTTGATGTCTCTTCTGGATCAAAAATCCTGATGTAAATAAACAAAAGAATAAAATTAAATTTTTCCATTTGATTTAGTAGTGTAGGCCTTGCCTTCAAACCCAACCACCTAAAGTGATTAACGGGTTAGAAACCCAATGTGTTTAATAGATAAGCCAAATCAGTTAACTTCTAATGAGTCCTCAAGAATAGTAATATTGATAGAGATTCTCGACTTTGCATTGAATAAAATAAACAAGACGTAGGGCCTGTCACAGGAGCCACTATAAATCCTAATGTACTTGCAAAAAATACTAACAAAGAGATGAAGTTTTAGAAGTAAAATCAAGTGTTACTAGCTGCTTCTTTATGTTCAATGCTCTAAGTTATTAGAGTTTGGGCAAAGACTTCAAGACACTGATTTTGCTCTAGAATGAATAACTCGAGAGATTTTTACTATATTGACTTTTATTTATAGATATATTTTTTATTTTTTGGATTTCGTGAATTGAGGCATTCATCTCAAAATCATGAAGGCAACTTTCATATCATGTGTTTATCAAGATCATGTGAATGTGCTTTATCAAGGTATGAGATGAACTCATCTCTAGATACCCTTTGTGATACAATGGATATTGCATTAGTAGGACCAAAAATATCAGTCTTGATGACTTTCATGTGGTGTCTTTTCAAAATCCATGCAATGGTCCCTGTACCAAGATTCATTTCTGGATGTCTTCCATGATACAATCAATATGGTGCCAAGGATGACCTCCAATATCACAATTTACCAAAATTACTAAACCTAATAATTGAGCTAGATCTGAAACTCGATGTGAGGTTTGTGCCAATCACATATGAAATGTAAATACTTCTCATTGTAAGGCCTCAGATTGAGCTTTCATAGGAATGCTCGATGTGAGGTAAGAAACCAATCACATCTAAGGCTATAGTGCACGATGAGAAGCAGTCATATTTGAGGCTATAACCTGATGAAAGACAATCTCATCTAAGGCAGTATTAGCACCTACTGTGGGGCATGAAAGCATTCACATCTAAAGCAGTGTTAGTACCTGATATGGGGCATGAAAGTAAGTACATCTGAGGTAAAAGTGCCTACCATTGAGGGGGGGGGGGGTGAAAGCAACCATAACTAAGGCAATGTTAGCGACTAATATTTGGCATCAAAGTAGCAATATCTAAGATAAGGTTGCCTAGCATAGGTTATGAAAGCAACCATAGCTAGGGCAAGATTAGTCTTAGTACTTAATGTAGGCCACGAAACCAGCCGCATCTAAGGCAAAGAGAAGGGTGCTCGATGTGGGGCCTGAAAGCAACCATGTTTAAGGTAAAGTGCCCTATATGGGGCATGAAAGCAGCCATACCTAAACCTATAGTGCTTAATGAGAGGTATGAAAGTAGTCACATCTAAGGTAGTGGACACTAGATGTGGGGCATGAAAAAAGCCACATGCAAAGCGAAGTTGCCTTATATGGGGCACGAAAGTAGCCACACCTGTAGAGATGTTGATTGGTATGCGACATGAAAGTAGCCACATCCAAGGTGAGACATGCTTGATATGAGGCGTGAAAGTAGCCACACCTGAGGCAAAGTTAATACGCAATGTAGGCCATGAAAGCAACCACATTTAAGATAAGGATGTCTAGTACGAGGTAGCAAATCAGTCGTACCTTAAGGCAATGTGGCCGATGCAGGGTAGAAAACCAGCCACATTTAAGATATAATTAAAACCATATGAGAAGTAGGCAACCAACCCTGTCTAAGGTGGTAATGGCCGATGCAAGCCTAAAAGCAGTCTCATCTAATGCAATGGTGTTCAGCATGAGGCATGAAAGCAGCCATCGTTAAGATAGAATACAACTTGGATTTGTTTTCGTTATATTTTTCATTTTTCTTTTGTATTTTTAACTCCTCGGGAATGTGATTTTACCTAGAGTTTTTCCTTCTATTGATTCAACGTTATGCATGTATGTATGAATGCCATATATAATTCTTGATAAAGAATTTCAATACTTATAGTTTTTTATTGCGTTGCCCAATTATCCATCATCCAATCCTCGACCTTTGCCCCTACTTTCTTCTCATCATTTAGATGATTAAACTCATTTGCTATGAGAGAAATAATCCATCTAAGTGGCATTAACAAAAACACTCTTCATGACCGAGACTCATTGGATTGTGCTTCTATAACTTTTATATATCACTCGGTGTTCATTAGGAGGTACCCTTTTTCTCTTGATTTTAGGTTAGTTTTTATTTTTACTTGAGCAATTCCTTTCATTACTACTCTTTTGTAACATATGATTAGATAGACCTTGGATCCTTTGTGCATAGAACATAGATGATGCACTTTGATAGTAAAGAAAAAGGCGTATGTAGAGAAGAGCATTGTCAAAATGACTTTACTTACGTGCATGACAAATTGTATATCGAAAAAGTGATGAAGGATAAGTTTTTTTTTTTTTATGTTTAATCCACCTAGTTACACAAATTTATTTGGCTAGATCATTTTGAAATACATAACATATTAGATGCTTCATTCCTTCATTAGAGTCTTTAAGCATAATTCCTTTTTACCACATCAAAATTGAAACAATTGGGTAGTATTTACCAATCCATTTTCGCCAATACAAGCGTGCCTCTTAAGAAGGCTTTTTTTATGACACATGGGCCTTCCCAATTTGGTGCCCACTTACCCTTGGGATTAATGACATTACCTAGATTTTTTTCAACATCAAGTCTCCTTCCTTGAAAATGTTGGGGCATACCTTCTTGTTGTAAGCTCTTTCCATCTTTTTTTGGTTCATTTGCCCATGACAAAGGCCCTTCAAACGTTTCTTATCAATTAAACTTAACGTCTTGTATTTAGCCCGTATTCACTCAACTTCTTCTAATTCCACATTTTTAGGACTTAAAAGGACCATATTTCTTGCTTTGCAAGCAACATAGCTTGTATTCCATAAACTATAGCACAAGGAGTTGCCTCAATAGATGTCATGATCAATGTCTGATATGCATATAACGCTAGTGGGAGGATCTCATGCCAATCCTAATATGTAGTTTTCATCTTTCGTATGATCCATATAATGTTTCATTTTCTACCTAAATTGCCCTATTCATCTGTGATTGGTAAGTGGCAGAATTATGATGACGAATCTCGAACTATTTATAAGTTTCTTCCATTGCTTTGTTGCTCAAATTCTTTGCATTATCTGAAATAATTCTTTTTGGAGGACCATACTAGTAAATTATCCCCCTTTAAAGGAAGTTTATCACTATTGACTTGGTGACCTAGGTAAAGGATCATGCTTTAACCCATTTGGTAAAGTAGTCAATAAACACCCAGATGAATCTACGATCATTTGAGGCCTTTGGGGTAATTGGACCGATCACAAAACCCCATATGAAAAATGGTTAAGGAGCAGTCATCATTGTAAGTTTAAAGGTGGGATATGGATCTTATCTACACATATTTGGCACTTATGGCACTTTCGAATATGTTGTATGTAGTCTTTTTCCATGGTAACCTAATAATAGCCTACTTGAAATATTTTCTAGCCAACATAGAGCCATTTGCATGTGTTCCACAAATCTACTCATAAACTTCTTTTAGGATCTCTTAAGCTTCTTTTACACCTAGACACTTCAAAAGTGTTTGACCAAAATTTCTTTTGTACATAATCTCTCCATCAATTAAATAATTTGTTGCTAGTTTTCTTTGTAATGTTTCATCATTTTCTATTGCTCTTTTCTAGGTAAAGTGTTCCTTCAGAAAATGTTGGATATCTTAATACCATGGTCTTCTATCTTTTTCTTGTTCAAGTGCCACTTAATATGCAGGAGCCCAACACATACTCATTTTGATAGAAGCGACATCTTTAGGGCCACTTATTTGAAACATTGCTACTAAATTAACCAAGGGATCCTTCATCTGATTTTCTTCTCTGAGGAGATATTGAAAACATACATCTTGGAAGTTGATTAGTAATTATTGTACTAACTCTAGAATTTCTAAATCTCAAAGTTTTTCACCAACCATTCTATTTTGAATTGGTAAATAACTAAGGCAAAGTCTTAATGGATGATGAGTCATTTGATATTTTTATCAATTGAGGCTCTTAGGCCCATTAGCGTGCCTCATATTTTTCCATGTTATTAGTTGAATGAAAGCCAAGTCTTGCTATGAAAGGACAATAATCTCCTTCTTAGGTTTTTAATATTACCTATATGCAATGTCCTAATGCATTTAAAGCTCTATCAAAGTACATGGTCCATCCAAGTGTCATTGGTAAGTGAGTTAACT
This sequence comes from Moringa oleifera, assembly GCA_021397835.1. Lineage (NCBI taxonomy): Eukaryota > Viridiplantae > Streptophyta > Magnoliopsida > Brassicales > Moringaceae > Moringa > Moringa oleifera. Next base: position 9,193,858 of record JAJFZO010000034.1, on the reverse strand, counting down.
TGGCTCATCAAGCTCTCATAGAGGAACTCAAATTTAATAGGGAAGTAATTATTTGTAGCCCTTTCAGCTAAAAATTCAGCCAAGGGATTCCCTTTGTTAGCTTTTTGTGAACGTAACTGATGTTATATTTAGATAGGAGTGCTTGCCACCTTTCAAGCCTACCTGAAAGTGATGTTTCTCCATTAAATATTTCATGGGATATAATTTTACTATGACCCACATTATATGACTAAGTAGATATTATCTTAGCCTGTGAGTAGCCAATATGAAAGTGTAACATACTTTTTCAATAAATGAATATTTTCACACACTTGTAGTCCATGAACTTCTTACTAAGATAATATATGGCTTGTTCTCTTTTTCTACTCTTATCAACTTGGGCTTGAACATAGCATAGTGATTTTTCATACACATATAGGTACAGTATCAATGGTTTTCAAGAATCGAAGGCAACAATACTAATAAATGAGAAAGATACTCCTTTATTATGTCAATAAACAACTTGACATTTTGCTTGCCATTCTCTAGGATCATCCTTCTTTAGCAAGGTAAAAATAGGGTTGCATATATTTGTGAACTAAAATATAAATCTGGATATGTAATAAAAGCATCCTAAGAAACCTCTCACTTCGTTATGGTTCTTGGCAGATGCAGTTATTGTATAGCTGGAACCTTATCAAGATCAACCTCGATACCTCTCTTACTAACTATAAAACCAAATAATTTCCCTGACCTAAGCTCGAGAGTGCATTAGCTTGGGTTGAGTCGAACCTTGTATTTTCAAAATCTTTCAAACAACTTTCTAAGTTCATCTATATGGTCTTCATATTTCTTAGACTTAGCAATCATATCGTCCACATAGGCTTTCACTGCCTTACGCATCAAGTTGCGGAATAGAGTCTCCATCACCTTCTAGTATGTTGCCTTAGCATTCTTTAAACCGAAAGACATAACCTTATAGCAAAAGGTTCCCCACATGGCCACAAAGGTGGTCTTTTCCATATCTTTTATGACCATGAGTATTTGATTATAGCTTCAGCAACCATCCATGAAAGAAAGTGGAGAATATTTTGTTTTGTTGTCAACTAGCATGCCTATATACGGGAGCGAAAAATTATCTTTTGAACTTTCTTTATTAAAGTCCTTATAATCCACACAAATCTGAATGCATCCGTCCTTTTTAGTTATCAAGACTGTCTTCACCACCCATTCGGGATACTTGGAGACTATAATGAACTTTGCTTTTAAAAGTTTTTACATTTCTTCTTTGATCGTCAAAAGTATCTCAGGTTTCATTCTCTTTAATTTCTGCTGGATAAGAGGACATTTTGGCTTAACTGGTAGTTTCTGCTCTACTATACTCCTCTCTAAGCCTGGCATATCTTTGTAAGATCAGGTGAATACATCACTGAATTCTTGCGGTAAGTCCATTAAATTTTGTTTCAACTATGTTGGTAGAGTAGTGTCGATTTTTAACCTTTTTTCTCCTCATCTGTCCTTACATTTATGGTCTGAGTTTTTTCTTCATGGGGCAAATCTCTTCTTTTTTTCACTTTTTAATTGCTTGAATAGTTCTAACGGCAACTCAATTTCTTCTTTAGTTTCAAGGTCATTTATGAAAATTTCTTCCTGACTTAAATCCATTTTTAAATATTGAAATTTTTGTAGCCAAGAGGAAATTTTTATTTATCAAGAGAATAAATTTCATGAATAATAGAAGATTGAAGAATAAAATGAATTAGATGAAAAGAAATGAAAGAAAGTGTAATTTTTTATTATGCCTTTATTAGAGTAGGACTATAAGTGAATTTTGGGTCTCACTTCTGATTACTCTAGTCCAAAATAGGAACACTTTAGGTAATCCCCCACTAATGGTGTTATTTTCCCTATTTACAGACTTACAAACAACTCTATAAGTCATCAAGGTGAGAATAGGTTCACTATAAAGTCACTTAGCAGAGCAAAGTTTTAAGAAAGCATCCTCTTGTAGCCTAAGTACCCCTGAGCTTCCTCATCTTTTTCAACTCTTTTTTGTCTCTTTTATCTTTGAAAATTGGTGGGTAACTAACCCCTAAGCCTTTAGAATTATTAGGCACTTCTAGCATTATCGAGATACCTTGAAGATATTTATCCAGCCCTTTGCCAACCTGATACCTTTACCCATAGTCTATCTAATTTGGAACTATAGGTTCAAGGAGAATTTGAGTGGTCTCTCATTTATAAACTAAGTGACATAACGAAGTCCAACCTTTGAAAAGCAATCTCTTCTTTATCAAGGCCTCTAAATAAGGAAAATCATTATTGAGAAACGATATAATGTCTTTCCTCAGCATGAATAGTGACCAAACAATCTTCTATCATTATTTTGACTTTTTAGTGAAGAGTGAAACATACAGCACTTGCCATGCGAGTCCACAACCTTCTTAGGAAGATGTTGAAATAAGGGAGAATATCCATGATATAGAATTCCACATCATAGGTAAAGGGTCTAATCTTTAAGGGTCGATCAATTATTCCTTAGACTTTAATCTTATTTCTGTTGAAAGATTTTACAAACATGGTAGTAGTATGCCGAATAATGGTTAGGTCGACGTCGATCCAATCCTAGGCTTTAATGGAGCCTCAACTTCTAAAGGAAGCTTGTCATCGAAAAAAGTGTTTAAAGTTGTGAGCAGTGATATGGTTGTAGATATCTTCAATCCTCTCGGTTGATATTTTATGTAATAGATAGATGTTTTTAAAAATGCGCAAGAGTGCTTCCCTACGTACCTCTAAGTTAAAAGTAAGAGCCAACATCTTCAAAAAGTCTATTGTGTCTCCTTTTGAAATGGGTTGAATAGAGGCCTTATCCTTTTTCATCTTGTTAAGAGTGGTTCCTTTTTTTGGTTGATTACTTTGGCTTTTCAGGATAAGGTCCATAGTGTCTCTCTTTTTTGGTGACATAGATAGGTTAAGCAAGGTCTCTAACTACCACGCCCATGGTCACCGAAGGGTATCTCGAGGGTATTGCATGGCTTGATTGATAAGGTGGTTGGACTTTTATGACCAAATTAGGGATGTCAATATATGTTGCCTTTTCTATTTCATCGATTTCCCTTGACGAAGTTGGAGCTTTTACTTTCACTATAAATGGGTGACGACTAATCATAGAGATTTTTGGCTCCTCTTTTGCCTCCTAGCTAATCATGTTTACTTGGTGAGCTAACAAAGGATTCTTCATCACATTAGGACTTTTCTCTATTTTAAAAGAGAGGATGCCATTGTCTATTAGCTTCTACACCTTGTACTTGAAGGCGACGGAGCCGTTAATAGTGTGGCCTTATGCCATGAAATTGTATAAGCAAGTTACCATGAGGTTAAACCACATAGGGAATGTTGGAGTTTGGGGCCGTATGAATATTGGTGCCACTAGTTTTTGCTCTAGAAGTGAGGGTATAACTCATGGTAAGGGATAATAATCGGGCAAAAAGGAAGTCTTTGCCTCTTTGAAGATGGATTCCCAAATAGGTTGTCATCTACGTCGGCGTTAGAGGCATCAGAAGATGGGCCTCCATCATAATGTCCTGCATCTAGATTGAATAGCAATGAGTTGTAAATGTTGTTTGAGGACTTTTGACCATAGGATGATTAACAAAGTTCGCTTCTTCTTTTAGAAGGTGAGACCTCTCCTAGTGGCACAATCTTCTAACTTGCCTATCTTAAGGGTATTCTCGATAAACTTTCTAGTTTGCACTATTTGTACAAACTTTTCACTTGCCATTATGACTAGAAAGTTATCTAATAAAGGCTTCAATGTCTCAAGGAATGTTTAGGAAAGCTTAGTATTAATTAGAGAAGGCTGCACATAAGTTGTTGTTCTCCTTCATTGAGTGGTATACTCTTTAAAGGTCTCATTCTAAGTCCTGCTCATATGTTGGAGAGTAATCCAATTGAGACCCAACCCTTCCATGTGTTAATAGTGGAAGAGAAATGCAATGGCTAGATCTCTCCAACCTTGAATCTTGGCCGACTCAAGGTTGTTATACCATTAAAGGGCTTCATCATTAAAGTAATCCTAGAAGTATTGGATGATGAGCATTTCATTTCCCTCATGTCCACGTATCTTATCTAGGAACATCTTTAAATGAGTACAAGGGCAGCGAGTCCTATTATACTTATCAAAACTCAATAGCTATGAACTTTAGAGGAATGACCAAGCTAGTCACCAGGCTCAACCTAGCGATGTCTATCCCTACCGCTTCCTTCTCTTGTTTTAATGTTCTAGCTTGTTTTACCAACCCTCTACTTTGGCAAGCAATTCATGGTTTTGAGGGTTACAAATCCCCAAGTGCTTCAACTCAACAAGGTCATCTAGGTTAAGGACTTGGATGACTTTGAAAGCCTTATCTATTAGCTTTGAAATGTTAGAGTCTGCTATATTCTAGGAGGTGTCAATGATTGCTGGGCTGGGGGATCTTATAGTGAAGCTAAGGGGGTTCTAGACCTTTACTTATTCAGGTTTAACAATTACGTTCCCTTTCAGCAAAGCTTCTATATAACTTATCATTTGTCAAAATTAATCTTACATAGAAAGTTATAGATCATGATGATTCTTCATCATTCTCTCATGCATGTTTGCTTGGGCTTGTTCCAATCTCTTAAAATGGGCCGTTTGATCTTCCATTTTGGATGAATGAGCTCGAGATTGGGTGTTGTAAGTTCAAATAATCGAGTAACCTATTATTTTACCTATTTTGTTAATACATTTCAATTTTATTAAAGAAAATGTATGCATGATGTGTTAATGATGTGAATGGGCATGCAACATTAGACATCGAGATTTGGCACAATAGTTTGAAAATTTGATGGTTTGTTAATGGTACCTAACATTAGGTTTATAATTGAATACATCAAAAACCCTTTGAAAAAAATACCTGCAACCTTTTGACAAAAATTAATGTGTCCCTTGAATTCTAGATCTTATCCTTGGAGATGGCTTCCTCAAAATGATTCAAATCATGTTCAAAGCCAAAGGCTTCATCCATGGTCTCTTTAATTTATTTATTTAAAGTTTGGCCACACTTTGAATCTTATGCAGAGCCTTTCTTTTCTTAACACAAATGAGTACAAAATTTTCTTGACTTTTTCAAATAGGCTTATATTATCTTTTCTCTTTTGAAAGTCACCTATCTGGTTTAGCTTGTAATCTCTTTCTTGATTAATTTTGGCTAATAAATGGTTGATCTTGTCTTGATGTTCTTCTTCCTTAGTTTTCCTTTCTTTGAAAGGATCATCAACCAAGTGCTGATCCATTCTGATTCTTTTCTTGACTTGGCTATTTTCTCGCTTAATCTACTTTAAATTCTAGGTTGAGGTTTCACATCCTTTTTCCTTGCTATTAGCCCCCGATGTATATTGGTTTGTAAGCCGATTTTCTATTTTCCTTAACTAGTGTGTCAAGGCCTAAATTTGTTTATCTTTGGAATCATGTTTTGCTGCTCTCAAACTGAGGCTTCATATTGCAATGATCACTACCTTCGTTGCGAAACAAAGTTTTGAGATTCTAGTTCTCTAATCGCTTACTACCACCTTATCTCATTGTATTTTTCTGAGAGTAGGTATAAGAATTAAGGTAGACGAGTGGTGATAAAGCCACATTAGAAATAACATGTCATATACTAGATTCTTTCTCCACTCTCTGTACCCTGATGTGGTTCCTCTTACCTATTTGTTTTGGATTATCTTACAAAGGGATAGCCATTCGTGACCCGCCTGTAAGTATTGGTTGAAATTAACTAGCTTATTTTTTCTTGCACTCGACTTGTGGCCGAGATAAACTACTTAATCTCGACCTACCTAAGTACCATCAGAGGACTATATCTTCTTTTATGATGGAAACCAAGCAAGATGACTAAATTTTGGCACATTTAATAGAAACAATGTAAACTTCACTTGTCTAGAAAGAATAACAGACCATTCACACATAGTTATATTTTCACTTGTCTGAATCTTCGTGAATTCCTGAAGTAGTTAGAGATGGTTCTTTGGTGCACCCATTGAAACATCCAACTATGTCTTGAGCCACCCATTCAAAATTGATGCACTGATAATCCTCCCCTTGCCTATCCTTCTAACGTGGCTACGAGAATTTAATATCTCAGCAAGAATTGTTGGGGTAACATTTCCTCACCGTGCGAGGAAATGTATAAAAGGGATAATGTGAATACTTATGTATCTTGGGACTTCAACAAATATAAAGTCGTAGAATATTAGGGCCAATCTTGACAGATGTCCCTTCTTGCCTTTATGTTGACGAATTAGTTTTTCTAGAAATCATAAAAAGATGCTTAAACTCTCTCCCTTGCTTTTCAAATGTTATCAGAGTGCCTGTTCATGTATACCTAGTATTTCAACTACTACTACAATTATTTATTTTAGTTTTTTAATTTTAACATATATCCCAAGGGATTGTACACTGCTGATACACAACAGTGCCTCGTATTCCTCTAGAATGAATGTTTGGTCCATATTTTTGAATGGAAACAGTAATAAGAATGATGCCAAAAGTTAATGCTGGCTTTGATCAAGGATTCATTTATTTATATCTTTAAGAAAGTCTATGATGGTACCAAACTACCTCTCAAACTTAGCTTTGTCATGAATACAAGTCTTATACCAAAATTGATGGAGAAATGATAAATCTTCTCCTTTGAGACTCAAAGAATATCTCACTCAAATCACCTCAAAAACCATGAGGTAGAGAATCCCCAAATGTTCTTTACTTTTCCTTATATCATTTTTGCACATGATAAAAAGTCATCATAACCCCATTGTGGTTATACTTGTTAGGTCAGGATAGCTTCATCATCAGGAATTTTAACTAAAATAAGGACATACACTAGAAATTTCTATTATGCGAGAAATCTGGTGTTATAAAGTTTCCCGATGTCAATGTCACGCAGGATGATGCATAAGGATAAGATAATAAAATAACTTAGCATAAGTCAGAGTTCAGTTTGGACCCTTTCCAACCAGAGTTCATGTCTCTCTAGTTTGAGGTTTCTAGACCCGACCTTTTTAAAGTTAACATGAGGGGTTAGTAGTAAACCACTTGACCCTAAATGGGTTTTGCTAGGTTTTTAAACTTTTTAAAGGCTCCCAAATCATTCTTTAATGTATGTTTAGCAAGAAGGATACCCACAACTCATAATTACCTTCATAGTTGCTTAGGATGAGAACTTTTCCCTCCCCCTTAGTGATTAAAATAGACATAAGGTTCGACTTGAGTAGGGCGAGCTGCATCGCGTAAGGAGGTTAAATGCCCTCTAAACACTAGCTCTCAGACCCTTCTAATAGGAAAATGGCTGTGAAAGACTTAGCCCAAGTATAAAGCTGATGCAATGTCCAACTGTGACGTTCGCATTGATATTATGTTTTTAAAACATACGAAACAAAAAAAAAGAATAAAGAAGATAAATATACAAGGAAATTAAGCTTGAAATTTCAAATTTTCACCCAACTAAGAAAAGAAATTTTTCTTTTTAAAATTTTATCTTTGGTTCAAGTCCATGAAACTAGAGATTCCAGGTTCAAAACATCCCTAATAGAGTCGCCAAGCTGTCAAAAAGATCTTTCAGTCCATTCCTAATAGAAAACGTGGGAGAATTAATTTTTTCTCAGTAGAAATGGTGAATCTTAAAATTCATTTGGTTGGTTTATTAATGAAAATCAAGAAAAAGAATAGAAGTCACCACTAATCTTTTTTTACAATGTGATCCACCATCGAAAATTCTTTTATTTTTCCTTTGAATCCTTCCTCGTAAAACAAAAACAAAGAAAAGCAAAAGAAGAGTTTCGATGCTAGTTAAACATTACCGAGAAAACTAGGTCCACGAGTTCATTACATATGAGAAGATTTATCATTCTTATAATGCTTGAACTAGTTAAAATGAAAATAATTCAATCAGTTGGTGAAAGAGATCTAAACTTGATTCCCATACAAAGAAACATATACTTACAAAGAGAAGAACTCTTTTTTCAAAGGACTCATGAATGATGGAAACTTTGTTTCTAAGATTGTTTTATTTAAGACCCCAAAGATTAGCTTTCATTAAACCTTCAAGTCATGAAGAAAATGCAAACAAAGAATCTTGGTTCTTGAAATCATCAATAAGCATTCAAAACGATGTATTTTGAACAAGGATCAAAAAGAGGCACTTACAGTAGCTCCCATCTTATCAAGAAAAGATGGTTTTATTGAAAACTCCATGTAAGGATTGTTCCATGTACAAACTTCATTCTTAAATTCTTTTACGTGGAAAAAATGGACATGCAATGCATAAATGGTAAAAAAAAAAAAACCTATTGTAGCAAAACCATATCAAGAACACAAGAGAATGTAAAGAGAATAGTATGAAAGTACAAGAATAGCATTGACATTTCATATACATGTATTCAGAGTGTTTTCAATATAGCATGACATGGTGATAGGGTTTACCTATTAATACAGCATAATGATCCTTTTTATGGCCCTTATTGGAGACAAAAGTCTTACACTCTCGAACGGGTAGTAACCTAGCCAAAAAGATGAAACTACTTCTTTCTTAGAAAAGAATGAAACTCTATTCTAAGATTTGAAAAACGTTTTCTTTTTTCTTAAATGATCCATTAGGGATTTCCTTTCCTTTTTAATGATTCTCTATCTATCTTTGCTATCTATATTATTTGTTATCTCTATTTTTTGATCAATCTGTCATTGTCTTCTTTCACTCCTCAACTAAAGGGTATTTATAGATATGAACTGAGCGAAAATGCACCACAAGACAACCAGCCTTTTATGACAGATAATGCCCATCATAAAAAGTTTCTTATGACAGTCAAAAAATTGTCATTATAAGTAGTAAAATAAAAACTTTATGACGATTTTAAGACCACCATAAATTTTTGATGATTTAAAACTATCATTAAAACGTTAAAGTACTAATAACGATTTGTGATAGATCGTCATAAAAAATTTATGATGATTTATAATGGACTGTCATAAAATATATTCATGATATCATGATAATTTTTGTAATCGTTATTAAAAATCTTCATTTATTGATGACGATCTTTGTGACCATAAAAAATATGCACTTTTTTATGACATTCATTATAATCGCCATAAAAAATATTTATATTTTATTATTTTTATTAATTAATCACATAAATTTTTTATAATCTTAGTTAATTAATTAATATTTGTCATTTGTTTTTGTAATTTTAATAGTCAAACAATACAAAAAATATCAAACAACAAAAATTACATATATTTATAACCACAATTATTATCACTTTACATAATATAATAATATTAAGTATCAAAAATAAACAAAATATCTATAAATTAAATTACATAATATGTCATCTTCACTGCTCTGTTCTACCATTACATGAAAAAATATCCAATGAATTAGATGTGTCACTCGTGCAATAGTTATAGAAAAGATACATTATTAGATCATCTCTATTTAACATATGATCAATTTAATATCAAAATAAATAAGTAATTGTAATAAAACTTGAAAATCAAACATAATAAATGGTTGAGAATAATAGATCTATATGTCAAAAGTATAACTTCTTGCAACTCATAAAGCATATATTAATCATAATATACAATTTTCTATTCTAGTTCTCTGCATCTAGATACCAAAAGTGTAACTTCTTGTAATGCAACTGTAAATACGAAAATTAACTGATTATGAACATATTTATTTCATATGCATGCTTAAATACTTTTACTTGTTCTTTACTTTACCAACTTTTTAAAAATGACATTTACAGAATTCTTAACAGAATTGACAAAGAACTCAACAAAATTAGTAAATAACTCAATGAATAGAACTGGCAAAGCACATAATAAATAGAGTTAGTCCATCATACTTGAATTTAACCAAGTCAAACAACACATAATTAAAACACAACCATTGATGAGCGAACAAGGATTACATACCTGGTTATAATAGTAACTATTATACCTGCATAGCCCATTCATCACGTACTTCATTCATTACTATATATATCCTTACCATTGAACTTTAAGATTAAAACACAAAAGAAAACAATATAATCAATTTGATATTATTTATAAATACGAAACATTTAATATGTAAACAAAATAAATAATATGACCTTCTCCCAAAAAAATTTTGGATCTTCAATTATTTTCTTCGTAAATCGAAGCACAAAATAACCACATTCTATACCACCTCTTTGAATCGGTGCCTAAACATGTAAAAATGTAATCATTAACACATATTATTTTCAATATTATTAATAATGAAAAAACAAATTGAACTCACTTGAATTCGTTGCCATGTAATATTTGATCTCACATGAAATATTTGAAAACCTCTGTTTCATTGACTAATAAATATTTGAAAATATATAGTATTTAGAATGAATAATGAAACCAATAAACAAAAGACATGAAGTAAAACTTGTATTCACATGGTCATAATTTTTTTAAGATCAGTCCCTACTTCATAACCCAAAGAATCTAAACGATACACTATTCGTGATGCCATATCAATAACCACTAATTCCCAATAAAATCTAAAATCTATAAGTAATAAGAAAAATAAAAGATGATAAATAACCAAATGATATGTCTTGGTTAAGGAATTAAGATAGAAATTTTTTACTTTGGATTGTAAGGCATGAAAAAAATTTGGTTTGAATGTGCTTTTCTAATTGCTTTGCAATATGTCATACTTTATCTTTTAACCTATTTTTATTGTTTAATCAATCAGAAAATGAGATAATCACAGGATTGATGAAGCCAAATTGTTTCAACTTTATCATATCCTTCAAATTAGCATGTAGATAGTTGAAAGTAAATAAATTAAAAGTTAAATCATATAAACATAGATATTAAAATAAACTAATATTAAAATTCTGTCTCACTTGATGTACAAACAAATGATAGTTCCTCCCGGTTCTTTTTTATCAATCATGATAGAGCAATCTTCTAAGCCAAAATGGCAATAAAATGGACAGCAAAAAAATATCATTATCAAATCTTACTCTAACTTCATTTCACATATTAATCATTAATGGATAAGCTACTTTTGTGAACTGCTCCAGAGCTTACTAAAACATTGATCCCACTTTTTTACTGATTTCCTTTTCCTTTGTCTCCAAATATGTGACAATAATAAATTATAAAAGTCAAATAATTTTAACATAAAAAGAAACAAAGATAATATACCACAATTAAAGTAGGTTTGAGAAGTCATCGAAGTTGCTACTGCTATTGTAGAGGAAATGGGTTGCAGGAGAAGAGTAAAAAGTAGTAAAGAAGGAATATGAAGAGTGAAAATGAATGTGAAAAGGAAAAGATATTATTGAAAGAAGTAAGGTTTATAAAGTAGAACCCAAAATGACATCATGATTAATAAACTAATCTTTGGTTAACGCATGACAATTATCATTTATAGTAAACAGTTAGGACGCCACTTCCTGATTCCACATCAAGAAAAGAAGCATGAAATTTGAAATTTGAAGTACTATGTAAGCAATACCTATCTGACATCGAGCTAAAAGAATTCTAAGTGTGATTATTACCATAACTCGAAGACTAATATGATTGATAATGATCTCACATCAAGATTCAAAGGCAATATGGTTGAAGATAATCTCATGATAAGAGGACTTAAAGACTCTTACATCAGGATTCAAGAGACATGATTGATATTGATCTCACATTGAGTTCGACCAACAAAATGATGTGATTAAAGAAGATTTCATAACAGTAGCATATATGATTGATCTTAATTTCATATCGAGCTTCAAATATACAATTGTTTTGAAGGAAGATTCACAAAGACTATTAGAGTTAATGAAAAGTTCTTAGTGCATTCTCCAAAACAGAATTTTAAATTTTTGGTGGGCATACCCCTATTTTGTATCAATAAATAAACCTTTTTTTATGGGTAGAAGATCTCTACACTCCCATATTCTTGAGTATAATAGCTTGTATTCTTAGTAAGAAAGTAATTTCCACCTCTTAAACCCTTCTTCTCTTCAATTTAATTTTCTTTTAGTTTCTTGAATCAATATTGGTACTTGCTTATCTTAAGTCTTTTTGAAAAAGATAAGAGGCAAAATAAGGAAATCAACATAAATCAAGTTTGACTGGTTTTCTAAAGAAATAACAATTATATTCAAACTTATATTTTATATTTTAATCAATAAAAATGGATAAAAAATTAAAATTATATTTTATATAAATTTTAAATTACACAAAAACTTTCTAACCAATTTAAGTATCAATTGAAACATTTACTGAATCATATAGTGTTGTTTTGAAAAGATTACAAATCCAAAAAATAACTAGCATAAAAAAATTACAATGCTATAAAATAACGTACCAGACAAGTTTAAATACATATTTTTTATATTAAAAGTTCTAATTAATAACAATCAAATTAATAATAATCAATTCATATATAAAATGTCTTAAGTCTTTTTAAGAAAAAAATAAAATATATTTTATAAAATAAGTACAACTTTATGGTTAACAAGTAGTTTGGAATTGAAAATTCATCTTGAGAAAATCATTGTCAAGAAGAAACAACATATATGAATTTTAAAATTTTAAAAAAAGGACAAGTTTTACTTTTTATTATTAATAAAAACAAAAAATTAATTATTATAAAATTAATTAATTAATTAAAAATTAAGAACTTTCTTAAAACGAGAGAGCAAAACTAACTCTTAATTAGAGGCAAGCAATAGAAGAAAGAAAGCTGATTTTTATTTTTAAAAAAGAAGTAAGTAAAAAAAAAATTAAGGTTATGATTATTTACTTGATTTTATACTTAATTATATATTATTAAATAGGATTGTAAGCATATTGATTTGGTGAGCTCAACAATAGAATTTAATATGGTGTCACATATTTGATTCAGTTTGATTTTGATTTTTTTTTTTTTTTAGTATTTAACTTGAACTTACTCGCTCGATAACCCAAAATCAACTATTCAATTCAATTTATTTAGTTTAATCGGTTTTTTACCTATCTTTAAATACCATGATTTATCATTTCATTTTATATGAGTTAAAAAAATAAAAGAATGGTTAAATATATTCTTGTTGGTGTTTAAAATTATTTTTTTCCTTAGAGGAACTATGTTTGAGATCAAAAATATTATCAAAATAGATGAATTAATATAAAATAAATTTTTTTTTATTTCTTGCTGTACATTATAGTAATAAAATTACTTATAATTTAATCTAATGCAAAATCATCATTTTGAGGCTGTTGATCTCTAACTTGACCTAAGAGAGTGCAAAATGCTTAAATCCTCTAGATTTTTTGTGTTCACAATCATCATATGAGGATTGTTGATCTCTAACTTGAACCCTAAGAGCCTGCAGAATGCTTAAATCCTCTAATTTATGCCTCTGGAGCCCTTCTTTTCTTCAATCTAATTTCTTTTTTAACTTGTCATATCAATATTTGTACGTGTTTCTCCTAAATCTTTTTTGAGAAAGATGAGTGGCCAAAATGGGGATATCAAACCAAATCAACACAACCATTGGTTTAGTTTGATTGGTTTCTAAAGAAACAACAATTATCTTCAAACTTTTTATGTTTAATCAATAAAAATAGATAAAAAATAAAAATTATATTTTATAAAAATTTTAAATTATAGAAAAACTTTCAAAGTAAATTAAGTCCCGAGTGAAACACTTACTAAATCATACACTCCTATTGTGAAATGATTACAAATCTAATTAATAATAATCAAGTTACATATAAAATGTCTTAAGTCTTTCATGTTGTAAGAAAAATAAAAATTTATAGATTAAGGAAAAAAGTAAAATATATGTTATAAAAATAAATTTAAATTTATGATTAACAAGTAGTTTTGAGTCTAAAATTCATCTTGAGTAAATCATTGTCTGACAAAAAAAAACAATATATATGAATTTAAAAAATATAAATACGAGACAACATTTACTCTTTATTATTGACAAAAAAATACTATAAAATTAATAAATTTATTGAAAATTAAGAAAATGAGAGAGTAAAACTAACTCTTAATTAAAAGTAAACAATAGAAGAAAGAAGACTATTTTTTTTATATAAAAAAAAGTAAGTAAAAACTTTAAGATTATGATTGTTTACTCACTTTTATATCAACGTATTTATTAAATAAGATTGTAGGCATAATTAATTGGTGAGCTCAACAATAGAATTTAATAAAGAGTCACATATTTGATTCAGTTTTATTTTAATTAATTTTTTAATATTTAACTCGAACATATCCTTTCAATAACTCAAAATCATTGATTTGATTAAATTTATTTAATTTAATCAATTTTTTTACTTATTTTTAAATACAGTGATAAATCAACTTTATTTTTAGATGAGTTAAAAAAATAATAAATAGTTACATATATTATTGTTGGTGTTTTAAATTCTTTTTTCAAAAGAATTATGTTTGCGATAAAAAATATTATCAAAAGATATGAATTAATATAAAATATAAATTTCTTGTTTCTATTTCTTATCGTATATTGTAGTAATAAAATTGCTTATAATCTAATCTCATAATCTCATGTGGACGAAAATAAACAAGCCATCATATTTAGGTTTGGTCCCATAACTTATTATATCCTGGCTGTTTACAACACGAGATAACATATTCAACCCAACAGTTAATTAAAAGCTTATATTCATATTGAATTGGCATATTACTCTTAGGATATGTCAATCAACCATCCATCCCTAAAACCCCATGTGTAATACATGGTGAATGTGCAGTAGAGCTTTGATACTAATGGACTCTATTAATCCACAGGTAATAAAAACTTTTCTTATAGTCAAACTTCTAATTAATTTTTTCTTGCCAGCTATTACAGCTTTGACCATCATCCTACAAGACTGTATTGTATTCACGCGTGTTCATGACTTTTCATTAAAAAAAAAAAAAAAGCCGAAGATTATGTTTAAGGGTCAAAACGACGTGCTTTAATAGCGTGATACTGACTCCCTCGGCACTAGCCTCTCTGTCTCTGCTGTCACGGATCTATCTCTTCTCTGTAAGATTCTTTTTCCTTCATTGTATTTTACCGGGGTGGTAAATCTCCCTTATCATTCTTGTGCTCACGCTAAATGTCCTCTTCTGTCTTCGTTCTCCATCTCTACAGTTGAGATAGCTTCCATATCTTTGCTTTTCTACTACCATTTTGATGTCAGGCTCTTCCTGCTCCAAACCCTCCCCTTTACTTTCCCGCTAAGCAAACCCCTTCTCTTTCTTCCATGTTCTGCGCTACTCTGCACGCTCTGCTTCACCCAAACCCATCGCGGTCCTAACCCGGACCGAACCCAAATGCATCCCTCTACCACAGCCGCACCACCGCCATCACCTCCACAACGACAACAGCCGCCACCAGCACCGCTCCAAACCTTGCTCGACCTGATCACCAACGTCCTCTCTCTTCTTCTTCTGTCCTCTCTCTCCGTCCGGTCGTTTGTCGGACGGTGGCAGGTCTTACGGTCCAAGCTCACCACTCTACAGTCATCTCTGTCCTCCATTTCCGATTCGCCTCACTGGTCGGAGAACCCTCTCCTGCACACGCTGCTTCCCACTCTCCTCTCAACTCTCCAGCGCCTCAAGTCCCTTTCGGACCAATGCGCCCTGTCTTCCTTCAGCGGCGGCAAGCTCCTCATGCAGAGCGACCTCGACATGGCCTCCACTTCCCTTTCTAACCACCTCCACGACCTTGATTTGCTGCTTAGATCCGGCATCCTCCACCAGTCAAACGCCATTGTTTTGTCCCATCCAGGTCCCGGTTCCGCCAAGGAAGACTTGGGTTTTTTTATCAGAGATCTTTTCACTAGACTGCAAATCGGTGGCGTCGAGTTCAAGAAGAAAGCTCTAGAGTCGCTGCTGCAGCTATTGAATGAAGATGAGAAATCTGCAGGTTTGGTTGCTAAGGAAGGTAACGTCGGCTATTTGATTTGTCTCCTCGATCTCCACCATCAACCTTTGATTCGAGAGCAAGCGGTCATGGCTGTGTCGTTGCTGGCTGATGCTAGCAACGAGTCGAGAAAAATTGTGTTTGAAGAGGGTGGATTAGGGCCTCTGTTGAGGATTCTTGAAACAGGGTCTGTCCCTTTAAAAGAGAAAGCGGCTATTGCTGTTGAGGCAGTGACAGCTGATCCAGATAATGCGTGGGCTATCTCCGCGTACGGTGGCGTTTCCATACTGATAGAAGCGTGCCGATCTGGATCCCAAGCGGCGCAGACACATGCGGTGGGTGCCGTTAGGAATGTTATGGCCGTGGAGGATATCAAGATTTCTTTAGCAGAGGAAGGGGTCGTTCCTGTTCTAGTGCAGTTATTGGTCTCAGGAACCAGTGCTGCACAAGAGAAGGCAGCCAATTCCATAGCAATACTCGCCTCTTCCGGTGAGTATTATCGCTCTTTGGTAATGCAAGAGAGAGGCTTGCAGAGATTAATGCGACTGATCCAAGATTTACCAAGCTCTGATACAATCGAACACTGTTTGCAGGCGATCAGCTCTCTTTCCGTATTAGATTCCACCACACGGATTTTATCATCGTCAACCATTTTTATCATCCAATTAGGGGAACTGATCAAGCATGGAAACATAATATTACAACAGATATCAGCTTTATTGCTGGCTAGTTTATCATTGAGCGATGGCAACAAACGAGCAATAGCTAGTTGTATGGGATCGCTGGTGAAGCTAATGGAGTCACCGAAACCAGTGGGGTTGCAGGAGGCGGCAGCAGAGGCCTTGGTTTCACTATTGAGCGTCCGATCGAATCGGAAAGAGCTGGTGAGGGAAGAGAAGAGCATGATGAGATTGGTGCTGATGTTGGACCCTAAGAATGAAAGTGTGGCTAAGAGGTTTCCGCTGATGGTAACAGCTGCACTTTTGGCTGGAGGGGCCCAAGGCTGTAGGAAGAGGCTTTTAGCTGCCGGGGCTCTTCAGCACTTGCAAAGTCTGTCGGAGATGGAGATACCCGGCGCTAAGAAGACGCTGTACAGGCTCTCCGGCAACAGGCTAAAGAGTATCTTCTCCAGGACTTGGAGGGAATGACCAGCCAACTCACTAACCCCACGCCAATGCAGGTGAGTTTTCCTGGGGCTAAAGTTGGAATTTTGAGTTTTTTTTTTAATTCTGCTATTATAACAACCAATCAGGTAGCGCCCAGTGGGTTTTATTTTCTGTTAGCCTGTGAACTATCCTTCTCCCCGTCCGGCGTTTTAGCGTTTTAGCGCTTCTATTGGGGCTGTTAGAGTCTGTTAACCTATGCCGTTGTGACACGTCAGCATCAAGTAAATACTGGAACATGATAGCAGGATAGCCCAAGTGTTAGTGTCCAACTGAAAGATCAAAATGCTTTAATGATGTGAAATGAATCGAGTTTTTATTAAAATGTTAAAAAATAGTTTAATAATTTAATATATTAATATAAAAAAATAAATAAATAATTTTAATTATTAATTTTATTAAATTTTTTTAAAAATTAACATAATCAAATCTCCAACTAAAATGGTGATCAAGTCTATTGTGTCTGTACGCTGTCTGGGTCCACATGATCCACTCATGTTGGGATTGGCCTAATGAATGGCCGACGTCGCGATGTAAAGTCCATGATTAGGGCAATGGTTGGTCACCTACATTGTCCCGGGTGCCCTCTTTGTCCTCATTGATGCTTGCATACACTGTTGCAAAGTGTGGACAGCTTTTGGTGAGCCCGTCTGTCAGGTGGAGCATGACTGGTAGCTTCTTTTTATATATATAACTTTATTTTTCTGCTATAATTTATTTATTTATTTATTTATTCTTTAATTTTATACAGGAGTCCGTTTGGATTTACTAACCGTCAAAGAGCGAGAAACTACCACTTTTTTATGGAGAAGCAACAACAGACAGGCACACACATGGTACAAGGCAACTTTTATTTTTTTATTTATTGCCACCTTGTTATCATAAAGTAATTATAATATTATCGTCTTAAAAAAAGTAATATGTCTTAATTAATATTATTTGACCAAAAAAAAAAACAAAGAAGACATGGATGCCATTTTAGGGAGTATCCTAGTTTTGCTTTTTCACTCTTCTTTAATGGTGCTTTTTTACTCTTTTGTAATGGAAAATTGATTACTCATGAAAGCTGCGCTGTAAGACACAGAGATGTTTCTCGTGTATTTTTTTTTCTTTTATTTGATTTTTCTTGTAAGAATCGTGATTTGATAATGTATATCCCAGAGTCCTCCCAGTCTCGTGTTGTGTCAGTCCATGTATTTTCAATAGAAAAAAGCGCGTGCAACAGTTTTTTCAGTATGCAGTTCATTGACTGAATAACAATAGTGTGGATTTTTTTTGATTTTTATGATTCATCTGTTCTTGATTGAATAACAATAGTATGGTGAATGTTGAGTGATTTGGACGTTGCCGATTGATTTATTGATGGATGCAACAACATATAACAGCACCCACCCAAAGCCCATGGGTTACCCTTTGATGGTTTTCCAAGTGGGTATTGGGAATCAATGGTAATGATGGTGGTCTTTGCTCAGACTTGGTGATGGTGGATCCCCTCTCATGCTTTGCCTCGTGATGATCCATCAACCTCAGAAGGTCAAAAGCCTTACTTAGTTCAAGGTTACATATATTGGGGAAAGGATTTTATTATTCTTTTTGATGCGGTGAAGAAAGCAAGGGTGGGTCCTGGGTGATATTGAGAATCTGGAAAAGGAGAGAGGCCAGCAGCGAAGGGGAAGGCTCGGCGCAGATGTAGGCAAGAAAGGGAACTGTAAAGCAAAGGACCGAGGGGACAACAAGCGCGGGTCCCAAGAAGGAAAATCACAGCAACCTCACATGCCCACTACTCTCACATCAGAATAAGATTAAGATTACATATACCTTGTGGTCCTTCCATTCATCACCATTTCACATGCTGTTGCTTTCTCTTTCAGCAGTCTTGTTTTTAAGCCTATGGGGTATGCCGTACAAGAAAAAGTATGTCACTTTTTCCAGTGCACATTCCATGAAGCGTGTGCCTTTAAAGCAACACCAAGCTATAAAGCTTCACGTTTCTAAACCTCTCTTTCTCTCTGTCTTGGTCATCATTACACGTCCTTTTTCATCTTTCTCCCGAACTTGTCCTCTTACCATCACATTTTTACTTTATTATTATTTTTTTGTTCTCTCTTGTGAATACTGGATGCCAGGCCTGCTGATTTTTTTTTTTTTACATGGACAGTTATGACCAATGCAACATATTGACTTCACTTATTAGAAAAAAATATACATAAGTATCACAAATGGCTTCTGTTTATTTTTTTTTTTTGAATGTTTGATGTGAAAATTTTTAGAAAAGATTAAGCATTTTGCACATTTATTAAGGATCAGGTTAGAGGTCAACAACCTCAAAACGATGATTCTGGACAGAAAAGAGATTCAAGGGTCAAAGTTGAAAATTTATGAAATGATTGGGTTGGCCCAATAATGAGTCTATCATAGAGTTTAGCAAGGGGTTCAATTGGCATTTGAAACCAGTTTTTGGGCTCAAATTAGGTTACATTCAGGTAGAAAAGAGTGGTTCGGGGTCGGTTTGAGCAAAAGATGAACAAGGGTTAAAGAGATTCTGTCGAGTTCAACCTTAGGGTGTTATGCAGATAAAGGGTGGGTTTGGATTTATGCTTAACTGAAGTAATCGAGCATAGATTCATTATCTTCTAACAAGTATGCATGCGTAGAAAGAAATAAATGACAAAAAAAAAAAAGAAAAGTAACAGAAAGATATATCAAAGGCACTAAACAAGCTAGAAAAACCTTTTTATTAAACAAGTTCAAATTGCATAAAAGAGATTATGAAAAGAGAAAAAGAAAACTAAAAAGCCTAGGTTAGTGTTTCTGCTAGTAAATGGAGCTATACCTAGTTCTTAGGAGGTTCAGCGGGTCTAGCTGCAAGATCTACAATGTCAGAGGGCTCAGCCACAACGGCTAAAGCACTACTCTTACCCTCTAGACTCACTTGGATGAAAAAGAGACCCAGGTTCTCATAGTCTTCCTAGATCTCATCTCTAACTTACGCTCAACGGTCTCAATACACAGCTACACATTCAGCCAACATCAGAACTTTGAATTCCTTAGTCTGTGAAGCCAGTAACAGTGCCTTCAGTGCAACTTCCTTCTCTTACAGAAGCTGTTGTTTCAACTGTTCAATTTTCGGTGCAACATCACCTTTCTCTTTCTTGAGCTAAGCTTGGCTAAAGGCTAACACTCTTTTGGCTTTTTTGGCCCTCTTCTAAGTATGCTTTAGCTTAGCCTAGTGCTCTTTCCCTTTGGCTACAGCTAATTGGGTGCCTTTATTTATCTCTTTTGAATTTCACTAAGACCTTACTTGGCCTTCCAATAGTTTAGCAAAAGAGTAGTACATTGAACCACCTAGAAATAAGGAGAGCTCAGATCATATCATAAATGGTCTAAAATAAAATGAAAACACACTTGCACTGGCTAGGTCCTTGGTTAAATCTACAAATAGGCTCTCTAAAGCCTCAACTTGAAGTCTTTGAAGGTTAGTTGGCAGCATCAACTTT
This sequence comes from Moringa oleifera, assembly GCA_021397835.1. Lineage (NCBI taxonomy): Eukaryota > Viridiplantae > Streptophyta > Magnoliopsida > Brassicales > Moringaceae > Moringa > Moringa oleifera. Next base: position 9,173,244 of record JAJFZO010000034.1, on the reverse strand, counting down.
TAAAAGAACTCCCAAGCAATTATTGGGTCTATAGTTAAACTTGTTGTCAAGGTCTAGTCAGGCAAGAAAATTGAGCTGTTGGGAGTTGCCAGTGGCAATGATCTCTTGGCAATGATGTCAACAAGGTGTTTCTTATTAGGCCAGGTCCTCATATTGGACGAGGTTAAAAACAGTGCTAAAAGAGACAAGGAGCATGGTATAAAAAATAAATAAATAAAAGGAACAACAAACCTGAGGAAGAGTTCGAGAGCTATACAATGATGAAAATTAGCCCGCCAGGTGTTATGCTGTTAGGTTGAGATTCAGTGATGGTTAAGGGTTCAGGATTTAGGCGAGGAGAAGGTATGTGATCAAGGTCTACGGGTGAATATGAGAATTAAGAAGAGCATGATGAAGAATACTGAAACTCAGACTTAGCTTCAAGGTCAGATTCATCCACAGAATCTAACACTATTCTCTTTCAGGAAGCATGGTTATTATTAGAAGAGGTCCTATGAATCATCTCCTCGGTAAACCTTTCATTTTTGCTAACTTCTTTGCTACATCTAAGGATGGATTGGTATAGGGCCTTTATGACCTCAGGGGGCTTTTAATCTTCCACAAAATTCCTATTAGGAACACTTCAAGTGTTTAGGTTAGGAAGCAACCCATCCTAGGAGGCCCAAAAATAATTGAGCCTTCATCCTTTGTTACTGCCTGGAAGCCCTTTGCCTATTTTTCTAAAAAGCAGAGGCTTCTTGGCATTGAAGTACCAAATTTCCTTATCAGTATCCATTTTATAGTATTAGTACGATAACTTCAAAGAATTTTTTTTTTAAAAAAGGGTAGGAACTATATATGAAGCTCCTACTTCTAAACATCTCACAGTGAAGCTGACAAGGCACCTCCATGCATTGGGAACTAGCTAAGATAGAGATAGCCAAAAGCATTCTAATATCGACAGATGGGTGGAGGCAGTTTTCAAACACTATGACAAAGCTTGGATGAACGGTTCAAGGCCTATTAGCGGTGCTTGGAAGGTCTAGCCTAACTGATTTTGGTATGGAATAAATTTTCCTATGCCTAAAGAGGTCAACTACTTTAAGAGTAGTTGCCTAGATGGTGCCCATGATCTATAAGTGAAGGAAAAAGGAAAGAAGAAAGAAAACAAGCTCGCCGAAAGTAGGAATTGTGTCTGATATAAGAGAATACCCATGAGGAAGAAGGGCTAGCTCAAAGAGAAACAAGGATGAAAGCAGAAGTAAAGTAACAAAAAGGTTCTAGGCTTAAATGAAAGATTTATAAGGGGTACAAATAGGCTCTAGATACAAATTATAGCCTATCATTATAAAAGAGCATTTGTAAAATAGTTGTTGTTGAGTGTTTTAAGTGAATGATCAAATGATGATCCTAACCCAATAACCTGGTTGAGCAGACCCTGCAACCCATTTTCAAAAGAAGACTAGATTAGAGTTTAAAAAGTTCAAATCCTAACTCGAAAAAGGGCAGTCAGGATCTCAAAGACTTGAAGAATCTAAATCTAAACCTAAATGACCTTACCAAAGGTGAAGATCCGAGTTGACTTAAGCAGGAAATTTGATTTACCACCCTTGTTCAACCAACAAAACTCGTTTGAACTCAGATTGGTGCATAAATTAGCATGTGCACATGAAATCCTTAACCTGCATTAGGCTGGCCATTTGCATCTTATAAATAACCTTGAGTTTTCAATTTTGAGCATGAAGTAAAAGAGAGAAAGTTGTAGTAGACACTTAATTTTTATCCCTAACATTGAAAAAAGTTTGAAAGTAGTTAAATTTCAATAAGTCGACTTCGAGGTTAGGATTATGTTACCAACTTCAAGTTGGAATTATGCAGTCAATCTTAAGGTTGGGATTATGCTGTCAAGCTCAAGATTGAGATTATCTATCAAGTTTAAGGTTAAGACTGTTTGTCGAGTATAAGGTCAGGATTATGCAGTTGATTTCAAGGATAGACTTATGATCAGGATTAGGATCCTCATTTTAGAGATCGGGCTTACTTTGCGGATCAAGTTCAACGGTCCAAATCAGATGCAGTGATCCAAGTCGGGCTTGTACTCTAGATTGAGATTTGCTATCAAATCCCAATATCATACTTTACCCAATGACAGGTTGGGAATAGCTTGCTGAGCATACTTTACCTTGATGTGAAGCCAAAAATAACTTAACGAGCAAAGTATACCCTGATGCCAGGTCCAAAATAGTTTAGAAATTAAGTTTTACCCGGTGGTAGATTGAGAATCTTGATGATAGATTAGGTGAAATACACATTGCACGAAAATGGATTCTTTTTGGATAAGTGAGCTAGATCTATTAATTTGAAGAGGGAGAAATACGGCTCTAATATTAAAATAAATAAATTCACATTTTTAATATCTCAAAAGCGATAAGGTTGGATTTCGATGTCACATCAAAGCATTAGGGTTTAACCTCGATATGGTTGACCTAGTGTTGCATGAAACTTAATCTTTGATGTGATGAAGACTTAACCTCGATATGGTTGACTCGATCTTATATCTAACCTAATCCCTGATATGGTTGATGATTTCACATGAATTCTTGACCCAATGTGGTTGACCACGATTTCACATCAAACCCAATCATCGATGTGGTTGACCATAATTTCACATCAGAATTCGAGGTTCATAGATGTTTGATGATTTATCTCGATAATAAAAAGTTAAAGATTGGTAAGCATTGATAATGGTCTCACTTTAAAATTTAGTAAATGAACAGGGTAATCATGACAAAGTGACTTTAAAATTTAGTAAATGAACAGGGTAATCATGACAAAGTGAACTTGAAGACTAATCGGGACATATAACTCAACCCTTGATGTGATTGATTCTGATCTCACATCGAGTTTCAAATACCACTTAACCTTTGATGCAATGAACCAAAATCTCACATTGAGATTCAAGTATACAGTTGCTTGGAGAGAAAGAATCACGAAAGCTCAAGAAGTTAGTGGATGGCTCTTGATTACATTTACATTGAGCAGTTTTAGCCAAAATAGATTATCTAACATTGTGATCCTTTCCCCCATATGACTAATTTTTTGAATTTTAAGATTTGATTGATTCCAATCTCATCCCCACAAAGCACACAGATTTTTGAATTTCAAGATTTGTTTGATAGCACTGTGGCTCCATTTATCCATAGTAGATTCTCAAATTTCTATCGAGCCTTATCGCATTTTTTTCTTTATAAATATACCCATTTTTTATGGAAAGGGTATCTTTACATCTTTACACTTATCTAGATCTTCACATATCTCGGCATCTTTACATCTCTATATAGGATCTTTACATATCTGAACATCTTCAAATCTCTGTATATCTCAGCATCTCCAAATCTCTAGATCTCCATATCAGACACTATAGCATCCCTTGATCTTTGCATTTTTCATTTTTTAGCATTGAATTCTCTAGAAAAAAGTAGACTTCTAGGGACTTTCTTTAGGAGAAAACTTTCGTTTCTATTCGTTGTTTGGCAAAGAGATAACATACATGTACTAAAGGCTAGCATTTTGAGGCTTAAAATCTCTCCTTAGGAAGCCTTCCTAAGATTGCTTGTTGTTTGGTAGAAAGGCAACATAAGAGTTGTATTGAAGATAAAATCAATTCTTTGTAATTATTAAATTGCAACAATGAACGCAAAATGATTGTCCAGCTTTACTTTGTGTTGATTATTTATTAATTGATATTGTAAATTCTATAATACATTTCATATTCTTCTAAAATCGTTTCAGGGAAAAGTATTTGATGAATTTCATATTTTGATCTTTAAATTAAAATGTATTTCTTTTTTCGAATCAAAGATCTAGTGTTGACTAGATTATGAGATTCTTGCATAAAATTATATGATAAATTATTTTGAGACATGTCACATTTTGATTAAGTCTAATCTAACTTTTCTCTTGAAAATTTTGAGATTGAGAGAAGACTAATTTTTATTTTTACATATTATACTTATTGATTATAATTCAGGATGGATATCAAATTATTACAATTCAAAATATGAGATCATTCTACTTAAGTGGTACTAATTCTTGGGTGCTGGTAGGTATTCTAACCCTCCCATATGCAAAATTGACTCTTGATCTTAGATCTTTTAGTGAAGTAGATCACTATCTACTTTCAATTGGAGTTCATCTTTCATTTTTCAAACTAAAAGGAAGGTTTTCAAATAAAATTAGTTGCTACTCAGACCACAAAAAAGAATGGTGGGAATTCCTCTGTTTTTTTTTTCTAAAACAACAAAAAGCAAAAATTTTTCACATCAAACTTTTGCTAAAAGTCCACTTGTGATAATTGGTGACTTCACTAGGGATAATGATTAGAGAGTTTTAAGCCAAACTTAAGTAGAACTGATTGCTCCTTTTGAAAATTTAATTTAATTTTGATCCCATTTATACTATTTATATATATGCGATCTAAGGTCGGGAAGGTTTCTTTATTGTCCTTATTGTTACACATTTTTGTAAGATTTTACTGATTATACCTGATCTCAGGTCGAGAATGTCTATTTTGCTATATGTATCTGTATCTAATCTCAGATTAAGAATGTTAATTGCATTATATTCCTGTACTCGATCTTAAGTCGAGAATGTTAATATTTTGCTGCACTTGCTTTTTATTTTTTCCTTGTAATACTTATGTTCATGCATATGCACAGAGCTGAATCCGAGCTCAACCCTTTTCATAGTATATCTTAGTTAAAGAAGAATGAAGGGACACAGGCATTAGAGAGGTCACTTAACCTTCGTTCATGTTGTACACCTTATCTTACCTAGGTCTTACTCCATGAGTTGGTACAACTATCAAGATGCTTTTAGTGTCCGCGTTCATAATACTGATGACCAAAGGTGTAAGAAGATCTGAGAGCCTAGAGCCTTTGACAACCTAAAGGTCTAATCTCAAGTGAAGTCTTATATATAGAAAATCCATATATCAGCTTTATTAAGATTTTACAAACCTATTAAACCATAAATATAGTTGGAGATAGGAGTGTGAAAGTGTCAAGCAAAGATTGTTCTGTTCATATTTCATGGCATCGGGAATTGAAATTTTAGATCATCATAAAAGTAAAAAAGAATATTTTTATTAGAGATTTGAGAATCCAAATGAGTAGGTTGGAAGATCAGGTTAGTTTGATATCTTGCAAAGAAGTGCAACAATGGGTAGAGAATATGTAATCTGAGTATGAAGATAAAATGATGCGTCCTCTTCCTTACCAATAGTCTTTTGAATTTAGTTTGATATTAAAGGAAAATGATCTTACTACCTTAAGAGAAATCTAGGGTTGGGTTAATCCATCTAAGAGAGAAGAATTCCATAAGGTATATGGACATGTTGGGGAATTGATTTTTGTCCAAATTGATAAATCTTTAATAAAAGTGACATTGCATTTTTGGGATCTAATGTATCAAGTCTTCAAATTTGGAAAATTTGATCTCATGCCTACCCTTAAGGAATACATGTCCTTACTAGGAATCAAGTCACTCAAACCTTATTACACTTATACTATTAAGGATACTGCACTCTAAAAAATAAAAATATTTGTTAAAGATGTACAGATCTCTAAGTAGTAGTCGTTGAAAGAGATAAAAAGAAAAGGATGTGAAGATTACTTGAAGAAAGATTACTTGCTAGGCTTATTGCAAAAACATATTAATAATCAAGTAAGTTGACTATTTTGCCTATTCTGATATATGAAGTAGTGATTCTATTGAAAATAATTGGATATGTTGATCTAGCAATATTGGATTTTGTAACAATAATTGGATAGGGGGTAGACCTGATATCAGTTATACTTGTTAAAACTTTTAGGTTTCTATCTCGTTGTAAGTTCTTAGGAAAAGGGAAGATCATGGGAGTAACCATTTTACATATCTGGTTAAAAAGTCGTCTAGTCAGACATGAGAAGGCATTAAGAAATAATCTTCACCATAACCAAATCAGGAATTTTTGTGGCAATGATCAATGTAAAACAAAGGTATTGTCTGATTTGTTTTTGGTTCTCCATACTTTAAAAGAAATAGATATCAAGTGGATGGTTATTCTATGGGTTATTCTCAATACACACTTTTGTTAGTTCTTAGGCAACTAAGGATTAAATAATTTATCCTTGTTACTTATGATCTAGTATAAAACAATAGTTACAATAGCACCTTGAGCAAAATGCAGAAGGAAATGTTAGAGCGAGATTAGCTTCACTATATGGAAAAGTAAAAACTTACTTTAGGAATTTGTCTAGGATATCATCAGTGGAGGAAAAGGTTGATCAGGGTTTACACTTACTAGCTTGTTTACTTCAGTAACAATTTGCTTTAATCTTGATCTCGATGTCTAGATCAACTTTAAGAAGCAATAAGGCCAAGACATTGAAGAATTTAATGGTTAAAAAAAAGTTAAATTAGAAAAGGAGGTCAAGATGTCAAGTGATAAATAAACTGAAGCAAGAGCAAGATCGGGTCAAGGAAGATATAGTCTTTGAAGAGGAAAATGGAAACTATGATGATAGAGTGTGTGGTTAAAAAGGATAAGAAAAAATCAAGAAAGTTACCTAACAAATAGTCTTTAAAGGAATAGACAAATGATCTAAGATCGGGTGAAAGAAAGTTGAAAGAGCAAACAAGGGAATTTTGTGAGGTTTTGAATGACTTGAAAAATGAGAATGAAAGACTGAAGAAAAAAGTAGATCAAGACAAGAAAAATATATAAGAAGAGCTTGCTAAGAAATAGAGAAAGTACAGATCTAATGGTAGCTAGATGATGATCATTTTAAATTAAGAAAAACCGATGAAGATGGGTTATGGTCAGGAAATCATTGATTTAATAAATAAGATAGAAAAAGTCATACAAGAGGCTAATTTATGGAAGTCCATAGCAAAAAAAATCTATGCATCTTGGTGTCACAATAAGAGATAGTATGAGTAGGTTATTATAAAACTTCACCTTGTTAAATATTTATCTAAAAAGCCCTATTCGTCTGGAAGATTAACAAGATGGCAAGTTTTATTATCAGAATATGAGTTGGTAAATGAATCTTAAAATGTAGTCAAGGGAGTGCAATAGTAGATTTCTTGACTAAAAGAGCCATTAAAGAATATCAACTTGTGTTTTTTAATTTTGCAAATGAAAATCTTAATTCTTATGTTAAAGATGAAGAAAATAAATTTAAAAAATGATAGATATATTTCAATGGGGCATCTAATGTAATAGGTCACGAAATCAAAGATGTTTTGATTTCTTCAGACCATAAATATTGTCCTTTCATGGCTAGGCTTGATTTTAATGCCACCAACAATATAGTTAAATATGAGGCATGCATCTTGGGGTTGATAGCCACTGTGCAAAAAAAAAAAAAAAATCAAACTGGAGGTATATGGAGATTCGATTATGGTAATTTATTAGTTAAAAAGGGAATGGATGGCTTAGCATCCTATTTTGGTTAAATTTCGTAAATATGTGCAAGAGATACTTGAGAATTTTTAAGATTTTTTTTTCACTATCTTCTTAGAGAGGATAATCAAAATGCAGACATATTGGCCACTCTTGCGGCTATGTTCCAAGTCAATCACATGAAAGAAGTGTTACCAGTAAAAATGAACACCAAAGAATCGCCAGTATATTGCATGATTATAAAAGGAAAAGAAGGCAGTTAACCTTAGTATTGTGATATCAAAAGATTCATTAAGGATCGAGCATACCTAGAAAATGCAACAGAAGATGATTGAAAAACATTAAAGAGGTTATCGATCAATTTTATCTTGGAAGGGGATCATTTATATGGAAAGAATTTTGACCACACTTTACTTCATTATGGTAGTGAAAAAGAAGTAAAAAACATCATTAAAGAAATACATGGGGGAGTTTGTGGATCACAAGTAGATAGCCACTTGATAGCTTAGCAAATATCATGATAGGATATTATTGAATGATAATAAAAAAAAAACATTGCATTTATTATGTACGAAGGTGCCATAAATACCAAATTTATGGAGATAAAATTCAAGCACCTCCTGTTCCCTTTACATGTGATGAATGCACTATGGCCTTTTTTTGTGGGATTTTGATGTAATTAAGCCGATTAATGCAAAGACATCCAATGGGTATAAATTCATTATAGTATTCATTGACTATTTCACTAAATGGATAAAGGAAAGATTATTAGCTAATGTGACAAAATCTGTGGTTAATCAATTTCTAAAAAGAGATATTATTTGTGGGTATGATCCATTAGAAAGAATTATCTCATATAATGCAGTAAATCTGAATAATAAACAAATGGAGCAAATTTGTTCAGAATTCAAAATTAAACATCATAATTCGGCCACTTACCGACCAAAAAATGAATGGAGTTGTTAAAGTAGTCAATAAAAATATCAAAAAAAAAAAAGTTATTGGAAAAATGACATTAACCTATAAAGAGTAGTATAAAATGCTTTTTTTTGGCTTTGTTAGCTTATAGAACAAACATCAGAACTTCCGTTGGGGCAATTCCTTATTCTCTAGTGTATGGAACAGAAGTAGTACTCCTTGTCAAGATAGAAATTCTTTTATTGAGAGTGATAAAGGAAGTTCAACTTGATGAAAATGAATGGATTAAAACTCGCTTTGAATAATTGAATTTGATTAGAAAATAAATGCTAAAAGCTTTGTGTCATGGGCAATTATATAAGAAGAGAATGGAAAATGAGCTTAAAAGAAGAAAGTTCACTTGAGAATTTTCAAAAAGAATGTGACTTGGTATTAAAAACGATACTTGATAATGTTTTAGATCATAAAGAAAAGAGGCACCTAATTGGAATGGACCATATGTTGTGAAAAAAGAATTTTTAGGTAGGGCTTTAATACTAGCATAAATGGATGGTGTTATCCTTTCGAATCTAATGAATTTAGATGTTTCAACAAATAATATTTTTGAGATCTTTGAGACCAGGAACAAAACCACAAAAAAAAAAAATCAATCTTCTTTCTTTTCTACTTTTTTTTTAAAAAAAAGATATCTATACAAAATTTATTTTCCAAATATTATAATCATAACAAATGGTTTGTTTAAACCAAATCTTAAAAGGTACATATCATAATTTCCTTATAAAAAGACTGAGTAAGTTGTAAAATATAAGGAAAAAGGTGTTGTAGGGTTTATGAGTGGTAAAATTTTAAATTAAAAAAGGGAGAATGGCATAAGTATGTTTCTAGATGATATTTTGGTTGTTTCAATGAAGTTCACTATAATAAGGACAAACTTGCACCTTGAAAGTATAAAGGTGATCGAATTGCAAAGCTTTACCCAAAAAAAAAAAGTATGCATCATGCATACATAAAAATTTGCATTGTAAAAATTGGTTCCTTTAAAGCTTCCTTGACAAAGGTAAAGCCTAAATAAAAAAAATTAAAAATTAGCAAATTCTTCAATTGAGTTAATTTTTTTTTTCATTGTCAATGGAAGAGGTCTCGTTTGTTGAAAAATGCATCATAGACAAAATTCTATCAAATTTTTGAAAAATCCCAATAGTTAAAAATTGCGTTGTGGATTAGTCCCATCAACTCAAAAATAGTAGGATGAATGTGAATCGCTTTCTAGTTGATTCTATAAAATTCAGTACCTTAGGATGAATGTAAATCGCTTCTTGAATGGTACAAAAATTGGGATAACAAGATGAGTATGAACCATTCCCTAGTTAACCCGTAAAATCCGAGTAATGGGAGGAATGAGAATCACTTTCTTTTTAACTCTACCAATCTAGAACAACCAAGTGAATATGAATCACTTATAAGTTAATTTCACAAATTTAGTACATTGAGATGAATGTGAATTGCTTCTTAACAGACTACTAAGTCAGAACAATAGGATAAAGATGAATCACTTCTCAGCTGATTCTACAAAATCTAATACCTTAGGTTGAATGTGATTTGCTTCTTGAAGGTCACCAAAATTTGAGTAAAAAAAAAAAGAATTAGAATCGCTTTCACATTGACCCCTTGAAATCAGAGTAACATAAAAAATGTGAATCACTTCCTAATTAACTCTGCTAATCTAGAATAGTAAGAAAAATATGAATCGCTTCCTCAAATTTAGTACATCAAGATGAATAAAAATTGCTTCTTAATAGACTACTAATAAAGAGTAATAGGATGAATGTACATCACTTTTATTTGACTTTAACTTTTCAAAAAAAAAAAAAAGAAAGGTGTTTGGAGCATAAAATAGGCAAAGAGTGGTAGCTATAAACCCCTAATTCTTATCTCTAACATTGAGTTAGAAAAGGCTTAAAAGTAGTTAAATGTTTAAAAGTTGAGTTTGAGGTCCAGATTATTATGCCAACTTCGAGGTCAGGATTATGCAATTAATTTCAAGCTTGAGATTATGCAATCGAGTTCAAGGTCGAGATCGTCTATTGTGTTTAAGTTTAAGATTATGTCGTTGATTTCAAGGATGGACTCATGAGCAAGATCGAGATCCTCTTATTAGAGATCATACTTACTCTTTATATTATGAGGGGAAAATTCTCTGTTTTCTCTATTTACTTGCCTTTGGCAATTTCTTTCTCATTTGTTCCCTTCTCTACTTTAGGGCTCTATAACATCGGCCACTCCTTGTCATGTGGCTTGTTTCAACTATGTTATCAACTTTATCTTTATGTCCATCTAGTTAATACTTCCATGGGACGACATAGGAACTTTTGTATGGAAAAGATTCAGGAATTTTGAATACTCGAGGCTTCATATCTTCCTTCCTCGTAGATAAATCTTTTATGATAATTGGTAGAGGTTTAATTTATTCCACCATAAATAGTTGTTTGTCACACCATTTGACCATATTAACCTAGTGTTAATTATGGGTAGGTAGAGGATTATTGATGACATTATATTTGTTTTCTAGTTCAAAGCTTAATACGGCTGCATCTACCAAAGATTGGACCTTATTCTTGAATGCAGGACAGTTTTCTATATCATTCCTTTCTATTCCAAAATGTTATTGACAACTCGCTGTTGGGTTATTCCATGGAGGATAAGGAGCTTGTAATGGTTTAATATATGGTGGCACCACTAGTCTGGTTATTATATATTATGGGATCTGTCGTATGTTCAGATTTAGAGTCTGAGAAACTTTGATGTATGATAGGTATTATGTAGAGACTGTGTTTATCGATTTTTAAAAGGTTAATTGAGTGATATAATTCACTTTACCTTCTTTTTTCTTTACTATAGGGGCTTTTCTCATGGTAAGATCATCTAGCATTCTGGTTCTAAATGCATTCTTTATAAATTCACCAGTCTGGACGATCCTTGTGAATTTCTCTCTAGTCATGGAAACCATATAAAAAATAGAATGAAGGATGTAAAGTTTCCAAGAAGGTTAGCGAAAACTTTACTTAGTAAGTGCAGGCTAAACTTTGGCGACCATTTGTTGCCATCAAGTTGCATATTCCTTAAAGGTTTCATTGTTTCTTTTGAACATATTTTAGAGCATGACTCGGTGAAGCCCTAACCCCTCCATGTGTTATTAATGGGCTAAGAAAGCACTGGTTAAGTCTCTCCAAGACTAAATCTTGGAAGGCTCTAGATTGGTATACCACTCCAAACGTCCTCTTTCAGGCTGTCTTTAAAATAATCAACTAAGAGCTTTAGTTTGGTCTCATACTCATGCATCTTGGATAAATGCATCTTTAGGTGGGTATGAAGACATCTCATTCCATCATATTTGTCAAACTTAGGCACATTGAATTTAGGTGGTATCATAAAACTCAATATTAGGTTAAATTTAGTTATATTGATCTCACTTGTTTCTCATTCTTGCTTAAGGACCTTCATTTGTATGTCAAGTATTTCACTTTTGCTAAAAGCTCCTAATTTATGGCATCAGTGTTCCTTATTTACTTGTATTCAAGTTGATCATTTATATGCTAAATATATTCCACTGTTGCATGTTTTTCCTGATTTTGGGATGCTTTTACCATGGTTAGACTCGTAGGTTTGAGTACAAAAATTTCTCAAAAAGATGTTTTTTAAGGGTTCCAGCTTTTATAAGATTTTTTTCCCTTAAACAATTTACCAAAAGATGTCATTATCTACTGGATTGAGTTTGCATCATGTTTTGTAATTCTTGGTAATTGTTCATCATTTTTCAATTATGGGTTTCTTGTGCAGCTTGAATTTTAGCTTGAATCTGTTCAATTTTCTTAATTTTGGCTAATTTCTTATCCATTTTCATTTCGTCTGGATTTTGAAATTTGAGATTGTACTTCTTAGTGACTAGGTATTGCTTAGCTTTATCTATTTTCTTCAATTAATTTTAATTTAAAGAGTTAATATCACGAGTAAGCATGTATGTGTGAAAAATAGACATGGAATTGGTGTAGTACCTAGATCAACATAGAGCTAAAAATAAAGATTTTATTGAGAATCTAATGAGTATTTTAAATTGGGTTCATAATTGAATACATCAACTGTGCAAAGGTCCATTTTTCTTCTTCTGGACATTCTGATGATTTGGTCTTGGCATCATCCAATTCCTTCTTCATGAGGTTTGCAACATCTATAATTTGTTATATCTAGATCAAAATTGATTAGAGGTCACTTTTGTTAGCCTCAATTTGTGACTTGCACTCTCTTTTGTTATGATACCAAAATGCATAGATTTCTTTAGCATTAAACTTCCACAGAATTGCCTATTTGTGAAAACTCTATCACCTTATTTAATTTCTTAAATTGATGATATCTTAAATGTAGCCCATCTTTAACGTCTTTTCTTGGTTCAAGATGGTCATCTGGCTGATATCATATCTATATTTTGCCCTAAATCTTTCTTGTCACGGTTAGTCTTTTTCTCAGTTTTTCATTTTTTTTCTTCTCCAATCACTTAAAATCTCCGGAGTTTCCTCTATTTGCTTTCTTGAGATCTCTTTGCCCGATCTTGGATTATTCATTTGTTCCTTTAGAGACGACATCAGTTGGATGAGTTTTTTTGATCTTCTTTTCTTTTTCAACCACACATTTTGTCATCACAATCTCCATTTTCCTCTTTAGAGACTTCGTTTCTTCATTGGCCTGATCTTACTCTTATGTCAGTTTATCAATTACTTAATCTTAAATTATAGCCTCATATTTCAAGATCTTGATCTCCTTCTTTAGTCTATCGTTTTTTGTTATCAATTCTTTGATGTCTTGGTCCCTTTGTTTCTTAAGGGTCGATCTAGGAATTAATATCGAGATTACAGTGGATCGATATTAAAGCAGCCAAACAAGTAAGTGTAAATCTTTGATCAAGTTTTTACTCCACTGATGATATCCTGAATAGGTTCCTAAAGTAGGCTTCCATTTTCTTATGTAGTAAAGTTAATCTTATCCAAATATTTCATTCTGTGTCTTGCTTAAGGATGAATTGTTTGATTCCCAGCTACCTGAGAATTGGCTAAGACATATATCTAGAATAACTTTATATACATGGCAACACTATGGTAGATCAATTCTTAGATCAATAGAGAACTTTTTCATAGGACAACCATGGTACCATGCATTTGACATTTATTTCTTTTAGAGTATGGAGTACCAAAAATCACTCAGATAGCATTTTTATTTTAAATTTGTCGTTTTTGTAAAAATTTGTAATTGGGTTACAATGTAGATTATCTTTTAATGCTTTCTCTTATCTAACCAAATGATTGTTTAACCAAATGTACAAGATTGACATTCCCATGGTCTTTCCATTCCCTGAGGTTTTACAATAAGATAAGGATTTATGGGTCTTAGCAAGAATAACAGGGGTTGGGTCTACCTCTTATCCGATTATTTCCATAAAAATCCAATACAACCAAATTAACATATTTGATTGCTTTTAGCAGGATTACTTGTCCGTATATCAAGGTAGCTAAGATAGTCGACTCGCTTGGCTTATTGATATGTTGTTATAACAGATTAAATAAGTAATTTTTCCTTAACCAGTCTTCACATCCTTTACTTTTGGTCTCTCTTATCAATTCTTCCTTAGAGATCTGCATATCTTTGATAAACTTTTTTATTTTTTGGACTGCAATGCTTTTTGTAATAAAGACCTTATAAGGCTTGAGGGACTTAATCCCTAGTGAGGACATGTATTTTTCAGGACTAAGTGTGAGATCAACCTCTCTAAATTTGAATATCTTTTATGTGGGAGCCCAAAAATGCATTACTGCTCTTAGTAGTGATTCACCAATTTGGATAGAGATCAATGCTCCAATATGTCCATATATATTTTGTAATTCCTTTTTCTACGATGGACTAACCCGATCCTAGATGGCTCTCAAGGCTATAAGATCATTTTCTTTTGACATTACACTGATTTCAGGGAATGATTGGTGAGAAAGAGGACATCTTAGTTTATCTCCATGTTTAGATTATTCATTCTCTGCCATTGCTACACTTCTTTATAAGATGTCAGACTAACCTAGTCTTTTAATCTACTCATTTTGATTCTTAAATTGAGAATAAAGCTCTTATAACTTTATAAGGATGTGAACTTTAATTCTCAATCTCATGAAACATGAATAAAACAACATTTAGGACTTCTATATTTCTATCTCCAACTATGTTTGTGACCTAATGGTGTTGTAAGATCCTAGTAAGGTTGACATAGGTTTTGTTTCAATATGTAGGGCTTAGCCTAAAATCAGGCCTTCAAGTTTTAAAAAGCTCTAGGTCCCTAGATCATCTTACACCTCTAATCATCAATATCATTAGTGTGAACGCTAAAAAGCATCACGAGAATGATACCAACACCTGAAGTAAGGTTTGGGTAAGATAAGATGCATCAAATATATAGAGATTAAGTGATCTCTTGAATGCCTTCATCTCTTTATCCTTTTAAAATAGAGTGCATACCACAAAGGGCTGAGCTTGGTTTCAGCTCAATGCATATGCATGTGCATGAACATGAGTGTGTGACGTTTCTATCACAAAGCAAAAGTGAGAAACAAGTATATATGCAGTAAAAGATGTTAATATGCCTTACTTGAGGTCAAGTACAAATATGCAACACATTGAAATTCTAAACCTGACATCGGGTATAGTCAACAAATTTTTTTTTTTTTATTTAGAAGACATGAAAACTAAACCTTAGGTTGAGTGTTCCTAACTTGATATTGGGTTCTCTAAACTCTAAATCAGGTATATATAATTGGGATCAAAATCAAATTAAAATTTCAAAGTATAAGATATCAGTTCTACTTAAATTTGGCTTGACTCTCTAAAAATAATTTCCCAATGGAGTCGCCGGTTGTCATAACCAGACATTTTCTAGGGAAGGATCAAGTGTGAGAAAAATTATTTTTTGGTTTTAATAAAGGAGTTATCACCATTTTTTTTTTATGGTGTGATTAGCCTTTAATTTATTGGAAAACTTCTTTTTCTCTTAAAAAAGAGAAAAATGAACTCTATCTTTGAAATTAAGCAATGGTCTACTTTATCAGATTTAGGGTCAAAAGTCGAGACCTTTACAAATGCTTAAAAATTGGTCCTATTAAGCAAAATGATCTCATGTCGTTAACTTATAATAATTTGAAATTGATCCCAAAATAATTGTTTGACTTTACACAAGAATCTCAATTTAGTTGACATTAGATTTTTCATTCTAGAAAAACAAATGTGTTTTACTTTAGATATTAGAATGTAAACTTCATCAAATTCTTTTCTCTTAAACAAATTTAGAAATTATGGAATGTGCTACAAAATAAACAACCAGCAGAGGAATAAAATATAGAAGATCATCTTTTATTCATTTTCGTAAAATAACATTTACAAAGCAATAGACCATCAATTAGTTTTGCACAGTCTCTGTCAGTTGACAGGCAGACAATCTTAAGAGAAGGATTCACTAAGAGAAATTCTAAGCCTTAAAGCACTAGCCTTCAAAACTCAGTCGTGTCGCCAAGACCGAGAGGTTATTAATGGGGTTCAAAGATTCTCTTGTGACTGTACAAGCATATCACAAAAAATCTAGATTGTAGAGATTTTGTTCTTTCTTAGATCTTTTTTAATTGTCCATCCATGCTTCAACTATTAAATGAGCAATCTATTTATAAGAAGGAAGCAGGATAAGTTTTGTCGAAGTTTTGAAACTCTACTGTAGAGAAAAAGGAGCTACGATGTGATTAATCCAATCCTAAAATTCAAAATTCTTTCACTAGATACTGGACATTCTTTGTGAATAAGTTTAGGACCAATCTAATCTTGACATTCAAAAAATCTATCATTGGATAATGTGTGCTCTATACGGATAAGCTTGGGATAAACTTAATCTTGAATTCAAAGTTTTATTATGGGAGAAAGGAGATTACACTGCTAGAATATTCTATGAAAATTCCATTAGAGTCATCCACTAACATTTTTGAGCTTTTACAATCCTTCCTCTTCAAGCTGTTGTATCTAAATCTTGATGAGAGATCGGGATAAACCACATCAAGGTAATCCTCATCGAGGTAGTCTGTATCAAATATCAGGATAGTCCACATAGAGCTAATCCATATCGAGGTAGTCCATATGATGCTAATTCACATCGAGACCAATCTGAATGCCCTGACATAGGATTAGGGTTGGTTATATCATGTGTTTTCATTATGAAGCTATCAACCTCATCGAGGTGAAGTGTGCTCAGAGCTATATTCGATCTCACATCGAGGTGAAGTGTGCTCAGAGCTATATCCGATCTCACATCGAGGTGAAGTGTGTTCAAGCTACTCCTGTTAGGGTACAATAGGCATGACCTCTCTTAATAGCATAACCTTGATATTAAATTTGACAAATAAGGTTGATCTCAAACTCCACATAATCCCAATCTAGAGCATAAACTCGACCTTGAAGTTAACTTTCCATATAGCTAAAATTAGGTATTTACACATATGAGAGCCTCTATCTCTTTTTTCAACTACCGATAATCTTCTATGTCATGCCCATGATCTTTTGGAAACAAGTGCATTTGGTTCAATCTCTCATGTTCAAATTTGAATTCAGTCTCCTTGGCCATCTAACATGAGAGAACATGTCTTTGAGATGTTGTTAATGAGGTATACTGTTGATTTTTTTTTTAAGTGTCTTTGATCTAGAAGGGGACCTTTCCATAGAATTAGGTCCATATTCCTTCCCTTTTTTCCATTGTTCAAAATTTGCCTCGAGATCTCCCATAAAGGAGGTGCTTCAATTTGGTAGTGTTGAGGTGCCTCCCTAGTTTTCCACTTTAGAGCCGCAACTTCACTAGTGATCATTAACCTTCTAACTTCCTCATTCCTTTTCTTGATTCATGTACTTCTCTACTTTTGCTGGGAGTTCTTCATTCCATTGAGAGTTTCCCTATTAAGGGCTTCATGAAAAAGTCTAGCTAATATTCCTTTTTTGATGGCCAAAATTGCAACAGACTACTCTGCCTCCTTGATTTTCACCATTACATTTATGAATTTTTTTTTATATTTCCATAATAACTCCTTTGACCTTTGTTTCAAATGGAAAAGACTAGATATGCTAACTTTTTTCACCATGCTACAAGCAATTTTGCTAAGAAACGTTTGACTTAAGGTCTCAAGGCAATCAATGGGGTCTTCCAATAGGGATTGATACCATGATCTTATGGCTTTAACAAGTGTTGTCAAGAAAAGATTACGTTTCTAATGTTTAAGATGCCTCGTAGGCTTAGATGGTCTAACGGGCCCTCTTATCCATTTTTAAATGGCTTGAACTACGGGACCACGAACTTCAAAGGAAGCGACGTTATCAATATTTCAGCAAATAAAGGATAATTAACAACTTGTTGATATTAGTCCACTTTGTCGTCCTTATCTTGCTAAATATGCATAAGTTTGCATGGTTAACGTTGCATTTCCACCATATCCACAAGGGTTATTTTAGAATTGCATTCACATTTTTTATTATTCCTTTCCTTTTTGATGGTTAAATTGATTAACTTGCCATCACTTGTTCTTGGATGGTTAATTTTTGGCACGAGTTGGGGTTTAACTTCTCTGGCCATTTCTTAGACATTAAAGGTGACACAATCTAGATTTGATGATGTTAGTTTCCTTTTAATAGGCATTCCATAAAAGGTTAAAAAACACTTGCTAGTTGGTTCATTCTCTAGTTGAACTAGTGAAGGTTAATTTAATGGGGGTCTTCTAGTTGGTTGGATTATGGGTGTTGAATTGAACTAGTACAAGTTTGCACATGAGTATAAGTCATGTCCCTTGCTTGGCTCTGGGGAATTTCATAGAGGATAAGGCCTCTTGTTGCACTCGTGTGTGATGGTGGGGCCTTATGTTAAGCGACTAAATGAGGGACTAGCGTGAGGGCAATAAAGAGCCTTCCCCAAATGAGATCAACAACCAAGGTCGTGGGTTAAGAGTCTATGACCTCATCGCTAACCATTACTGCCTCTTAGTTCATCGATGATGGTTGACTTAATGAATGTGTCTTTCTTACTGACATAGCTTTTCAATCAACAGGATTTCCTATAGATGGCATCATTGATGCTTCAATTTTTTAGCGAACTAGTCCTCGATCATTAAAGCTTCAAAGTTTTTTTAACTTGAGGAGTGGGAACTTCTGATGCAAAGAGATACAATAGCATCTATGATTGGAGAAGTCTTCTAATGATCAAGTGAGTTGATAAACAAGCAAAGTAATAGTACTAAAAAGAGTTTATCTTCTACTTATTTTCCCATGGCTTTTTGTAGGATTTTTCATGTATGTTTTGGCTTTTTACCTCTTATTGCAATTGGTGTGGGATGGCTATTTAGCTATATGTTCCATATGTTAGGTAATGTGATAGCTCTAGCATTCTATTATTTAAAGGTGCTCTAGTTATCTTTAATTTTGTTAGTCCCTCCTCTAATATGACTGGTTGTTTAATGAACCTTAGTCAAGTGGACCTTAACCGAATAAGTTGTTGAACATTAGCTTTTTAGCTTGGGAAAATTGTGGCTCATTATAATCTAAGACTACTAATAGACATATCAATAATAAAAGCTATTTGCAAAAAAAAAAAAAAAATTCAAATGACTAAAGGTTATTGTTCTTTTTAGTATTATGCCACCAAGGTCTTACTAATATGTATGCCTTAGTGATTTTGTTATAATAGATGTGGGCTTAAATATTTTGGGATTGAGGTTGAATGTGATACTCCTTGCCCCCATCCTAGCTGATTGTACTTCTCCATTCCTTAATCATTTGTGTTGTCATGTTACCCTTAGTTTTCTCTAGCAGTTTTATTTAGGTAGAAATCTTGGAAAACTGGATTGAATTAGAAAGGTAGTACAATTCCCACATTATGTTGTTATACTATTTCTTTTACCCAATCTCTGGTTAGGCGATTATTGATATATGGCTAACATCATTGACTCGACTTAAGATAAGTTGTGAAATTAGCCCATGTTAATATTGGGGTTCAACTCTGTGAAACCAAGCCCATTCCAAGGAAAAGCCCAACTCTGACAAAAGTTTATTGTAAAGGAAGGGATGTGACAAAGAATGAACCATCTCATGAAAAGAACCTAACTTATTTCCATATGTAAAGCGTCTATCGCATCATATCATGTCATATAACTGTAAAGGATCATCATTTTTTTCATACAAATACCATAAACATATGGTATTTAAAGCATGTTTCATATGAAAATGTTAGCATTCATACATTGTACAAGTAAGCTGATATATAAAACCAAAGAAGTTTTCTTTTACATTATATGCCTTAACCATCTTGCAATATAGACATAAACACAAAACTCCTCACTAGTAGTAAATGTACAAAAGTGCTAAGGTTTGTTGAGGACTTCACTTTCTTACTTTACTAGTTAGAAAATTTATTTGTGATTTAATGAGTCATAACTTAGTAAGTATAAATATACAATAATAATTAATCATACCAGACATATTATTCAAATCACAAGTTACTAATAAACATGTTATTTTTACCTATTAAAGATCAAAAGTAAATAAATATATTCAAGTGATATGCATTTTCATTTTTTTTTTATGTTGGGGCCGATAAGTAAATTCTCAAAAAATTTCATGTGAACATATCGATCTTTAAGATCATAATTATATCTATGTATTTTTTGTATCATCAGCTCATGGCCAAAGAAAGTGATTCCTTATCATCCACCTTTCGTCAATGGAGTATTCTCATGTCATATATGGAATTGCATAGCTTATCAAGTAAGTCACATCTTATTTATCTCTTTTTTTATTTAGTTATGCAAATACCCATCCAACAAATCAAACGTACTTTTAAATGTTCAAACAACAATTCAAAGCACTAATTCATTACATAACTTAAACATACAACCTCTTTTTACACATTCAATCATATAATTTACTTATACTTACCTCTTATAGCTTTAAAAGATTTAATATCTATGTAAATTTCCTCCTTCTTGCCTTTCCTCACCTTTTAGTCATCCTATAAGTATTAATTTAAGATATACTATTGTGACATATCCAAGTATAATCATGCAAGATAGATGAGCCTAATTTGAATTCTTGTTTTCTTAACTTCGTTGCACTTTACTTAGTTCTTATTCTTATGCTCAAGTTTACTTCTTTTTTATACATAACAAAGTTATTGCTTCATATTCCATGTACTGAAATTAATTATTTGGATATAAGTTAAATTTTCTCTTTAAACCTAACTAAGTTAACATTTTACTAAATTTCATTTTCTATAGCATATCCTTTATTTTCAGCCTTAGTAATCTAGCCATAGCTCTTTTGCTTCTTCTTATTTAGCCAAGTTGTTGTGTAATCATTTAGTTCAGCTTCTTAGCTATTAGTTTTATGTTTTATGTTTTACTAAATTCAAACTTCAAATTAACAAAATTTGTGTCTTAATTTGCTACCCTAAAAATAGGGCACTCTTATGTTCTTCAACAAATCTCTAATCTTAATCTTCATACATAGCTCGAAAATCATACCTTCACTCATTATATAGATCAATTAATCATACAAGATGATACAAATAAAAAGTAATCTTGAAACTCTAGCTTATTTTACTTACTTTCAAGTTGATTTGAATCACTCCAACTCAATTCGTTAACTTGTTTATCTAGTTCTTTCTTCTTTAGTTCTTTTCTTTCCTTATCTTTTTTTTCCCTAAAATTTCATGTAAAAGAAATGTAGCTTGAGAGATTTTATTCAATTGCAAAGATATGGTTTTTAAGAAAAAAGAATGATGAAATGTTATTGTCTCTTGGTATATAAGGTTTTGATAAAATTACTAGGTGTGTTAGTCTCATACATCCACTTAACATCTCACTTTATCTAATTATCTTTTAATCTTTATAAATTTCAGTTCACTCCTTATAATTTATGTAATTCATAACATGTCTATCATACCCTTAAATATTGACAACAATTTTCTAGAATTCATGTAACCTATACATAACAATTCTTAATAAGCACAAAGTACATAGTTTGCACATGTAAATACATATATATATATATATATGACTATATGTGTGCCTATAGTTATGGTTTGTGAGAGTATGGACATTACATCTTGCCTTGTACGCCTGCGAGGAGTCATCACTAGTGGCAATTAATTAAGCACACAACCTTTATGGCGTTGCACATCATTATGGAAGAAGAACATGGTCTTTTGACAAAGAGAAGGAAAAAGCAATGACACCCAGATATAGAAAATATAGGGGATCAATGTAAGGGGTTAGACATTCTGAGCATGAGTGAGTGAGATAAGGCTTATCATTAGGCTCATGGCCATAGCTTGACTTGTTTACGGCCCCTGGCCTATGAACCAGCTTATTTATGGGCCAACTTAATGGGTTTTAGCTCAGCGTTTTTAATAAGTGAATTGGACTTAGGCTACACATCTTATAAATGGACAAGGCGTTGGTCTTAAATTTTAAATCAAATCGCACTATGAGTCAACTCGTTAATATCAAATGGATTAATGAGCTAAACCTTTTTATTCTATTTAAATTTAACAAAATTTATATATCAAATTTCAAAAATATACAAAGTTAATTTATCAAAACCATTATAAAATATTTTTTATTTAATTTGTACGTTCTTTATAAGTTAATTCAAAAATAAAATTAATATATTTGTTTTTAATTAAATGTTATTAACATTATTTAAAATCTATCTTATAATTAAAAAATAATATATATTATTCATTGATTTTTTATTTCGATATTACACATACAAAATATATTAAATCTATCACATGCTTAGTATTTTAGAAGTTTAAATTAGTTTAATAAATTTTTATATAATTTTGTTTAATTTTTAAAATTTTAGTTATTAATATTATTTTAAAAAATAATAAATACATTTATCTATCAAATTGATTTATATAAAATTTATTAAATTTATTGATATATAATCTATTTAAAATTCATAAATTTACCTGCTTAAACTTTATTGAAATAATTCCTTAATGTGACTGACGATTAAAGTTTATAAATAAATTACAAGGCACATATTTTTTAAATAAATAATTTTAATTTAATTTATTATTGTAAAATATTTGTTAAATTTTATTATAAATTAAATTTAAATTATCATTTTATAGACCCAAGCCATCTAACTCGTCCCATTACCCACCTTGAAAGTGAGATGGTAAAATTACGGATGGATAGTGATGCTACTCATTGTTACCTGTGTCCATCTTGGCAAGCCACTTGGTGTATATCACAACAGCAAAGAGATCAATAGTTTGTCGTGAATTGCCAATCGAGGCTTCAGGTAATTCTTACTGCTCACATCTTAGCAGTATCAACAAAAGATTTTTCTGGGATATGGGCAGTGTTACTTGATGCCACCTGATATTTTACCACAAAGAGAAACGAAAAGCCTCTTACATGAAAGCTCCAGGAAAGTTGGAGAGAAAAGAAAAAAGAAAAAGAAAAGAAAGTGCTGCACACCAGTCTTGTATCAAAACTTACACACTCCTTGCCCCTAAACCCTTAATTCCTACTTTCACGGTCCACAAAACCTCAAAGCTCTCGTCACTTGCCAGTCAGCCACGCAGCATAGCACAAAGAGGCATCTATACAGTTCAATACAAGCAAGACAACCAGAAATGGTAACCAAAGCATGGAAGATAATACCCAGGCCATTGATCGAAACAATCTTAAACAACCACGCCCAACACCACCGCGTCCCTCAACCCCTCATCCTCCATGGCCCCCGTGGCGTCGGCAAAACCACTCTCATCCTCGAACGTAATTCTCATTGCGCATTCTGAAAGTGCTTTTATTGCTTCATTGAAAAATCGAAAGTTTCGAATCAAAGCAACTTTCTCTAACTCTTGATTTTCTTCTTTCTTTCTCAGGTCTGCTCGGGGACTGGAACAAAGACCCCCACCTCACAGGTTACATAGACTTCGCTCAATCAATCAAAGACCATCACCCACAGTACAACCATTCTTTCCCTTGGGCATCTTGGTCTAATTGCGAGCCGCCTACTTTGTCTAATTGCCGAACCCAGCTCGAGCACTGCCTCGAATCAATGGCTCAAAGGGGTGTCAAGCTTGGTACTATTAGCTCCCATCAAATCTTCTCTGCTCTCAACAAGTGGCATGGTCTTAGCACAGCTCTTCGCGGCATACTTCAAAGCAATAACGCTTCAAAAACTGCCCTATCTGATAGGCTATCGAGCTCGGTCTTGTGGGATCGGGCGGTTTTCGCGCTATCTGCTCGATCAAATGCCGTAGAGATTGACAGCATTTTGGGTTTGGGGGAAACAAGCAAAAGTTTGTCCGTTGAAGAAGCTTCTTATTGTAGGGAGGCCATAGTGGCATTGAAATTGGCAAAGGAAGTGATTAAGATGCTACAAGGGTGGAGAGCTAATGCTATTGCTCATTTAAATAGGACTGGTGGGTTCTCAAGGTCGTTGGCAAACTCATGTACTGATTGGCCTTGTTTGTTGCTGGAATTGTTGTCACAAGCTGCAGAGATTGGTTATTTTCAGGTAACCAACTAGGTAGTTTGTAATACTGTGGTATGGTTGTGCAAATCCTGAAATGAATCAGTAATACGGTTATAAAGTGGTCCATATTTTGTATGGTGCTAACACCTTACCTGATATGACCAACAAATTGTTTTATGTAGATTGTGTTAATGCTTGTTACCATAGAATGTCATGGTACTTGAACAAGGTGGGCTTCTGGTGGCCGCTAAATTGTGTTTGCATTGACTGGACAGCCAAAGCTGATCATAAACAACATTGACATTCTACTGCATGCGGCATCGACTGATGATGCTGCTGTCTGTGCGTCAACGTATCATGACAGTCTTATATGGAGAATAATTGCTCTGGGTGCAAATGAACGGTGCCTGCCTGTCATACTTGTGACATCGGATAGGTCAGCTGGATTCCTATCTTGCTGTTTCTGTTTATTGCCTGTTCATTATTTTGTATGGTTTGAATTACTTTTACCATTTTCCTTAATGGTTTCATAAGCTTCTCCATTATTTTCTTGATCAGAATAAGCTTCTCCATCATTGTCTTTATCGGAATAAGGTTGTCCATCATGACGGTGAAACAATTAATATATGCTTATGTCATATTGTTGCACATCTCATTTACTTTTATTCTAGGCGTTCGGATCTTGGCTTATGCTATGGGTTGGAATTGAGTACCAAATCCTCAGGTTTTTTTCTTTTAAAAAGAAATATTTCCAACATATTTCTTCTGTAGTTAAAACATTTGCATATTAGAATCAACTCTATTACTGACCATGAAGTTTCGGAATTTCAAATTTTTCTGCAATTAGCCAGAAAAAAAATGATATCGTTGTCAATATAAATCACATTTCCTTCTATCTTGTGTCCATTCAGTATACCGTCTTTCGTTTGAGGATACTACATCTGTGAACTACTTTTATGGTCTCATAATAACCTTGAAGTTTTAGAATTCATTTTTTTTTTTCTGAATTAGTGAGAAATTTGGTCTTATGTAAAAGGAGAAAGGCCAAGTTAATGATGCAAAATGCCTGATGGCAACAGTTTGATCAATGCTTGCTGCTTTGCTGCAGTGTGTACTTTAATGGTAGGCTCTTTCAAAACATTGGATATACATTGACACAGTCATTGTTGTACATGCTCTCATGTTTTTAGAATTACGGCTTCAAAAGGTTTTACATATCTGCCACATACGGACACATGTGAACTGATTGTTACAAAGGAACTCATATTTATAAATGCACTCCAGACTCATCAGATCTTTGGACTGCCTAACAGAATGTCTTATCTACATATATATTTGCGTATGTGTGCGTATATATAGAACACAATCATGGCATGATGAATATTTATTTGGGCCTTACATGTTTTCATTTTTGTGTTTGTTTTCCTTCTTATATGAAATGCTTAATGGCATGAGGACCGTTTTTTGGCCATCATATTTGTCAATTTTCATGTTCCTTTCATTGTTTTTTTTTTTTAAAAAAATTTAAGAATGCTATGAACTTTTATTGAAGTGCTGCATCTGTTCTTTAGATTTTTGTTTTGTGAGTTGTTTTTCTTATTTATTCTGCTTGACAAATCTAATAAGGTACTGTTATCCTCAGTTACTATTCATATCGGGCCTTTAGGGATTTTGGATTTCCAGACATTTTCATCTCTCGTGAGGTACATAGTGAAACTGTGTTTCTCCCTTTCTCCCTTTCTTTCTCCCCTCTGCACTTTCTATGTGCTCACATCCGTGTAAACTCCTATGTGCTGATGCAAGCTCACATATATTTGATTTACTTTGTTTAAGTCTATTGGTGTATATGACAATTTATACTTTTTGATTTGGCTTTAACTAATCAGCTGGTCTGATCTGCAGACTTTTGGTTGGACTCCAGAGGAAGCTAAACTGCATATGGTTACTGATTATTTCAGTAATTCAGAGGTGAGTAACTATTGTTGATTTCTTGTGCATTCTGTCTAAAACATGAAAAACGGACGAGGCACCAAAAAACGTCAGGGTGTAAGACAAAAATGAGAAATGAAAGCTGATCACTTCTCATTCCTTTTTTTTTTTTTTTTTGGGGGGGGGGGGGGGGGGGGGGGGGGGGGGGGGGGGGGCGTACTGTTTTTCTTCCAGAAAAGTTTGTACTTTGTTGCTGCAGTATCATGGATTACTGTGATTATTAACAAGTTCTGACATGAACCTTTTGAAATTGTAGTGGATGGTGATCGCTAATGTGCTTGGGCCCAATCCTCGACATCTATTTGAGCTTTATGCCCTCAAGCAAAGCAGTTATTACCGGAAGTAATGATGATTTGTTATTAACTTCGCTTAGATTTCAGTTAATTTTGGATTGTGTCAGTAGGTTGTGTTGCAGTCTCATTGTCTCTTGTATCCTCAATGTAAACAATTTTGGTCTCCAGTCACTATTTAAAGATCAGAATATAAATGCGTGTTTATAAAGAGCCTGATGTGAAGAATGACCTGTTCTCTTGCCTAATTTACTAGTTCATTTGAGTCTTGTGATCCTCTTTAGCGCTATGTATCTTATTACTCTGTCTACCTCACTTGTTTCATGCTGTAGGTTGCTGGACGACAAGGCTAATACATTTGAAGACATCATAGATGCATATTTAGCATATTTGCAAGTAAGCTTTATCAGCAAGCAGCACAAATTTTCATTTTTTTCCTCAAATGTCTTAAAACTGTCCTCCAAAGTTGATTGTTGCACTAATTGACAAATATTTAACCTGGAAAAGTTTTAAATCAACAAATAATCTATAAGGCTTCCATGATTTGTTGGTCTGTATCCTCCGTCAGTCTTGCTTCCTTGTTCAAGTTTCTTATCCAGCTTCTTGTTCTTCACGTAATAAGGTTGATAGGTGTTAGGCTTGAAGTGGTCAGTGTGAGTTGGCTTATTGACAGTTTACTTATGCTTGTTTCTATTGAATTAACATCCCAAGGTTCTTCTTCAAAGTCAAGATCCTGAACTTTGAAGAAGCCAAGAAGAAATTTAATGTTATTTGTACTGTCTGGTCTAGAATTGAAGCTCTCTTTACAGGCACCGGGGCTCCACTATCCAGGTTTAGGTAGGGAGGCACAGATACCAATCAATATGTCCTTCTCCCCTGTCCTATACTTTTAGCGTGATTAGACTATTACTATGATTTTTTTAAGCCCATACCAGAAAAACTGGAGCTGTACTTTTCATCCTCGCCAGCTATGGAAAGAGTGAGGTCTCCTTAAAGAAGTGCGGTTCATTCTTTGTGGTTCTAGTGAGCCTTCAGTATTTTGATATGAAATTATATAATATTCCTGTGCTAAGGTTTTATTGATCAACAATGTTATCTGGAATCCAAGTATGGCTTTTTATCGTTATGAGAATTTTGTTTAATGAATTCTAGTTTAGATTTACCAATTTTATCGCATATAATATTTCTATACTCTATAGCTCCTTTTTTTTCCCCCTTGTTTCTACTTTGAATTTTAATTCTTTTTATGGTTGGTCTGTTCACTATGCTTGCCTCACCTTTTCTTTCTAATAATTTGTTTTAGGTTACTGTAGTCAATCCCGCCATGAGCAGGGCCTTAGAACTACTTCAACAGTTTGCTGTTGATGCACGGAGTGGAAAGATTTCAAAGGACAAATTATGTTTCGGTTCTCCTTGGAGGCATCCTCCACATTCCGAGGACCATAATCTGTGCTTGGAATGGGCTAAGATTCAACTAATGGATTTTGTTCAATCTATGGTCAATGCAGAATTTGGGGTAATATTCTTTTAACCCTTCTGAGTGTAGTTGCTTTGTGTTTTGTTGGAGCAATGCCTGTTCTAGGCTTTTTTTTTTTTTCCTTTTGCAGGTGGTATGCCCATTGTTATATTGAAATAAATAACCAATTCTTTCTTCTCAACTATTTTATTCTGTAGACAATGATTATCTCTGTGATATTGTAGTCATGCTCTATTAAATTGTCAATTTCAATCACAAAACACTTGTCTAGGGTATTATAGGATGCATGATCTGGATCTTCATCTTCTTAGCTTCCTTGTTGCAGGTAAATTACCTAGCTGACTATAGCCTTGAAATCTTGGATGATCCTTCTGCTGTTGCATTGCTGGAGGTACTTGTGTTCTTCTTAGTATGGATTTAGTTAAATTTTCTGTTTCTTCTAGTTTTTAATTGCCGACGTATGCTCTTAAACCTTTCCCCAAATCTGTCAAAGTCCAGAGACCAAAGTTTTGAGAGTTGATCTTTGTTTATTACTTCCCTTCGTTCAAATTTTATCATATAGCTGATTTTCACTCATTATTTTTGAACTCTATGCCTACTGGATATTACAAAATCTTAGGAATCGCTTAAAATACATGATATGTGACATGTTCAAGATAACTCAAAATTTATTTGTCAAATTCTTTGTGATATGAACTTCTATAGATTCATTCACACAAATTAAACCCATGCTCCTTTGTTCCTTCTTAAACACCTATTTTATTTTTCAGGTCGGCTTGCTCTATGTTCAACGGGAACCATCTTTCATTCGTCCCATATCTATAGGCATTCAGAGATGCCTTGTGAGATGGTGAGTAAAATTATCCATTGTAGAAATTACGCAAAAAGAAAAGGCTGGAGTATTGTATGCTCACCTATTAAACAATTGGTGCAGGCTTGTTCAGGAGCGTTTGCAAATGAGTTCGTGGAATGTTATTCGGTATCTGTGGCAGCGAACTATACGTGGCCGTAGCTATCGTCATTTGATGCTACAAGTGGGCTATAAATAGAACACATGTATGTCTTCTCATCTGCTTTTACATTGTGCCAAAATGACTGCTTTGGGCATTAACTGCCTAGAGAACATACTGGATTTGGGAGTCAGGCTAGTGCATTTTGATCTTTTTAGTTTCCTGGAAGTGCTCCTTTTGCACATTTGGTGGATTAGTAAGATTTTAGAAGTCATAAACTCTTCTTTGTTTCTTGCTTTGGTGAGCTGTGTTTTTGTGGAAATAGTTATGAAGAAGTTGAATGCGTACTGGTTACCTGGATTTTAAGAGTATTAAATGGCTCTTCTCAGTTCTTTTTCATGTATGATTCTCATAAATCGTTATCAAATAATACATGGTTATGTACACACTTAATATGCTCAGAATGTTATGAATGTTGATTCTTTTGACCAGCTATGGGCTTTGTTATGTGATGGCATATAGAAATAATTTACCTTGGTTTCTGTTTCAGGGCTCTTTTGACGAACACATTTTCTCTGAGGCAGGTTATTTGAAGGGTCACCTGTAAATATAGGTATTCCTTAGGAATGTAGATTATCTTGGCAACATGCTTTTAGTCCATGTTTCTTCTTCTTCTATTAAGAAGGCAATATCATTACTTCAGAGTTTAGAGATCATCATCTACATGCTTTCCACATCCCTACATGGTCGCACTTTCTCAATTCTTTAAGAAAAGGGTAAATATGAAACATGATTGTTGTTGTCATGTGTACCCTCTTCTTTTTCTTTTTCTTGGAAAACAGAGCTAAATTTCTTAAAATAAATTGTGATTCAGAATGATGTATCTTTTTTTTTTATTCAAGGCTTATTTGAAAAGCCACTCTCTTGCTCTTTCTTGGGAAGTAAACCAATGGAGGGAAGCTTAGCACACAGGGATGTGCAAGAGAGTCTTTGTGCGGAGATTTACAAGTAAATTACTGTTGCGATAGTGTCCCCTTAATTTGAGTTTTATGCTTCCTAAAATGTTGTTATGTCTTCTTGTCAGCTTTGACTGTAAGCAGGCACAACGTACAATCTCAAAGCTGTATCCCTGGGGATCTTTAATGCATCTGTAAGGTTTCTCTTGTCGTCTACAAGCATAAGCTTTTATTTGCTTCATCTTTCAGATCATGTTTATTAGTAATCTGCTCACATGTAGAACATGGAGGTTTAAAGAACTTAGGTATAGGTGGCAATCCGTCCTTGGAAGTACTTTACTTTGGATTGTGTTTCCGATGCATGAGATGTGTATTTCTTTTGCCTGTTAAGACAAACTTAAATAAAAGATATGATCTTACCTTATGTTATTGGAGGTAACTTTACGTTTCAGCTGGACAAACATGATAATGTTGTTTGTATGTGCAGGTTGCTTTGGAGCAAGCCTTTCATTTTCAACAGTATCGAAGACTTAGAACATACGACCAACAAAGGCACCTTAGGGATCTACAGACTCTGAAATGTAAACAAGGTCAGTCTAGATCAATGGCTCTATCTTCAACTATTTGGATTCTTTAGAAGTTCTTTGTAACTTTTACAGATTTCATTGAACAACTTGCTAGTCGCAAAGAGATATACAGAGGGTCTTTTAGTCTATGTCAATTAGGTGCAACATTTTTATAATAATATTTACCTTTTTTCTTTACCAAATTGCATCATAGCTTACCCAGATCTATTTGGGTTTTTCGTCTTGTAATTGTACAGAAAGGATTAGGTTTTAAAGCACTTATATGTCATTTTGTTTACAGATAGTAGATCTTTAAGCAAAACAACTTTGATACACAATACAAATGGGTGTACAGCTAGATGTGCTTACCTTGCATGTACTCACCTAGTTTCCTTATTCAACCTCTGGAAACATTTGATTACCTGTTCTCCTCCTTCTCTCTCTTTCTCTCTCTCTCTCTCTCTCTCTCTCTCTCTCTCTCCCCCCCCCCCCTTAAACTGGACGTATGTGTTAAATTTGTTGCCATGAATTCTCATTTAATGTTCGGTGATTTGGATGTCTAACTCCATTATAACTTTAACAAATAGGGTTATAGAATTTGTACTGTGCAATTTTTGGAGATGTTTGATGATCAGAACTTGTATGTTCATTAGGATCCATGCAATAAGAAAGCTTTTTGTTAAGATAATCCATGTGGCTTTTACCTATGAGCACCTGACCTGGGCCCAAGCAAACCCCAAATCTACAGGAGCCTTTGCACAATCATTACTTCACGCTGCTTCCCCGTCATTCTTTTCATTGTCCTCGTTCTGCCAAACTTTCTTTGAAAAGCAAGAATTTGAATCTGTTATTATTGAGGAGGAAAAGAACAGTAAGTGGTGCTAATCCACAGAGTTGGACAAAGATTAGAAACAGATCTGGGAAGCCCGACAAACGGTTTTAATTAATATAATTTAGTGTGTACCTAACTGGTAAGTGGTGCCGCATTTTGTGGCATTCTTTTCTGAGTTAATTGGAAATCATGTCGGTCGGGTTGATAGTTGAGTAACTTTTTGTCATACCCTACCCTTTATTTTCTTTAATGGCGTCCCATTTTTGCCTCCAGATGTATATATATCTACAAAATTTGAAGCTGAAAGTGGTTTAATCAGATTCAAAGGCTCTAACTACCAAATCAATGCAAAACACCAGAAACGAAAACAAGTGGGAAAATTTCAGGATCTCCACCTTGAAGGAACATTGGGTGCAAAACAGGGGAACAGACACACACCTACACACCTTACAATCACGTATTAAAATAAAAGATACAAAAGAAAAGAGGGATGCAGGTGTTTGCACGCTGAGGAACTAGCTTATTCGTCCAACGGGACATACATTTCTTCCCTCACACGCCCAACAAAAAAATAAGTCGTGTCTGTTTGCTGTTCTCCAACCTCAACAAGAGGCCAAGCCCGCAATCTACATACCAGGACCCTATCGTCCACACTAAAACGTCTTTGGTCCCAGTCGAACAGTTCTTCTTGCGGGCCCGGCTTTCCCTTGCACCTATTTTAAGTCTCGGCCTTCCTCGAACTGGAAGCCGGAGTTTCTCAATCTGCCAACCCCACCATTCCCGTTCTTTGTGTCATTTTCTTTGACGTTCTCCTTTCAAATTCAAGTTGGGGACTCTTTTTCTACTGATACAGAGAGCTCAATCTGAATTAGCCAGTAAGTACATTATCTATGGCTCCATGGCTGGTCCTCTTGTTCTTGCTTCTGTTCTCACATCACTTAGCTAATCTCTACATATATTATATATGTAGAGAGAGAGAGAGTACTCTTGCTTTTCTTTCGTTAACCACATCGCGTAACTTTTATTTCTTCTGCATGAGTACTCTTTCTTATTCTTGCTAATGCAGCTTTTTGTGTTTTTTTTTTTTTAAGTTAATTCACGAGAAAGACGACGACATGGAAATTGCAGGAGCAGAGGGTGGTGTTTAGTTTATCAATTTTAGCTACAAAGACCGGAGGAATAGAAGTATGAACGGCATAGACAGGAGCAGAATCAAATGGAAGAATCTGAAGCAACGGCTGGGATTGAAGGGCATGAGCTGCTGTGGCGCCACCTGGCGTGCCAGAACCGAAGCCATTAACATCATCCAAGAATTAGAACTCGACCATCAAATCCACCCAGATGAACGCCGCACCCTCCAAGAAGTCCTCGATGATGATCAGACGGTCATCAGTCCCCCTGCTTACAGCAGCACTACCCCGCTTTTAGCGGTGGGCCATCCTCCCGCTCCTTCAGGGATGAACCTGGCCATGGCCCTCTCAGCGGAGCGTAATTTGCGGATCGTGGGTCCGGGGGAGAATGATGGGGTTCACGTCAACGTCAAGACGTTGATGAGACTGCTAGAGGAAACAGACGGCGTGGATTGGAAGAACAAGAAGAAAAGGAGGGATGGAAATGGGGTGGGGGGTGATTGGGTGTGCTGCGTGTGCATGGACAGGAACAAAGGGGCAGCTTTTATTCCCTGCGGGCACACGTTTTGCAGGACATGTTCGAGGGAATTGTGGGTCAAACGTGGATCTTGTCCTATCTGCAACCGTTCGATTCTGGAGATCCTTGATATCTTTTAGGTTTGCATAATTTTAACTGTCTCATTAAATATATTTATTTCTTATTTTTGTATCATTGAGAAAGATGGAAGATGCTGAAGAATGAAGGCTATTGAGTAGCAACAATAATGCATGCATGCAAGTTTGATGATAATGGGGAAGATTGCCTTAATGCTCATATTTTTGGTTTTTATTTTGAGTGCATGATGATAATTTTTTTAAATTTTTTCTTCTGAAAAAAAAGGTTATTAGCAGGGAAAAAATGCAATTTTTATTTTTTAATTAGATCTCTCAAGCTTTTGTATGCTATAAATAATTGCGCCTCAGCTAATCGATTAAGAACACCAGAATCTAATGTGATGAAGTTAGATTTTGAAATCACAGAAAATGACAATTTCTTTTATTATAAAATAATTATTCTAATGATGATTATGCTTTTATATTACAAACTCAATATAGTAAAGTGAAACAAAATTCAAACAAAAAATTACAACTAAATTAAAAATCAAAATTAAAGATCTATGGAAGACTTTACCCTAAAGAAACATATATATATATATATATATTTAATAAACAGACAAATTTTATTTATCTAAGTAAGCATAAGCATGCAACAATCATTTACGGGTAACAGGTAATAACATTATTTCTGTAATTTTTTTATATTTTTATATAACATATCAATTTAAGAGAATAAGCCTTTAATTACTAAGTTCTTGTTTACATGATTATTAACAAAACTTTTCATTACAATTATCTTGAAATCAACCGATCCACCACCTGCTCAACAAAAAAAATTAATGTGATTTTTGAAGATTTTTTAATTTAATTCTGAGTATTTCAAGCTAAGTAAAAAAAAAATATAGAAAACAATGTTTTTTCTTTGAGCCTATACACTATTTATGACAATTCATAAGCTCAGTTACAAAAAAAAAAAAAGGGTTATGATTTGCAGATTCCAAATCATTTTTACATGTTACTCTAATCTACCCTTAGTTAAAAACTTGTTATGAAATTTACATCATACAAGCTTAGGGCAATATACTCATCTTTTTTAGGCTTTGTTTCTTTTCAAACAAGTTCAACTGCATATCTATCCCTTAAGAAAGACCGAACTTCCTCATCATTGCAAGGCCTACTTAACAAGAACTTCTACTCTTCAACTCACAGCCCTCAATCCAAATCGAACTTGATTTTGACTAAATGGATCATAGATCTTTAAGTATGCATGCTTGATCCCATGTTCCCAAATCTTTTCGTGGATCTAATTTTTGTTTTCGTTTCACTTTCTTATTATGAATTTTTTGTGAAATTTTATAAATATTAGAAAATATTTTTTAATACAAAGTTCTTATAATAAAAAGGTTATCATTAATTTCAAAATAATTTAAAAATTCTAATAAAAATAATTTTGTGAGAAAGCTTGCAAAAATTGTTCATTAATAATTTAAATTTTACATTCCATCCACAAAATTCCATAAAAATAATGTTAAAAAAATTTAAGTTAAATTCTATTGATTTTTTCTCATGAGAATTTAAAATTTAATATAATAAAATATTTAATTATTATTAATAATTAGAATTTAATATTACATCAATAAAATTTAAATTTGAATTTTCACAAAATTTTGAGATAAAGTTCCAGTTGGAATTTTTAAATCAAAGTTCAAAAAATTATTTATTCAATCCAAAAATATAATTATTTTGTATTATATATTTTCAATATTTAAAAACCTATTTTTAATTTTATTTGTACCATTTGAATTTTCAAATCAAAATAAGAAATATTATTTAATCTTTTATATTTTTAGTATTCAAAAATATATTTTTAATTTATATATAGATGTTCTAAAATAAATTTTAAATAATAATTAATTAATTAATTATTATTTAATCAATTACATATTTTTATAAAGAAAATAAATTTATCAACTAAAAGAAATTATAAACAACCAACAACATCAAATAAAATAATAAAAATCGTTATTGTAATTACCAAAATATCCAACACATAAAATAAAAGAGAAAATTGACAAAAATAGCACTTTTTGTTCCTTATTTTATAAAACAAACTATTTTTTTTAATTTTTTTGTTTTTAGCACTTTAATGTATTGTGAAGACCAAAATACCCATATTAAAGACAATAATACCCTTAAAAAGTAAATAAATTCAAAAAAAGAATATTAGTATTCTCTCTTATTGAACTTTCTCTCTCATCGAGCTTTCTTCCTCTTTGTCCAGCCTCTTTCCCCAAATTTTTTCTTCATGTTTGTACCTAAGATCTACCTACACAGAAGCTAGAAAAGGAATCAAAAGCAAAATCAGTTGATTTTGGCTAGTTCTCTTCACGTTATAACTAAGATTTACACAACCAAGCTCGTGTTTTTGGTAACACATTATTCTCCAAAAGCGAAAAGTGTTCGGATGGGTCAAGAGACTAACAGGTATGTATTTAAAAGATATTGTATCTTAATACTACAAAGATTTTATGTGTTTGAAAGTTCTCTTCACGTTGTATCTATGATTTACCCAACCAAGCTCATGTTTTTTGTAACACATTGTTCTTCAAACGCAAAAAGTATTCGGGTGGGTCAATAGACTAACAAATATGTATTTGAAAGGTATCTTAACACTGTCAAGATTTTATGTATTTGAAAGTTTTCTTCACATTGTATCTAAGATTTACACAACCAAGCTCACGTTTTTGGTAACACATTATTCTTCATCAAAAGCAAAAAGTCTTCGGATGGGTCAATAGACCAACAAATATGTATTTGAAAGGTAATGTATCTTAATACTGTGAAGATTTTATGTGTTTGAAAGTTCTCTTCATATTGTATCTAAGATTTGCACAACCAAGCTCACGTTTTTGGTAACACATTATTCTTCTTTAAAAGTAAAAAGTCTTCGGGTGGGTCAATAGACCAACAAATATGTATTTGAAAGGTAATGTATCTTCATACTGCAAAGATTTTATGTGTTTAAAAGTTCTCTTCATATTGTATCTAAGATTTACACAACCAAGCTCACGTTTTTGATAACACATTATTCTTCTTCAAAAGTAAAAAGTCTTCGGGTGGGTCAATAGACCAACAAATATGTATTTGAAAGGTAACGTATCTTAATATTGCGAAGATTTTATGTGTTTGAAAGTTCTCTTCACGTTGTATCTAAGATTTACACAACAAAGCTCACGTTTTTTGGTAACATATTATTCTTTTTCAAAAGCAAAAAGTCTTCGAGTGGGTCAATAGACCAACAAATATATATTTGAAAGGTAATGTATCTTAATACTATGAAGATTTTATGTGTTTAAAAGTTCTCTTCACATTGTATCTAAGATTTACACAACCAAGCTCACGTTTTTTGGTAACACATTATTCTTCTTCAAAAGCAAAAAGTCTTCGGGTGGGTTAATAGACCAACAAATATGTATTTGAAAGGTAATGTATCTTAATACTGCGAAGATTTTATGTGTTTGAAAGTTCTCTTCACATTGTATCTAAGATTTACACAACCAAGCTCACGTTTTTGTTAACACATTATTCTTCTTCAAAAGCAAAAAGTCTTCGGGTGGGTCAATAGACAAACAAATATGTATTTGAAAGGTAATATATCTTAACACTGTCAAGATTTTATGTGTTTGAAAAGAACAATCGTAATGTATCATGCATATCGTAACATGTACAGAGAATCATGCTATGTTTGATTAAATCGTGACTTAGTCACCAAATTCGTGCCATCTTATGAACCATCGTGACTTCATTCACAATTGATATTCTTTAGTGAAATCGATACATGAGATAGTATTATTACTTATTTTGTGACATAGATAAAGAATCGTGCTATGTTTGATTAAATCGTGACTTAGTCACCAAATTCGTGCCATCTTGTGAACTATCGTGACTTCATTCACAATTGATATTCTTTAATGAAATCGATACATGAGATAATATTGTTACTTATTTCGTGACATAGACAAAGAATCGTGCTATGTTTGATTAAATCGTGACTTAGTCACCAAATTCGTGCCATCTTGTAAATCATCGCGACTTCATTCATAATTGATATTCTGTAATGAAATCGATACATAAGATAATATCGTTGCTTATTTACCTAAATCGTTATTTATTTACTGAACTTTAGTTTTGTTCTTCTTTAAACATGTTGCTTCTTTTTTAAAATGTTTTCATGGTCATTGCAGAATACGTGTTATTGTAACTTGGAATGGTGAGTGGTCCGAGTCAAGAGGAAGTTTTGAGTATACTGGTAGGACTATCAAAACTTGAGGTTATGTTATCCAAAAGGATTTGACACATGCACAGTTATTGGGTTTAGTTAAATCTTGCATTGATACGAATTTCTCTAATTATGATATTACACTGCACACCATAGTGAGATCCGAGGAAACTGCCGTGAAAATTGAGTTAATGAATGATGATGATGTTGAGTTCATGTTGTATGATGATAACATAGTACCCCGTGTAATTGTGGATTTGGTAGAGCGATATAATGTTGAGAATACACATGGTATATATGAAGGTGAAAATTCAAAATGAATCAATCAGTTAAACTCTTGTATTGGGAGCAATGAGGTTACTGATGCAATTCCCAATGTACAGACCCATCCAATTGTTCAGGGTAATAATTTGGGCATGGAACCATTATTCCATCATGAGACTCCCCAAAACACTCAGAATACTGATAAAATCAACTTAGATGAGTCGATGGACTATGATGTTGGGTGTGAGTATCCAGTCCCAGATATTGAGCCCACTCAACCTATCGAAGAAGAGCAAAGTGAACCCATTATGGAAGTTGAGCTTAATGATGACAACTTGCCTTCTGTACCACGTTCGATCCCACCTTATGTGCCACCTGCATGCCCTGAAGCACATAATAATATAAGTGATGGTGTTAATAAGAGGTATAGTGTATTGGGTGCTGAATTACACTGCATTGTTTCAGCTTCTACCATGGAATCAGTGACTCCGACTGACACCCTTATTAGAGGTCAATTTTTCTCAAATAAGAAAAAGTTGAAGCGATTTTTGGGTATATATGCATTGACTGAGAACTTTGAATTTAGAGTCACTAGATCTAACAAATCAATATTTGAGATTGCTTGTAGAGAAGAAAATTGTGCATGGAAGGTCCGCGCTGTAAAAGTTGCACAAGGACAATTCTTTCAAATTATACGTTGTGATTTGACCCACACTTGCACAATTGAGGAGTTGCATCGACGACATCGACAAGCAACTTTTACTACTATTGGAGAAATTATTGCCCAGCGGTTATCCACAAATGCTAGAATTATTAAGCCGAAAGATATCATAAGTGACATGAAAGAATTACATGGCATACAAATTTTATATAGCAAAGCTTGGAAGGCGAAAGAATACGCATTGTGTCTTACTTATGGTGACCCAGTTGAGTCATACCAACAATTACCATCATATTGTCACATGTTACAAATATCTAATCCAGGAACTAAGGCTCACATATGCATAGAAGATGAGACTAATCGATTTAAGTATTGCTTTATAGCCCTTGGACAATCATTAAGGGGGTTCCATTCAGTGATTAGACCAGTTATTGCTATCGATGCCACTCACTTGAAAGGAAGATTTCATGGTGTCATGTTTGTAGCGTTGTGTAAGGATGGAAATGAACAGATATACCCACTGGCATTTGGTTATGGTGACTCGGAAAACTATGAGGCTTGGAAATGGTTTTTGGAGCAACTAAAGGAAGCTATTGGTCATGTTGATGACTTGGTTATTATATCGGATCGTCATACTAGTATTGCAAAGGCCATTGTAAATGTCTTCCCTTATTCTTGTCGTAGGTTATGTTCTTGGCATATGGCCCAAAATATAAAGAATAAATTCAAGAGAGAAGAAGTGTCCAAAATATTCTATAGTGCAGCAAGGACATATCGAGAGTCTGAATTTACTCAATTTATGATTGAATTACAAGCTAATCACCCTCAAGCATTTGAATATATCATGAAGGAAGATCCGAAGAAATGGTCACGTGTGTATTGCCCTCGAAGACGATACCAACTCATGACCACTAATATTACTGAAAGCTTGAATTCATGTCTTCGATTTGCCCGCGAGTTACCCGTCATGGCTTTATTGGAATTCATTAGAGATATGATGCAACGTTGGTTTTATGATAGGCATGAGAAAGCTAAGATTTGGAAAGCACAATTAACTGAATGGGTCCACACTTTGATGAATGAAAGACAAAAAGTTTCATTACAGATGACAGCTTCTAACATTGATTGGAATGTATTTGTAGTCAAGCACAAGGGTAAAGAGGTGGTTGTTAACCTCATGGAATGTACTTGCACTTGTAGAGAGTTTCAGACTGATCTGTTGCCATGTGCACATGCACTAGCTGCATCCAGGTGACATTTATTGTTTGTTGATAACATTTTTTTATTTTTCATTATTGTTTTAATAACTTTGTTATTTTTCATTTTTTTCCAGGGAGCGTAACATTGATTTTATAACACTTTGCTCTGACTATTACAAGCAAGAGTACTTAGTAGCAGCATACAATGAGCCAATCTATCTAGTGGGTGACAAGTCTGATTGGAATGTGCCTGAAGACGTCAAAAATGTTGTTGTATTACCGCCGAATAATGGTAAGCATGCAGGTCGTCCAAAAAAGCAAAGAATACCCTCTAGTGGGGAAAGAACACGACAAAAAAAATGTTCTCGGTGCAGCCAATATGGACACAATCGGTTGACATGTTCAAATCCACAATATCATGATAAGGAAATCAATCTCAATCAACGAATGTGTCTGAATAGTTGCAACATAGATGTGTGGCTGGACATAACTCACAGATTTGCACTGCTACCCCTTGTTTATCTATAATTGATAATAATATCATTGACTTATGATATATAATATTTTTTTATTATTGTTAATTTATTGTACAATTGAGAACCAAACTGTTGATTATCACAGGTAATGCACGAAGG
This sequence comes from Moringa oleifera, assembly GCA_021397835.1. Taxonomy (NCBI): domain Eukaryota; kingdom Viridiplantae; phylum Streptophyta; class Magnoliopsida; order Brassicales; family Moringaceae; genus Moringa; species Moringa oleifera. The sequence continues at coordinate 9,133,481 of JAJFZO010000034.1, read as the reverse complement.
AGTATACCAGAATCATATGATAATAACTTATCCCGTTAACGTGAGAAGTCTCATATATCGTGACATCTTTTTGATAAAATCGTATGATGATTGTTAGTAGTTCGTACCATCATTTTGGTAGAAATCGTATCATATTGTCTGATTTCGTGACATCTTGCTTATTATTATTTTTATCATCATGTTGTCTAAGTTTTATAATATGTTTTTGTTAAAATCTTATCATAATTACTCCTATCTCATTCTTTCTTATTTTAAATGTAAGATTGACCTAATTTCATAACATCTTTCATATAAATCATATGATAATTGCTGTCATTCAATATTGCTTTCTATATATAAAATATACATACAAAAATATAATACAAAATAATTATGTGAAAAATAATATAAGCTGTCATTGTGAGTCATCGTTCTCATCAGTTGAGTTAGCAAATACATAAACAGTCATGTGCTTCCTAATTTTTGGCATTTGGGTATCAGTGTACTTCAGTGGCTTGCCAGCTAATAAATACTTTATGGCATATAGCATATGAGGGCCGCAATTACCACTGCATAAAAAAAAAACGAAAGTATGCCAATTAGCATGTGTTAAAAAACTGGTAACATTATAAATGTAAATAAATCGATATGACTGAAACTTACGATGTTTTTTGCTGAGGGACTTAAGATTTTGGATGCAATGTGCATCACAATGGAACCGTAGGAATTGCAACAACAGGTTTGGCGATGAAGTAACCCCCGCTTGACAAAAAACTAGGAAGCATGAATCTGAAACAGTTTTGCTGTCGAATTCGCACTTCTGGTGGCACATGTTGTCGATACGAGTGATAAATGCGCAAACTAAATTTTTGCAGATCGATGACAACAATAAACCAATGAGCTCCACTAATATGGCATGGCACTAATAGCTGCAATTGCTCATATTTCAGTGAAATGAAAAATTGCTAAAATTAATTACTTAAAGTGATGAAGATAAATTTTTTTTTACCTTATTGACAGTGTGCCATGGTGGGCAGCCATCACAAAATATTCCGCGCACATGCTCTAAAAGACCATCGTCCCATTGGTGGGCGTCCCATTGTGAGTTTGATGGAGGACCATCAGCATCTAGATCTACTTGATACTTATTATATATATGAAAAAAACATTTCTACAAAACCATTTGGAAAAAAAATGAAGGAGATTGTCAAACAATAAATAAAATGCAGTGTAATCAGAAAATATCAATGAAAATTATCAAAACTTATATAAAGTAAAGGGTCACAAATGCATATATCCTGCTTATATGCATTTGAAAACTCCTTCTGTCGTTTTCTTAATAGGTATAAATAAGCATCAATGTGCTGCAAAAACCAAGTGAAAATGTCACAAAATATTAAATATAAACAAAAATCATAATACTTGATACGAAATCATATAACTTTGGCACGAAATGATGTAATCTAGGCACGAATCATAATACTTGGCACGAAATAATGAAATCTAGGCACGAATCATAATACTTGACACGAAATCTTGGCACGAAATTATGAAATCTAGGCACGAATCGTAATACTTGACACGAAATGATGCAATCTAAGCACGAATCATAATACTTGACACGAAATTATGAAACGGAATGATGCAATCTAAGCAGGAATCATAATACTTGACACGAAAGCATAAATATAGAGATGAATAACTATATATAAAATTATATTATATAAAATGAAGCATGAATCATAATATTAAGACGAAATCATATAAATGGACACGAATCATAATACGTAACATGATAACATATAAACTAGACACGAATCATAATACTTGATACAGAAGCATATAACATAAGTATCAATCCCAATATTTCATACAAAATATTACACCTATGTGCAAATCATATAAATTAGATATAATTTAGTATGATGGTGACATACCGAATCATCGATCCATTGATCATTGACTTCAAATGTGCGAAACCACTCGATACTGACAGAATAATCAATATGTACATTACGACTGCATTAAAGAAGTCAGTTTGTTATTTATATGATATTTATAAAGAAAATATATGATATCTATTAAAAAAATTATATATAAGTTAACTCACTATGACATTGATGATCCCTTCATAAACGCTTCATATTCATTGCATATGTCTTCATCCAGCTACAACTTTGAATCAATCAAATGCTCGGACCTAGGTCGTTTATGTTTAGTGGGGTCGACGTATGGACTACACAGCTATCTAGACCGCTTACGCGGCCTACAAACTGGTATCACATTATCTTCCCTTAGTGGAACGGTCGCTAAGTCCGCTAAACACGCCACAGCCTCTCTTTCAGCCTCAACGGCTTCATCTCTATCCCCTACGTCCTTACTGCTAACCTCCCTTACATTAATAGGTTCTTGAGAATGTTGGCCATGAGCAGCTGGAGGGTGTGCACTGAAAGTTGCATCATTACCACCCTACAAGAGACGAAAAGTTAATTTTGCAATGAATTATATTATAACGAAACTTATAATTTTGTACATTAAATAAGGATAAAATTACCTCATTTTGGCGTGTGCCAGTCTCAGTGCGTGTAGGATCTCGATCAGAGGAGACGATAACTTGTTCCAATGCTCGTTGGATAGAGTATACGACAAGCATAAGCTCGGTGTGATTGCTTATTATTCTTGCATTCAAGAGATTTACCTTCGCCTCTAAGTCATCGAGACGACGGTTAATCTCAGTATCTTTCTCTACGCTCTTATTCTGTGATCTCTCAGCTTGGGATTCTGCACCCATAGCTGAAGTTCTCGTTCTCGTATCCTCTATCCTAACCTCCTCCCTGGAATCTGTATGTGCCCTCTCCTCTTGTTCTCCTGCAACATCCTCCCTTCCATCTCCCTCTATATCTTCAACCTCAACCACATCCTCATCCTCATCTCCATCCTCATCTCTTAGTCGTGAAGTGGCATTGTGTCTAAATCGTCGCTACATTTAATCATCGATCAAACAAATTAATTAGTCATCAATTAAAAAATTAAATAATAAAAACATAATATACATATATATATATATTATCATATAACTAATATTAATTAAATATTATAAGATTTTGTATACATTGTCTACCTTTGATAAGGCATGCAATTTTGTAGGATTTTTTCTTCTTGTAGCCACGAAATTCTCATCATCCTCATCATCTTCACTGGTCGAAGCATTGCTATGCTTATTGAGCCGATGCTGTTTTGTAGCACCAAGATGCAGAGGCAACGCGCTCTCATTAATTCCCAGGTAATATGAGGCTTCACATTCAGTAGGAGTCGGCTCAAGTTTGACCTTCACTACCATCTAAAACAATAATCAAATGTTAATTCAAATAAAAATTTTTATAAATAAAATTAATTACATATTAATAATTTTAAAATTATGAAAAATATAACTAAAAATGTGCAAATGGTATCACGAAAGTCTAAATTGAAATGAATTTAGACTTTAAAAGATGTCACGTAAATAGTAAAACTAGGCACAAAATGGTGAATCTTGGCACGAAATAGTTAATCTTGGTACGAATATGATAAATCTTGACACGTTTATGTAAGAAAAACAAAGACTTCACTATTGTTATAACGATTTCTAAGTGTTGTCACGATAGTGTGAATGATGCAATGAAATAATATATTGCATATGAATTCAATCAATAATGATACGAATTTAAACGTACCTTATTTGTAAAAATTCTCTTACAGTGGCCACTATGTGGCTTATGATCAAATTTCCACCAACAAATTCTAGGCAATGGTGATCTTACTATTCGTGTGGCATGCTGCTTCGTGCTAGGTATCACCTCAAATGCAAAAATCTTAGAATAAAAAGATAAGTTAGGTATTGCAAAGTCTTTGAAAAAGTAAATAAAAACATAAAAATAAATAAACATAGATGCCAACGAGTTTAATACCTGTAGTGCCCATACAAAACCAAATATGTTGTATGATAATTCTCCACGTTGAGTATTTCGAATGGTTAGAGCGTTTTTGAAATACCTCAATGAGTTACAGTAGACTAAGGTACCCCAGGGAAAGCTATTGAATGCTTCTAAGTTATCAACAAGATGAAAATGCCACTGGGGGATATGTTGTCGCTCATCACTGCCTTTGATGAAGGCATTGAGTAAGTAAACCAATGCAAGCTTCACTGCATCATCGGAATCTTCATCAAATCTCCTTCAAGTAGTTTTGACTTAACAGAACTAGTGGTAACCTTGTTCTTCCCATCAAAATACTTAGCATGGATGCCAAACTGATTTGGTGCAATCAAATTTGTGTCTGGTAGCTCTCCAAATCTCAACCCGGTGATTAAACAAAATTCTTCCTTACCAAAACGTACTTCGTGCTTCCCAAGTCGAAATCACATTTCTTCATCATTAGGTTGCTCAATCTGTCGAAGTAGTAAATTGTGGACGATTAAGCCAGAAAATATGAAATCCTCATTCACTTCCAAGAAGTGACCAAGGCAGGTGGTATTGAACTTCTGCCTTTGAGAGTCATTCAAAACACGTTTTATATTTGATACAACATCAGTATCACAGTGCTTTAATACTCTGGCTGAAAGCTTTCAACTCTCTTTAGGAATCAAATATTTCTTAGTAACATCCATCTGTACAGGAAAAAAAATAAATAATGGATGAACATATTAACAATTTATAAAATGTTGATACGAAATTAAAAAAATTGATACAAAAACTTAAGATGTTGATACGAATTTATGAAAGAAGAAACAATTTCCTAAAAGTTATTATGATTTTTAATAATACGTTAAGATTCATATGACTAAAACCCCTGGTAGCAACATTTGTTTGTGAAATTTAAGGTCAAGCATCACAAATGAAAGAGTAAAACGCAGTTCACGCACATAATACACACCAATATACCCAATGTTCTCAAAAAAATTAATCAACTTCAAAGTATTGAAAGAAAAATGAAAATAATACACACTGATATACCCAGTCATTAGAGATTCATGAACTAGCAACTTAAATCATTTAAAACGTGACAGAAGCATTTAATCAAGTTTTCATATACAAAAGTAAAAGTAAACATGTAAACGAAAATGGAGAATCAGACGTCATAAGAAGATTTGGTTCGTGGGTATCTAAAATGTAAAAAACTCTAAACTTTATGCCAAAATAATCGTTTTAAAACATATCTTTGTAGATTTTCAATACTTTCGATAGTTCCTCGATGTTTCTGGGTGATTAATTTGTAAAAATAAACACAAATCACTTAATCTAGTGAGAGAGATTGCAAGAGACGCGAAGAGATGGAGACACTGTTCGAAAATGGGGGGAAATGTTGGTTTGACTTTGGTATTCTTTTTAGTGAGTAAGAATGTAATTGTTACTTTTCATTAAAGGTAACTTGGTCCGAAACTGTTAAGAAAGTGCTAAAAAAACATGAATTCAAAATATTGGTTATTTTTGTAAAATCGTATGTGCAGAGTGCTAAATATAAAACTTCCCCTAAATAAAATGTTATCTTCTAACTCAATGACAACCATCAATGTCATCATGGACGACTGGAAGAGGAAGAAGCACCACTCCGTGTCATCAACTCTATCTACTGAAATAATAATATATAAATTCATTTGACCAATATTTATTATTTTATTAATATTTATATTTATGAAACTGGCAAAACTAATATAATATATATTACAGAACAAATGGTTCAGATCAACAACGAATTGTTGCAACAAAACCTAAAAATTTGATAGCTCATCTTTGAATTTGGACCCAATAACACATGTACTAATTTCATTTGGGCTTTGTTTAGTCCATCATATTTAGCCCATATTATTTGACAGTTGCCATCCATCCCTTGCCATCTTTCTGTTCTGATATCTTCAATTTAACAAAAGCACAATTTAATTCAAGGGTATGGTTTAGGTATTCATCCTTTTTATGCCTATGTATGTTTTAAATGATTAGCAATACAACTGAAAAGCATATGAAACCAAATAAGAATTTCATAGAGGTAAACTAGGAGCAATACTTCATGTGGTCATGCAAAGGCTCCTTGGAAATCGTACCCTTCAGTTCTTTCTCGGAATCCAATGCCAATTATTAAAGCATGCTGAAGGCGACCACCTACATGACTTCCAAATAGTAACCATCATGAAAGAGCATAAATTGACAAAAAATTGTTGTATTATTAGTCTTTGTACAAGCTTGAGTCCACATGCAAAAAGAAGCAAAAATGTTGCACCAATATAAGAGAGAACTTATTCTTGTACTTTGTCTTACTTTGCCCCTTTACAATTTGTAGACTTGATAATGTACGGGGTTCAGTCTACATGCATGCAGGCATATATACAGATTAGCAAAAGATTAGATTTTTGTTTTTATGGTCTTTGACTACACAATCAAAGCTCATAAGTTGTTCTCATGCTTTCAACTTTTGCCTTTTGAGGTGTACACCTGATTAGTCCGCACTCCACAGAGCCACTTTATGGGGCATAAAATCACATGATCTGAGATGTCTCCACATGCTTGAGGCAAACAATAATTAACAAATTCTACATAAAGTTCAAAATGAGACAAGAATATCAAGATGACAGAAAGTGCACAAAGGAATTTTATGTATTAAAGTTAGTTAATTGGTTAAGTTTACGTATCATATTAGTTAAGTTAGTTAGGCCTGTATGTCAATATATGATTGGATTCAATTGTCGATGTGCCAGTGATCACGATGTCAGACACTCGATCCATGAATCCTCAAATATAAGGAACACCGTGTCTCTAGTTATACGGTGTCCCCGAAGAGAGGCGAGATGTTAGGGTAGAGCCAAAACCCAACCAAAGCCCAATCTAGCACGAGGCCTAAGCCTCATCCGGCACAGGACACAGCAAGACACTCCCAACCCACCAACCATAAAACGTGGGAGCCTAACCTAACCATCTGCCCTGAAGTCCTCTCAATGGAAGCATGGGCATGGGAAAAGTAAAGGTAGTACCAAAAAATGGTGGCAGCAGTGATGAAGGAGGAGACACAAAGCTCAAGGAAAAGCAATTAAGACTCAGAGTATAAAAAAGAATGAAAACCAAACTGGCAAGGGAAGATAAAGAAAAAGGAAACTCGACGTCATTTTCCCTGAGAACAACAAGCAGCAAAGAAGCTAGACCATTTGACAAATGCGTAGAGTCTCAAGCATCCTTGATTTTGGTCACTATTAACTAATTAGCAGCCTGATTGTTTTACGTTTCAAATGATCCAACCGAATTGACTTTGAAATTGAGCACGTTTATCATCATTACACATATACCCCGTTGGTCACGGCTTCTTATCTTCCCCTACGTTACGTTAAATTTTATGAAGACTTAAACATGGACCACAATCAAGTACTATAAGTCATTCTATTAACCTACAATAGGCCGTCCATTTCCAAATGCCAAATGTGAGGAAAAATCAACAAGATAAGCAGCAGTGTAATCAAGCAACAAGAAAAAGAAAGGTGAAAGTCAGATCTCCTTGCAAATATCTTAATTCTTGTGTTGATTATTAATTTAACATAGATATTTGCCCATCAAGTCTTCCCAAAATCTAGCCTTAAATTAGACCCATGACAGATTTGATGTCAAGTTTAATCCACCAAAATTTTTCTTAAGAATTGTTTTTATGTAAATCTTTTACTTAAATAATTAACAAATGGAATGACTTATTGTAGATGTAATCCTGTGAATAGGATCAAAGACTGTTTATTTTTTTATTATTATTATTTCTCTTTCTATGAAGCTAATCCAAGCAGCAGTCTGGTTACTATTTGAGTTTCAGTAGAGCTGATCTGCAACTTTCGATGCACACAATTCTGTTTCGTATTTTATAAAATCAAACATTTAGAGCAGATTAAACTATATGCCGGATATCATCCAAGTATGAGGAGGAGGAAGAAAAACAATAAGAAAGCCCGACCCAAAAGAAAACCCAAAGGTGATACGTTATAAAGACCATAAAGTTAACAAGCTTCAAACATCCTCATTGACAATTTGAAACCAATCAGATTATAATTAATTTACTAACACAGATTCATCTACAAGGACGGTTCTGCATAAAGCATGTAGGACCACTCCCTTTGAGTAAAGGCTAAGGACTGTTTTTCTTCTATGGACTCAATTCAAACACACTCATTCACCAATAACAACTGGATTTAATTCACTTGATCGGAGCTGACACCTTCAACGCATAACTAGAAACGTACAAGAATCTCTTCTGATTTATTAGGCAGCTGCAATGGAACCCACATTGACAGTGGCTTCCACTGATTTCATAGCTTCAAATCTAGGCTCCTTGGCCTGAAATTTCAACCCAGCATAAAGCTTCATGTAGTCTTCAAACACAAACTTTGGGTAAACTTGTTTCTTCTTCTCTGCTTCTTTCTCCACCAACGCTGCTGCTGGATAGATAACCGCATCACTTCCAGGGTTGTAAAATGAAGCAATCGACATTCGGGTACCATCTGTTTGGGCAATCACGCGGTGCTCCACACTCTTATACTTCCCATTGGTGATCACCTACTCATTAAAATAGATCAATATGTTTAATCTTGATAAATAATTTGCAGTATGTTTGACAGGTTGTTGTGATGTAAAGTGGGAATACCTCAAGCTGGTCGCCAAGGTTGATAACAATGGAGTGGCGCATCGGTGGCACATCGATCCATTTGCCGTCTTTGAGGAGCTGGAGGCCACTGACCTTGTCGTCCTGGAAGAGCAAAATGATTCCACCGGCATCTGTGTGTGCCCGGAGGCCCTTGATCAAGTCTGGTTTGGGGCATGGAGGGTAGTTGCTAACCTTGGTGCCAAAGGTTGGACCCCTGGAGCCATAGAAGGCCTGCTTGAGGTACCCTTTCTCTAGCCCGAGATTCTCACATAACAAGTCCAGGAGCTGCTCTGCTAGTTTCTCCAGTTTCAATGCAAATTCCTTCATCACTTTCCTGTAGTACTCGTCAAGATCTGGGACGTCAGCGATGTTAGAGTCAGGGAGATGACGCAGGAAGAAGGTGCTCTCCCAGTCCAAGTCATTGACCTCTGTTTGGACAGCCTCCAGACCCTTGCTTGCCACAAGTTCTTTAAACCTTTGTTCCATGCATTTCTTGTAGTGCCCTTTCGTCAATCTCTCCACGGTATCAAGTAGCTCATGCGGGATGTCATGGTTCACCAGCTATATTTATCAACAACAAAGCCTATTAGATCGCATCAACTAGCAGTAGCAAAATCAATTGGAGAAATATGCCGAGTATAGTGCGGTATTAGTTTATAGTAGTACCTCGAAGAAACCCCAGTTCTCACAAGCATCGTTGATCTTTTCCATCGTTGCTGCTCTCTCCTTACCGTTCAGCTTCTCCATGTTGATTACTGGGAAGTTCTCCATATCTCTTAGTTCTCTTATAGTAACCTCTCTCTCCTCTTAACTCGCCGGCTCTCTCGCTGGGGAAAGGCTATTGTGATGCAGAGTGGAAGATATGGCGTGGTATTTATAGTGCCTTAAAGGAAAGCAAGGACAGAAACTGAAGCTACGACGGAGGTTGCGTTGTGGGGTCCACGAAATAAATTCTAAAAGAAAAAACAAAATCCTAGCCCAATCTTGACCACACCCCATTTTGCTCCTCTATCATATCTCCAGCCAGTACATGTTGTCATTTCATTTGGGTCCCGCCTTAGGAAGGGACGCGGATAATGCACCCCGGAAGTAGTTTTACTGTGTGGTGTGCCCCATTGAAATATTATTTTACTTTTTTTTTTCTCCTTTCATTCTCTTTTCCGTACTGATCAGTTTTAATGAGAACGAGAGTAAATACTTACAGGAGTTACTTGCAAAGACAGAAGTGTAACGAAGAGTGAATTTCTTTTATTCGTTAATTGATGTAATGTGATAAGAATTAGATGTCAATAAATTTGTTGAATATGATCTATCAAATGCACAGTTTTAAAGTTGAATTCAGTAAGTACTAATTCTGATCTATCAAATGCTTCTGCTAAACACCAATGTTAATTACAAAGCACAAGGTCATACTCAAACCCCGGGTGAAGGAAAGCCAACCCTTTGGAAATTACAGAAGATATAGTGGAAAACAAAGGGGCCGTCGTTGGAAGGTGCAACAATTCTAACCCTACCTTTCAAGCATGCGGCAAATATGGACATTCAGCAGTTGTATGCTATTTGTAACAGCAATTACACGGGAAACTCCAATGATCATGAGGAAAGGAGGAAAGACTATATTTGTAGCTTCTCTAGATATAGCTTCTCTAGATATTTTTCAATTTGTTTATTATGTTGAAGCTGTACTTTAGTTGCTACAGATTTCATCCATGCTGGAATTTATTAGCTGTGTTTTATTTTAAATAAATTTGATGTCTTACTTAGTGTTGTTTGAATGATTCAAATAACTTAGTCAGCAGTAGTTTCAGATTTTTAGGAAGTAGTTAAACTGAAAACGTAAGTAGTTGCTGTTTTCAAGTATTTCAGTTTTTGAATTTTAGCTGTATTTAAAGTCTTCATCAGTTCAATAAAAAAAAAAACAGAACTTTACACAGCAATTCCTTTTTTTCTTAATATTTCTTTTCCTTTAAAAAATCCAACAAATTGGTATCAGAGCCCTCTTCTTTAAGGGACCTGTTTCTTAATCAATGGATGCTGAAACACCATTCACGGCATTGGCACCACCAGTGTTTGATGGCGAAGGTTATCATGTGTGGGCAGCGAAGATGGAGGCTCATCTGGAGGCAAACGATCTGTGGGAAGCTGCGGAGGAGGATTATGAAGTTCTCCCACTGCCTGCAAATCCAACAATGGCGCAGATCAAGTCACATAAGGAGAAGAAATCAAAAAAATCCAAGGCGAGAGCTTCATTATTTGCTGCTGTTTCTTTTGATATTTTTCTCAGGATCATGACGATGAAATCAGCGTTTGAAGTTTGGAATTTCTTGAAAGAGGAGTATGAAGGAGATGAAAGAATTAAAGGAATGAAAGTTCTAAACCTGATCAGGGAGTTCGAGGTCCAACAAATGAAGGAATCAGAGACGGTGAAGGAATATTTTGGCAAGCTGCTCAGAATAGCAAATCAAGTAAGATTACTTGGATCTGAATTTCCTGATTCTAGAATAGTTCAAAAAGTCCTTGTAACCATTCCTGAGAGGTTTGAAGCTACAATTGCTTCCTTAGAAAACTCTAAAGATCTGTCAAAAATTAGTTTGGCAGCATTGATGTATGCATTGCAGGCATAAGAACAGAGAAGGATGATGAGGTCCGAAGGGTCTGTCGAAGGTGCATTAGCTGCGAAGGCTGGCTCGAGTTATGGGGGAAAAGGAAAGAAATTTGAAAGCTATAAGAAAAGAAATTCAGGTTTTGATTCTCCAAATACGAATATGGGAACAAAGTCTTATTTCTCTCCATGTAAACATTGTGGAAGATAAAATCATCCACCGTGGAAGTGTTGGAGAAAACCAGACCAGCAATGTGAAAAATGCTTGAAAATGGGGCATCATCAAAAAATCTGCAAAAGCAACAGTCAACAAAAGATGGTGACGCAAGAGAATGTGCAGCAAAAGAATGTTGCTCAAGTTGCTGATGAAGAAGAGGAGCAGCTTTTTGTAGCCACTTGCTTTGCAGCCTCTAATTCAAATGAGAAGTGGCTAATTGACAGCGGTTGCACTAATCATATGACATTTGATCGTGATCTCTTCAAGGAATTGGATACTTCTGTTGTTTCTAAAGTGACGATTGGCAATGGAGAAAAAATTGCAGTCAAAGGAAAAGGCACAGTGGCAATTGAAAGTATTTCAGGTACAAAATTTATCAAAGATGTTTTATTTGTGCCTAATATCAGTCAAAATTTGTTGAGTGTTGGCCAGTTGATTAAAAAAGGTTTCAAAGTTATATTTGAAAGTAATCAATGTTTGATCAAAGATGCAAATGATAATGATGTATTCAAAGTTAAAATGAATGGAAAAAGTTTTGCACTTGATCCATTGGAGGAGGAGCAAGCAGCGTTTCCTGCAGCAAACGTCCATTCAGAAATTTGGCACAAGAGGCTGGGACATTTCAATCAGAAAGCTATTGTCAACTTGCAGAGAATGGAATTGGTTCAAGGTCTCCCTTGTCTTGAATCTGAAATTCCAAACTGTAAATCTTGTCAACAAGGAAAGCAATCAAGACTTCCATTCAAGCAATCAACCTGGAGAGCTACTGAGAAGCTGCAATTGATTCATACGGATGTGGCTGGACCTCACAGCACAACATCTCTCAATGGCAGCAGGTATTTTTTGATATTTATTGATGATTTCTCCAGAATGTGTTGGATCTATTTTCTTAAATTCAAGTCAGATGTTGCTGGTGTTTTTTGGAAATTCAAGCAATGGATTGAAACACAAAGTGGTCACAAAATACAAGTTTTAAGATCTGACAATGGAAAGGAGTACACCTGCAATCAATTTAACCAATTTTATGAAGAAGCAGGGATAGAACATCAACTCACTGCTCCATACACTCCACAACAGAATGGAGTCAGCGAGAGAAAGAACCGCACCATAATGGAGATGGCGAGATGTTTGATGTTTGAGAAGAATTTGCCAAAGGAGTACTGGGCAGAGGCCGCACATACGGCCGTATTCCTTCTTAATCGACTTCCTACCAAAGCTTTCTTAGAAAAAACTCCGTATGAAGCCTGGTATGGTTTTAAACCCTCTCTAAAAAATCTCAAAGTATTTGGTTGCTTGTGTTTTGTTTATATTCCTCAAACAAAACGGGATAAGTTGGATAAAAAGGCAGAAGCTGGAATCTTTGTCGGGTACAGCTTGGTCTTTAAAGCTTACAGAATTTTCCAACCAAACACCAAGAAAATTTTGATAAGTAGAGATGTGCATTTCATGGAGAATGATGAGTGGGATTGGGATAAAAAACAAGGAGTTGAATGTCCTGGTCAAGTTTCAAAAAATCAACTTGATCAAGATGAGCTGGTTGATGACATTCCAATTAGAGGTATGCGATCACTTTCTGATATTTATCAAAGATGCAATGTTGCTGTGCTTGAACCAACAGATTTTTGGGAAGCAGAGAAGGATCCGAAATGGACTACAGCAATGAAAGAAGAGCTGTTAATGATTGAAAAAAATGAAACATGGAGGCTGGTGAAAAGACCCAAAAATAGAAAAGTGATTGGAGTGAAGTAGGTATTTAGAACCAAGTTAAATCCTGATGGTTCAATCAACAAGCATAAAGCTAGGCTTGTTGTAAAAGGGTATGCTCAAATTTTTGGTGTTGATTTTTCTGACACATTTGCTCCTGTTGCCAGATTAGACACAATCAGGTTGTTGCTTGTGATAGCTGCATAAAAGAATTGGAAAGTATATCAACTTGATGTCAAGTCAGCATTCCTAAATGGTTTTTTGGAGGAAGAGATTTATGTCGAGCAACCGAAAGGCTTCGCTGTGAAAGGGCAAGAAGATGATGTGTACTTGCTCAAGAAGGCCCTGTATGGTCTGAAACAGGCCCCAAGAGCATGGTACAGCAGAATTGATGAGTATTTGATGAAACTGGGTTTCAACAGAAGTCTTAATGAAGCTACCCTATACATTAAAGGTGATGAAATCAATTTTGTTGTTGTTTCATTGTATGTGGATGATCTGCTGGTCACTGAAAGTAATGAAGAGATGGTGAAAATGTTCAAGAAAGATATGAAACAAATTTTTGAGATGACAGATTTGGGGGAAATGGCATACTTTTTGGGAATGGAAATAAAGCAGAAACCTGGAGAAGTGTTCATCTGTCAACAGAAGTATGCGAAGGAAATCCTGAAAAAATTCAAAATGGATGAATGCAAGAGAGTAGATACTCCAATGTGCCAGAAGGAGAAGTTGAGCAAAGAAGATGAAGCTGAACCAGTTGATGAAACATTTTACAGAAGTCTAGTTGGTTGTTTAATGTACTTGACAGCTACTAGGCCTGATATCTTACATTCAGTAAGTCTACTATCTAGATTTACCAATTGTGCAACTGAAACTCATCTTACTGCTGCTAAAAGAGTCCTGAGATATGTGAAAGGGACTTTGAGTTTTGGAATTAAATTTTGCAAAAGTCAGAATTGTGTTTTGCAAGGATACTCCGATAATGATTAGGGAGGCTCTCTTGATGATTTGAAGAGCACTTCAGGATACTGTTTCTTACTTGGTTCAAGTGTATTCTCATGGAGCTGTAAAAAGCAAGATACAGTGGCACAGTCTACGGCAGAAGCTGAATTCGTTGCTGCTAATGCTGCTGTGAATCAAGCTTTATGGCTCAAAAAAGTGTTGGTAGATTTAAAAATGAAGCAAGAGGGATGTACTGAAGTGTTTGTTGATAATCAAGCTGCTATTTCGATTTCAAACAATCCTGTTTTTCATGGAAAAACCAAGCATTTCAACATTAAATTATTTTTCCTTCGAGAAGTGCAAAAGGAAGGTACAGTTTGCTTGACTTATTGCAAAACTGAATTGCAACTTGCCGATATATTCACGAAGCCTTTACCAAGAAGCAAGTTTGAATTTCTCAGAGAAAAACTTGGAGTTTGCAGCAACCAAAGTAAGGAGGAGTGTTGAAGCTGTACTTTAGTTGCTGCAGATTTCATCCATGCTGGAATTATTAGCTGTCTTTTATTTTAAATAAATTTGATGTCTTACTTAGTGTTGTTTGAATGATTCAAATAACTTAGTCAACAGTAGTTTCAGATTTTTAGGAAGTAGTTAAACTGAAAACATAAGTAGTTACTGTTTTCAAGTATTTCAGTTTTTGAATTTTAGCTGTATTTAAAGTCTTCATCAGTTCAATAAAAAAAAACAGAACTTTACACAACAATTCCTTTTTTTCTTAATATTTCTTTTCCTTTAAAAAATCCAACATATTATTCTAATAACTCTTTCACCAGGCCACTACAACTTAAAAAATCTTACATGTCCAAAAGATTACAACAATTCTGCTTAGTACTTCTAACTTACAACTGATAATCATATTTTGATTCAATTTCATGATCAGATTATTGTTGATTGTTCGACAAAAAGTGCCAACAACAAACAAATTCATGAAAACGAAAAGCAAATTCGGAGTAATTTCGTCACCCTCTCATTCGAGGGGATGTCAAGACAGCAGTTTAAGAGCAGTAGAACTCTTTTATTTGTTAAGTAATGCGATTCGATGGGGGACTAGCTCTTAATAAATTTGTTATGGCATAAAACTATGTGCATCATGTATTTGTTCTGGCATAAAACTCTATACGTGATTTTTTTTTTTTTTGAGCTTATAAATAAAGTACAACACTCAATATCAAATTATGAAGTGAGTCTTCCACAGTTCATATCCTCTTGAAACACCAAAATCAAACTTAAATCAAGCAATGGTTAAACAACTGAATATGGAACAGGAAACAATAAAGATAGAGTTAGTACAAGTAATTTTAAGATTAAATTAACTATGTCAAGCTCCCTTAATGATTACCACGATAATATCTTATTAAGGGAATTTGGTATTCAATTTAACATACCTAAAGGGTAATTAGTTTTGTTTTGTTTTGGCCATTTTATGCCGAGAATCACGGCCATCACCTTGTTTTGCCTTTTCCTTTTTGAGCACCCTTCATAAAACAACAACGAAGTCATATATTGCTTCACTTTTTCTTTGTTAACTTTATCTAACAAATGAACTTCTGATAATAAACCTCTTACAGGTGGTGGAGGGCAACCAGAGATTTTAATGGACTTGTGGACAGTTGACAATAAGATTGACTTTGTCTTATGCAAAGATCAAAATTAGGTGGAGGAATATATGTATCTCAGTTTGTCTACCAGCAATAAGGAGACAATCTACTACTTGATGATATAATAATTTTCTACCAGTCAGGAGTCATCACAATCTACTAGATGATATAGTAATTATATATAAATGTGATTGACTTGAGCATTCTTTTTTTAATGAAACCTGAGGGCAAAAGCAATATGCATGGAGCTGAATAGATTCTTTCCAAGCTAACTCACTTTGTAGGTACCACTTTTGGGAACTATGGCACATGCCATATATATATATATACTACTAGATGATGAATATGTGGTTCCTACAAGACCGAATCTGTGAATGAGTTCTGTTCACCTTCATGCACCCAACAGAAAGCGGGCCAGAATAAATTGACAGTACTCACAATGTTCTTTGAATATGGAGTCTACATGCAATGCATGTCTCAACTGTGAAGTGCTGTGCCGTGAGTTTGTATACTTGAGCACTTGTTCAAGTCTCAAAGGAAGTGTGATAAAAGATATAAACCACCTGACATTATCAAAAGTAAGCTCTCAACTCTATTTAGAACCTTAATTTATAATACCTTAGAAGACCACAATCAATCTTCCTCAGATGCTACTATATATGTGTATCACGTTCGCGTTGCTTGATGGCTACATATTCAGAAAACCCAAGATGTAAATGTCAGCTGCCCACGTGGATCTGATTCAGTTAGCTTTGGGAAATTATTGACTCAATTATCTTATGGCCGTAACATAATATTTCAATATCTCAGTTCTTGGTTAAGCTCTGCCTCAACATCTGGACAATTTTTTTTTTCTTCATATGATCTTTATTCTCAATGCCTAAATTTTGTGGTTGGGCCGTGTTAAATTCATGAAAATTAAATATTTCAAAAAAAAGAAAAATTGATGCGCTCCTCCATGTCCTTTTTCTTTTGGGTCATAGAGACTATACATATTGAATCTGTCATATGGTTAATTGATCTAGCTATCATTGGATACCAACCAAAGCTTATACAAATTGGGAAGGAAAACACTAAAAATTTGAATCAGCCTATGACTGTGAAAGAGTAGCTGCACTGTATACCTGTGCATATTGCTATTAATGTTGGAGGGACTTTCCTGGAAAATTGAGAATCAAATTTGCTTCTGCCACGTCATTAAGATTTCGAGAGAAATAAGGTGGAATTCAAAGTTGGGGACCAAGCTCTTCGGGGGTGGGGCGAATTTCCAAAGATAACAAGAGGGTTGCTTTCATCTTAGCTGGGAAGAATAGGGAAAGTAGTTGGGCCATCAGTTTCTTTCATCCAGTTTGATTTATCTTTCTGTTAAAGAGTAATTGATATTAGTTTATCATAAATACCTTGAAACTTGACAGCAAAGGACATCAGAAAAGATCAACTGGTTTAATTTGTTAGTCCAAAAATGTGGTAATTAAAACGCTGGTAGATCTCTTCTTTAGTACCTGCCGGATGAAACATATGATTGGTGGTGGGCAGGATTGTTTTTTATTAACTAGCAGCCATGGAGCTTATTCAGATAGAATATATTCAACTGGAAAATGTGGGTGGCTTTTCAATTTGAGTATGTTTTTGATTAAGGTCGGTTTGATATTGACCTTAATCAGTCCGTTTCATTCACCAACAACAGCCTGGCGAAGTCGGAACGCAAAGTAAACAATGAATAGTGCAGTCAAGAGCATCTGCGCAACATGCGCGCAGACAGTTTTCCTCTAGGTATTATTAAGTAAGAAAAACAAGAAGTGCAAAACCGAAATGTCAGTTACAAATTCCTAATTCTTGCATTGACTGTTTATTCCTATTAACTTTATTTCTCAATTTTATAAAATAAAACTTGAAATCAAAATATGCCCTGTTTAAATTAGAAAATATGGTATCAATAGCATAAATGTATTGAGCACTTGGTGGACAATTCTAGGCCTCTATAGTTGCCGACATCAATCTCATGATGACGCATTCTTTCCTTTCTTTTTCAAATTAAATGGTCAAAACAAGAACTAAGACTTTTGTAACTTGCTTTTGGGTTTGGCTTGATACAATTAGGCCAATAGGCTGCCGTCAGTTGGCATATGATGCATGCCCTTGCGTCTTCTTCTTTTCTTATTGATTATTTACTTGTTTTTCTTCTCAGATATTAAAATCCAAAATGAAATAGAAGCCTTGACCAACTAGGCCCGCGGCTTAATTGGAGCGAGACCCTCTGCACATTTGTCAATTTTGGTAAAGAGCATGTTTTTCATAATCAAGTTTAAACAGAATGTTTTGTGTTTAGAATCAAGTTTAAAGTAGTTTCCGTATCGTTTTCTTCCCACCCAAAGAATATCCAGCTAACATGAGGACAACCCGCTTGTTATCGTCTTTGGAAATTTCCTGCAAGGGGTCCAGTCCCCAATTTTGAATTCTATTTTGTCTTCAAATCTTAATATCATGAAAAAATGAACAATTTAATTGGGCCCAGATTCTGAATTATTTTTCATATGCAGTCATTGTCAGATATAACATACGAGTCAAGGCAAGTTTCCCTGGATGAAATTTAATTGCATTTAATATGTTGCATTCCCAAAATCAAGTTTTCCTTTGAGTTGGAACAAAGAAAATACAGTAGAGGAAGAAGAAAGTAAATCAAGTAACAAAAATAGGTTCGTTTTTCTTTTAGAACCAGCAGACATAACAACAGGAAGAGACTTGCTATGTATGCAAAATCAAATTTTATAGTTGGAGCAAATTTCACATGGCCTATAATGAAAAATTAATGTCGGTGATGAATAGGAAGATGTAAGGCCCAAAAACATACATTTGATATTATTTATGTCAATTAAAACTTGCTTGCTTAAAGGGCAATTGACATAAATCAATATCACAATCAAAACCAACATTTTAAATGTGGAATTCAACACAGAATTGAATTATACACATGTCACAATAGATATGATTGTATGGAGAGATTACAAAGAATTTGAAGAAGCAATGTTGTGCTGGTAAGAGAAAAAGAATGACTCCATAATTGGCGGAAATTAACTCAAATTTGTATATAATCAATTTATTTGGGCCGGTGAACAAGAGAAAAACTTTAGTATAGGCATATAACAAAATTCATATAATGAACCTTGTGAGCAAAATACATCATTTTAATAGAACCTATTTATTTTTCAAAGTTAAATAAATCAGATTCACCATAAAAACATATATATATATTATATTTTTATTTTTTTTTAAAAAAAATGAAGAGCACTTTTATTGATGGATGAAGAATGTAAAAGAAAAAAAAAATACTTGCACTTAGTTAGATAAAATAAATCATTAAATGTCTTGTACCATTACACCAAAACGTGATTTGCAATTTAATTTTAATTTAAACAATATGTAAACATGGTACATATTATATAATATTTAAGGAAGATTGTTTGTGTACGCCTTTAAAAGGTATTATAAGTTGAGCTTAGTAGAGTTGAAAGCTTACATTTGATAAGATAATTAGGTGCTTTATCTCTCTTTATCACACTTCCTTTAATACTTGGATTTATGAAAAAAAAACATTTTCTTATCCTCTCTCGATCCACATATATAGTTGGGATATATATGGCGTTAAAATTTATATGCAAGGACATGCATGTGGTGTAGACTCCATGGTCAAAGAACATGCATGATGCCTACTGCCATTTAATTTATTTTGGCATGCTATGTGTTGGGTGCAAGAAAATGAACAAACACAGATTTTGTTTAGTAGGAAGCACATTTTCATATGGTAGTACGTACATATACATTTCATGTGCTATAAGTTCCCAGAAGGAATACATCCCAGTTGGGTTTGCGTCCGAAGAATCTACCAACCTTCATGCATACCGCTTTGCCCTTATCAACTTGCCATTGAAAAAGTTAATAGATCTATGAGATTATATGTCATTACGGTGCAATGAAAGAAACCCATAATTATTTATAGAAAGGAGATATATTGTCTTCCACTATTGACCTCTCCAGAAGAAATCATTGGCTATGAGAGGCGAGTGAATCTTAATGTCACCATCAATATTGCTTTAAAGAGTAAAAGGCTATAAAAGCTTTCACTAGGCATGATTTCACTCATCGGTGGTCACGCACATTAAATGATTCTCTGTGCAGAACGATTGATATTTTTGGTGATCACTTCTCTACCACACAATGGCTATCTTTTGTTATGATTAAAGCCAACAAAATATACCATTCCACGCCTCACGTTTTCTGCAGTCTCGTCATGAAAACCTAATGTTATCTCCTTCCAGTTTGGTTTTTATTTTTTTCCTCTCCAACTTACAAAAGTATTCTTATGAGTACGATGCAATACATAATTTTGAAGTTCTATTGAATGATATTTAAGGTGTTGTACATGCCCAACTAAATTTTAATCTTGTGGTTTTGAGGTACTAATTATTACAACGGTTTGCAATCTGGAAACTTTAAAAGAATTTAAAATTTTTTAGTTAATTTTTTTTAAAAAAATAAAAATAAAAGTTATCATTATTTTTTATAATATGATTAAATATAAAAATTTATTTATTTTTAAAAATTATTTTTTAAGTTAAGAAAATAAACATAAAAAATATAATATTAATTTTTTAAAATGAAAAATATAAGTTTAATTTAGGAATCGGTTGCGTGTAGAAAAAAATTAACGCCCTTATGTCGTCTAAAGATTGATGTGAATTGGTCATCATTATTTTTTAATTTTAAAATTTATATAATATTTAAAATTGATTCTAAAAAACATATCTTAAAAAAGCTTATATGTTCATAAAAAAAAATTAGTGAAATTTTATCTTTGAAAAAACATGAAGATCATCTAAGTCTTGTTTCATCTCTATTTTTCTCTCTTGAGATATTTTCAAATCCTCAAAGATTCAAGAGTTTTATTTAAAAAAACTACTTTTATATTAAAAGATATAAAAATCACTCTTTTAAATTTTTTTTGTATACTCAAAAATTTAAAATTTTTATTTTTAAAATTATTTTTATATTAAAAGATATGAAAATTACTATTTTAAGATCTATTCATGTCGTTGAAAACTCAAATATGGTTATATTATTTTTCAAATTTACAAAAAAGTTAAATTAAATTAGTATTCAAAGAATTTTATAATCTCAAATGTTATTAAAACTATCTTTGAAAACATGGTTAAATCAAATGAATCAATTTTTTTTTTTAAAAGAAGATATCTTAATTTGCCTATACCTAAAATTTCACCTTATTATTTGCGAAAATTTAAATTTGCTTCTTTTATTTTTTTTTTTAAAAAAACATTTACAAACTAAAGTTATTCTTCCTCTCTCTCTTTTCTTTTCACATTTTTCTTTTTTCTTTTTAAGTCCTTTCTTTCCTAAAACATATTTCTCATTCTTTATTCTCTTAAAATTCGAAAATTTTCACTACCTCACTACGAGGAAAAAAACTTTAACTAACACTTCATAGTTCACAATTGTAACTAAAACTGTGAATAAAAGTAAAGTAAATGAAAAGAGTTCACAACTATTGAAAAATTATGAGCAAAAGAGGGATTTCATTTATAGTTCTACGAAAGTTGTGAAGAAATATGTTGTTAAAAGGTCTTTCTTTATAATTCTCATGGAATTATGAGCAAAGCCTCTTTTTAAAAAGGCTTTTTCTTCACAGTTTTCTTTGAGCTGTGAAGACATCTCTTTATCTTAATTTAGAGTAGGTCCCATTTCTATCCTTTTTTCTTCTTTTTCTTCATACACTTTTTTTTTTTCATGTTATCACCTTTTTTATCTCTCTTTTTACTGAGTAGACATCCCAACAACACCCCTTTTCTTCCCATTTTCATTTCTTTCTTTTTCTTGTTTTATTTTCTAATCACCCACTCTATCTCTCTTTATTCCTACTGAGTCGATTAGCCAACAATTGTGTGTATATTCATCATATTTCTTTCAAGAAAAAACTTATGGCCCATAAGTTAGGAATGAAAATTAGGATCTAGAAGCAAATGAATTTTCATTTCCACATGAGTAAGTTGAAACGGTTGTCATGGAATTACTCATCTTTTTGTTCTTCAATAACCTATAAATTGTATACGAGAATAAGGCATGGTTAATATATTCAGTACCCATTAGCTGCTTTATCCTTCAAGATCTTTCGACATGGTTCATTAATTTAGATGCCTTATACAATGGACAGGTTATGGTAAGTTTTCCTAATGGTATCTTGTTATCTTGAAGTAATTCAATGAAAACTCGAAATCAATTCTATGCATGTTACAAACCTTGATAGATCCGATAGTGCCTTAAATTATTATAGTTAATAAAAATATAAATAATAGTTATAATAAAAATATAATGTAAAAGAAAGAGATAAATTTTTACATAGTTTGATTTTGCAACCTACATCCATAAGGCCATGCCTAGATGTAAACAATCCATTATATGTGTTGAACCACTTGGAAACACTAATTGTTTCTTACACAGTTAAGACTTAGATCTATTTATAATTGTTGCAATCAGTGTTGTAACATACACTAGAATACAATTCTAATAGAACCTCTTGGACCTACACTTTCACTTGAACTTCTCTTTAGCGTGTGCCAATGTTTTTCTTTTGAAAACAATCGATTCTTCACCCAAAGAATACTTTATAACTTTAACATATACAAATCTTAAAAAAAAAAAAAGCTTTTTGACTCTTGAAAGATCACTCACAATATTATGCACACTGTCTCCAAGTAAACCTAGTGCACTTATATAATGTTCTGCCCTTCAAGGTACCTTTGTCTTAAACTTTATTGCACCAAACATTCCATGATGATTCTTTCCCATGAAACCTAACCAATATAGTATCCCAATGATACTTGCCCATGAAAACACAATATTCTAATGCTACTTGCCTATTCCCTAGATACTTGCCAACTTACAATTATGAAAATTCATCGTGAAATATATTTGTCAAAAACCTTGCCAATTATATTCACTAAGATTTTCTCTTTTTGGCATTTTTGGTAAAGCATACATTAAAGTCTAAGTCAAGAAACAAGTACATTAATTTTCTTCAAAAGATCTACTTTATTCAAAAAAATTTTCTATTACTCTTTCCCTTAAGAAGTGCTGAGCATTTGCTTCAAAAATCTACATTATTCAATACTCTGCTTATGCTCTCTTTAAGATTTTACCAACATCAGCATCATTGATAAACTTTCCTTTTAATTTCAGCTCAATTTTCCATTTTCTCCCCTTTGAGTTGTCAACAAATGCCAAAATTTTAGATACTTTAGGCCTTTCTTGATTTCAGAGCAGTGCACTTTTGGACCATCTAAAGCATTTAAGGCTCTTTGACCTCAATCTTTAACAAGAATTTCCTTTATTCCTCTCGTACTTTCTATAGTCTAGCTTGCAAGAAGTTGTATGTTCTGGATGAAGTAACTCCATGGCATTTTTTGAAGTAGAAGTTGCAACAGAAGGTCTAAATGGTGGAACAAAATTAGTTGTGGCATCTAAAGGTAGGTGTGGGACTATATTAATGACTTGGCTCCCTTTGGCGTACTTGCTCAACACCTTCAAGATCTAGGGATTTATAAGCTTCTCTTTCCCAAAAATGGTTGTATTTTGATGAAGCAGCACTTGGTAAATGAGTGAAGGGAAGGGAAATATTAGATTAGTTACAATCGACTTAGCATGTTTCACAGTGAGCTTGAATATGAGTTGTTCAAGGTTGTTACCTAAGTTGCAACTTACCCAATATAACAAAACAATAAGACTCCTATGCATCTTTTGTTGGTGATTGCTAGGCATTTAGTTATTAATAGTACTTTATACATAATACAATATTTAATAGAAAATTTAGGAGAATATGATCTATAATGGTTTTATAGATTTTATCCATACTAGGTAAAGAGATACTAGGGGTTGACAGAGAACATCTTAAAAATCTATCTATCACTATTCATGAGAAGTCATAAACATGCTTTCTCACATAATTTTATGATACTTTACAGATATAGCATCACTAATCTCGCTACTTAAATCTGACTAGAACTCATATACCATATTTGGATTAAGGATTTAGCATTTGAGACTAACTCAAATAACCTTTGTGATTTTCGTAATCTAACCAGACCTAACTCTCTGAAACCTTATTAATCTACTATTCTTTCACACACATTTTGTCTCATGGAATATTTTTTATATAATTTTTCATTCTCAGTAGTATAAAATATAAAAGAATATGGTTTAGCGATTAATAACCTGTTTTTCGCTGAAGCTTGGGCTGGATGTTACATTAGGTTTCTTTTTCATCACTATTTGATTC
The DNA here is from genome assembly GCA_021397835.1 of Moringa oleifera. Taxonomy (NCBI): domain Eukaryota; kingdom Viridiplantae; phylum Streptophyta; class Magnoliopsida; order Brassicales; family Moringaceae; genus Moringa; species Moringa oleifera. The sequence continues at coordinate 9,109,392 of JAJFZO010000034.1, read as the reverse complement.
AATTGTACTCTTTGTTGCAATAGGTTTCTTCTTCACTGTTTGAATCTGTTGTACTCTTTGTTGCAACTGGAGTTACAATATCCCTAAAGATAAAGCTAGGTCATTTTTCTTAATGTCCATAATTATCCTTTTACCCTTCTGTGCCATCATTTTCAAAGGAAGGTGCTCCCTAGAAGAATGTTGCATAAGTGGTGAGGCTGCTTTAGGAGGTGAAAGCAATGGATCACTAGAAACCCTTGGTGAAACAAGAGGTATACTAGTGCGGGTTGGTATTAGGGTATTTGACTAAGGTTGTACATGGATTTTGGAATCTGTGGGTTTTTTAGAGCCTTTAATAGGATTTGTTTAAGTTTTGGAAGACGAGGATGAAATAAAGTAGGCCATAAGATTTGATTTTATAGATTGAGATTATGGAGTAGCTACATTACGAGCCATTTTAGATGAACTTTTCGCACCTGCGTGAGCAACATCCCCTGATTACTTATCAATAATTTTTTTATATAGGATCCAACCTTCATCTTCTTCTTTCCAGAGATGACATGCCCATAGACTTTCTCTTTGACCTAACAATTGATCCACTTCCTCTTCGTGTCATCATTATATTTGATTTTGAAAGGAAATTACTCAAGAACAGTGATGGGTTTGCACTTTTTGTAACTAAAAAACATGGCCTTTGAATTTGATCAAGAGTAAAGTTTTTAGAAAGAGAATGAAGTGTAAATTGTGATTCAAGAATTGTTCCTTTTATTTGTTCAAAAATAATGTTTGTTCTCTCATTAATAGATTATTAATACACCCATTAATGTGGAAAGCACATGAGAGAAGCACCTATCTCAAAGATGAAGAAAGGTTAGAAATACCATTTGTCACACAATTAGTTGTTCTAGGACTTGTATTAATCATATTTCTGACAATATATTGAAAATTAAAATCAAATACTGTAATCTCATTTAAATATGAATCTATGAAATGAATCTAATTATCTAATTTTAATATAAAATAAAATAAGTACAAAATTAATTTAAATATCATTTAGATTTAAAACAAATACATTTATATAATTTAAAAGTCCAAATATAAATTTATTTATCAAATTATCTAATTATAACTAATTATTTGATTACTTAATATCTAATAATTTAATTCTATAATCATTCACTTATCTCATTTAAATCTAAATAGAATATAACTATTTTAATTATCTAATGACTTAATAATCTAATTATATAATTATCCATTTATCTAGTCTAAATCTAAATCTAATATGATCTATCTAATTATCTAAATGTATAATTATTTAATTACCTAATGATCTAATAATTTAATTATATAATTATCAAATTATCTTATTAAAATGTAAAATTACAAAAACATAAAAATTTTCAATATATGAAAACAAGTACTTTACTCTCAATTAAATTTCTCTAAAATCTATTAATTAACTATTATAAAGGTGTAATATTAATTTAAATTGCACTTACATTAAAAACAATAATATTTATGTAATGTAGACATAAATTTAAAATCTCTCTCAAAATCTAATTATTTAATTATATAATTTTAATATAAAATTATATAAATACGAAATTAATTTAAATCCTGCTTTAATAATATAACTAATTATTTAAATTAAATTTAAACTTACATAAATACAAGAAAAACTAATATATGATAAAAATAAAAAGCACAATAAATAAATTTACAGAAATATCACACATACCTCAAGGTTTATTCTCCAAATTAAGGTTAATTAGTAACATTTATCTTCTCTTAAAGTATCAAAAAGTAAAAAATAAAATTTAATAATTATATCATTTGAATTTTTAACAAAATATATTAAAAATAGTTAATAAAATACATAACTAAAATATACACAAAATAACCATATTTAAATAAATCTATGGTATAAATAAACAAAAACTATAAAAAATTTTAAACAAAAATGATAATATAGATATAATATCTATAATCTTTTTTTTGCAAAAAAACTTAACCAAAATATTTTGAAGATGACAAAGCTGAATACCACCAACAATGAAGAAGTAAGGAAAATGGAGAAGAAGGGAAAAGGAGAAGAAAGAAAAGGGAAAAGAAAGAGGAACTCGAATCAGATTCCTCTTTCTTTTTCTTCACGAGTGGCTTTATATCGTGAAGAGAAATCCTCTTCTTCATTAGTATAAGGCCACCCATGAAGAGACATAAAAGTGATAGGCACGTGTCATGTCCACAGTAGGACTTGTGGCTTCACACTTTCATGGTTTTTGCACAAGTGCCTTTATACTATGAAGAGAAATCTTTCTCTTCATGGGTGTAACGCCAGTGATAAAGAGCCATAAAAGTGAAAATCACGTGTCAAGTCTAGAGCCTGATATGTGGCTTCATATTTTCATGATTTCTTATTCTTCACGAGTGACTAACCACTTGTGAAAAAACTTCTAAATAAAAGACACGTGTTATGTTGTGGCATGACACATGAGTGTCACTTAATTCTCTTCAAAGCCGTGAAGAATAGTCAATTTTCTTATTTAAACCATTAAGAACAACTTTTTTCTTTACAGTTCTTTCTAGAATCATGAAGAATTAAGCGTTAAGAATTTTTTTTTTCTTTTAGTGAATAATAAGGGATGGGTCATAAGTACTTCCAAGCCTTGTAGGCCAAGATTTTCCCTAACTTTAACACATGAAGAGAACCCTCCAAGAAAATTTATTGGAGAAAGGTTCATCCCAATCTAGCACCGATTTACAAAACCCTTTTTGAGCATGGTGGTGCAAATCATTTTAGGGATTATATCAATGGCACTTGGATAGAGATCATTAGAGACACTAGGACACTACATAAAGTTTTTCATGCAATATGACCTCTTGATCTCTTGAGAGTATATTGACTCCAATTCTAAAGAAAGGGATCACTTTTATCACCTTAGCCTCAATTCCTTATCCAGACTAAACATCTCTTTCAGAACCAATCACTAACCTTAATCAAATTCCCAACCCCAATGATGAGACTGCTTTTACACCTTTGGTTTCAACCCGACCAAGGTTTCTTATTATTAATCATTCTTTACCAAGTGTCACCTCTAGGATAAGTGCCATTCCAAGTCTTTTTATCCAAATGTTTTTTAATTCCTTGGATAAGAAATTTTCTTTTTACTTGTTTACTAAATCTTTAACTCTCTTAAAAATTTAAAAGAGCTTTCCCCCAACAAAATCCTCCACCACTGAGAAAGAAGTAGCTGTACAAAATGATGAATGTAGGTGCCTTAAGAGCTAGCCCTTCTCTTAAAGGTGTTGCCAAGCCACAACCAATGCCATAACAAATGGGTTGAAGGCTATCCAAAAAAAAAAAAAAGATGCCTAACTTGGTCTAGGTATGATTTTTACTACTACCCCTTCGAAGAAGACAAAGATAATTCTCGTAGCCAGCTCACTAGGTGTAACAGGAAGGAAATCCTTAAGATTGAGGTGCAATGGATGCACTTTTGATTCTCTTCAACGGGCTGAATACAATCTATCAAGAAGAGAGGTTCCTTTTTGACCAAGATATCTAAACCACTAGTTTAGTGAACCATCCTAGCTAGGTGCATGAATGGATAAATAAGTCCATCTTACCTTAAGACTTAAAGAGGATGGAAGGGTGCACTCTTTGAATAGGAATCCATTTTTTGAAAGGTCTTTTCCACAGGAACACTATGATGAGGTTCGGGGATGTAAGTACCTTAAAGTCAATCTTCCCTTTCATTATTTTTCACAATTAAGAATTTAATATTCTTTCCTTTCTGCTGTTATTCTCGATCTTGAATTGTACTTTTCCTTTCTTTATTACTTCGATCAAGGAGTAACTTTGCCTTTTCTATTTTGCAGTTCACTTAAAGAGTGAATAAGTACAACCAGACTTACATCGGGCTTTATCATTATATGAAGGAGGCTGAAGTTGCTAATAAAATTTTGACCAATGGAAGGAATAAGATACATGTTCATGTGGCTGAGATAGAGAGGCAGAAGAATTTGTTAGCCAAATCTAAGGCCAATGTGGACAACATTAAAGTGGAGTTGGATCAACTATAGGACAACATTAAAAAGAGGATAAGCCATGCTAAAAATGAGCTTGTTCTCTAACATTAAGAGGAACTAAGAGTAGCTTAGAAGGAGTCTCGATCTTGAGCCATAAAAGAATTTTATATCCCTAATGCATATAAGGCAAAGATTAAGGAGTAAGCTTCTCATTTGTACTAGCCTATCCACAAACACATGGTTGAAGAAATCCAAAGTAAGTATCTTGATTTCAACCTATCATGGGTGTAGATAGAGCCTCCCGCAAAGACTTCCTTAATTCATTCCAAAGACTCCGAAGTATCTTTAGTTAAGATAGAGTATGTGGTTGAGAGGCTAAATGAAGACCTACCATAGCCACCAGTACTTATAAAGGCCCCTTCCCATAAGGGTTACTCCTAACCCACCTTGGCGACTCTTGAAGTTGGACATAGAATTAATGAAGCCTCAACAAACTTGTAAATTTTTTGTTCTTTTTTTTTGAATCTCGATGTATAAATCTTGTTCACTTTTGCAATAGAAGTTCTTTTTTCTCAAGTTTACCTATATTTCTTATTTCCTTAGACTTAAAATGACTTATTGGATAAACATAACACCACCCTAAAATTAAAGTAATCAAGTAATGGTAACCCCAAGCATAAACCAATGTAGCTGAAATAGTAGCCTAGAATTGCTAACTCCTTGATAACTAGTGGTACTGAAAATTGATCTCAATGATGAATGGTTGATAAACATCTTCCTCTTGATTTAAAGTGGACATTAAACCTAAAGAAGCAACGATCTAAGGCATATGCTTTGTGGGATAATTTCCAATATAGGCCAAGTTAACACATTTTAAATCTTGATGATGAGAAAATCCCAATTTATCATAAATTTAAACTCCAAGTCATAATAATTGGAAGCTTTGATGAGATGAAAATTTAGGTTTGAAATCCTAATCTTAAACCGTCAATAAAGATAACCTTTAAAGAACTTAATTTTCGCGGGAGCAAAATTAAATGTTAATAACTACCTTTTTTGTTCGTCATCTAAGTATTGGAATTTGGACAAAGACCTCAAGACGACTATTTTTCCTCCAAAATTGAACTTTTACACTTTTCTTGTAGTAAAAATTTTCTTTTCCTCTTTTTTTTTTCTCATTTTTTGAAAATTTCCAAAATTCAAGATATAATTCTTAACCATCTTTAAATCATGAGTGTAACTTCCACATCATGTGTTTTTCAACACCATGTGATGGTTTTTATACTAAGGAATGATTAATAAGTGCTTTTGGATGCTTTCCTTGTGGTAAGATTCACATTCATTTAAGGTTGCCTATGAAGTTAGTCTTCCCTAAATTTTTGGCCTTGACACAATTTCACTCATCTCTCTAGGCTTTCATGGTAATGGCTTTGGTATTTACGTTATTGACGCGATTCACATTCACATCAGATTTTTTTAATCATGATTTTTTGAATTGGGTACGTAGGTATTTCATGCTTATAGGATTCACATTCGTCTTGGATTCCTATGACAACAGTTTTCAAAATTTTTGTACTTTATTATAACAAGCTTTCCTGAATTCTCATCCTTAATGCGATTCACATTTGTCTTAGATTCTGGTGGTGAAAATTTTCTGGCATGTAGTACTTTACTATAATAGGCGCTTCGGAATTCTTAACTTCAACGCGATTCACAATTGTCTCCAATTCCTATGATAATAGTTTTCGAGCCTTTAGTTCATTGCAATAAATTTTTTTTGAACTTTTGTCCTCAACGTGATTCACATTTGTCTTGGATTCCTATGATAACAGTTTCCGAAAAGAGATTTAGAGGTCTTTTGTCTGCGATGTGATTCACATCTATCTTAGATTTTTGACAATAATTTTAGGTCTTTAGTACTTTATTATAATAGGCCCTCTTGAATTCTCATCCTCAACATGATTTATAATTGTCTCAGATTCTTGTGATAATAGTTTTTAAGCCTAAAATTCCTTATAGTAAACTTTTTTGAACTTTTGTCCTCGACGTGATTCACATTTGTTTTGATTCTCATGATAACAGTTTTTGAAATGGGATTTCGAGTTCTTTCATCCTCGACATAATTCACATTCATCTCGAATTCTTATGATGACAATTTCAAAAGCCCTTCTTCTTGCATGATAATGCTATTGATCTTTTCATTCTCGATGTGATTCATAATCATCTTGGATTTCTATGATAAAAGTTTTTTTGAAAAAAAGGGCCTTGGATCTTTTGTCCGTGATGCAATTCACATTCATCTGAATTTTTCTTGATGGCGGTCTTTAAAAGCCCTTGTTAACATATTTTATTGTAAAAGGTTTTTTTTACCAACATAGTTCTTTTGATGTGCTTCTCGGTGCTCAATGATTCTTCTAATTTGAATGGCAGTTTATGCTTTATTATGCTTTTATCTAGGCTTGGCATATCTTTGTAAGACTAGGCAAATACATCGTTAGACTGTTAGAGTAAATCAATCAAGTTCTGCTTGAGTTATGATGATAGGGTGATACCAACTTTTAACTCATTGTTTTCTTTATTTGTCCTCATATTTATACTTTAGGTTTCTTTTTAATGGGGTACTATCTATTTTTTCTCAATTTGTAATTGCTTGAACAATTTTAATGGTAACTCAATTTCTTCCTCGATGTCAAGGTCATCATGTAAGTGTCTTCCTTACTTAAGTCTATTTTATAAATGTCAAAATTTTGTAACCAGGTTTCTTAAACATGAGAAGGAAATATGTATGTTTTCGATGAGATGATGAATTTGATGAATGTTCAAAGGATGAGGAATGAAATGAATTAGATTTGGAAGAGAAATGGATAAAAAAGTGCAATTTATTTATTTTATCCTTAGAAAGGTTACCGAGGGATGACAAATGAATTGTAGGCCTTACCCTAATTACTTAGTCCAAAAGAGGGATGATCTCTCTATTTACTATATTATGACAGCCTAATGAGTCATTAGGGTAAGAATAGGTTCACCGTAAAGCCATCAGACTGAGTGAAAGTTATGATTGAAAGTCTTGCCATAGTTAAAAGCTAAAGTACCCCCAAGCTTCCTTACCTTCCTCAGCTTTTTTTTTTTTAATCTCTTTTGTCTTCTAAAGTCGGCTAGTGTCCAACCCCTAGCCTTTTGAATTGTTTGACAGCTCCAAAATTATCAAGTCACTTTGAAAGTTTTTACCCAACCCTTTTCTAACCTAGTTGCCTTTACTTAAGGTCTAGTTGATTTGGAATTATAGGTTCAAGGAGAATTTGAGTGGCTTCTTATCCACAAACTCCATGACGTTGATGAAGTCCAATGTTTGAAAGGCACTTTCCCTTTTACCGGGGGCCTCTAAATGAGGGAAGTCCTTAATGACAAAGGCGACAATGTCTTCTTCCCAATGAATGGTGATTAATCGATCTTCTACCACCATTTTGAGTTTTCTAGTGGAGAGTGGAAGGTGCATCACCTACCATGTGAATGCATGGCCTTTCTAAGAAGATGTTGAAAGAAGTGGGGATATCCATGATTTGGAGTTTTATGTCATAGATGAATGGTCCATCTTTAAGCACAGATCAATTATTCCTTAGATTTCAATCTTATTCCCATTAAAAGCTCGTATAGACATAGTAATAGTATGCCTAATAGTGGTTAGTCAATGTGGATGAGCTTCATCGTATGTGTGAACATGATGTTTATTGAGGAACCATTATTAATAAGTACCTATGAAATGGTGTGTCTCTTTTATATGAAGTGGTTATGTAGAAGGCTTTAGTGGAGCCATGGCCTTCTAGATGGAGCTCATCAATAGAAAAACTAATGAAGTTGTGAGCAATGATGTGGCCGTATATGCCTTCCATCCTTTCAATTGATATTCAGTGTGATGGATTGACATTTATGAGAATGCACAAAATTGCTTACCTATGGATAAGCCTCCAATGTATTTTGGATTAGAAACCCGATGTATTTTGGATTAAAGACCCGATATCCTCTAGGTCAAAGTGTCGTGTGGACTAGAAACCTAATGTGTTCTATAGACAAGTCCTAATGAGTCATCAAGGGATAGTAGTCTTGGTAAAGATTCCTAACCTCGCATTAAGTAGAAAAGCCAAATCCAAAAATGGCATGAGGAAGAGTTACAGTAATTCTCAATGTGCTTGAAAAACAAACTGAAAAAGAGATAAAGTTTTGGGAGTAAAATTAGGTATCAATAGTCGAGGTTCTTAAGGTCAAGATTTTCTAAGGTCACGGTTTACCTTAGTTTAAACATATTTACGATACTTGTTGAAATCATTACTAACCAAAATTTTCATGATTGATTAGGGCTTGTGTTGATCAAATTTTAATTTCTTAAGGACTTATGTAGGTTTGGAAAATCTCCAGTTAAGTTAACTTTCTTCATTGCTTAGTCAACTTTCCACTAAATCATTTCAAAAGGTGACTTTCTTTGACACATTTAACAATTAGTTGTTAGCTTATAATTAACCTATGACATAGGGATTCATAAAATTTGTAGGTTGCTGTGTTTGGCATGCCACCTTTTGGTTTCTCAAAGAATAATTTCTTATTTAAAAGGTCCCCTTAAACCTTTCCACTTTCCTTGACTTTCTCTTACTTCACTTTCATGAAGGGTTCTCTCTTTTGCAATCTTAAGCTTTGTGTTTTTGTGCACTCTCATCTTCAACCTTCCTATTCTCTTGTAGGTGAATCTTCCATCCTTTTTCTTTTAGGAAATTTTATGGCTAGGAGTGTAGAATCATTTGTGTACACACCTAAGGACTTAGAATGGACGAAGCCAATTTTTTCATTCCAAGGTTTGTCTAGTTAGAACTCTTTCCTCCCTTTGACCATTCATGAACCAACCATGAAGGTGGGTCATGGTCATTAAGGATAGCCTCAAAGGTCGGCAAGACTTGCCCGTCCACACCTTCTTTCAAAATGTGTGTCGTTAATTTCAAGTGTCCTCTTCATAAGTTGTTCCCAACACCTGGTGTTGTTATAAGATACCTATTTATTTCTCTATATGTATGATATCTGTCACATCATATCATATCATACCCTTCATTTTATTGTAGATGATCATCACTTTTTGCTGATACAAATACCATAAACATGTGGCCATCAAAACATGTTTCATACGAAAGAAGTCAATATTCATATATTGTACAAATAAGTCAGTTTATAAAACCTAAGTTTTCTTTTACATCACATATCTTGAACCTCTCACCACATATACATAAATACGAACTCCCCACTAGTACTAAGTATAAAAAAATGTCAAAAGGGGAGAACGTAAAAGACGATAGGCCATCAACCTGTGCTCCATCAAGTTTTCAAGGTTTGTTGATGACTTCACTTTCTAACTCCTCGAATCTGAAAATTTATTGGTGATTTAGTGAGTCATAGCTCAGTAAGTATAAAAATATAACAATAATAAATCATTTCAAGCATATTATCCAAGCCACAAGTCATTACTAAACATATTATCCTCACACATCAAATATCAAATGTAAACAAACCTATGCAAGTGATATACAATTTCATTTTCTTTTTATATTGTGGCCAAAAAGATAAGAAAATGCTCTGAAGATTCCATATGAACCTATTGATTCATAAGATCAATATCATATTTATTTATTTTCCATATCATTGGCTCATGGCCAAAGAAAGTCATTCCATGTCATCTACCCTTAGTTAATGGAGTATCCCATGTCATGCATGAATCTGCATAGCTTATCGAGTAAGTCACAACTTGTTTACCATCATTTTATTTAGTTATATAAGTGATCATCTAGTAGGTTCAACATACTTTTAAATGCTTAAACAACAATTCAAGGTATCAATCTATTTCATAACTTAAGCATATATATAACCTCTTTTTACACATTTAACTATATAATTTGCTTATACTTACCACTTGTAGCTTTAAAAGTCTCAACTTCTATGTAAACCTCCTTCTCCTGACCTTTCTTCACCTTGTAATTTTCCCATAAGTATGCAAGATATAACTATTATGACATTTACAAGCACGATCACACGTGATAGATGAACCTAAGTTGAATGCTCATTTTCATAACTTCCTTGCACTTTACTTTATTTAATTCTCATTCTTATGCTCAAGTTTATTTCTTTTTAAACATTACTGATTTATCACTTCATATTCCATATACTGACATTAATCATTCATATGTAAACTAAAATTGCTCTTTAAACCTAACTAAGTTAACATCTTACTAAATTTTATTTTTTTTTAAAGCATATGTCCCCTATTTTCAAGTTTAGTAATCAAGCCATAACTCAATTCTTATATTAATATTTAGCCAAAACGATCTGTAACCATTTAGTTTAGCTTTTTAGCTACAAGTGTAATGTTTATGTTTTTTCAAATTCAAGCTCTAAGCCCATGAAAATTAAGTCTTAAGTTGCAGCCATAAAAATAAAGCACTTTTATGTTCTTCAACAATTCCTAACATTAATCTTCATACATAGCTCGGGAATCATGTCTTCACTCATGACATAGATCAACTAATCATACAAGAGGATAAAGGTCAAGAATAATCATAAACTCTTGGCTTATTTTACTTACCTTTAAGCTAATCTGAACCACTCTAACTCAAGTTGTTAACTTGCTTGTCTAGTTCTTTCTTCTTTAGTTCTCTTTTTTTCTTTGTCTGTCTTTCCCCTACATTTCATGTAAAAGAAGTATAGCTAGAGATTCCATTTATAAAGGTATGGTTCTTGATGAAGAAGAAGGGTGAGATAATTATTGTCTCTTGAATATATAAGGTTTTGGTCAAATTAAATGTCTAATTAGTCTCATGCATCCACTTAGCATCTTACTTCATCTTATTGTCTTTTAGTCCTTTTAAAATTTCAGGTCACTCACAATGTTTTGCATAATTCATAATATGCCTAGTACATCCTTAAATATTGATAACAATCTTCTAGAATTCATCTAACCTAAGCATAACAATTCTAAATAAACATTAAGTGCATAGTTTGCACATTCAAAGACATATCAATGTATGTATGACTACATATGTGCCTATAATCATGGTGTGTGAGTGCAGTGAAACTAGGGATATTACAAATCTTCCTCACTTTAAAAGATTTCATTCCCAAAGTTAATATCTATGAACAAATGAAGATATTGTTATCTTATATGTGCCTCAGTTTCTCTAGTAGTTTCTTTTCGTGCATGATTCCTCCATGACACCTTAACGAAAGGTATTTCTTTATTTCTGAGTTGTTTCATTTTGTACCTAAAAATTTCTATTGGCTCTTCAATGTAACTCAAGTTTTCAAAAAATTTTGATTTTTGGATCTTTAGCACATAATGGGGCCAGATCTATATCTTCGAACCATGCTCACACGAAAGACAATGTGGACTTGAGCCATTTCTAAAGGCAAAGCTAGTTTATATGCTAACAAACCAACTCTTTCCAAAATTTCCTATAGGCATATATATCGAGGACTCAACTTTTCTTTCTTCCCAAACAAAATTATCCCTTTCCAAGGTAAAACTCTAAGGAAAACCTTTGTACCGACTTTATATTTTATTTCCGTCTATATCGGTCTACATAACTGTTTTGTCTATCCTGTGTAGCCTTTAACCTTTCTTTGACCACTCTAACTTTCTTAACTATATCTTGTACCATTTTTGGGCCTTTAAGCATTTTCAAACCTTCCTCATCCTAGCAAATAGGACTTCGACATTTCCTTCCATATAAAGCCTCAGTGCCATTCCGATGCTACTATAAAACTGATTATTATAAGCAAATTTCATTAGGGTCACATATTCATCCCATGCACCTTTAAACTACATAACACATGCTCGAACCATATCCTCAAGTATTTGGATAGTTCTTTGTGAATGCCCATTTGTTTTTAGATGAAAAGTTGTACTAAAGTTCAACTTAGTACCCAAGGCACTTCGCAAACTTTCCCAAAATCTAGAAGTGAATCTAAGATCCCAGTCTGATACAATGGAAATTAGAACCCATGAAATCTCAATATCTCATTCACATATTTCTTTGCTAGTTGTTCTAATGTACGTCCTTATCTAATAGGAAAAAAGTGAGCTAACTTTGTTAGTCGATCGATAATCACCCAAATTATGTCATGCAATTTAGGAGTCTTTCGAAACCTATACACAAAATCCATCATTATCTTTTCCCATTTCAACTTTAAAATCTCTAAGATTGCAACTTTGCAATGGTGCTTGATGTCTTATTTTAATTTGTTGGCAAATCAAACATATGCATACATAATCTGCCATATCTTTCTTCATTCTAGGCCACCAAAAGTGAGGCCTTAATGAATTATACATTTTAGTCACCCTTCGATGCATAGCATAAGGTGCACAATGAGCTTCCTCTAGAATTCTTTTCCTTAGGTCATTAGTATCAGGTACACAAATTAGGGACCCTGGCAATAACATGTCATTTTGGATTAAAAACTTCTTACCTTTTCTTTTTTTTCACTGCTTCAATTTTTATCGCTAGTAGAGGATCTCACTTTTGTAATTATTGATTTTAGTATGGATAATTGGTCTTACTTGAAAAGTAGCTATTGACGAACCACTTATCTATAAATTCTCCTTCATAGTCCTCAATTTAATTGAAGGAAGTAAGATAGATTCTCGTATTTGCGCCACATTCCCTTTAGACTTTTGACTCAATGCATCTACAACTACATTAGCCTTTCTTGCATGATACTTAGTAGTACAATCATAATGTTTTAGCAACTCAAGCCATCTTTTTTGCCTAATGTTTAATTCCTTTTGACTCATTAAATACTTTAGGCTTTTATGGAAATTGAATATCTAAAATTTATTTCCGTACAAGTGGTGTCTTTATATCTTTCGCAAATACCACTGCAGCTAGTTCTAAATCATGTACAAAGATAGATAATTCATAAGGCTTTAATTGTACAGAAGCCTAGGCAATTAACTTGTCATGTTGCATAAGCACACCCCAAAACTTGATGCGAAGCATCACTATATACTATAAATCCACTGGTACCAATAGGAATAGATAGCACTCGAGCTACAGTTAACTTATGTTTCAAAGCCTCAAAACTCTTTTAACATGCTTCAATATGTTGAAAATTGTATCCTTGCAATGTACTTTAGTTAATGGGGCCACAATTAATGAAAAAACCTCAATAAACCGACGACAATAACCAGTTAACCCCAAGAAGTTGTGAACTTTAACAACATTTTTTAATGCTTCCCATTTTACCATTACTTCAATCTTTTTTGAATCAACTTAAACTCCCTGTCTAGAAATCATATGTCCCAGAAATACCACATGGTCTAACCAAAATTCACATTTACTCAACTTAGCGTACAATTGTTTATCTCTTAGAGTTTGTAAAACAATTCTTAAATGATTTTCATGTTCCTTTTTAGTCCTTGAATAAATAAGAATATCATCAATAAAAACAATCACAAATTTATCCAAATAAGGTTGAAAAACCTTATTCATCAAAGCCATAAATGGAGTTGGAGCATTAGTTAACCTAAACAACATCACCAAAAATTCATAATGCCCAATCTAGTTTGGAAAGCTATTTTTGGACATCTAATTCTACCACTTTAAGTTGATAACACCCTAATTTCAAATCAAATTTAGAGAACACATACGCCCCTTGTAATTAGTCAAATAAGTCATCAATCCTTGGCAAAGCATATTTGTTTTTCACCATCACCCAATTTAGTTGTATGTAATCAACACATAATCTCAAAGTCCCATCTTTCTTTTTCACAAATAAAATCAGAGCTCCCCAAGGTGAAACACTAGTCTTATAAACCCTTTATCTAGCAATTCTTACAATTGTGCCTTTAATTCTTTTAATTTCATAGAAGCCATTCCATATGGAGGTATAAAAATAGGAGGAGTTCTTGGAACTAGATCAATAGTGAATTTTACCTCCGTTTTAGATGGTAATCATGATAATTTCTTCTGGAAATACATCTAAAAACTCATTCACCATAAGTATACTAGTTAAAGTACTATTAGCATTTCTAATATCTATCACATGCGCCAAGTAAGCTTCACAACTACCTTTAATTATTGGAAATGCTTTCATAGATGACATAAGACAAGAAATAATATGAGCTCTATCCCTTTAGAATATAACTCTAACTTGGTTGGGTGTCTCAAACAAAACTTCCTTGGTATAGCAGTTAAGTACAACATGGTACTTAGATAACCAGTTTATCCCCCAAAATCATATTAAATTCTTGAAGAGGTAATATAACTAAATCAGCATACAAAAAAGTTATACCACTATGAACATCACATCATGACATATTTGATCCAAAATTACTATATCACTTAGAGGGGTGTTAACATTCAATTTATAATCTAGAGGTCCATGCTTATTTTTCAACTGTGTTGCTAGATTCAAGGAAATAAATGAATTAGATGAAACAAGATCTAGCAATGCATGAGCTTCTGAATCATAAATGAAAATCTTACCCATGACTACTTCTAAGGTTGATTATTCATTGCATAGACTTTAGCATAAGATTATGGTCGAGAACTCTAGCTCTTAGATTGAATATTTGTTTTCATTAGTTATGATAGGTTTATTTTTCACTCACCCTCTAATAAGTGTAAAACCTATATTGCTCATGAAAATTTCATAGTAGATTCTAACATTTTTAAGACAATTTCTAAACATATGATCGTAAGACTCACATAAATAACAACAACTTGTTAATTTTTTACATTCATTATTATAACATCTTACTTAATATATGCACACTACTCTTTGTTCATAGGTCATTCTCACACCACTACCAGTTGGCGAATAGTAGGAACCTCTACTTCTATTAAAATAACCACTTCCAGCCTTATATTGTACCCCAACGTTCTTTTTCTTGCTAAGTCTTTTATTGAAGTCCCTTATAGCTTCACTTGTTCCTTTTTTTGTTTGTAACTACTTAAACCTTCCCTTCTCAAGTCTTTCTATTCTAATTGCAGCTATCTTTAACTTCATAAAGCCTTAAAGATCACTAGTTGTTATTTTGCTTCTAAGCTCGTAGTTTAATCCCTCTTTAAATTTTTTGCATTTGTCTCTTTTTATGGCTACCATGAATGACACATAATGGGACAATTGATTGAACTTCACTTCATATTTAGCTATGCTTACATTTTTCTACGTTAAGTTTAGTAACTCCTTTCTCTTTTCATCTATGTATGCTTCTAGCATATAGTTATCTATGAATTCTCGGACAAAGGTGTCCCATGTAAGCATCAAAGGTTAAGCATCACAACTAGGTATGGTTTCTCATTAATCGTGAGCATTACCGAGAAATAGACACATCACATAATCAAATCTCTTTTCTGGGGTGCACTTTGTCATTAGATTTAATACCCTTTGAGTCCACTTCAACAATGTTTATGCCACTATTGGGTTTGTAGTACTAGTAAAGTTTACAGGTCTTTATTTTCTTATTCGATAATATTTTCTTTCCTTAACATCAAGAAAACCCTAAAACTTCTAGTTCTTAAGGTTAGGGCTTAATTAGGGCTAGAAGAGCATATAGTTGTGGGGGTGGTAGTGTTTTTGATTGTGTAGGTGGTCCACCTTTTTTAATTAGTGGATAAATATGTTATTTGTATGAAGCCTTAACAAAGTGTAAGTCGACATTCTCTTCTCTCCTCCATGAACTATGTTCTTCTATGACTCTATAGAATTATATAACAAGTGTCAACTGATCATTACATATAAGTATACCCTAATCAAACTAAATGTGTCCCTTAACGGACCCTATGCTTGCTCTAATACCAAAATGTAAGGAACCTATCTTATTTTCATATATTTATGGCATCTATCACATAATATCATGTCATACCCTGTCATTTTTTTGTAGATGATCATCACTTTTGGCTTATACAAGTACCATAAAGATGTGGCATTCAAAACATGTTTCATACGAAAAAAGTTAATATTCTTACATTGTACAAATAAGTCGGTTTACATGATCTAAAAAGTTTTCTTTTACATCACATATCTTGATCCTTCCCTATATATACATAAATATAAGCTCCTCACTAGTACTAAGTATACAAAAGTGTTCAAGACGAGAGAACGTAAAATAGGATAGGCCATGGACCTTTGCTCCATTTGGTTTCTAAGGTTTGTTGAGGACTTCACTTTTCATCTCCCCTAATCTGAAAATTTATTTATGATTTAGTGAGTCATAACTTAGTAAATATAAACATGTAACAATAATAAATCATGTCAAGCATATTATCCAAGCCACAAGTCATTACTAAACACATTATTCTTACCCATCAAAAATCAAATGTAAACAAACATATGCAAGTGATGTGAAATTTTATTTTATTTTATCTTGTGCCCAACAAGATAAGCAAATGCTCCAAATATTTTAACATGTTGATCCACAAGATCATTATCATATCTGTGTATTTTTCGTATCATTAGCTCATGGTCAAAGAAAGTCATTTTGTGTCATTAGTCAATGGAGTATCATGTGTCATGTATGGAATTGCATAACTCATCAAATAAGTCATAACTTCTTTATCTCAGTTTCATTTATTTATGCAAGTGCTCGTCCAATGGACTGAACATACTTTTAAATGCTCAAACAACAATTCAAGGCACCAATCGATTTCATAACTCAAACATATAACCTCTTTTTACATATTCGACCATATCATTTACTTATACTTATCTCTTGTAGCATTAAAAGGATTAACCTCTATGTAAACTTCCTTCTCTTGACCTTTCCTCACCATGTAATTATCCTATAAGTATGTAAGGTATACTGTAATGACATTTACAAGCAAAATCATGCATGATAGATGAACCTAAGTTGAATTCTCATTTTCATAACTTTATTGCACTTTAATTAATTGTCCTTCTTATGCTCAAGTTTACCTTTTTTTTTTTCATGCACAACTGATTTATTACTTCATATCCATATACTGAAATTAATCACTCATATGTAAACTAAAGTTGCTCTTTAAACTTAACCAAGTTAAGACCTAACTAAATTTTATTTTTTACAGCTTATCCCATTTTTTCAGCCTTAGTAATCAAGCCATAACTCTTTCATTTCTTGTTATTTAGCCAAGCTATTTTGTAGTTATTTAGTTTACCTTATTGCCAAAAGTTTTATCTTTTTCAAAATTGAAGATTTAAGCCCACCAAAATTGTGTCTTATGTTGCTGTCCTAAAAATAGAGCACTCTTGTGTTTTAATAATTCCTAACCTTAATCATCATACATAGCTAGGTAATCATGTCTTCAATCAACCATATAGATCAATTAGTCATAAAATAGGATGAGAATAAAGAATAATCATAAATTCTTGACTTTTTTTACTTATGTCCATATTAATCTGAATCACTGTAACTAAAGTTGTCAACTTGCTTGTCTAGTTCTTTTTTCTTTATTTCTTTTTTTTTCTTATCTTTGTTTTTCCTAAATTTCATGTAAGAGAAACATAGTTAGAGAGGTTTTGTCTCATTTGTAGAGGTATGGCTCTTGATGAAAAAGGGTGAGATGGTTATTGTCTCGTAGTATATATAAGCTCACTATAACAAAATAAGCTTTTGTTCATAGTTCTAATGGGTATTTGTTCATAGTTGTAAAACAGTAAACTATGTTAATGTGAATAAAAAGGATTGTAATATTTCACAGTTTTTGAACTGTGAAAAAAAAAAGATAATAGTTTACAGTTCATTAAAAGTTTTTTCACAATTCTAAAACTGTGAATGAAAATGAATATAGTTCACAGTTATTTTCGATCCTTGTTCACAGTTATAAAACTGTGAACTATTTTATTTTAATTAAAAATATTTTTTAATTTTTAAACTATTTTTATAACCCTTTATCCAAAGTTTTTCAAAAATTATGGATAAAAGTAAATAATTATTTTATTTATTTTATAAATAATAAAATTATATTTAAAAAATAAGAATTTTTAATGATAAATGTTTAAAAATTTGAACTATTATTCAATTTTTAAATTTTAATATTTAATAATATAATTTTTTAATTTTTATTTATTTATTAGCATAATTTAAAATTTTAATTATTATCTAATTTTTTAATGATATAATTTTTTTTTTGAAAAACCAAAATTTTTCTGGTAGATTCATAATTTTCTCTTTTTATTTGCAAATATCCACAAATATTTCATACAATACATAAAATATACTAACACACTAACTTTCTTCATATTACACTTTTATCAACACACCCGTTATACTAATTGCTCATATTACATATTCTATCAAGATACTAATTTCATGAATACACTTCAATGTAACATCTCAAATTTATAAAAATTATATGATAATATATACTATGACAATTATTTTAATAAAATCTAATACATCAATTCTAGCGATTCTTACTAATGGAGGAGTGGGTGTCTTTGTCTTTATCACGCGAGCGATCACGGGGACTAGTTTTCATATCAAGTAAGGATGGCTAGAAAACATCCTTTTTCTTTTGGATGTCAGGTGTCTCCTCCCAATTTCTAAATGATGTCATGATATTTACGTGACTACCATGAAATGGATAGGGGCTGTTATCGCCTTCCTGCATAAATGACATAACCAACATGCATTCTTTAAAAGAAAGGGAAAAGATGAAATACATATAGCTAAAAAGCAATATTGCGAATTACTTCTCAAGAATACTTTACTACTGTACACTTAAGCAATCTCATCTAATGCAATTGAAGCATATTAATAGCAAGATGGTAGATATAATCCAACAAAATCTGTTGATTAATAATTAATTAAGCTAAAACTGGAATGCACCCTAATTCTTACTTTTGGCTTACTCTCCCTTGGCTTTGCCAATGTGGTGAAAGTGGATTAGAATTGTCAGATCCATGCCCATCTATACAAAATAAATACAAACATCAATTAATGATCACATAGATTAAGAACAAGTATCCAAACACATAATGTATGGTTGTTGCATTAAATAATGACGTATAATTATAACTTTCAGCACAAGTCTCAAAATATTCCAACTATTAGTTACAACTATTCTATTAAAAGCTCAAAGCACTTATGATAAGTGTTCACCACTTAAGACCTGTATTAATTAAGATAATAACATGCAAAAATTAGTTATCCAGTGATGACAAGGATCATAACACTAAAGAGAGATGAAAAAGAGTATTCATGGAGCTATTACAGACTTCCTCCTTTTTTCTGCCTTTATAACTTGCTGGGAACTAGAGGGCTGGTCTTATTTTAAAGACATGAAAGCATGAAGTAGAAAATAAAAGCACATCTAACAAGGAGGAACATATAATTTTGACTGCAAATAAAAAAATAATTAACCAACATACGAAAATGACACTTTGAATAGTTTAAAGCATTTGCAAGGTGTAACTCTCGGCAATTCCTTTACTTGTATAAGACATTACTTGACTAGATTATGTGAAAACAATTCACTTTATCCATCATTTAAAACCATAATTACTAATAGACATTTGCACATTTTTTTAACAAGAACTTACATCTGAGTAAAAGTAACATTGCTAGATATTTATAAATTTTAATTAGATGTTACTTTTAACCATAAAAAAAAAAAGATACAGTCAATTCACTTTGATCATCACGGAGAAATTAATCATATTCTTTTAACATAAACTAAGTACCATTTGAGTTAATAACACTTGAAAGTCTTATATTGACAAGACTTAACCTTAAGCATGTTCTTAACTAAGTTAAGAAAACGTTGATAATATGACCTTGTTGTTAAGCCTCAGTAGTTCAAGTAAGATACATGAAGAAAACAGAAAATAAAGTACCACAATTTTTGCATATGTCAAAAAATCCATTAAGATTTCGATGGGTTGATTTTCAACCTTATCCTTACCCAGAATAAGAGGAGATTTTGATCTGCCAAATTTGAAATCTTGATGGAAGTAAAACAACACAATTTAACTACATTGGAAAGGTCATTAAATTGGTCAGCTTCATATAATAAATCCAAACATAATTAGCTTGTAAATAACAAAAATTAAAGGATTAGAATAATGAAAGTAATGTCATTAATATTAGATACCTATGATTTTAAGGCTAACCTTAGGTGTTTGTAGGTGCATTAATCTTTAAATCCTTGTAATTTATTCAACTATCAGAGGAAATCACATTGATTCAAACACAAAAAGCTTTGAATAGAAAAAGTATGGAAAGTTTAGTTTTAGATAACAGTTGTGATCAATGACTCAAAAGCACAATTCCTTATGATTGCCCCTATAAGCCCAATCATCTTTTGAATATGATGAAGCATGAAGCTCTGTACCTTAACCTTACACTTGACAAATTCAATGCCTTCAACATTAATCATGGTATTAGTATGAAAATAGATAATGTACCTTTGAGAAATAGGGTCTTTAGCAATTCTAGAATTTGTATTCTCCTATTTAAATTCGGTGGTCTCAGTTACATCTCTATTGTTCGACGAAATGATTTATCCATCTGTAAGCAATTTCAATTCAAAATTAGGTTTACCTATTACACCTATAACCTTACACCCTTTCTCTAAATAGACTACGTACTTAGCAATCTCGCTTTCAAATGCTAAATTAGCCATTACACTCTCCCTATCATGATTACAACTAAAATCAAGGGCAAACATAAGAATAAGATAAACATACCTCCTACGATCGCAAAATTTCTTAGCACTAAATGAGGTTGTCACATGAGAAAACCTTAGATGAAATGGGTAATTGCTTAGATTTTCTTAACGCATAGGTTTTATCTTTTGACTAATGGGAAAAACATAATGAAAGAGGGTGTTTTTTGCAGCATTGTGTAATGATGAAGAAGAAGGAAGAAGAATGAAGAAGGAAAGAAAGGGATAAAGGTTGGGGTTAGGGTTAAAGGCCATTTATTCACAATGTGAACAAAGACCCTTTATTCACAGTTATGGGAAAACTGACAATAAAATAAATGCATTTTTTAAAAGATGGCTCTTTATTCACAATTGTTTAATAATTGTGAATAAAAACTTTTTAAAATTTTTTTATTCATAAGTAGATGAAAATTGTGAATAAATGTCACTTTCTGTTCATAGTTTTATTATAACCAAGAATTAATTTCCTTTTATTCATAGTTATACTTATAACTGTGAACTATTAAGTCTAAAGTAAAGCCATTTTTCCTATAATGAAGGATTTGGTCAAATTGCTAAGTGTCTTAGTCTTATGCATCCACTTAGCATCTTACTTCATCTTATTGTCTTTTAGTCCTTTTAAAGTTTTAGTTCACTCCCTATATTTTGTGTAATTCATAACATACCTAGCACATCCTTAAATGTTGACAACTATCTTCTAGATTTCATCTAACCTAAGCATAGTAATTCTTAATAAATATTAAGTGCATAATTTACACATTTAAACATATATCAACACTACAAGAAAAACTGTTTTTAATGACAGTATTTTATGACAGTCTTTTATGAACGTCATTAAAAACGTGACATACATAACAGTCTTGAGAAATCGTCATAAAAAACGTAACATACATGATGGTCCTAAGAGACCGTCATAAAAAATGTAGCATAATGACAGTTCTGAGGGACCATCATAAAAAATCTATAATTAGAAAAAAAAGTTTGTGATGGAGACTTGAACCCAATCTCTCTCGAAGAGATTGATAAACGTCATTGCCATCTAGCCAAAGGAAAATATGTGGTATGTTTTTTTATAAGTTTATATTTAATTTAAATACTTGATTGAAAATGCAAACTAGCAGACTCGAACCCAAATCCTGCTAAACATTATTTCAAGGTGGGTCGACTTGAACTCAGGCTCTCTTAGTCAATTTTATAAGACTTTACCACTCGGTCAAAAAAAATCTTATGCAATAATTTTGACAGCAATAAAATTTAAACAGTATACATGATGTACTATAATACTTAAAGATTTTCACCCCATGCATTGGCAGTGTTCTTCCTCACTCTCCCCCAAAAATAACCGAAAATACTAGTCTTTGAAGCAGATAATGCTCTTTCAATGTCATATAATCGATGCAAAGCTTCGTTCTTTCAAGAAATTTTGTGAAATAGGCTTCGTGCACTGTCGGATGATACCATTAAAGCAAGAAAAATGGTATGTAAAACTAATCAAATCTTCATCTAACATTGTTAGAGAGAAAGAATGATTTTTTTGTTGAGTCTTACAATTTCTTAGTTTTGTTCTAAAATTTTCTTCTCTTGGCATTGTGCATTGTCAGCTGATACCAATGTTTGCTACCCTTGTGATACTGAAAATTGTAAGTAAATGAAGGGAGAAAATTTTGCCAGGAGCATGTTCTTTGTGGATTTAGAAATTAATGTTACTGTTTATATTCTTGGAAAAATGGTATGTAAAACTAATCAAACCTTCATCTGGGATTGCAAGAGAGAACAAGAGATTTTTTTGTTAAGTCTTGCAATTTCTTACTTAGTTTTGTTCTAAAATTTTCTTTTCTTGGTAATTATACATTGTCAGATGATATCCGTGTTTGTTACCCTTGTGATACTAGAAATTGTAAGTAAATTAAGGGAGAAAATTTTTATTGGAGCATGTTCTCTATGAATTTGGAAATTAATGTTACTGTTTATATTCTTGGAATGCAATCACCATCTACCTTGATATATATCAAGTGAATTGCGCATTTTTTTCTAGATAGAGTCATTATTTCAAGCTGTAACTTGTTAGGATGCATCCTATTGAAGTAATTTTGCTTTATTTTTGTCTAAATCAAAGATCTTGTCCTGCTCTGTGAATGGTTTTTAATGCTTGTTATCCATAGTTTAATGAAGTCTAGTTACTGGTTTTATAGTAAATGATGTGCCTCTTACATCTCTGTAATTTAGCTTGGTAACCCTACAATTATTAATTATTTAGTTGGAAATAATTAAGATAGCAGAGCAAGCTTAGTTTGGTTTTGCAGTAACCATAGGACTACCATTTAGTACATGAACTGAATCCTTGACTCTCTATATAGTGTAATCCATGTTGCTTACCATAAAAGAGTGCTAATATTTCCTTGAAGAATTCTGTAACTTCAACTCAATTTCTATTATGATTGTGTCTTTATTAATTTATCAAACAGTTTGCATATCTTAAGTATTATTTTTTGGCATTTTGAATTCCAATTTAGTTTTCACTGTGATACTAAAAACTCTAAGTAAATCATGGTAGAAAATATTAGTTTTATAAATATTTTGGATAATTGATATCTAGTGTGTCTTGTTAACACATAGTACTTGATGGATTAGGGCTTACTTTAGTTGAAGCAAAGACAAACCAATAATAAGAGAATAATCATTAATAGAAAAAGTTTATTGATACTCTGGTAATTTAATTAAAGTGGAACCTTTTCAGTATTTTGCTGTGCTAGTAATAAAGGTTTTTTTTTCTCATAGATGATATGGTTCATCATGCAGGATAATTGTTGTGATAGTCAGTTGCTTGTTCGAAGGAAAGGAAAGCTGGTTACATATTAATAAAACTTGAAAGAAGAGTCAAAACCCTTCAGACAGAAGCCACTACTTTTTCTGCAAAGCTAGCATCATTTCAGGTTGGTAATTCCTTAGTAATCTACTAATGTACCATGTATTTAGAAGAAATAGTCTTCGTTTTGCTTAAGACCTTTCAATCTAGTGGGCACCTTGTTTTTTATCTTATTTTTACAATAACATTACTTTACATGATATGTATTACATACATAATAAACATGCATAATAAGTGAGTTTCCTTTTATTTGTCATCATAGGATAAAATATGGATAAATCTTGGATGCACTTGAATAGATTGTCTAAGGAGTTTTCTGATAGAGTGGATGACTTTCTTGCTTTTGCCATTTCTCATTGTGAAGATCCTACACTCATTAGATGTTCTTGTCAATCATGTGCTAATTTGACATTATTAAGTGTTGAAGAAGTAAAGTATCATTTGTTTAGTAAAGGGATTGATCAGAGGTATAAGAGATGGATTTGGCATGGAGAAGAGTGTTCTTCTAGATCTTGCACAAATAAGAAATCAATGTTTGATGATTCTTACAAGGATGATCATATTAACAATACAATAGATATGGTTAGTGATGCATTTGAATATTGTCAAGATGATCCCAAATTATTTCAAAACTTACTAGAAGATGCAGAAAAGCCTTTATATCATGGTAATATGAAATATACTAAGTTGTCTGCATTGATGAGATTATATAATATAAAAGAAAAATATGGGTGATCAGCTAAGAGCTTTCTTGATTTGTTAAGTTGTTTGTCTGATATGTTTCCTACTGGAAATGAAACCCCTACATCGATGTATGAAGCAAAAAAAGAACTATGAATGCATTGGGTTTACATTATGAGAAAATATATGCTTGCCCAAATGATTGTATACTCTATAGAAAGGAGTATAAGGATTTATCATCTTGTCCTACTTGTGGATATTGAGATGGAAAGAAAATGGTAAGGTAAAAAACCAAACAAAAGGGATTCTTGCTAAAGTATTGTGGTACTTTTCTCCTATTCCACCGTTCAAGCCAATGTTTCAGTCACCACAAATTGCACAACATTTAACTTGGCATGCTAATAAAAGGGAAATAGATGGGAAACTAAGACATTCTACTTATTCACTTGGAGGTTAATAGACTTTAAATGGCCAAGTTTTGCATCCAAACACAAAAATCTTCGATTGGCTATTTCTACTAATGGAATAAATCCACATAGTTCTCTTAGCACTGCATATAGTTGTTGGCCAGTGGTAATGATAACATATAATCTACCACCTTGGTTATGTATGAAATGAAAATTCATGATGTTATCCTTGCTTATATCAAGACGTCGCCAACCAGGTAATGATATTGATGTATATCTTGCTCCATTGATTGATGATTTGAAGCTTTTATGGGAGGTTGGCATAACAGCCTATGATTCTTATCAGAAAGAGTTGTTTATGTTACAAGTTGTTTTATTATGGGCAATTAATGATTTTCCTGCTTATGGCAATCTTTCTGGTTGTTCAGTTAAGGGATATCATGCTTGTCCAATATGTGGTGAAAGCATGTATACTTGTAGATTACAACATGGTAAGAAGAATGTATATATGGGTCGTAGATGATTCCTGCCGAAAAATCACCCATTTAGAAAGCAAAAGAAAGCATTCATTGGAGAACATGAAACCGATTCACCTCCTTGTGCACTAAGTGGAGAAGAAATACTATAGAAAGTAAGCTCTATTACTAATGTGTAGGGTAAAAAAACAATTGCTAAAAGGAAAATGACACGGAGTAAAAGATTGAATGACAATATTCAAACATACTTCAAGAAGAAATCATGCTTTTTCGACCTTGAATATTGGAAACATTTACTGTTCGGCACATTTTGGATGTGATGCATATTGAAAAAAATGTTTGCGAAAACATCTATGGAACTTTACTTAATATTCCTAAAAAATCTAAAGATGAGATCAACACTCGACTAGATCTTGCAGAAATTGGCTTAAGGAAAGAGTTAGCTCCCAAGGTTGTAAATGGTCGTACTTATTTACCAGCTACTAGTTACACTCTACGCAAATCAGAGAGAAGGATGTTTTGTGAGACATTATCAAACATAAAAGTTCCAGATAGGTATTCTTCAAATTTCAAAAATCTTATATCAATGACAGATATGAAAATTCAAGGTCTTAGGTCTCACGATTGTCATGCTTTTATGCAAAAACTTTTACCATTGGTTATTTGCTCAGTTTTATCAAAATAAGTTAGATATACAATCATGAGATTTTGCTTCTTCTTCAATGCTTTGTGTAGTAAGATTATGGATGTTTCAAAACTAGGCAAATTACAGCAAGATTTGGTGGTAACTCTTTACTTATTTGAAAAATACTTTCCACCTTCTTTTTTTGATATAATGGTGCATTTGACAGTGCACCTTGTTAGAGAAGTCAGATTATGTGGATCGGTATACCTTAGATGGATGTATCCATTTGAAAGGTTCATAAAAACTTTGAAAGGATATGTTCGTAACTGTAATCGTCCTGAAGGATGTATTGCTGAATGCTACATTGCAGAAAAAGAACTTGAATTTTGTGAAGGTTGTTACTTTAACATACATCCAATTGGTATTCCATATGGAAAAGAAGATGACATCCAAGTTGGGAAGCCCTTACCTGGTAGTCACATTGTCACTGTTGATCGACAAGAATTAGAGCAAGCACATCTTTATGTATTGCTGAATTCACTTGACGTCTAACTATATGTTGAGTATGTCTCTTCCTAATCTATGTGTATTTTGATTATAAAACATATACTTCATATATATATATATATGCATTCATTAGATAAGCTTAACCTTATTTCATTAATAGTGAGCATATCAAGTATGTAAAATTACAGTATCCCCATCAATCAAAACAATCCAAATGGTTACAAGATGAGCATACTTGGACCTTTCTTTCTTGGTTTCGAGAAAAAGTACTTACTAGTTTTTTTAACATGACCATATGTCTTTTATTTATCCAATACCAAAATCTATTCGATCAAATTTTTGTCAATAGGTTGCATCAGAAATACAAAGGCAAAATCAACCTTCCTTTTTGGTGAAATGGGTAGCACATGGACCTCGTCCTGAAGTTATAAAATGTCTCAGATACGATGTGAATGATTATCACTTCCATACATGGGAACGTGATAATAGTCGAGTCACACAAAATAGTGGAGTCACTATAGCTACAACAACAATGCAAATTTCAAGTGCTAAGGATAAGAATCCAATAATTGGACAATTGTCATTTTATAGTATTATCAAGAAAATATGGGAGCTCGATTACCATATGTTCAAAACAACATTGTTCAAATGTGATTGGGTTGAAAATAATGGTGGGATTAAATTAGATGATATTGGTCACATATTAGTTGATCTTAAACGACATGGCCATAAATTTGATTGTTTCATTTTAGCTTTTCAAGCTAAACAAGTCTTTTATGTTCTAGACCAACTAGATCTAAGATGGTCCATTGTTTGCTCTACTTCACAAAAAGATTATAAACATAATGAGAGATATAATGATGTGGACAATACAGAAGAATATGATTCCATTATTGATGGCATACTTAAAGTCGATATAAATGATGAAATCAGTGAGGATGATGTTAACTATATATGACCCGATTGTGATGGAACTTGGATTGATAAAGCTTACAAGTAAGCTTTTTAACTCAAGGCAAAAAGGTTTAATTATTTTCTTTTTTCTTTTATGACAGTATTATTTATTGTAAAAACTAGTATCATATAATGAATTATGCTTTAATTATTCATTTTAATTATATTTTATGTTTTTAGGATTGCAGATATGACTAAGAAGTTGCCAGATTTGCCTTCCAAATCTAGAGGACCAACAAAATTATTGAACTAGAAAATTTTGGGGACAAAGAAGGTGGTACAGTTTAATTCAAAAGGTGTACCATATGGTGCTGAAGCTAAATCCCTTATGTCTACTCTTGGAGTTCTTATATGTACCACGGTACCTATAACTTATAATGATTGGCGAAAGGTTCCTGATCATTTGAAAGAAAAAATGTGAGAATATGTTCAAATTTAACACTTTCACCCTAAATATTTAATTATTATATTTTTATTAGCATAGTAACTTACTAAATTTCATTTATAGGATGCATTTGAAATTGATCATCGTATGAAAAAGTCTATCTTACAATCAATTGGCAACAAATTTAGAACATTCAAGAGTATCCTGACAACAAAATATATAATGGCTTTTACCGACAATCCTGATGCTATAACGAGATCACCTTCGATCTACAGTTTCATTTCACAAAATGATTAGGAGAGGTTTGTTAAATCATGACTATCAGAGAATTTTAAGGTACATTTATGTTGTAATATATTTTTTAAACAATAAATATTTCATGTTTCTTCATTAACTGTAATGACATTGCAGAGATTAAGTGAGGAACCCAAAAAAAAAAAAAAGACAAAAACATAGTAAATATCCTCATCAATTGAGTCAAGGTGGATATGCAACCTTAGAGCACAAATTGGTAACTTTCTCACTCTTACATTCTTTGTGATGATTTTAAGATACATTCTTTCTAATTTTTAAGTTGTTACTCTATCTTTATAGAAAGTAGAACTCAAGGTAGAAGGGGAGATTGACCATAGTGAATTATGGAAGCTAGCGCGACAAGATAAAGGACATTATGCACCAGAAATGATGCCTATCATTGAAAAATTTGTAATTTTTTTTAATGAATCTTACATAAATGTTAAAAATCTTGTCTTTATAAGATTGTTTGCTAAAGTTTAAAGACAATGATACTAAAGGGATATTATTCAAGCAGTAAGGCAGTATAGTCTAACCAACTAGAATGCCACTTTTTCTTGGCTTATGAACAAAGACACCTAGACAGAAAGTATTCTATATTTTTCTTCCCTAATTTTTTTCTTGACACACTGAAAGTCAAGTTGTAATATTTTATGTTCATTGCATGCAAGTCTCAATAATAGCTTATAAAACTAGGCAAATTAATTTATATGTAATTTATACTTAATTAGGCATGGATTATTATAGTTAGAGTTAATAAAGCAGTCAAAATCTGGCACCATTACATTCTCAAGCAGTGATGACATTTTAAGCAAAGCTCTTGGTACTAATGACCATAGGGGTCATGTTAGAGGAGTTGGAAAGTTTATCACTCCTTCGGTCTTTTTTTCCACTCCTAATAAGGTAGCATATCTAGAAGCTCGCTTGGCTGAGTTAGAGCAGAAACTGTTGTTATTGACTCAAGGAAGTACAGATACACATTCACGTGTTGTACAACTTGAAGGTCATAGCTTCAATAAGATACAAAAAATCGAATCACCAGTGCCTATGAAGGATTCTTGTGATGTTTCTGATGAAGATTTAAAGATGAAGGTATTTACTTATTTATTTAATGTTATAGACATTATTTTTACTATTAATTATTATTAATAATGTCATTTTTTTATGAATAGGGTGTTGTATGTAAATTAGCAGTGGATACACTAGAAAATGTTATTGCAATGGGCACTATTATTGATGGTTTTTCTGCCAATTTTTTTGTTTTCGTTGATCAAATACTCAATCAAGATGCTCGACTAGCTATTGAAAATGAGGATGAATATCTTATATTTGTTAAAGATGCATTGGGTCATCATGTAAGTTGGCCTAAAGACTTGGTTTCTACTCATATTGTTATGGAGGTATGAGACAATTTTAGTTATGGTATATTATTTTTCTTTTCATGTTAAAATTATTTGACTTTTAAAATTTATTATTGTCACATGTTTGAAGACAAAGGAAAAGGAAATCAGTAAAAAAAGTGGGATCCATTTCGCAAAAGCAGCTTATCTATTGATGATTAATATGCGAAATGAAGTTAGAGTAAGATTTGATGATGATGTTTTTTGCTGTCCATTTTATTGCTATATTGGCTCAGAAGATTGCTCTATCATGATTGATAAAAAAGAACTGGGAGGAACTAGCATTTGTCTGTATATCAGGTGAGACAGAATTTTAATATCAGTTTATTTCAATATCTATGTTTATATGATTTAGCTTTCAATTTATTTACTTTCAGATATCTACATGCTAATTTAAAGGATACGAAAAAGTTGAAACAATTTAGCTTCATCAATCCTATGATTGTCTCACTCTCTGATGGACTAAACAATTAAAGTAGGTTAAAAGATAGAGCACGACATATTGCTGAGCGGTTAGGAAAAGCACATTCAAACCAAATTCTTTTCATGCCTTACAATCCAAAGTAAGAAATTTCTATCTTAACTGCTTTATCAAGACATATCTCATTTGGCTATTTATCATTTTTTTTGTTCTTATTACAAATAGATTTCATTGGGAATTAGTGGTTATTGATATGACATCACGAATAATGTATCATTTGGATTCTTTGCGTCATGAAGTAGGACTTGATCTTAAAAAAATTGTGACCATGTGAGTACTAGTTTTACTTTATGTCTTTTGTTTATCGGCTTCATTATTACTTCTAAATACTACATATTTTCAAATGTTTATTGGTTAATGATACAGGGGTTTTCAAATGGTTCGTGTGAGATTAAATATTACACGGCAACGAATTCAAGTGAGTTCATTTTGATTTTTCATTATTAATAATATTAAAAATAATATGTATTAATGATTATATTTCTACTTGTGTAGGCACCGATTCAAAGAGGTGGTCTAAAATGTGGCTATTTTGTACTTCGATTTATAAAAAAATAATTGAAGATCCAAAAATTCTTTGTGAGAAGGTAATATTATTTATTTTATTTACATATTAAATATTTCATATTTATAAATAATATCAAATTGATTATGTTATCTTCTTTTGTGTTTTAATCTTAAAGTTTAATGGTAAGGATACATATAGTAATAAAGAAATTTATGAAGCACATGGTGAAAGGGCTATACATGTACAACAGTTACTATTATAGCCAGGTATATAATCTTTGTTGGCTTATTAATGGTTATATTTTAATTGTATGTTTTTTGGCTTGGTTAAATTCAAGTATGATGGACTAATTCTATTCATTGAACGCTCTGCTTATTCTATTCATGGAGCCATCTATTAATTCTATTGAGTTCTTTATCAATTCTATTGAGAATTTTGTAAATGTCATCTTTAAGCAGTTGGTAAAGCAAAAAACAAGTAAAAGTATTCAAGTATGCATATGAAATAAATATGTTCATAATCAGTTAATTTTCACACTTACTGTTGCATTATAAGAAGTTACACTTTTGATACCTAGATATAGGGAACTAGAATAGAAAATTGTATATTATGATTAATATATACCTTATAGGTTACAAAAAGTTATATTTTTGACATCTAGATGCATTCTCAACTTTTTATTATATTTGATTTTCAAGCTTGATTACAATTACTTATTTATTTTGATATGTAAATTAATTATATGGTAAATAGAGCTTATATAATAATGTATCTTTTTTATAACTATTGCAGGAGTGACACATCTAATTCACTGGATATTTTTTGATGTAATGGTAGAACGGAACAGTGAAAATGACAATTGTGTAATTTAATTTGTAAATATTTTGTTTATTTTTGATACTTAATATTATTGTATTTTGTAAAATGATAATAATTGTAGTTATAAATATATATAATTTTTTTGTTTGACATTTTTGTATTGTTTGAGTATAATTGCAAAAAAACGATAAATATTTAATTAATTAACAAAAATTATAAAAAATTTTGTGATTAATTAATAAAAAATATATAATAAAACATAAATATTTTTTATGACAGTCATAAAAATCATCATAAAAAGTGTACATTTCTTTTATTCATAAAAACCGTTAGTAATTAATTTTTTTTAAAATAACGGTCACAAAGACCGTGATGATATCATGAATATATTTTATGACGGTCTATTATGGACCGTCATAAGTTTTTTATGACGGTCCATCACAGACCGTCATTAATATTTTAATTATTTAAATGACGATTAAAAACCGTCAGGAATTTACGACGGTCTTTTAGACCGTCATAAAGTTTATATGTCATCAGTTATAATGATAGTTTTCTGATCGTCATAAAAAGCTTTTTATGACGGGCATTGCTCGTCATAAAAGATTTGTTTTCTTGTAGTGCAATGTATGTATAATTACATGTTTGTTTAAAATCATGGTGTGTGAGTGTAGTGAAAGTAGGGATATTACAGTTATATGATAGCCTTTGTTTTAAACCTCTTTTCCATGAATTGCTCAAATCTTTCGAATGGTCTTGTTTTGAAAATTATTTGAGTTAAAGGTTAATAAGGTGATAGGGACTCTAAATTTAAATTTTACTATTTAGAGTGTCAAGCCTAAGCTTTTCTTTAAAGGCCTACCAACCTATAATAAAAGATAAGCCAAGAAGTACTTCTAGGCCTAATGTTGTAAGATCTACTTCAACTTTAACACTTGAAGAGAACCTTCCAAGCAAATTTATAGGATAATGGTTCACCTCGATTTACTACCATTTACAAAACCCTTTTGAAACATTAAGATAAAGATAGTTTAAGGGCCATATCAATGACACTAAGATAGTGACTATTAGAGCCACTAGGATATTGTATAAATTTTTTCATTCTAATAGTACATTTGATTTGTTGAGAGTACATTGAGCTCGATCTCTAAAAAGGAAGGCCTCTTCCATCACCTTGCAGCCATAATTCTTGATTTAGACCAATACCACTTCCAAAACCAAAAACTAACCCCGACCTAGTTCCCAACCTCGATGAAGAGAGTGCTTTGACACCTTCAATTTCAACTTAAACAAGGTCCTTTACTTTTAATCATCCTTCACCAAGCGTCATCTCTCAAACAATTTTTTTTTTTTTTGCTTTTTCCATCAAATATTTAACTATCTTGTAAATCTTGAAGAGATGGCCTCAAACAAAATCCCTTATAACTATCAAAGAAGTAACTTTAGGATCAGATGAATGCAACAAAGGGGAAAGTGCCACTAGAGTTAGCCTCACTCTTAAAGCTATTGCTAGGCCACAATAAGGGGCACAATAAAAGGATCAGCCTTCTAAGGCAACCTCGAAGAGAAAAGATGCTTAACTTTAGCCAAGTACGACTACTACTACCCCTTCAAAAAAGGAAAGACTACTCCCCCCAGCAAGCTCACCAGGTGCAAAGGGAAGGCAAGTGAGGATCCTCAGGATAAAGCTGCACTAATGTACTCTTAATGTTGTTTAATAGGCCATGTGTCATCCTTGAAAAAGAGAGGTTCCTCCTTGATTAGGACCTTCTAGTTGCTAGCTCAATGAACCATCCTAGCCTAGTGTAGGAAAAGGATATATAAGTTCATCTTGCCCTAAGACTTAAAAAGGATGTAAAGGGATAGTAGTGATACTTTCATTGAGAACATCATGATGAGCTTCAGAGATGTATGTACCATAAACTTAATCTTTCCTTTTACTATTTTTCTCGATCAAGAATTTAGTCTTCTTTCTTTTTTGTTGTTATTCTTAATCTTGAATTGCACTTTTCCTTTCTTTGTTAGTCTTAGTCAAGGATAAACATTTCTTTTTCTCTTTTGTAGTTCACCCAAAGAATGATCATCATGGTGAAAAAGTACAATCAGACTAGCATCGAGCTTCACCACTATATGAAAGAGATAAAAGCTATTAATGGATCTACGATTGACGTAGAGAATAAGGTGCATGTCTACATGGCAGAAGCAGAGAGCTTGAATTTGTTAACCAAAGTTAAAGCCAACGTGGACTACACCAAGGTATAGTTAGCCTAAGTCCAGGCTAAATTTGAAGTGAGAATAAACCATGCTAAAAACAACTTAATCCTCTAACATCAAAAAAAGCTAAGAGTGACGGGGGAAGAGTCTCGATCTTAAGCCATAAAAGAATTTCGTATCTCTAATGCAGACAAGGCAGAGATTGGAAAACAAACTTTTCGTTTGTACTAGCCCATTCATAAATTCATGGTCGAGGAGATCTAAAGAAAGTGTCCTGATCTTCACCTATCTTGTAGGTGGTGCCTCATGTTGAGACTTCCTTTGTTCATTCTGAAAACTTGTAGATGCCTTTGGCTAAGATAAAAAAGGTGGCTGAGAGATGCAATGAAGACCTACCACAGCCACTAGTACTTGTAGAGGCCCCTACTCTTAAGGCTACTCCTAAGCCCACATTATTGACTCTCGAACCTAGACTTGGAGTCATTGAAGCTTTAATAAACTTGTAAACTTTTTTATCTTTTTTTGAATCCTGAAGCAAACAACTTGTTCACTTTTGCAATAGAAGTTCCTTTTTATCAAGTTTGTCAACATTTCTAATTTCCTTAGACTTGAAATGACTAGTTGGACAAATATAACACCTTGAACTTAAAGCAATCAAGTAATGGTAACCCCAAGCACTAACTAATGCAATTGAAGTAGTAGCTTAGAATTACCAACTTCTAGATAACTGATAGTACTAAAAATTGATCCTAGTGTGAATAGTTGATGAACATCTTCCTCATGGTATTAAGTGAACTTTGAAGCCAAAAAAGCAACCACTTGAAGCTAGGCTTGTAGGATAATTTCTAGTATATGCCAAGTTAACACTTTTTAAAGCTTAATGATGAAGAAATACTGATCTATCATAAATTTAAACTTTGATTTGTGATAATCAGAAGCCCTGATAAGAAGAACACTTAGGTTTAAAATGCTGATCTTAAACAGTCGATTTGAAAATAACCTTTGAAGAACTCAATTTTCTTAAGAGCAAAATTAAGTGTCAACAATTGCTCTTTTTGTCTATGCTTTAACTATAGGGTTTGCGCGAAGACTTCAATATGACTAATTTTGCTCTAGAATCTAACTTTTCATCTTTTCATATGGTAAAAATTTTCTTTTTCCTTTTTTTTTCTTTTCATTCTTTTTTTAAAATTCCAAAAATTTGAGACATGATTCTCAACCTTCTCGAAATCATCAGGGTGACTTCCACATGATGTATTTTTCAACATCATGTGATGATTCTTGTACCATGGTACAATTCACACTCGCCTATATGCCTTCCTTAGGATGCGATTCACATTCATCTCAAGTTTTGTGTGATGTCATTCTTTCCCAAAATTTTTCCTTTTACATGATCCATACTCATCTCTCCAAGCTTTGATGATAATGACTTTGGTATTTTCATCTTCAACATGATTAACATTCATCTTGGATTCCTATGATAATAGTTTTTGGGCCTTTTGTTCATTCAATAAACTTTTTTGATCTTTTGTCCTCGACACTATTCATATTTGTCTTAGATTCCTATGATAAAAGTTTATAGAAAGGGATTTAATGGGCTTTTGTCCTCAATGTGATTCACATTCGTCTCGAATTCTTGTGATAATAGTTTTCAAAATTTTTGTACTTTATTATAACAAGCTTTCCTAAATTCTTATCCTTGATGCAATTGACATTCATCTTGGATTCTTATGACAGTAGTTTTCAGGCCTTCAATACTTTATTATAACAAGTTGTCCTAAGTTCCCATCCTTAACGTAATTCATAATCGTTTTGGATTCTCAGGATAATAGTTTTTGTGCTTTCATTCCATATAGAAACTTTTTTTTTGACCTTCTGTCCTTGATCTGGTTCAAATTTATCTTGCATTCTTATGATAACAGTTTTTGGAAAAGGATTTGGGAGTTTCAATCCTTGATACGATTCACATTCATCTTAGATTCCAATGATGACAGTTTTAAAAAACCTTCTTCTCACGTGATAACGCTTTTTTTTTCTCGATCTAATTCATAATCATGTTAGATTTCTTTAATAACAATTTTCAAAAATGGGTCTTAGGTCTTTTGTCTTTGATACAATTCACATTTATCTCAGATTCTTGCGATGACAGTCTTAAGAAGCCTTGTTAATGAGTTTTACTATAAAAGATATATATATATATATATATATATTTTAACTAATGTGGTTCTTTTGACATGTTTCTTTATGCTCAGTTATTCTTGTGTGACCTACTGGGATTTTTTTAATATTTTCTACCTTTTTTATAGGATGTCATGAATGCTCCATTAAAGGCTTTCTTTCGTCTACTCGTTAGGGGATGCCTCAATTGTTCCATTAGGTAGTTTTTTTCATTAGCTCCCAAGGGATGTCTCAATTTTTCCACTAAAGGT
Organism: Moringa oleifera; assembly: GCA_021397835.1. Classification (NCBI taxonomy): domain Eukaryota; kingdom Viridiplantae; phylum Streptophyta; class Magnoliopsida; order Brassicales; family Moringaceae; genus Moringa; species Moringa oleifera. Next base: position 9,073,659 of record JAJFZO010000034.1, on the reverse strand, counting down.
TTATTGATGAGGATAATTCTCATTATTCATTCTTCTTTGCTCTTTTTTCTTCCTTCATAGGGATACCTTCTCGCACTCATCAATTAGGGATTAGTTTGGCTATAAATGCTAGATGTGGTACATATATGCATGTTGTGCATTACTTTCAGTACTAGGCTTCTCTCTTTCCTTTTCTTTATCTTTTTGAATTACCTGACCATCTGTTATTTGACTACTTAGTCTTTGCAGTTTTGTTTATAGATGGCTTCTTGGCTTCTTAATTGGCTTGAATGTTTAGAATTAGTCATCATGGTTTACCTTGAGAATATGTGCTTTAGCCAAGTGACACAGGATTGAAGAGACTTCCTTTTATAGTTCCTGCCCTCTAGAGCTCATTCCTTTTACTTTTGGTTTGCAAAGTAAAAGGAATTTACTATAGAAAGATCTGACAAAGAATTTTTTGGTTGGCTAGGTGGCAATGAGATGATGACCTTTTACTACTCTTTTTCTCTAGATCGGTCACATTATTCGCCACATAGAAGTATATGTAATAGGAGAAGAAATAAGAAAAGATGACTACAGAATTTTGTTGAACCCTCCTGGTTTTGAAATACGGAACTAGATGGAGTTCAAAATCTCCATTATAAATCAAAGAACAAACATGTAATATACTTCGAGAGCATATTGAATAAATGCACTTTTTTTTTCAAAAAATTCATCCATTACATTTTCTTTAGCACACTCCATAAATTATTCTACCAATAAAATATATCATTCTCATGTCTAAGGATTTTGATGATGAAAATTGCAATATCTACAAAAAGGACCTAAATAAGAAAAAAATTTCTTAGATGATTTCGAAACCAAGGAAGATGAAATTGATTTGCCACTAGAATTAACAAGACAATTAAAAATTTAAGAGAGATAAATATTACCACATCAAGAAGAAAGAAAGGTTATGAATTTGGGAATAGATTAGGGTAAAAAAAAGAAGAAAAAATCAGAACCATGATAGCCCTAGAACTTAAGGAAGAATAAGTGGGTTTATTTCAAGAATTTAGTGACGTATTTTCTTGGTGTTATAGGGACATATTTGCCCTTCATAGAAGCATCATGGAACATAAGTTGCCATTTAAACTAAATGCCTTTTGATTCGGCAAAATGTAAGAAGAATGAAACCAGAAACCCTGCTGAAGATCAAAGAGGAAGTACAGAAATTGCTGGAGGCAAAATTCATAGAAGTCGCCAAATATCTAGTATGGGTCGTCAATATAGTCCTAATATTGAAAAAAGGATAGTCAAATGCGAATTTTTATTGACTATTGAGATCTGAGTAGAGTAAGCTCAAAGAATAACTTCCCTCTCCTACACATGGATATGCTGGTGGACAACACAATGAAATTCTCTTTGTTTTCATTTATAGATGGTTACTCTAGATACAATGAGATATTGATACGACGAAAAAATATCGAAACAACCACCATTTTGTGACCATGTTGGGAACCTTTTGTATAGAGAAATGTCTTTTGGCTTGAAGAATGCTAGGGTGACATGTCAAAGGCTATGATAACTTTAATCCACGATATGATGCACAAATCCATAAAGGTTGATGTTAACAGTACGATCAACCAATCCAAAAAGGATGAGGATCACATAGATGACTTTAGGAGATTATTTTGAAGGCTCATATAGTATAAAGTTCGATTGAATCCAAAAAAATGCTCCTTTAGAGTCAAATCAGAGAAATTATTAGGGTTTATCATTAATCCAAAGGGAATTAAGGTCAATCCCGATAAAGTCCATACCATACAAGAGTTACCCCTACTTAAGACCATGAAAGAAGTCAAAAGCTTTCTAGGTCGCTTAAATTATATATCATGATTTATATTGCATCTCATGAATGTATATGATCCCATTTTTAGCTGTTGAGCAAGCATAATTTGGGAAAATGGAACTAGGAATGCTAGACAGTCTTTGATAAGATTAATAATATTTATCTGAGCCTTTGGTGTTCATGCCATCGATCTTAGGAAAGTCATTAATATTCTATTTATTAATATATGAGAAGTCCTTAGGTTATGTGTTAGCATAGATAGATGAAACAATGAAGAAGAAACAAGTAATATATTATCTAAGCAAGATGTTTATAGATTATAAGTGTAAATACTCGTCAATAGAGAAAATACCTTATATCTTAGCATGGGCCACTCATAATCTAAGGCAATATATGCTCAGCTCAAAACATGAGTCACGACAAAACTTAATCCCGTAAAGTATCTATTTGAAAAACTTGCATTATTTAGAAGATTGGCAAGATGGCAAATGCTCTTATCTGAGTATGACTTAACCTATGTGAAAGGTAGTCAAAGGAAGTGCGATGGCCGAGTTTCTAAAAGATAAAGCAAGTGATGACTGTTAATCTATCACATTTAAGTTCCTAGAAGAAGATTAGGGGGATAATATTAATACAATTGATAATGAGGAGAATACTATATGGAAAATGTATTTTTTAGAGCATCAAATTCCTTAGGGCATGACATAAGAGCTATGGTTGGATCACTGTAAGGGCAACATTGTCCATTCATAACATGATAAGATTTCAACTCCACAAGCAATATAGTTGAATATAAAGCATGTATAATGGGTTACGAGCCACAATTGATAAAAATCTCAAGCAACTGCAAGTCTATGGAGACTTTACGCTAGTCATCTACCTGATAAAAGGAAAGTGGACAGCTAGAAACCCCGAGCTAGTGTAAGATCCACTAATCAACTTCTAGGAAATGCACTTTTAGTATTTTCTGAGAGAATAAAATCAAATAGCAGATGCACTGGCCACATTAGGAACAATGTTTTAAATAAATGATCCTAAAGACATCACGCCTGTCAAAATGAGTATACGGCAAATGCATGCTTACTACATTGCATTAGAAAAACAAAAAGATGAAAAGTCATGGTATTATAATATTCAAAGATTTCTTAAAGAATAATGGCATCTAGAAAAAGCAATAAAAGACCACAATAAGATATTGAGAAAGCTAGTAATGAATCACCAAGCCCACAAACAAATACTATATAGGTGAAATTTTGATCAATCACTCTTGAGATGTCTAGACAGTGAAAATGCTCAAGGAACATTAAGAGAAGTGCATGAAGGAAGTAACTAACATGGGATATTACTATGTTACCATGGAAAAAGATTGTAAACAATATGTGTATAAATGTCATATATAAATGCTAGATGTATGCAGATAAGGTTCATGCATTGTCAATTAATTTACATATAATGAATACTCCATGGCCATATTCAATACGGGGATTTGATGTGATTGGCATAATTACAGCAAATACTTTTAACGAACATTGATTTATATTAGTATTTATTAATTTTTCACCAAGTCGATAAAAAATTGGATCCTTTTTACAGCTGATTACATCAATAGTGATGAATTTCTCAAGAAAGAGATGGTTTATTAATATGGTCCTTCAGAAAGAATTATCTCAGATAATCCAAGAATCTGAATAATAAGGCTAGAGAAGAAAAATGTAAAGAGCTTAAAATTTACCATCATAACTTCAGCACGTGTCGATCAAAGATGAATGGAGTGGTGAGACAACAAACAAGAATATTAAGTGGATCATGCGAATAATAACCATGACACACAAAGATTTACACGAGATGCTTCCTTTTGCCTTATATGCCTATGAAACATCGATGAGGACTTCAGCCAGGGCAACTACATATGCTTTGGTATACGAAACAGTGGTCATGCCACCAATAAAGCTAGAGATGCCATCTCTCAAAATTTTGAAAGAGGTTGAATTAGAAGAGACTAAATGGGTCTAGCCCGAGAACGAACAACTCAACCTTATTGGCAAAAAATGGTTAAACACCTTTTATCATGGTACGATGTACCAAAAGAGAATGGAAAAATCATATAACATAAAGGTACATTCTAGAAGTTCCAAAGAAGGTGATATGGTGTTCAAGAGAATCCTATATAACGTCATAAGCCCAAAGAGAAAGTGGGCTCTGAATAGTGGAACATTGATTTTAATACAAATAAAGGGGTAAGAGCTCCCCAATCACTCTAACTTTGATGTGGTGAAGAAATATTATGCCTAAAGATGAGTTTTAGCGAAGGAAAAAGACTTTTGGATCATTTTCTCTTCCAAACATCCATAAAAGTGGAGATTTGTGGTAAGTCATAGTCAGAGAACCTAGATATCATGAGAATGATCCTTTAATCACCCCTTCCTAATTGGAAATAACTTTTGACCTTTATTCCTTTATTATACTCACAGGAGTCCTTATATTATGCCTAAAATAGAATTCATAAAAGTCATTTAGCATCATTGCTTCCCAATCACTTCAACTCTAATATGGTGAAGAACTATTATCCTTAAAAATGAGTTGTGGTAAAGGAAAGAGACTTTCGGATCATTTCCTCTTCTAAACAACCATAAGAGTGGTCAGACAACCTAGATATCATGAGAATGATGCCTTAATCACCCCTTCCCAATTAGAAATAACCTTCCATATGTGTTCCCTTTTTCTATCATATAAGTCCTTATATTATACGCAACATGGAACTAATAAAGTCATTAGACACCATTGCTTTTGGAATCACCCAATCTTCTTTCTTTAAAAAGTGCATTTCTATTCTTTTTAATACATAAGGGATTTAAGGTATATTAAGTTGCATTTTACAAAACTAGGTAGCAGCAAAGGAAAATTGCCCATTAAAGGAGAAACTTAATTTAAATTGAAGCAAAGAGAACTAAAAAAAGGGAACAAACTAAAGGAAAAGAAATAGTGATGGGAATCAGTTCTTTGGAGTACAAGAGACACAAAAAGAGCTTTCTTAACTCCATGCCACCTGATCTAATGATACATTCTCATGGCAGGCTACAAACACCAGAATCTAAAGAATCAAAATAATTAAGTGAAGAATAGGCCATTGACCCACCTTAGAAATGCAAGAATATAGAAATCAAAAGAGGATAATCGGGTAAAATAGAAACTAAAATTATAATAGTAAAACAATGATAATAATAATTATTATGCCTGCATGCATGCATTCATGCATCATTTCATAGGATAAATCCAATACATCTCTAATGGAGAAACCAAAAAGTGCATTTCCCATAAAAGAAATCCAAAGAAAATTCCCTAAGTGGAATCAAGACATAATCCCTATTGGAACCAAGAAAGATATCTCCATGAAGTTAAAAGAAAAATGAAAAAGAATGGCTATCCATAATTAATATGTCAGCATACCCTTAGCGGAGTATTCGACACATTCTTAAAGATGTAATGAAAGAAGACCCCTAATAGAAAAGCCAAGAAGGATATCCCATGGAGTCGAGGAGAAGATAAAGAGAAGGAATTCCTAATGGATCACAAAAAAAAAAAATCATTAAATGCTACGAATCTCATTAGACTGAGAGAACCATGTTTATTAAAAAAAAAAACTCTTTATGAAAATAGTGTTGATAAAAATCCAAGATGAGTGTGAATCGTGTCAAAGACAAAACGTCAAAAATATATTGGACCACTGAGGAGGATTTTTTATTAAGTTTTTGAAATGTGAAGGCGACGGTTTTTGGTCAGATTGTGGAGCACTAGCAAAATGATGAGAATTTTCGTCCAAAGGATTAAGAAGATATTGGACCACTAACAAGCATTTTTTGTCAAGTTCACTAAGTGTGAAGATGGTGGTTTTTTGTTGGATATTGAATCACCAACCAAGAGATAATCTAGATTTCTATCTGAAGGGTTATAAAGATATTAGACCGTTGATATTGATTTTTTGTCAAGTTAGTAAAGCGTGAAGACAAAAGATTTCCATCTAACTGTGGAACACTAATAAGAGGACAAGAATTTTCTTTTGACAAACTAAAACAAAGATAATAATAATAATTAAGCTTGCATACATGCATTCATTCATCATTTCATAGGATCAAGCAAATACATTCCTAATGGAGAAACCGTAGGCGCACTTTCAATAAAAGAAACCCAAAGGAAATTACCCAGGTTAAATCAAGAAGCGATCCCCAACTACAAAACCATGAAAGGTATCTTTATCAAGCTAAAAAAAATTGAAAGAAAAATGAAGAAGAAGAATTACCCTCAATTAACATGTCAATATACCCCAGTGGAGTGCTCCACACATTCTTTAGAAAGCTGATGAAAGAAGGCTCCCAATGGATGACTTAGCGAGTATATGCTCACGGTGTCATCAAGGAGAAACAAAGAAGGAATCTTTAATGGATCAAAAAAGAATCACTAAATGCTGAGAATCATGTCGAAGCAAGAGAACCACATTCACAAGGACAAAAAAAAAAAAAAAAACTACTTGCAAAAACAGTTTTGACAAGAATCCAAGATGAATGTGAATTGTGCCAAAGACAAAAGGTCAAAAAGATATTGGACCACTGACATGGACTTTTCATAAAGTTTGTAAAGCATGAAAAAGTAGGTTTTTCGTTAGATCTTGAAGTACTACAAGGAAGATGAGAATTTTTGTCTAAATGATTAAGAAGACATTAAACCATTGGTAAGGATTTTTTGCCAAGTACACAAAGCATGAAGATAAGGGTTTTTCGTTTGATCATGGAAAACCAACTATAGGATGAGGAGTTCTCTAGGAAAGATTAAAAAAATATTAGATAATTAATGACGATTTTTTGTCTACTCTACCAACCCTGAAGATAAGGAATTTTTGTTAACTTGTGGAGCATTAATAAAAGGATAAGGACTTCCATTTGATGGACTAAGATAATGAAAATAATAATAATTTTGCCTACATATAGGCGATCATGCATCATTTCATAAAATAAAGCCAATACATCCCCATTGGAGAAATTGAAGGCGTAGTGCCAACAGAAAGAATCCAAAGAAAATTTCCTTAGTGGAATCAAGACGTAATCCTAATGGCAAAATTGGGAAAGACATCTCCATGGAGTTAAAAGAAAAATGAATGAAAAATAAAGAAGAAGAATAATCCTAAATTAATATGCCAGCATACCCTTAGTGGAGTGCTCAACAAATTCATTAAAGAGCTAATGAATGAAAACCCCCAATGGAGTTCTTAGGAAAGATATCCCAATGGAGATAAGGAAGACAAAAAGTGATGCAATCCTAAATGGACTGCAGAAGAATCACTAAATGTCGTGAATCACGTTAAAGCAAGAGAAAACTATTTACCAAAAAAAAAAAACCCCCTTTCCAAAAACTTTGTTAACAAGCACCCAAGACAAATGTGAACCATGTTAAAGAAAAAAGTCAAAAATATATTAGATGACTAACAAAGATTTTTTGTCAAGTTTGTGAGGCCTCAAGATGAAGATTTTTCATCAAATCAAGAAGCATTAACATACGGATAAGAATTTTTTTTTCATTAGATTAAGAAGATATTTAATCACTGACAAGCATTTTTTCGTCAAGTCCATAAAGTGTGAAGATAAGGGTCTTTTGTTGGATGTGGAGCACTAACCAAAAGATGAGAATTTTTATCTAAAGCATTAAGAAGATATTAGACTACCAATGAAGATTTTTTGTCAAGTCCATGAAGTGTGAAGACAAGGGTTTTTGTTTAACTATAGAGCGCTAATCAAAGGAGAAGGGTTTTCATTAGAAGGATTAGGAAGGTATTGGACGGTGGACAAGGATTTTTCGTCAAGTTTATGAAATATGTAGACACATAATTTTGTTGGATTATAAGCGTTCAAAATTTTCTTTCGAAGGATTAATCAGATATTGGACAACTCACAAGGACTTTTTATCAAGTTTGCAAAGCATAAAGACGAGTGTTTTCTATCAAATTGCAGAACACTACTCAAAGGACTAAGATTTTTGCCTAAAAGATTAAGAACATATTGGATTATAGATGAGGGATTTTTTGTCAAGTTCGCGAAGTGTGCAGATGAGGATTTTTATCAGATCATGAAGGCCTAACATGAGGATGAGAATTTTTATCCAAAGGATTAAGAAGATATATGACCATTAACAAGCATTTCTTATCAAGTCCACAAAGTGTGAAGACGTGGGCTTTTCATCGGATCATGGAGCACCAACCCCAAGACGATCAAATTTCTATCTAAAAGGTTAAAATGATATTAGACCATTGATGAAGATTTTTCATCAAGACCGCAAATAAGGGTAAGCATAATTCGGTTAAAACTAAAAAAACCGATAAACCAAATTGATTTTGATTAATTCGGTTTGGTTTTTTAATGTTTTGATTTTAAATCGATTTTTTTTATTTTTTTTATCGATTTTTGGTTAATTTTTTTTTAAAATCAAAACCGACTGAAAAATTGATTTTAATGTAATAATAAATTAATTTTATTATCAATAATTTATTTTTTTAAAATATAAATTTTTCGGTAGTTTGGTTATCGACTAAATCGATAAAAAAATATTTTCTTTGGTTTAATCTATTATTTTTCGTATTCGGTCATTTTTCAGTTATTTTTTTAAGAAATTCGGTTAATTCAGTTTTTAAAATTTTTACACCACATTGACCAAATTAAACAAATGGTCACCCCTAACCACAAAGCGTGAAGACAAATGATTTCCATCAAATTATGGAACACTAATAAGGGGACAAGAATTTTTGTTTGGAGGATTGAAATAATGATAATAATAATAATTAAGCCTACATACATGCATATACATCATTTCATAGGAATAAGCAAATACATACCCAATGGTGAAACCAAAGGTGCACTTTCAATAAAATAAATCTAAAGAAAATTATCCAAGCGAAATCAAGACACAATTCCCAACCACAGAACCATGAAAGGTATCTTCATGGAGTTAAGAGAAAGTTTAATAAAAAGTAAAAAAGAAGAATTACTCTCAATTAGCACGTTAGCATACCCTGGTGGAGTGTTCAACACATTCTTTAGAGAGTTGATGAAAGAAGGCTCCCAATGGCTGACTTAGCGAGGATATCCTCATGGTGTCATCAAGGATAAACATAGAAGGAATCTCTAATGGATCAAAAAAGAATCACTAAATGCTGAGAATCATGTCAAAGCGAGAGAACTGTATTTAGAAGGGAAAAGAAAAAGAAAACCAACCCTTTGTGAAAACTATTTTGACAAGAATCCAAGATGAATGTGAATCATGCCAAGGATGAAAGGTCAAAAAGATATTGGACCACTGACATGGACTTTTCACAAAGTTGGAAAAGCATGAAAAGTAGGGTCTCCGTTAGATCGTGAAACACTACAAGGAAAATGAGAATTTTTGTCTAAATAATTAAGAAAATATTAAATCACTGATGAGAATTTTTACCAAGTCCAAGAAACATGAAGATAAGGTTTTTTCATTTGATCATGGAGAACCAACTATAGGATGAGGATTTCTCCAAGAAGGATTAAAAAGATATTAGATAATTAATGATGGTTTTTTGTCAACTCTACCAACCTTGAAGATAAAGAATTTTTGTTAACCAGTGGAGCATTAATAAGAGGATAAGGACTTTCATTTGATGGCTTAAGATAATGATAATAATAATAATTTTGCCTACATACATGCATCCATGCATCATTTCACTCGATAAAGCCAATACATCCCTATCGGTGAAATTAAAGGCGCACAACCAATAGAAGGAATTCAAAGAAAATTTTCCAAACGAAATCAAGATGTAATCCTAGTGGCCAAATCGGGAGAGATATCTCCATGGAGTTAAAGGGTAAATGAATAAAAAATGAAGAACAGGAATAATCCTCAATTAGTATGTCAACATTCCCCTAGTGGAGTTCTTGGGAAGGATATCCTAATGGAGATAAGGAAGACAAAAAGTGAAGCAATCCCAAATGAATCGTGGAAGGATCATTGAATGCCCGAGAATCATGTTAAAGCAAGAGAAACTTAAAAAAAAAAAAAAAACCTTTCCAAAAACTTTGTTGACAAGCACCTAAGACAAATGTGAATCATGTTAAAGAAAAATTCAAAAATACATTAGATGACTAATGAAGATTTGTTGTCAATTTTGTGAAGCATGAAAACATAGGTTTTTCATCAAATCAGGGAGCATTGAGATACGGATAAGAATTTTTGTCCATTCGATTAAGAAGATATTTAATCACTAACAAGGTTTTTTTCGTCACGTCCACAAAGCATGAAGATAAGGGTTCTTTTGTTGGATGTGGAGCACTAACCAAAAGATGAGAATTTTTATCTGAAGGATTAATAAGATACTAGACCACCAATGAAGATTTTTTGTCAAGTGCATGAAGTATGATGACAAGGATTTTTGTTTAACTATGCAGCCTCAATCAAAAGAGTAGGATTTTTGTTAGAAGGATTAGGAAGGTATTAGACCGTGGACAAGGATTTTTTGTTTAGTCTATGAAATGTGCAGACATGTATCTTTGTTGGATTGTAAGCGTTCAAAGATTTTCATTCGAAGGATTAAGAAGATATTGGACCACTGACACGGATCTTTTGTCAAGTTTGCAAAGCATAAAGATGAGTGTTTTCTGTTAAATCGTGGAACACTAATCAGAGGACTAAGATTTTTGTCTAAACGATTAAGAACATATTGGGCTATAAATAAGGGATTTTTTGTCAAGTTCGCGAGGTGTACAGATGAAGATTTTTTATCATATCATGGAAGGAAAACAAAAGGATAAGAATTTTTATCTGAAGGATTAAGGAGATATATGACCATTACCAAGCACTTTTTATCGAGTCCACAAAGTGTGAAGACGAGGGTTTTTCATTGGTTCATGGAGCACCAACCTAAAGATGATCAAGATTTCTATCTCAAGGGTTAAGAATATATTAGATCATTGATGAAGATTCTTCATCATGACCGCAAATAAGGGTGAGCATAATTTAGTTAAAATTTAAGAAACTAATAAACCAAATTGATTTGGGTTAATTTGGTTTGGTTTTTTAATGTTTTCATTTTAAATCATTTTTTGAATTTTTAATCAATTTTCGATTAATTTTTTTCTAAATCGAAACTGACCAAAAAATTGATTTTAATTTAATAATTAATTAATTTCATTAATAATAATTTACTTTTTTAAAATATAAATTTTTAGTTAATTCGATTATCGATTAAACCGATAAAAAAATTTAGGTTAACTTTAATTAGTTATTTTTCATATTCGGTCGATTTCAATTATTTTTTTTAAGAAATTGATTAATTCAATTTTTGAAATTTTTAAACCAAACTAACAAAATTAAACGAATGCTTACCCTTAATCACAAAAAGTGAAGACAAAGGATTTCCATCAAATTATGGAACACTAATAAAGGGACAATAATTTTCATTTGGAGGATTGAAATAATGATAATAATAATAATTAACCTACATACATGCATATAAATCATTTCATAGGATCAAGCAAATACATTCCCAATGGAGAAACGAAAGGTGCACTTTCAATAAAAGAAATCCAAAGAAAATTATCCAAGTGGAATCAAGATGCAATTCCCAACTACAGAACCATGAAAGGTATCTTCATGGAGTTAAGAGAAAGTTGAATTAAAAGTAAAAAATAAGAATTATCCTCAATTAACCCATCAGCATACCCTAGTGGAGCGTTTTACACATTCTTTAGAGTGCTGATGAAAGAGGTCTTCCAATGGATGACTTAACAAGGATATCCTCATGGTGTTGTGAAGGGGAAATAGAGATGGAATCTCCAATGGATCAAAAAAGAATCACTAAATGCTAAGAATCATGTAGAAGCAAGACAACCATATTCACAAGAAAAAAAGAAAAAAGAAAACTAACCCTTTCTGAAAACTATTTTGACAAGAATCCAAGATGAACATGAATCATGCCAAGGACGAAAGGTCAAAAAGATATTGGACTATTGACATGGACTTTTCATAAAGTTTGTAAAGCATGAAAAATTAGGTTTTCCATTAGATCATGAAGCACTACAAGGAAGATGACAATTTTTGTCAAAAGGATTAAGAAGATATTGAACCATTGATGCGAATTTTTTTGCCAAGTCCACGAGGCATGAAGATAAGGGCTTTTCATTTGATCATAGAGAACCAACTATAGTATGAGGATTTCTCTACGTAGGATTAAAAAGATATTGGATCATTGATGATGGTTTTTTGTCAACTTTACCAACCCTAAAGATAAAGAATTTTTGTTAACTTATGGAGCAATAATAAGAGGGTAAGGACTTCCATTCGATGGATTAAGATAATGATAATAATAATAATTTTGCCTACATACATGCATTTATGCATCATTTCGTAGGATAATACCAACACATCCCCATCGGAGAAATTGAAGGCGCACTTCCAACAAAAGGAATCCAAAGAAAATTTCCCCAGTAGAATCAAGGTGTAATCCTAATGGCAAAATCAGGAAAGATATCTCCATGGAGTTAAAAGAAAAATGAATAAAAAATGAAGAAAAAAGAATAATCCTCAATTAATATGTCAGCATACCCCTAGTGGAGTGCTTAACAAATTCATTAAAGAGTTGATGAATGAAGACCCCCGATGGAGTTCTTAGGAAGGATATCCTAATGGAGATAAGGAAGACAAAAAGTGAAGTAATCCCAAATGGAGCGTGGAAGCATCATTGAATGCCGAGAATCATGTTAAAGCAAGAGAAACCTATTTCCTAAAAAAAAACAAAGTCCTTTTCAAAAAACTTTGTTGACAAGCATCCAAGACAAATGTGAATCATGTTAAAGAAAAAAGTCAAAACGAAGAATTGTTTTCAAGTTTGTGAAGCGTGAAGATGAAGGTTTTTCATCAATCAGAGAGCATTAACATATGAATAAGAATTTTTATCCATTGGATGAAGAAGATATTTAATCATTGACAAGGATTTTTTCATCAAGTCCATGAAACTTTTTTTTTTTGTCAGACGTGGAGCATTGACCAAATCACAAGAATTTTTATCTGAAGAATTGAGAAGATATTAGACCACTAATGAAGATTTTTTGCCAAGTCCATGAAGTGTGAAGGCAAGGATTTTTCTTTAACTACGGAGTACTAATCAAAGGAGAAGGATTTTCATTAGAGATTAGGAAGGTATTGGATCGTGGGCAAGGATTTTTTGCCAAGTCAGTGAAATGTGCAAACATGTATTTTTGTTAGACTATAAGCGTTTAAGGATTTTCATTCGAAGGATTAGGAAGATATTGGACCACCGCCTAGGATTTTTGTCAAGTTTGTAAAGCATAAAGTTGAGTGTTTTCTATCAAATTATGGAACACTAATAAGAGGACTAAGATTTTTGTCTAAAGGATTAACAACATAATGGACTATAGATGAGGGATTTTTTGTCAAGTTTGTGAAGTATGTAAAAGAGGATTTTTTATCAGATCGTGGAGGGCTAACAAGAGGAAGAGAATTTTTATCCGAAGGATTAAGAAGATATGGGACCATTAACGAGCCTTTTTTATTGAGTCCACAAAGTGTGAAGAAGAGGGCTTTTCATCGGATCGTGGAGCACTAACCCAAAGAAGATCAAGATTTCTATCTGAAGGGTTAAGAAGGTATAAGAATCATTGGATGTTGAGAATCACATTAAAGTCAGAGAACCATATTTATAAAAAAATGAAAAAAAAGCAGGAAAAACCAATCTTTTTTGAAAAACTGTGTTCATAAAAATCCAAGATGAATGTGAATCGCGTCTATGACAAAAGGTGAAAAATTTATTGGACCACCAACATGGATTTTTCATCAAGTTTGTAAAGCATGAAAAAGTATGTTTTTCATTAGATTGTGGGGCATTAATGTGAGGATGAGAATTTTTGTCTAAAGATTAAGAAGATATTGGACCACTGATGAGGATTTTTTGCAAAGTCCACAAAGCATGAAGATAAGGGTTTTTCAATGGATCGTGGAGAACTAACCACAAGATGAGGATTTCTTCATAAAGGATTAAAAAGACATTGGATCATTGATAAGAATTTTTCGTCAACTCTACCAAGCGTGAGGATAAAGGATTTTTGTATGGCTATGGACTATTAATTAGAGGATGAAGACTTCCATTCAATGGATTAAGATAATGACAATAACAATAATTATCCCTATGTACATGCATTTATGCATCATTTCATAAGATAAAGCCAATGCATCCCCATCAGAGAAATTGAAAGTGCATTGCCAATAGAAGGAATCCAAAGAAAATTTTCCTAGTGGAATCAAGATGTAATCCCTGATGGCGAAATAAGAAAAGATATCTCCATGGGGTTAAAAGAAAAATGAATGAAAAATTAAGAAGAGTAATCCTTAGTTAACATATAAACATACCCCTAGTGAAGTGTTCAACAAATTCGTTAGAGAGCCGATGAAAGAATAGCCCCAATGGAGTTGGCAGGAATGATATCCCAGTGGAGTTAAAGAAAGACAAAAGTGAAGCAATCCTTAAGGAGTCACAAGATAATAACTGAATGCTAAAAATCATGTTAAAGCGAAAGAATCATATTTACCAAAAAAAAAAAAGGAAAAATAACTTATTTTGAGAAGTTTGTTGACAAGTACCTAAAATGAATGTGAATCATGTCAAGGACAAAAGGTCAAAAATATATGAGATGAATGACAATGATTTTTCATCAAGTTCATGAATCATAAACATAAAGGATTTTAATTAAATCAGGGAGCATTAATAGATGGATAAGAACTTTTATCCAATGGATTAAAAAGATATTTAATCATTGACGAGGATTTTTTTCTCAAGTCCACAAAGCATGAAGATGAGGGTTTTTTGTCATATCGTGAAGCACCAATCGAAAGACATTTATCTAAAGGATTAAAAAGATATTGGACCATCGATGAACATTTGTCATCAAGTCCATGAAATGTGAATACAAGGAATTTTTATTTAACTTAGGGCATTAATTAAAGAAGAAGGATTTTTGTTTGAAGGATTAGGAAGATATTGGACAGTGGACAAGATTTTTTGTCAAGTCTGTGAATTGTGAAGGCAATTATTATTATTATTATTATTTGGATTATGAAGCGTTCAAAGATTTTCATTCAAAGGGTTAAAAAGATATTAGACGACTCACATGGGTTTTTTTTAAAGTATGTAAAGCTTAAAGACGAGTGTTTTCCATTAGATTATGGAACACTAATTAGAGGAATAGGATTTTCATTCAAAGGATTAAGAAAATATTGGACTGTTAATGAGGAATTCTTTTATCGAGTTCGCATAGTGTGTAGATGAAGGTTTGCCATAAAATTGTGAAGCACTGACCGAGCAATAAAAAAGGATTATGAAGATATTAGGCCACTGACCAAAATTTTTTGTCAAGTCTGTGAAGTGTAAAGATGAGAGTTTTTCATTGGACCATGGAGCACCAATCGGTGGATGAGGATTATCATTGAAGGATTAAGATGATATCAAGCCCCTATTGAGGATTTTTTGTCAAGTTTGTGAAATGTGAAGATAAATATTTTCGTTGGATCATAAAACATTCAATAAAAAGAAAAACACTCTTTCTATTTCTTGCTACAAGAAAACTCTAAAATATTAATTTGAAGCAAAATTAGTTGTCTTTTGTCTTTATTCAATCTTTAATAATTATAACATGAATGAAAAGTGGCAATAACTAACAACTAATTTTGCCCTCAAGTAAAGTTTGCCAGTAGAGATCAATATTTCAATATTGTGATTTTTTGAATCTTTAAATCCAACACATTATCCATAGTGGGACTCCTTTACCATCAAGGTGTGAAGTTTAACTTAATTCAATATCAGTCTAGGTTAAGATTGTCCAATCATTAGGATTTAAAGCTTAACTCAGCTTAGATCAAGAGTTCCCTACATCGAGTCCCCACAATTCATCTAGATCCATAAGTCATCTACATACATTAAAATTTTACTTTATCGAGGTTGGAGTTCATCTCAATTCATCAGAACATATGTTCAACGAGATTTGCCCTCATTGAGAATTTATTGGGTGTTGACTGACCGAGTTTTAGTTCATTTAAGCTAAGTCTCAATGTAAGCTGATAGTTCATTGGTCTTAATTAGTTTATTGACATTAAGAATGAAAGCTCACTAATTTCATTATATTAAAGCTATATCGTTGGAATCATTATAATATATTTGAATCAGAATTAGGGGCTACATATTAAGTGTTTTAAGGGTTATATCACTTAAATCAATGTTTTCATTGATGTTCAAGGCTAGTCAAACAAGTAAATCTATTTGGGTTAATACTAAGAAGAAATGATCGAGAGATAACAAATCACAAACTAAAGAGTTCATACAAGAGAATTTGGAAAAAAACAATACAACCTCAAAGAAAACAAATCAAACGACATTAGGAATGAAGTTTGGAACACCTATAACTAGAGCATCAAGGTGACATGCAATACTTCAAGCTGAGGAGGAAAAGTAAGATCTCCTTCAAAAACTACCCAATAAGATGTTTGTTCTTCAGTTTTAGGAGGTAGCTCTTGAGTAATGTCAGTTAATGACACCTCTAACTCATTTTAGCTTATTGATGAGGAAGCTTTTAGGAAGTGCCACCTATGCTCAATCTAAGTCGACATCAGGAAGTTTTCTCTTGATTTCTTGCATGAATCCTTTTCGAATAGGCCAGTATCGGTGGGCTACTTCCTTCCCAACCAATCTCAAACTTTTACTCTGTAAATAGGCAAAATTTGTCAATAACCCTTGATCGGGCCTCCTCTTCAAGTTTTTTGATCTCCTTTGGATGTTTTAAGGTGAGTTCATTCCTCACTCGAGTCACCTTGAGTCACAATCAACTTTTTTTATGATGAAAACCCGATGTAAGGAATTCTTTTAGTATTAGATATTCTTTTGTTGGCTTTGATTTTCAAGTGAAGAAAAACAAGGAATCACCATCAATCTTTTTCATGGTATGACTGGTCACCAATTTTGTCATAAAACTTCATTTTCTTTTGATAAAAAAATGTGAACTTCATTTAAAGACAAGCAATGATTTGTTTCACTATATGATTTGAGATCAAGAGTTAATTACAAATTGGGAAAGATTAGCACCCTTACAAGCGCCCAAGAATTTAAACCATTAATTTGAGTTGAATGATCTCGTATCTTGAATTATTTTAATTTGATTTTGATTCTAAAGTATAATTATTAAATATTATTATTATTATTATTTATATATATATATAGTGCGTACAAACAAGGAGAGATTGCTCTTCACTCAATCTCAAAATTGTAGGAGAAAAATCATGATGTGATAAATTTCAAAACAATTTAATATGCAATTTTATGCAAGAATATCAAACACTAGTCTCCACTAGATTTTCCATTCAAAAAACAAATATCTATTGATTTTGAGATTTGAAATATAACCTCGATCATTCCATTTCTCTAAACTTATTTTTGAAAATCATGAGATACATCGTTGAATTCACAATATTGGGTAGAACAAGAAAAAAGCGGAATACCTGAGGGAAAAAGAAAGATGAGTGGAAACAATTATTATTTTTTATTTATTTCATAAACACGTGGTACAAGTAAGGAATTTTACCTTCAACATGATCTTCACGCTATGTCTCTACTAAACAGTAAATATGGAAACAAGAATTATCTTCTAAAGAAAACTCTTTTAGAAATTTGATAGATTACTCTAATAAGAGAATTCAAGCTAATATGCTCACAAATGAAGGAAAGTAAAGATCTTTTTCCCATAAAAAATGGGTCTATTTATAAATAAGAAATGGGGCAAAGCCTGTCAAAAATTTAAAAATCTATTTTGTAAGAGGGGAGCACTAGATTAATCAGTTTTGACTAAAATGCGCCTCTTGTGTACATTCCACCAAGAGCCTTCCACTACCTTCTAGTGTCTTTGTGATACTTCTTTCCAAATAGTTATACACTTAAAACTCGATATGAGATCGCTATCAATCACATTGGAGAATAAGTTAAATGCTTTGATGTGAGATCATCATTAATTACATAATTCTACAATTCCATCTTAACATGAGATCATCATCAATAATCACTACAAGAAAACAGTAAAATTCTTAAGAAAAATTCCCACGGAAATAAAAATCATGAGAATTTTTGAAATCTATTACGCCAATTGATATGAAAAAATTATGTAATGAGAAATTATTATTCCAATGGAAATTCCATCAAAATTTTCAACATATTATTTATTACAAATATTTTCGTAATAAAATCCTTAAGAAAATTAATAAAAATATTCATTTTTATTTTTGTTTTTTAATGTTAAGAATTTTTCATGAAAAACTACTGTGATAGATTTTATATAGTTTTATTAATATTAAAAAATAATTAATTTAATTGTCACGACTAATAACATGGAAATTATTTTTATTATATATTTAAATTTTTAAATTTAAATAAATAAAATTTATAGTACAATTATCACAGTATATTTTTATGGGAATTAGTTGTTACCTTTGCCACGGAAGGCAAAACCGTGATAATCCATTGAAAAAGTGTATACTTCAATTTTTAAATTATTTTAAGCAATAATATTACCACGGAATAAACAGTGGCAATGTTTACATCATTTGCCACAAAAATTTTGCGTGTTAATTTTGTTAAAATAATTTTTAATTTAGTATATTAAAATAATTTTTTATTATTTTAATTAATTGCCAATGTAGTTTTTCATTGCAATATTTTTTGAGTGCTTGCCACGGTTTTCTTCATTAGAATTTTGAAAAAAGCATTTTAACATTTGATATAATATTTAAATATTTAAATATTTAAATAATTAATATAAAAATAATTTATAATAATCATTTATAATAATTCATCACGGATAATATCCAAGTAGTTTTTTCCGTAGGAATCATTGAGTGAGTTAAAATTTTTAATTAATTTTTTAAAATTTTATAAAATATTTTTTAATGTAATTTGATAATATCTAAGAAGGTAGATTTTTTAAAAATAATTTAATTTAATTTTTATTCTTTATTTATCATAATTAAATATTTAATCATAATTATTTTAATTATATAATTATTATAATGAAAAAGAGATGAGTAATGAAATATGTTTGTTTTTTTGTTTTTGGCAAATTTAGTTAATTGTTTAAGGTATAATTAAGTGTTCTTTTATATATTTTTGTTGTAATTACAAATTTAATATACATGAAAAATTTATTTTCAATTTGATAATATATTATTTATAATAAAAGTAAAATTCAACCACTTGAATTAATGATTATATTTACTAAAAAGTAAATAGTAATCTAATTTGCATTTGAAAATAATACTACATTTGGTTGTTTATTTCAATGGTTTAGGTCTTATACTTAAAAGTAAGAGAGCATTGCTTCAAGTTTGCTTTCTTGCATTTTAAATATATAATATGTAATAATTTTTTAATAATTTAATTTATTTTATTATTAAAAATATATCATATCATATATTTTTTAATGTATTATAAAATGTATAAAATATATTAGTGCATTTAATAAATTAATTTAAACATTTATACATTACAATATATAGTAATATATACAAGAAAATCTCATGGTATATATATACATCATGATTAGTACACATAACCCAATTTAAAATCATGAATTTAATTATCTTGTATTTTCATAATATATTAGATATCGTGCAGTGAACTACATTACATTGATTGTAACACATCGTAAAATATATAATATATTAATTTATTTAATAAATATAAGTACTTATAATGATGAGCCATGAGTTGTAATTAAAAAACTTAAAGTTATAAATAATTTAAGATTAAAACATTGGTACATATAACTATGATTAGCTATCAATTTTGAAACAATTACTTGTTTCTAATTGCATTGTTTAGTAAAAAATATGTTTGATTAGGCATCAATTGATAAATAATTACTTGTTAATGTAAATTGTAATTATTAGTCTAAATTGCAATATATAAGTTGCTAATTGATACTGATTAATTTTAATTTCAATTAATACATATTGATGATTAAACGATTTAATTAAAATAAATAAATTAAAAAACAAAATACTACATCAAAATGACGTCGTTTCGATGTAGTATAAATACCTACTTAAAAACCTAACCCTAATTTAGTTTTCTTCTTTGCCATCGCACACTTTTTTCTTCCCTTTATTGTCTGTAATCTTTTTGCTCTCTGTAATCTCCATTTCTCTACAATATCTTTTCTCTTCTTGCTACTTGGTCATTACGTGAAGATCAAATCTAATCATTTGGTAAATCATCACTAGATTTGAAAAGGTAAACTCGGATTTTGCCCACCCGATATGCTTAAAGTTAAGTAGTTGTGGGAATACTTTTTCTCTCCTTTTCCTCTTTGCTTAAAGTTAAGCACCATCTCTATCAAATCTAACTCAAAAATCATGTCTCCAAACTAACTTTGCAATGAACATTTTAAAGCTTCTTTAACTACCTAGGCCTCTACTTCCTTTAACTTCATATTCCCTACCGTGGACTTAAACTATACTTTTGACAAAAGCATCCTGGTCATTTATGATTACTAGCGCCATGCCTACTAGATTTAAGTCATCAAAAAGCAAGGTTCTCCCTTTAGGACTAACTACAACAAGCTCACCACTCTAATAGAAAGAAACAGTAAGCTCTATGCTTCCTTTGGCTTCATGTCCCCTTCTGTGGACGTAAACTATACTTTTGACATAAGCACCCTGCTCATCTCTGATTACCAGTGCCATGCCTACCAAATTTAAGTCGTGAAAAAGCAAGGTTCTCCCTTTAAGACCAACTATAACAAGCTTGCCTCTCTAATAGAAAGAAACAGTAAGCTTTCTACTTCGTTTGGCTTCATATTCCTTTTTGTGGACTTAAATTATACTTTTGACAGAAGCACCATGCTCATCATTGATTATCAGTGCCATGCCTACCAGATTTAAGTCGTGAAAAAGCAAGATTCTTCCTTTAGGATTGACTATGACAAGCTCGCCACTGTAATAGAAAGAAATGATAAGCTTTTTGCTCTATTTGCTCGCAATGCTGTACTTATTAAAGTTAGTGAACGTTATAGCATCCATATTCCCTTTAGATTGTCTAGTACCAGGTTTTGTCCATTTTTTAGGTATCTCAGATCCTTCTCTACTTCATGATGCACAAATTAACAAAGTTCCAAGCTTAAAAAAAAAAATCTAGTCTAACATTTACCACCTGCTGAGGAGAAAGAATCTTATAGCTCCATATTCTAGTATTTCTTTCCATACTACCCTAGTACTATACATAATTTTCCTCTCAATGCATGCTCTGTACTTTCTAGCACCCTAAAAATCCATCCAGTAAAGCTTTCTATAGTAACATCCATGTCCCATGCTTCAATTCAACACCTCTTGGCAAAAGAGCAACTAACAGAGAGATGCCAGTATGATTCTACCCTATTTTCACATAAAGGACAACCATCAGGATATCACAACCTTTTGTCCTTAGTTAAGATCTTGTTGGCACACAGCCTCTGCATAATCTCCATATAAAATCTTTCATTTTGGAAGGTGCCTTCACATCCTAATTGATCCTCCAATTCCCATCAGAATTCTCCTGATTTAATATGACAACAATTAAAGCTCAAGAATGCAAAGTTTTAGTTGTTCACTTGAACTTGTTCTAGTGAAAAGCCAATTTGATAGTGAGATAGAAGCCATAGTTATTCATCTTATCAATATCGTCATCTTTTAACAAAAAAAAAAAACTAATGTTTTACTTATATCAATAGTTTATTAAGAATGACATCATTGGTTTTTTTATTAGACTTTTTTTTAGATGGAAATTCCTGAGCATCTTCGTTGGATGTATAATAGGAGAACTTTGACGAATGATTTGTCACCAGAATTTATGTTAGGAGTTAATTAATTTATATCAGTTTTCTATTAGCTACTTGTGTACCAAGCAAATCAGTCGATCACATGTCCTTGTGTGAAATGCAAGTGTCGTGCTTTTACGAGCCAGATATAGTAAGACTACATCTATATAGAAAAGTTTTTCAGCCTGACTACTACCATTGGCATAACCACGGTGAGGCTCCTACTCCATTCGTTCCAAGTCATTATAAACCTACTTCAGTCCATGAGGATATTAATAATTATGAAAAAATAGTCAAGAATGCTGCGGGACCATCCTTTGTTCCGAATATCAAGCCAAAATTATCGAATTCAGCGTCATCAAAATTCTATGATATGTTAAATGTTGCTCAGTTGTCCTTGTGGGATGGATGTCAAAGTCACTCAGTCTTATCTATTTTTGTGAGATTGATGAGTATCAAGTTTGACTATAATGTAACTATAATGTGCATCGATGAATTAATCACTCTGTTTAAAGAAGGATTATCGAGGAGTAATAAGATGCCCGATAATTTCTATCAACTAAAAAATTGATCTCTCAGCTTGGATGTGGTTACAAGAAAATTGATTGTTGTCTTACTGGTTGCATGTTATATTATGGTAATAGTGCTGCAGAACAAGAATGTAGATTTTTTGGTCAAGGTTGTTTTCAAAATCAACAAAGAGTAAATAACAAAAATAAGGATGTACGGAAGAAAAAAATGTGGTATTTACCAATAGTTTTATGGTTGCAAAGATTGTTTGCTTTAAATGCTATTGCAGAGCATATGAGATGGCATCATAAGAATAAATGCGAAGAAGGAATATTAGCACACCCCTTAGATGGGAAAGCTTGGAAGCATTTTGATTTGACTCACCCGAAGTTTGCATCATAACTAAGAAATGTGCGATTAGGACTATGTTCTAATGGCTTCAGTCCTTTTAATATGAGTCTAATGTATATTTGTGTTGGCCCACCATTCTGACCCCGTATAATCTTTGACCAAGGATGTGCATAAAGAGAGAAAATATATGTTTTTAACAACAATCATTTCTAGTCCGAACAATCCAAAGGCCTTAATAGATATGTTTTTGCAGCCCTTAGTTGCAGATTTGAAACTATTGTGGGATTATCGTGTTGAAACTTATGATATCTCACTGAAGCAAAACTTTTGTATGAAAGCTGCACTATTATAGACTATAAATGACTTCCCTGCATACAGTATCGGGCTGGCAAATAGTAGGTCGATTAGGTTGTCCAGTGTGTATGGGATCATCGAAATCTTTTTACTTGAAACATGGTCGAAAGATATGTTATTTTGATTATCATCGACAATTCCTCCCAACGAACTACCCATTTAGACGAAACAGAAGGAATTTTATCAAGAGTCAAACTGAACAGGGTGAACCACCAAGAGACTCTCTAATGCGGAACTGTATCACGTAGCTATTCAGTTTCCTAAAATAATTGACACAGGAGGCCAGCACTGAACACATGGCTATGGAGAGTTGCATAATTTCACTAAATGCAGCATCTTTTGTGATTTACCATATGGTACAATTTATTGAACCTTTATAATATAGATGCCATGCATACCAAAGCCAATGTTTTTAAGAACTTTTTTCATACTATGATGGACATTAATGGAAAAACTAAGGACAATGTCAAGGCAAGATTGGATCTACCTTTATATTATCGTCAAAATGACTTGCATCTTTGAAGATAGAGGTAATGGAAGGTTCATAAAACCAAAAGCTCAGTATACACTAGATATGGACCAGAAGAAGGCTATATGTGAATGGATAAAAGAATTGAAACTTCCTGATGGATATGCATCTAACTTGGGCAGATGTGTTGACATTCGAACATGTACATTGCAATATATGACAAGCCATGATTGTCATGTGGTGATGGAGAGATTATTACCAATTGCATTCAGTTGCTTACCTACACCTAGTTGGGAAGCTATCACTGAATTTAGTCCATTCTTTTGAGATTTATCTTATCCAAAACTAAAAGAGAATAAGTTAGATGTGATGGACAATAATATTGTTGTAATTTTGTGTAAGTTGGAAAAGATATTTCCTCTTGCATTTTTTGTTGTCATGAAACACTTACCTGTGCACTTAGTGTATGAAGTGCAAGTTAGAGGACCAGTACAATACAAATGGATGTATCCATCTGAGAGGTATGAATCGTTTTATTGAAATTTTATCTGCACTTAAATGGATTGAGCTTATGTGATCATCTCAATGCATGTGAAAATGTTGTGTTGTAGATTTTTACATAATCTGAAAAAGAAGGCTAAGAATGAAGCTCATGTGGAAGGTTCCATCTGTGAAGCTTACATATTATAGGAGACATCATCTTTAGTTTTCACTACTTTGAGGCACATGTCCAAGCTAGAAATCAAAAAGTGCCATGAAATGATGATGATGGAAAGTCATTTGAGCTTCCTCAACTATTTTTCTTTAATTATTTTGGTCGAAGTGAAGGGTTGTGTAAGGCTCGTTATCTTACACAAAAGGAAGCATTTGAGATAAGCAAATACATGCTTATGAATTGTCCTGAAGTTGAACTCTTTGTACAATAAGTTCTTTTATGCATATTAGTAACATTTTACATTAATTATATTGGATATAATTTCACACATGTGCTATTTATCCTTGCAGAATATACATTCAGACATTAACCACATTCTTATCGATTCTATAAGAAGTCGATATAACAAAACGTATACAACCAAACTTTGTTGATTGGTTCAAGGAATACGTAAATAATTTCATGGTAATTCTCATTGGAATTATGAAATAATGTAAATTTCAATAGCATTTATCTTGACAAAGTTTGTTTCTATCAATATGCTATTAAGTACACAATCCTATCAATAGGGTCAATGATACATTTTTGCATGATTTAGCATAAGGACCTATAAATATGGTCAACATTTATCTAATTCACTAGTCAATGGTTACTGTTTCCATACTTCTACTTAGGCTAATAATCGAAATTCAAATAACTCTAGAGTAGTTTTGATAAGTACAAACTATATGTACCATGGAATGATTGAAAAAATTATAGAGATTGAGCATCCTAGTATGCTTGTGAAACAATTGATAATTTTCAATTATAAATGGTTTGAGCCTTTTAGCATGAGTACAAGGATCTATCCCAAGTATGAGACTATTGATATTAGAACCAATAGGAGATATCAAAGGAAGGATACATTTATTTTTTTCATATCAAGCAAAACAAGAATATTTTACACCGTATCCTAATACCGCTCCACAAAAGAGAGACTGGAATATGGTCATCAAAACTAAAGCATGAAATCGAATTGAATCTCCGGATGATCCATTCCAAGATGATGCACAGTTACATCTTGTCTTTTATGACGATCAGATTGTAAATAATTTAAGAGATATCAATGATCAAGATCAAGAGATTCAAGTTGAAGAAGAAGAAGTAATATCATTTAATAGTGGGGAGTCTGATAGTGAAGATGAAACTTCTGTGAATGACATTGTTAATAGTGACTGATTATAAAGGTCTATGATTGAATATGTTACAAATTAGATTTATGCCCATTTTTTAATTTTCTCACTAAACATACTTTGTTCATTACTTACAGAAGTGAGAAAGAAGGGGACGTGGTGCTTATGGTGTTAGAGGTAAGGGTAGATGGTCCTACACATTCTACACATTGGACACATCTTCTACAGCTTAGGTGACATCACCTTTTACTCAGACACGATCACCTTCAATTGATGCACCATCATTCCCAGCTCATAGAATGTCTTCCTCGGTTGATGCCCCATCGCCTCTAATTTACACACCATTCACCTGCATGTCATACACCGTTATCTGGACCATTATCATCTGACCATACACCCTCACCTGGAGATGCTACAGTTCACACACCATCGACTAAGTCGACGTGTGCAGTAGGAGAGAATAGGCTATACATTCAGCCCATAGAAAATAGTATGACAACTTATCTTTTTTGTTATACTACGCTTATCTTAACATTACGTATTGTGTTGTAATTCTTGTATGGTATGTTTATAGATTGTTGCCTACATCTAGGATAGTTGCCATTATTTTTGAAATCATCAAATCAAAATTTAATCAGCCATGAACTAGATGGTGTGAAGTTCTAACTAACATTCGAGATTATGGTATGTCAAATTTCAAGTGATATTATAACATGTTGTTCAATTTAAAAAATCAATTTTCTTATAGTTATAGTTAGTTTACATGCTTAACTAACTAATTCGAGGTCAATATTATTGTAGAAAAAATGTAAATGGGATCCACTTATGGATGGTGTAGTTAGACGGATATGGGGGTCTAAATTCGCAGAGGTCCTTCGATCGAGTCTTGCATCGATCTAAACTAAGAAGTCTAAGAAAATATGGATGCAGCCATTCATTCAAGAAGCAATGTTTACTAATGGACGATGGACCCAACCTTTCAAGCTGCATCACAAAGGAAAAAAACAATCGATCTCTTAGTGAAGCCATTGTGCGTCGAAGAGGTTCCATTTCCATTTCTGAGCATAGAAGATGAATAGTAATTTTTTAATTCAATTCATTATTTTCATGTCATTATCATATATTTAGTTACACTTGATAGATTTTTATTTTTCATTTGGTAACTGTTAGGCTAAGGAGCTTGCGAGGGATCCTAGCATGCAGAACTGTTTCGAAAGTTAAATCATAATGAAGAGACTGGTACATGGGCCATAGAAAGAGCTGCACAAATTTATGTGAGTATTTAAAAGTAGAATATATTTGTCTTTGGTTAACTATGCGTTGAATGGAATAAATTAATTAATGGTTTTTTTGTTTCTATTGAGGTTTGGGGTTAGTTATCAAAATAACAAAACCTAGCTTCTTGTATGTAGGTTGTATGTCTTCACGTTGTGTCTAAATTATTTGACAAAAAACTACCTTATATTGATCTAGTATTTAGTAATTGGTTATTTTTTAATGATATGCTATTATGGATAAGTTAAATTTATGTTATTGTAAAAAGTTGAGGTATTTTTTGTTGCTTTACAAATGAATGCTTATATTTTTCTACTTTTTGTTGTCACTGGGATGCACATCACTTTTTTTGTTGCATGTTCTTGTCAGTTTGATTCCTGTATTTTTTAGAAGCATACCTTGTGAGTGTAACACCACTCTATTATTTTTGTTGGCAACAAGCATCACTTTTATAGATCATCTTCTTCTTAAATTGGGCCAAATTAATTTCTTAGCATAGATCTCACTATATTTTATGCATATATTGTGACTTTACTATTAGTTATATATAGTGGTGTTAAATATAATATGTGCTACTAGTTCATTAGATGGAACAACCACATATGCTGAGTATGTGAGTTAAATTTTCTTTTACTTTCTTTTTCAAATTTTTATTTGGATTCCTTTACTTTTTCTTAATAATTTTTTGCTTTGGTTTTAAAAATTTTTAATACATTTTGATTAATTAATTTACTATTTGTGATTTTGTTGGTACATAAGAATTTTTTTTCTTATTTTAATATGTTTCATTTTTTTTAACTAATTATGTGCAAGCTAGTTATGAGAAATTGAGAGAGGATACCATCGCCTCAGGATTATCTGTTGATGATTTTACCATCTTTTTTAAAGTTGTAGGTGAAAAGAATAAGAGAGGTAGGGCATTTGGATTTGGATCAGAGGTAGCCTTTTATGAAGCATCAAACTTTGGCCCTCAATCTTCACATGCCCCATCTAGTGTTACAATGTAACAAATGATGTTTCATTTTCAAGATATGCAAAGACAATTTGATAAAGAACATGTACAAATGGAAGAACGACTAGTAAGAGAACGTTTAGAGATGGAAGATAGATTGCAAAAAGAACGTGCTGTGAGAGATGCGAGAGAAAAAGAGATGGAAAAACGACTACAGAAAGAACATGATCTGATGGAGACACAACAAAAAGATTTGAGAGAAGAGATGAAAAGACAAATAAAAATAGGAGATCTAAGAGAAAATAAACTAAAAGAAAAAGAGCCTCGACGAAGAAGCGTTTAAATAGATTTGTTAGACAAATGAGTTCGCAGTAAGGTACTTTAGGTCAGCGTGGTGCTTCTTCTAGTCTAGTTGTTGATGATGATGATGGTGATGATGATGATGGTGATGATGATGATGGTGCTGATCTTATAGAGGATGATTAGATTGTTTTAAAAAATTTTCATTGATAAGTGCGATTACATATTTAATCTAAGCATATTGTGTATTTAACATTACATATGATAATTTCGCTCTTATTGTGACTTTTAAATGCTTTTGTTTGTTTTATTAAATTTATTTTATGAAAAAATATATTTATTAATTTATATAAATATATATATTTATTGATTTTTGTGAATTATATTGAATATATATTTTGATATGAATTAAACAAAATAAAAAATTATTTATTTATTTGATTATTAAAAAAATAACATTCAATAAATTTGTTAATTAAAAATTTTGTGGCAAACATAATATTGTCACGGATTTTCTTCCATGGCAACAAAGGATCAATTGCCACGATATTTTTTCCATGGTAATAAGAGATTAATTGCCACGGAAGATATTTCGTAGCAAAAGAAACCTATTGCCACGAAAAATATCAATTGCCACAGAATAGCTTCTGCAGCAAAAGATATGGATTGTCACGGAAACACTTCCGTGGCAAAAGATATGGATCACCACTGAAACTATTCAGTGGCTAAATATATGAATTGCCACGAAATATTGGCCACAGAATATGTTCCGTGGCAAAAAAAAATTATCACAAAATATCAACCGTGGCAAATGAATTTATTATCACAGAATTTCTTTCGTATCAACAAGAGACTAATTCCCACGAAGTATTTTTGTGGCAAAAAAAATTAATTGCTACAAAAATTTTTTGTGTCAATTTTTATGTTTATTTATTAATTAAAAAATTTAGTAACATAATGTTAAATATTTCCAACAAAGATTCCATGGGAATGTCATTGGAAAATTACCACAGAAGTAAATTTCGTAGAAAAATTAACATTTTGATGAATATAATTATTATAAATATTCTTTCGTAAAAATTTTCATGGAAAAGATAGATTCTCATAGAAATTCTTTATTTTCCTACAATATTTTTTTGTGAAAAAATAGTAAATTTCTTGTAGTGTTTGTTAAGTTTGTAAAAGCTATTAGGCGTACTACACCCACCTGCCATTTGCATGCTAAGTTATGCAGAAGTGGGATTTCTAGTTGCAAAACAGATTGAGATAGACAAATTCAAAGATTTATAGATTCATAGATCTCATGTGGCTCTTAAAACTCTCTTAAACTTCTCCTTATAACTTTCTTTTCTCTCGTTCAACCTTTTTCTTTCGAATATTCTTATCTTTAAATTTTGTTCATATTTTCTTGAAGAAAAAGGAGAAATACTACAAAAAGAGTATGAGACTTCAAGAGAAATTAATTTCTTGTATGGTGACCTTTGATTAAGGCATTAAGCAAGTAAATCAGCCTTAATTCGACCACATCATGAGGCTCCTCGCCAAATTTACCCTCAAGCAGCTTAGATTTTATAGCACCGGTGCTAACTTTGTCTTTTCTATCAAAATACCTTACATGAATACTAGATGGATTAGGTGAAATCGTATTGTCTGGTAGCTCTCTAAATCTCAACCCAATGATTAAATAAAATACTTCCTTGTCAAATGATACCTCATTCTTTTGAAGTCAAAACCACATCTCTTCATCATTAGATTGCTTGATCTCTTGGAGTAGCAAATTGTGAATGACTAACCTAGAAAATATGAAATCCTTATTCAATTCTACTAAATGACCAAAGCAGGTGCTACTGACTATTTACTTCTATGAGTCATTCAAAACGTGTTTTGTGTTTGGTATGATATCAATATCACAATGCTTCAAAATCCTTGTTGAAACCTTTTAACTCTTTATAAAGATCAAATATTTATTAGTAATGACTTTTATCTATATAATAAACTAAAAACAATATAAAAATATAGTTATGAAATGACAAAAAAATAATTACAAGATAGATATCTTGTCACAAAAGTCGATAAATGCAATCATAAAATATAAAATGTAATGATAAAATAATGAAAAATTAGTTACAAAATAAAATAGTACAAAATTTTAAAAGTAGATATGAAATAGAAAAAGAAATAATCATTTTAAAAATCTTGCGAGGTTCTTTCTTAGTATCACATCATGATTCTTCGTATCATGTCATAAAATTAACCCAAGCCCAGACATAAAAAGATTAAATAGCTAATCCAACACAAACTCCTGCCCAAAAAAGTGAACAACCACTAAGTTTGGGACTTATATATATATATATCTATGTATGCATGTATATAAAAGATAGTTGAACAAGCAAACAGACTACAGGCCTCAAAGTTTTCAAATGATTTTGTTGCTTTTCATTTCTTTTCTGTTCTTTAGCAATTCATTTCTCTGATCCACAAAGCCTTTCCTAAGGGAAAGAGAGTTTAGAGACATGGAGAACTTCCCAGTAATCAACATGGAGAAGCTGAATGGTGAGGACAGAGCAGGAACGATGGAGAAGATCAAAGACGCTTGTGAGAACTGGGGTTTCTTTCAGGTACTGATAGCTAAAACGGCATTGATTTCCTGCACTTTTGCTTTTTAAACATATTTCTCCAATTTTGATAAGTTTACGGCAGTGGTAGTTGATGGGTTCTAATATACTTTGTTGTTGATAAATCTTTAGCTTTTGAATCATGGAATAGCACATGAGCTACTTGACAGTGTGGAGAGATTGACAAAGAAGCACAACAAGAAATGCATGGAACAAAGATTTAAGGATATGGTGGCGAGCAATGGCCTAGAGGCTGTCCAAACAGAGGTCAATGACTTAGACTGGGAGAGCACCTTCTTCTTGCGCCATCTCTCTGACTCTAACGTGGCTGACATTCCAGATCTCGACGACAACTACAGGAAAGTAATGAAGGAATTTGCATTGAAACTAGAGATACTGGCTGAGGAACTTCTGGATTTGTTATGTGAGAATCTTGGCCTAGAGAGAAGGTACCTGAAGCGGCCTTCAATGGTTCAAGAGGTCCAACATTTGGCACCAAGGTCAGCAATTACCCTTCATGCCCCAACCAAACTTGATCAAGGGGCTCTGGGCACACGCTGATGCAGGTGGCATCATCTTGCTCTTCCAGGATGACAAGATCAGTGGCCTCCAGCTCCTCAAAAAGGGCCAATGGATTGATGTTCCCCCTATGCGCCACTCCATTGTTATCAATCTCGGTGACCAACTTGAAGTGTGCCCCCTTCTTAACATCACAAACAAACTAGGCAACACACAGCAAAATTTTTTAACTGATTGAGCATTAAACATATTGATCTTTGGAATGTGTAGGTGGTCACAAATGGGAAATACAAGAGCATGGAGCACCGAGTGATTGCCCAAACAAATGGGACTCGAATGTCAATTACTTCATTTTACAACCCTGGAAGTGAAGCTGTAATTTATCCAGCACCAGCACTGCTAGAGAAAGAAAAAGCTGATCAGAACAAAGAAGTATACCCAAAATTTGTGTCTGAAGACTACATGAAACTTTATACTGGGTTGAAATTCCAGGCCAAGGAGTCAAGGTTTGAAGCAATGAAAGCTATGGCAGCCAACGTCAATTTGGGACTCATCGCAATTCCTTAATAAACCACAGGAGAGTTTTTTAATGTTAAAAGTACTTAAAATGCTTCTGAGCAATTTCTAAAGAATTGAGGAGATCAGCCATTGGTCAAAAGCTTAATATAGTAGGGCATAGCTTCGTTGTTTGTAGACAGCGGCAGACCTCCTACTGTATAAATACTAGAGGAAATTGACAAAAATAGCACTTCTTGTTCCTTGTTTTGTAAAACAAACCATTTTTTCTAACTTTTTTGTTTTTAGCACTTTCATGTACTGTGAAGACTAAAATACCCATGTTAAAGATAATAATACCCTTAAAAGTAAATAAATTCAAAAAAAGAAACAGTACACAGTATTAGTATTCTCTCTCATTGAACTTTCTCTCTCATCGAGCTTTCTCCCTCTTTGTCCAGCCTCTTTCCCTAAATTTTTTCTTCATGTTTGTACCTCAGATCTACCTACACGGAAGCTAGAAAAGGAATCAAAAGCAAAATCAATTGATTTTGGCTAGTTCTCTTCACGTTATAACTAAGATTTACACAACCAAGCTCGTGTTTTTGGTAACACATTATTCTCCAAAAGCGAAAAGTGTTCGGGTGGGTCAAGAGACTAACAGGTATGTATTTAAAAGATAATGTATCTTAATACTGCGAAGATTTTATGTGTTTGAAAGTTCTCTTCACGTTGTATCTAAGATTTACACAACCAAGCTCATGTTTTTGGTAACACATTGTTCTTCAAACGTAAAAAGTGTTTGGGTAGGTCAATAGACTAATAAATATATATTTGAAAGGTAATGTATCTTAACACTGTCAAGATTTTATGTGTTTGAAAGTTCTCTTCACGTTGTATCTAAGATTTACACAACCAAGCTCACGTTTTTGGTAACACATTGTTCTTCAAATGTAAAAAGTATTCGGGTAGGTCAATAGACTAACAAATATGTATTTGAAAGGTAATGTATCTTAACACTGTCAAGATTTTATGTGTTTGAAAGTTTTCTTCACATTGTATCTAAGATTTACACAACAAGCTCACGTTTTTGGTAACACATTATTCTTCTTCAAAAGCAAAAAGTCTTCGGGTGGGTCAATAGACCAACAAATATGTATTTGAAAGGTAATGTATCTTAATACTGCGAAGATTTTATGTGTTTGAAAGTTCTCTTCAGATAGTATCTAAGATTTACACAACCAAGCTCACGTTTTTGGTAACACATTATTCTTCTTCAAAAGCAAAAAGTCTTCGGGTGGGTCAATAGATCAACAAATATGTATTTGAAAGGTAATGTATCTTAATACTATCAAGATTTTATGTGTTTGAAAGTTCTCTTCACATTGTATCTAAGATTTACACAACCAAGCTCACGTTTTTGTTAACACATTATTCTTCTTCAAAAGCAAAAAGTCTTCGGGTGGGTCAATAGACCAACAAATATGTATTTGAAAGGTAATATATCTTAACACTGTCAAGATTATGTGTTTGAAAAGAACAATCGTAATGTATCATGCATATTGTAACATGTACAGAGAATCGTGCTATGTTTGATTAAATCGTGACTTAGTCACCAAATTCGTGCCATCTTATGAACCATCGTGACTTCATTCACAATTGATATTCTTTAGTGAAATCGATACATGAGATAATATTGTTACTTATTTTGTGACATAGACAAAGAATCGTGCTATGTTTGATTAAATCGTGACTTAGTCACCAAATTCGTGCCATCTTGTGAACCATCGTGACTTCATTCACAATTGATATTCTTTAATGAAATCGATAAATGAGATAATATTGTTACTTATTTCATGACATAGACAAAGAATCGTGCTATGTTTGATTAAATCGTGACTTAGTCACCAAATTCGTGTCATCTTGTGAACCATCGTGACTTCATTCATAATTGATATTCTGTAATGAAATCGATACATAAGATAATATCGTTGCTTATTTACCTAAATCATTATTTATTTACTGAACTTTAGTTTTGTTCTTCTTTAAACATGTTGCTTCCTTTTTGAAATGTTTTCATGGTCATTGCAGAATGCATGTTATTGTAACTTGGAATGGTGAGTGGTCCGAGTCAAGAGGAAGTTTTGAGTATACTGGTAAGACTATCAAAACTCGAGGTTATGTTGTCCAAAAGGATTTGACACATGCACAGTTATTGGGTTTAGTTAAATCTTGCATTGATACGGATTTCTCTAATTATGATATTACACTGCACACCATAGTGAGATCCGACGAAACTGCCGTGAAAATTGAGTTAGTGAATGATGATGATGTTGAGTTCATGTTGTATGATGATAACATAGTACCCCGTGTAATTGTGGATTTGGTAGAGCGATATATTGTTGAGAATACACATGGTATATGTGAAGGTGAAAATTCAAAACGAATCAATCAGTTAAACTCTTGTATTGGGAGCAATGAGGTTACTGATGCAATTCCCAATGTACAAACCCATCCAATTGTTCAGGGTAATAATTTGGGCATGGAACCATTATTCCATCATGAGACTCCCCAAAACACTCAGAATACTGATGAAATCAACTCAGATGAGTCGATTGACTATGATGTTGGGTGTGAGTATCCAGTCCCAGATATTGAGCCCACTCAACCTATCGAAGAAGAGCAAAGTGAACCCATTATGGAAGTTGAGCTTAATGATGACAACTTGCCTTCTGTACCACGTTCGATCCCACCTTATGTGCCACCTGCATGCCCTGAAGCACATAATAATATGAGTGATGGTGTTAATAAGAGGTATAGTGTGTTGGGTGCTGAATTACACTGCATTGTTTCGGCTTCTACCATGGAATCAGTGACTCCGACTGACACCCTTATTAGAGGTCAATTTTTCTCAAATAAGAAAGAGTTGAAGCGATTTTTGGGTATATATGCATTGACTGAGAACTTTGAATTTAGAGTCACTAGATCTAACAAATCAATATTTGAGATTGCTTGTAGAGAATAAAATTGTGCATGGAAGGTCTGCGCTGTAAAAGTTGCACAAGGACAATTCTTTCAAATTAGACGTTGTGATTTGACTCACACTTGCACAATTGAGGAGTTGCATCGACGACATCGACAAGCAACTTCTACTATTATTGGAGAAATTATTGCCCAGCGGTTATCCACAAATGCTAGAATTATTAAGCCGAAAGATATCATAAGTGACATGAAAGAATTATATGGCATACAAATTTTATATAGCAAAGCTTGGAAGGCGAAAGAATACGCATTGTGTCTTACTTATGGTGACCCAGTTCAGTCATACCAACAATTACCATCATATTGTCACATGTTACAAATAGCTAATCCAAGAACTAAGGCTCACATATGCATAGAAGATGAGACTAATCGATTTAAGTATTGCTTTATAGCCCTTGGACAATCATTAAGGGGGTTCCATTCAGTGATTAGACCAGTTATTGCTATCGATGCCACTCACTTGAAAGGAAGATTTCATGGTGTCATGTTTGTAGCCGTGTGTAAGGATGGAAATGAACAGATATACCCACTGGCATTTGGTTATGGTGACTCAGAAAACTATGAGGCTTGGGAATGGTTTTTGGAGCAACTAAAGGAAGCTATTGGTCATGTTGATGACTTGGTTATTATATCGGATCGTCATGCTAGTATTGCAAAGGCCATTGTAAATGTCTTCCCCGATTCTTGTCATGGGTTATGTTTT
The DNA here is from genome assembly GCA_021397835.1 of Moringa oleifera. Classification (NCBI taxonomy): domain Eukaryota; kingdom Viridiplantae; phylum Streptophyta; class Magnoliopsida; order Brassicales; family Moringaceae; genus Moringa; species Moringa oleifera. The sequence goes on along the minus strand of JAJFZO010000034.1, from coordinate 9,038,530 downwards.
TGGCATATGGCCCAAAATATAAAGAATAAATTCAAGAGAGAAGAAGTGTCCAAAATATTCTATAGTGCAGCAAGGACATATCGAGAGTCTGAATTTACTGAATTTATGACTGAATTACAAGCTAATCACCCTCAAGCATTTGAATATATCATGAAGGAAGATCCGAAGAAATGGTCACGTGTGTATTGCCCTCGAAGACGATACCAACTCATGACCACTAATATTGCTGAAAGCTTGAATTCATGTCTTCGATTTGCTCGCGAGTTACCCATCATGGCTTTATTGGAATTCATTAGAGATATGATGCAACGTTGGTTTTATGATAGGCATGAGAAAGCTAAGATTTGGAAAGCACAATTAACTGAATGGGTCCACACTTTGATGAATGAAAGACAAAAAATTTCATTACATATGACAGCTTCTAACATTGATTGGAATGTATTTGTAGTCAAGCACAAGGGTAAAGAGGTGGTTGTTAACCTCATGGAATGTACTTGCACTTGTAGAGAGTTTTAGACTGATCTGTTGCCATGTGCACATGCACTAGCTGCATCCAGGTGACATTTATTGTTTGTTGATAACATTTTTTTATTTTTCATTATTGTTTTAATAACTTCGTTATTTTTCATTTTTTTCCAGGGAGCGTAACATTGATTTTATAACACTTTGCTCTGACTATTACAAGCAAGAGTACTTAGTAACAGCATACAATGAGCCAATCTATCTAGTGGGTGACAAGTCTGATTGGAATGTGCCTGAAGAAGTCAAAAATGTTGTTGTATTACCGCCGAATAATGGTAAGCATGCAGGTCGTCCAAAAAAGCAAAGAATACCCTCTAGTGGGGAAAGAACACGACAAAAAAAATGTTCTAGGTGCAGCCAATATGGACACAATCGGTTGACATGTTCAAATCCACAATATCATGATCAAGGAAATCAATCTCAATCACCGAATGTGTCTGAATAGTTGCAACGTAGATGTGTGGCTGGACATAACTCACAGATTTGCACTGCTGCCCCTTGTTTATCTATAATTGATAATAATATCATTGACTTATGATATATAATATTGTTTTATTATTGTTAATTTATTGTACAATTGAAAAACAAACTATTGATTTGTTATCTTTTGATACCGTCGACTTATCATGTACTTGAGATTATCACAAATAATGCATGTAGGAGTATACCAGAATCATATAATAATAACTTATCCCATTAACGTGAGAAGTCTCATATATCGTGACATCTTTTTAATGAAATCGTACGATGATTGTTAGTAGTTCGTACCATCATTTTGGTAAAAATCGTATCATATTATCTGATTTCGTGACATCTTGCTTATTATTTTTTTTTAATCATCATGTTGTCTAAGTTTTGTTATGTGTTATAGTTAAAATCTTATCATAATTACTCCTATATCATTTTTTCTTATTTTAAATATAAGATTGACCTAATTTCATATCATCTTTCATATAAATCATATGATAATTGCTGTCATTCAATATTGCTTTCTATATATAAAATATACATACAAAAATATAATACAAAATAGTTATGTGAAAAATAACATAAGCTGTCATCGGGAGTCATCGTTCTCATCAGTTGAGTTAGCAAATACATAAACAGTCATGTGCTTCCTAATTTTTGGCATTTGTGTATCGGTGTACTTTAGTGGCTTGCCAGCTAATAGATGCTCTATAGCATATAGCATATGAGGGCCGCAATTTCCACTGCATAAAAAAAGAAGAAAGTATGGCAATTAGCATGTGTTAAAAAACTGGTAACATTATAAATGTAAATAAATCGATATGACTGAAACTTACAATGTTTTTTGCTGAGGGGCTTGAGATTTAGGATGTAATGTGCATGACAATGGAACCGTAGGAATTGCAACATCAGGTTTGGCGATGAAGTAACCCCCGCTTGACAAAAAACTAGGAAGTATGAATCTGAAACAATTTTGCTGTCGAATTCGCGCTTCTGGTTGCACATGTTGTCGATACGAGTCATAAATGCGCAAACTAAACCTTTGCAGATCGATGACAACAACAAGCCAATGAGCTCCACTAATATGGCATGGCACTAATAGCTACAATTGCTCAGATTTCAGTGAAATAAAAAATTGCTAAAATTAATTACTTATAGTGATGAAGATAATTTTTTTTTTTACCTTATTGACAGTGTGCCATGGTGGGCAGCCATCACAAAATGTTCCCCGCACACGCTCTAGAAGACCATCGTCCCATTGGTGGGTGTCCCATTGTGAGTTTGATGGAGGACCATCAGCATCTAGATCTGCTTGATACTTATTATATATATGGAAAAAACATGTCTACAAAACCATTTGGAAAAAAAATGAAGAAGATTGTCAAACAATAAACAAAATGCAGTGTAATCAGAAAAGACCAATGGAAATTATCAAAACTTACATAAAGTAAAGGGTCACAAATGCATATATCCTGCTTATAAGCATTTGAAAACTCCTTCTGCCGTTTTCTTAATAGGTATAAATAAGCATCAATGTGCTGCAAAAAACCAAGTAAAAATGTCACAAAATATTAAATATAAACAAAAATCATAATACTTGATACGAAATCAGATAACTTTGTCACGAAATGATGTAATCTAGGCACGAATCATACTTGGCACGAAATAATGAAATCTAGGCACGAATCATATTACTTGACACAAAATCTTGGCACGAAATAATGAAATCTAGGCACGAAATTATGAAATCTAGGCACGAATCTTAATACTTGACACGAAGTCTTGACACGAAATGATGCAATCTAAGCACGAATCATAATACTTGACACGAAATTATGAAACGGAATGATGCAATCTAAGCAGGAATCATAATACTTGACATGAAAACATAAATATAGAGATGAATAACTACACATAAAATTATATTATATAAAATAAAGCATATAACATAAGCATCAATCCCAATATTTCATACAAAATATTACACCTATGTGCAAATCATATAAATTAGATATGATTTAGTATGATGGTGACATACCGAATCATCGATCCATTGATCATTGACCTCAAATGTGCGAAACCACTCGATACTGACAGAATAACCAATATGTACATTACGACTGCATTAAAGAAGTCAGTTTGTTATTTATATGATATTTATAAAGAAAATATATGATATCTATTAAAAAAATTATATATAAGTTAACTCACTATGACATTGATGATCCCTTCATAAACGCTTCATATTCATTGCATATGTCTACATCCAGCTGCAACTTTGAATCAATCATTTGCTCAGACCTAGGCCGTTTATGTTCAGTGGGGTCGACGTATGGACTACACAGCTGTATGGACCGCTTACGCGGCCTACAAACTGGTATCACATTATCTTCCCTCTGTGGAACGGTCGCTAAGTCCGCTAAACACGCAATAGCCTCTCTTTCAGCCTCAACGACTTCATCTCTATCCCCTACGTCCTCACTGCTAACCTCCCTTACGTTAATAGGTTCTTGAGGATGTTGGCCATGAGCGGCTGGAGGGTGTGCACTGGAGATTGCATCATTACCACCCTACAAGAGACAGAAAGTTAATTTTGCAATGAATTATATTGTAACGAAACTTATGATCTTGTACATTAAATAAGGATAAAATTACCTCATTTTGGCGTGTGCCAGTCTTAGTGCGTGTAGGATATCGATCAGAGGAGACAACAACTTGTTCCAGTGATCGTTGGATAGAGTATACGACAAGCATAAGCTCGGTGTGATTGCTTATTATTCTTGCATTCAAGAGATTTACCTTCACCTCTAAGTCATCAAGACGACGGTAAATCTCATAATCTTTCTCTACGCTCCTATTTTGTGATCTCTCAGCTTGGGATTCTGCACCCATAGCTGAAGTTCTCGTTCTCGTATCCTCTACCCTAACCTCCTCCCTGAAATCAGTATGTGCCCTCTCATCTTGTTCTCCTCCAACATCCTCCCTTCCATCTCCCTCCATATCTTCAATCTCAACCACATCCTCATCCTCATCTCCATCCTCATCTCTTAGTTGTGAAGTGGCATTGTGTCTAGATCGTCGCTACATTTAATCATCGATCAAACAAATTAATTAGTCATCAATTAAAAAATTAAATAATAATAACATAATATACATATATATATATATTAACATATAACTAATATTAATTAAATATTATAAGATTTTGTATACATTGTCTACCTTTGATAAGGCAGGCAATTTTGTCGGATTTTTTCTTCTTGTAGCCACGAAATTGTCATCATCCTCATCATCTTCACTAGTCGAAGCATTACTATGCTTATTGAGCCGATGCTGTTTTGTTGCACCAAGATGCAGAGGCAACGCGCTCTCATTAATTTCCAGGTAATATGAGGCTTCACATTCAGTAGGAGTCGGCTCAAGTTTGACCTTCACTACCATCTAAAACAATAATCAAATGTTAATTCAAATAAAAATTTTTATAAATAAAATTAATTACATATTAAAAATTTTAAAATTATGAAAAATAAAACTAAAAATGTGCAAATGGTGTCACGAAAGTCTGAATTTAGACTTTAAAAGATGTCACGTAAATAGTAAAAGTAGACATGAAATGGTGAATCTTGGCACGATATAGTTAATCTGGGTACACATATGATAAATCTTGACACGATATAGTTAATCTTGGTACGAATATGATAAATCTTGACACGTTTATGTAAGAAAAAGAAAGACTTCACTATTGTTATAACGATTTCTAAGTGTTGTCACGATAGTGTGAATGATGGAGTGAAATAATATATTGCATATGAATTCAATCAATAATGATACGAATTTAAACGTACCTTATTTGTAAAAATTCTCTTACAGTGGCCACTATGTGGCTTATGATCAAATTTCCACCAGCAAATTCTAGGCAATGGTGATCTTACTGTTCGTGTGGCATGCTGCTTCGTGATAGGTATCACCTCAAATGCAAAAATCTTAGAATAAAAAGATAAGTTAGGTATTGCAAAGTCTTTGAAAAAGTAAATAAAAACATAAAAATAAATAAACATAGATACCAACGAGTTTAATACCTGTAGTGCCCATACAAAACCAAATATGTTGTATGATAATTCTTCACGTTGAGTATTTCGAATGGTTAGAGCGTTTTTGAAATACCTCAATGAGTTACAGTAGACTAATGTACCCCAGGGAAAGCTATTGAATGCTTCTAAGTTATCAACAAGATGAAAATGTCACTGGGGGATATGTTGTTGCTCATCACTGCCTTTGATGAAGGCATTGAGTAAGTAAACCAATGCAAGCTTCACTGCATCATCGGAATCGTCATCAAATTCTCCTTCAAGTAGTTTTGACTTAATAGAACTAGTGGTAACCTTGTTCTTCCCATCAAAATACTTAGCATGGATGCCAAACTGATTTGGTACAATCAAATTTATGTCTGGTAGCTCTCTAAATCTCAACCCGGTGATTAAACAAAATTCTTCCTTACCAAAACGTACTTCATGCTTCCCAAGTCGAAACCACATTTCTTCATCATTAGGTTGCTCAATCTGTCGAAGTAGTAAATTGTGGACGATTAAGCCAGAAAATATGAAAACTTCATTCACTTCCAAGAAGTGACCAAGGCAGGTGGTATTGAACTTCTGCCTTTGAGAGTCATTCAAAACACGTTTTATATTTGATACAACATCAGTATCACAATGCTTTAATACTCTGGCTGAAAGCTTCCAACTCTCTTTAGGAATCAAATATTTCTTAGTAACATCCATCTGTACAGGAAAAAAAATAAATAATGGATGAACATATTAAGAATTTATAAAATATTGATACGAAATTAAAAAAAATTGATACAAAAACTTAAGATGTTGATACGAATTTATGAAAGAAGAAACAATTTCCTAAAAGTTATTATGATTTTTAATAATACGTTAAGATTCATATGACTAAAACCCTTGGTAGCAACATTTGTTTGTGAAATTTAAGGTCAAGCATCACAAATCAAAGAGTAAAACGCAGTTCATGCACATAATACACACCAACATACCCAATGTTCTCAAAAAAATTAATCAACTTCAAAGTATTGAAAGAAAATGAAAATAATACACACTGACATACCCAGTCATTAGAGATTTATGAACTAGCAACTTAAATCATTTAAAACATGACAGAAGCATTTAATCAAGTTTTCATATACAAAAGTAAAAGTAAACATGTAAACGAAAATGGAGAATCAAACGTCATAAGAAGATTTGGTTCGTGGGTATCTAAAATGCAAAAACTCTAAACTTTATGCCGAAATAATTGTTTTAAAACATACCTTTGTAGATTTTCAATGCTTTCAATAGTTCCTCGACGTTTCTGGGTGATTAATTTGTAAAAATAAACACAAATCACTTAATCCAGTGAGAGAGATTGCAAGAGACGCGACGAGACGAAGACACTGTTCGAAAATGGGGGAAAATGTTGGTTTGACTTTTGGTATTCTTTTTAGTGAGTAAGAATGTAATTGTTACTTTTCATTAAGGGTAACTTGGTCCGAAATTGTTCAAAAAGTGCTAAAGAAACATGAATTCAAAATATTGGTTATTTTTGTAAAATCGTATGTGCAGAATGCTAAATATAAAACTTCCCCTAAATACTATTATCTAATAAAGAGATCTGTCAGACTGTTGGTCTTCTTTCATTTGTTTAGGTGGTGGAGTTAGATCTATTCCTACAAGGAACAAATAGGGTTGCATGATCTGTTCTATATATTGGGTATACAACTAAATCAAATCTTGCTTAGAAAAAAAAAACTACAAAACAAATAAAGCAAAGCTAATTAACCTTGTAAAGAAAACAACAGAGAAAGCTGTCCATCTATCTTTCCTGCTGCACTACCATTTCTGGGGTTCTGCATTGTCGGCAACTCATAATTCCTTCTAAATCCATACTGAAAGGACTTATTCTGTGACATGCAAGAAACAGTTTACGCTAAAGCAGAGACAACAAGAAAGCTGGCAAAATTGTGGCTTTAATTTGGTTTAAGTATGATTCTGTGCGCGTTGATGTAATTTTTGCTAGGTACTGCTTCCCCAGAATCTTTCTTTTGTTCTCATTTTCAGGCCAAGAGGATATCCTTAGTGAATCCATTTGGTTAATAAAGTTGTGAAAAAGAGTTTAAAGCTTATGAAAATTTAAATAATGATATTTAAAAATTATTTCAGTTTGATGCTTGTGTCTAATGATCCACATAAGCATTCAACTTATGAGTGGAATATATAAAGATGAGACTTTTTTCTTCCTTAGAATCATCGATGGCAATATCCACTCTAATTAAGAATTCCATGCTGCAAGATAACAGGAAGAAGCAAAACATATTTTGTGGATCAGAAAGTTTCTTTACTCGGAGTATGCATTTTTCATCTGTTTTCTTCTTCTAGCAGCAGTTTCGTGTGAAAGACAAGTAACACTAATTGAATGTTGAAGACTTTAACACTGCTTCACGGAACCTAATCAACGTCAGAATGACGAACAAGTCAAAAGATAATTACATTTAAGTGAGGATTCTCTGAATCTAACAAGAATAGACAAATATTTTTTCCCACACAAAGAGACCTCACTGACATTATCCATACCGCATCTTCTCATGATGCCAATTTAGGAAAAGCTACACCAAGATGGAAGACAAAACTATTTGCATGGGACCCACCAAACATTACCATCTATAATCATGTAAGTGATTCCTAAAAATAATAGTTTTTCAAGGGTTTAAGTTGAGTTTAACATAATCATTGGCTTCAGTATATGCTTATCTTTAACAGGAGCTTACCAGAATTTGAGGACACATAAGATGAACTTGTGTTTTGGATCTAGTAGTGCCCTAATACTCATGACTACGACAAAAAAGAAATGCTCAACACCAACATATAACATGCATCAATTCATGATCGAGTATAATTTTCACATTTTGTCCAAGCAGGTTGCCCACTAGATAGTGCTATTTTTCTAAATAACTGTGTTTGATCCCACTCTAGTAAATACAAGAAATGATAGAAGTCAGGATGGTATTAGGCTTGGGCCAAGAGAAAAGCTCGTTGAATAGTAACACAGCTAATTAATTTGATCATGTGCTTAGGGAAGGATGATTTAATAAATTTGCTACATCATTACCCACATTAACATCTTAATTTAAAGCTGCAACACCACAAAAACTCTCATCGCTCCTCAAAATACTCACTCTTTCTCCTCTTTTCTGTATATGTTTAAGAGCTAGGGTTCACCTTCAGCTAACTCCAAATAGCCCTATAATCACCATCAAGATTATCAAAAACAGTTCCAAAGATTTCAAAAATACTGTGATTAAAGGAAAACCAATTAAGCAGCCGATCTATCTCTTTCAATAGGCTGGATTGTTTGGAAAAAGTACTTTCTTTACTAAAATTATATAGTTGCTCCAAATCAACACAAAATTTTGCCAACAACAAACAGTGTCATTTATAGAAATCAAGAACAAAAAACTTTTCCTTCAAGAAATAAAAATTGGGTGGAGTTGTGAGATAATAAAAGTAAGAATGTGTATTTGTCAGAATTGCTAGGAAAATACTGAAGCTTACAATTTGGATTTTACAAATTGAGCCTTAAGATGGAGCTAAAGGTCTGAAAGATCATCTAGAGAGATATCGTACTATGTTCACTACTATATATATATATATATATATATATATATATATATATATATATATATATATAAAGTGGTAAAATTTACTGACAGACGAAATCCATCTCTAAATAATGAAAGACTACCGACAAAATTACTAGAGAAAAATGGTTTCATCTTATCGATCGATGAGTACTAAATTTAAATTTATTTAATTTATATTATTATTTAAAGCATATTAGCAACCCGTTACCAACCAAAATTTCGATCTCTACCAAAGTACTAGAAAAATCATTAGTTAATTGGGCATCGCGATCGCTAGTTAGGACATGGAGCAGTGACTGCAACAAGGTAGTCACTAGCCACTCCCCAAAGGTAGTGACTACTGTTGGGCACCCCAAGTCTAGTGACAACCATGGTGTAGTTGCTTGGCCTCCAAGCCCAATGCTAGTAGAAGCCAGCGCCTAGGATAGTCACTGGGTTGTCGTTGGCCACCCTAAGACTAGCACTGGCATGCCCAACACTTGCATTTGCCAAAGCTTATGATGGTCGCATGGTTGCCGTTAGGCTCACCTAGCCCCAATGATAGCCACATGGCCATCACTAGGCACTCTCTAGCACAGTGCTAGCTTTTGCCAGCTCCTGCGATGGTCACAACGCCGTTGTTGGGCTCATCCATGCCCAAAGTTGGCTTTGTGAGTGCTTACGATAGTTGCAGGGCTATTGTTGGGCTCACCTAGCCCCAGTGATAGCCGTGAAGCCATTGTTGGCCTCCCTCAACCCCACCACTGAGTTCTTTTTATGTATCCTTGAAATTTTTATACTGATGATTTTATTTGGTATTTTAACTTATGACTATAAAACTATTTATGTCTTTGGATGTTTACTTGATGATAAGTTGTCAAGTTATTAAAATTTTCAAGAGGCAAGTTCTTAGGAATTAGTTTGGAACTAATTAAGAAACAAAAATATGAGTAAATTAGATCGTTAATGGATGTACTTCAGGCTTTCAATGGATTATTAAATCAAGAATTTTTAGAAGGAATAAAATAGTTTATTCAATTTACTTGGAGCCAATAGGAATTCATGGATGAAAATAAAATAAGGTGTCTATGTAATCGGAAAAACCGTCAAAATCGTCTCTGTGAGACTATTGATGTGGTGAGGTATTATTTAGCTAAATATGATTTTATATGAGAATATCATGTTTGGAATTGTCATGTGAAAAACAATAAGTGTTCTAAATATGCGGCAACTGAACAATATGTTAGAGAAGGATCTACCGTAATGCATGAATATGCCAATATATATCAAACAATGAAAGTGGATGTGGCTAATCTAAAATTTAATCCAAAACACATGGAAGAATCCTTCAATCTGGATGCCCAACGTTTTTATCATATGTTAACTGCTGTTAATCAACTGTTGTGGGATGGGTGTCAAGATCATTCAAAATTGTTCGCTATTGCTAGAATGTTGAACATAAAGTTAGAATATCATATTTCTAAAACGTACTTCCATGATATTGGTCAATTAATGAAAAAGATGATGCCAGTCGAAAATCTAATGATTTAAAATAAAATGAGGTGTCCATGTAATCGAAAAACGTGTCAAAATCGTCTATGTGAGACTATTGATGTGACTAGGTATTATTTAGCTAAATATGATTTTATATGAGAATATCATGTATGAAATTGTCGTGGGAAAAATATTGAGGGTTCTAGATATGGGGCAACTGAACAATATGTTGAAGAAGGATCTACCGCAATGCATGAATATGCTAATACATATCAAACAATGATAGTGGATGCGGTTGATCCAAAATTTAATACAAAACACATGGAAGAATCCTTCAATCTGAATGCCCAATGTTTTTATCATATGTTAATTGCTCTTAATCAACAATTATGGGATGGGTGTCAAGATCATTCAAAATTGTTTGCTATTGCTAGAATGTTGAACATAAAGTTAAAAGATCATATTTCTGAAAGGTACTACCATGATATTTGTCAATTAATGAAAAAGATGATGCCAGTCGAAAATATAATGATTTAAAATAAAGTAAGTGTCCATGTAATTGAAAAAAGTGTCAAAATCTTTTGTGAGAGACTATTGATGTGGTGAGGTATTATTTAACTAAATATGATTTTATATGAGAATATCATGTTTGGAAGTGTAATGGAAAAATAATGAGTGTTCTATATATGGGGCAATTGAACAATATATCGGAGAAGGATCTATCGCAATGCATGAATATGCCAATACATATCAAACAATGATAATGGATGCAGCTGATCCAAAGTTTAATCCAAAACACATGGAAAAATCCTTCAATCTGGATGCCCAACGTTTTTATCATATGTTAACTGCCACTAATCAACTATTATGGGATGGGTGTCAAGATCATTCAAAATTGTTTGCTATTTCCAGAATGTTGAACATAAAGTTAGAACATCATATTTCTAAAAGGTGCTACCATGATATTTGTTAATTAATAAAAGAGATGATGCCAATTGATAATCTAATGATTTAAAATAAAATAAGCTGTCCATGTAATCAAAAAAAGTGTCAAAATCATCTGTGTGGGACTATTGATATGGTGAGATATTATTTAGCTAAATATGATTTTATATGAGAATATCATGTTTGTAATTGTCATGGGAAAAACAACGAATGTTCTAAATATGGGGCAACTGAATAATATGTCGAAGAAGGATCTACCGAAATACATGAATATGCCAATACGTATCAAATAATGATAGTGGATGCGACTGATCCAAAATTTAATCCAAAACACATGGAAAAATCCTTCAATTTGGATGCCTAATGTTTTTATCATATGTTAACTGCTTGTAATCAATAGTTATGGGATGGGTGTCAAGATCATTCAAAATTGTTTACGATTGCTAGAATGTTGAACATAAAGTTAGAATATTATATTTCTAGAAGGTGCTACCACATGATATTTGTCAATTAATGAAAGAGGTGGTGCCAGTCCATAATCTAATGATTGAAAATTTTTACAGTATAATGGAATGCTTACAAGGTATGGCTTTATCAATTGAAAAGATCCACTCTTATAACGATGGATGCATGATATACTGGGATAGGGACAGTGACCTAAGTTGTTGTAAGTTTTATGATCATCCGTAGTATAAGAGACAAAGGTAAGGATCTGACAAACACAAAACTCTTGTTCCATATAAAAAGATGTATTATTTTCCTCTCAGTCCATGCTTACAAAGACTACATGCATCAGAAGCCATGGCGAAGAGCATGGGATGGCATGTAAAACACGAGATTAAAGATGGTATCATGCATCATTATTGTAAATCTCTTGCTTTGATGCATTTTAATCAATATCATCCATTTTTTATTGTTGAACGTAAGAATGTCATAATAAGTTTGAGCACTGATGGATTTCAACAATTCTATTAATTAAGACAATAATATTTTTCATGATCAGTAATAGTCATAACATACAACTTACTCCCATGGATGTACATGAAAGATGAGTACATGTTTCTAACTATGATCATTTTTGGACTAATGAATCTGAAAGATAGATTAGATGTCTATCTGTACCCTTTAATAGCAGAGTTACAAATGTTGTGGGATGTTGGGGTGCCCACTTACGATATTTCTTCTAATCAAAATTTCTCATGAAAGTGGCTTTAATATGGACCATTAGTGATTTTTCTGCCTACTCGACGTTGTTTGGCTGGGGTACATTAGAAAGACTGGATTATCCTTATTATAAAGAAGATTCAAATGCATTTACCTTTCCTAACAGACGTAAGTAGTCTTGGTTTGATAACTATCATAAGTTCTTATCAGAAGATCATCAATTTCAAAGGAATAAAGCTACATTCATTAAGAATAAAATTGTGAGAAGAATAGCTCCTTGTATTAAATCTAGTATGATTACTGTATGAAATAGATAAATTAAGACTTAGAAAGGCTACAGAAGTTTGACATGATGATCAGATAAATGGTCTTATTTACAAGACACGCGATTAGAAGAAATAAAGCATATGTTAGGATCTACTTTATTAGAGTACCAACTTAATACGACACAATCTCGATGTCATGCATATAAAGAAAAATATTTTCAAAAATATATTTAACACAATCATGAATGTAGAAGGAAAAACAAAGGATAATACAAAGTCAAGGAGAGACTTGAAGACATTTTGCAGATGCCTTAAGTTATCGAGGAATGTGATAATTGGGTAATACCCTAAAGCTTATTATATCCTTGACAAAGCAAGTAAAGAAACATTACGTAAGTGGGTGAAGATTCTAAGATTTCTTGATGGATATGTATCAAACATGGTAAGGTGTGTGGATATAAGGAAACATAAGTTGTTTAGGATGACAAGTCATGATTGTCATATTTTTATGCAGCGATTACTACTCATTGCATTTCATGAACTATTACCAACTAATGTATGGCTAGCAGAGTTGAGTGTTTTTTTCAAAGAACTTACATTTACTATTCGTGTTGAAGATATGAGACAATTTAAGGATGAGATCCCAATAATTCTTTGTAAACTCAAGCGTATATTTACCCCAAGCTTTTTTGCCTCAATGGAACATCTTTTGGTACACTTAGCTTATGAAGTAAAGATAGATGGTCCAATGCAGTATCGATGGATGTTTCCATTTGAAAGGTATTAACCATACTTTGATGTAATTAAATAGTTTATCATTTCAATCACTTCATTACTTGATCATTTATTTAAATCACTTAATTATTTGATCATCCTCAATTATCATTTTAGGTATTTACGAAGGTTGAAAAATAATGTTAAAAATAAAGCAAAGGTAGAATGATCAATATGCAATATTTTGTTGAAGAAGTATCATCATTTTGTTCACATTATTTTGAGCCACATGTTAACACATGACATCGAAGAGTGCCATGGAACAATGCTGGTAATTATGATTTAGAAGAGCATGGAGAAAATCTATTGATCTTTAGACATCTTAGTTGGGCATTTGGAAAAGAAAAATTTCGATATTTGACAGAGGAAGAATATCAAGCCAGTTATACATATGTTTTCTTAAACTATCTTAATGTTGAACAGTTCATAGAGTACATATCTCATCCTTTAGTCACAGAAATTCACTTAGTCATTCGCATATAAAAATCTTCCTTGCCAATGATCGTCTATTTTAAACTAATGTTTTATAGGATTTATGTTTCTCAATCGCGTGAATAACATCTACACATAATTAATTATGAGTTTGACACTCATCTAGAGCTTCAATTTTCAAATTGGTTCAATCTGTATGTGCATACTTATAATCTATACTTTTAAATTATTAATCATTTATTGGTAAATATATATAATCAAATGATCAATTTTTAATATTTATAGGCATATGACCCACTAAACTTTGTTGATAACAACTTTATTAAGGATATTGCAAAAGGTCCGTTACAATTTATGAAGTCCTACCAAGCATACTATGTTAATTGGTGTAAATTTCACATTGAAAGACATGATTCAAATAGATCAATAATGAACAATGGTGTTTGTATTAAAAGATCCAATTATAATGCATATGAAAGTGACTATTTCGGTATATTGGTGAAAGTGTTATAATTAGAATACCCAGTATTACCAATCAAGAGAATCGTTTTGTTCATATGTAAATGGTTTGATCCTACACTAAATATAGGTACGAAAGTACATAAATCATATAATATGGTAGATGTCAATCACACAAGAAGATTGAAGTAAGTATGAGCCATTTGATTTGGCTTCATAAGCTGCTCAAGTTTATTATGTTCCTTATCCAAGTTTAAGGTGCGATAAGTGTGATTGGTGAGCTGTTTGCAAAATAAAGGCTAGATTTATCATCGAACTTCTAGACTCTAATTTCACTGCTGGATCAACCGAGAATGCTCTTTTTAAAGATGATGAAAGAGATATCCATCAAATTGAAAATGATGCGAATGATCATCTTATATCCTTAAATGATCTAATTGGGATATTAATAAATATTGATGATGAGGAAGAAGACATGTTAGATCAATCATATTTTGAAAGTGTTCTTACTGAGAAGAATGATGAAGTGGAAGAGCAAGAAGAAAAAGAAGACTGTAAAGATGATGATTAGTTATATTTATAAAAAAGAAATTGTTGTTTGAATTGTTGAATATTATATATTAAATAATTTAATTTTGTGAAATGGATATTGTTTAATTTCGCTATTCATTATATTATATTTTTATCGTGTATGTCAATGGGTTTTAATTCAATTTTTAGGGAGATTCTACCAAATTTTTTATAGAACTATAGTTATCAAACTAACTTTTATAGGCATGCTTAGATGAAAGGTCGAGGGAGACAAGGTAAATCCGAAAGGAGAGATCTGTATATTTAAGATAAAGAGATGGATGTAGCTATACCATCTCCACATTGAGCGTTTAAACCCATAAATGGTTTTGCCAGCTTTGCTTTAATTTCTTTTGGGATTGCTGCTAGTAGGATGTCCACCTTAACGAGTTTGCAGAATACAGGTAAACAACATATTTTTGTAGAGAATGACACATAACTATCCATAATTAATGTTTTTTAGTATTTTGTATCATTATTTTTATAAATTTTATCATTGTTACTTATTACTTCTTATTTTATTATCTAATTTGATAAGATCGAGCCTTTACATAAATATTCAGTGAAGATTTATAAAATTTTTTAAGAGAAAATTGATCCATCTAGGTACAAATAGAAGGCAGTTTCTCAAGAAATCAAAGATTTTTATTTTGACGAATTCAAGGTACTTATAATTATTTACCATAACAAAATATTTTACATTTCAATTAACATATTAATTTTTTTTATTTTTTAGAAAAAACATTTTACATGGGAGGCTCGTGCTGCGGACTGGTATGCTGACTTGATATTTGCATGTAGTCACAAAACAATAAATAAACCTCAATTTGTCCCAGATACTGTGTGGGAGTAGTGACAGATAAAATGAAACTGGCTAAAGTAGATTATGTCTTGCAATCGACTTAGTGAAATGGGCGAACTTGGACAAGTTTTTCTCGACATTTTGCTAGTTCATGTTCATTACAAAACCATTGTCGATGCTTAGTACGCATGATATTTAAATTACTTACATAAATATAAACAAAAATAATATGATTATTTATTAAATATTTTTTTTTTCAAATGAATGAGTTGGGTTGTGAGCCTATTACAATAGAGCTTTTTAAGTAGACCCATACTAAGAAGCGCGATCCCTATAAGTTCAAAAATGAAAGTGCTAGATAAATTAATGTATGTTAATTATCTTTAACATTAATAAGTTACTAAAATTATGTTATCTTTTTTACTTCACTATTTGGTTTAGCTAACTAATAAGTTAACAAACTACTTTATTATAGGAACACTTCAAAGAGTTAGTTGCTTCAGCTTCTCAGCCAAAAGAAGGATCTTCCGACATGCTTGAGGTGAACTATGCTAAGCTCTACTATGAGGCTGTAGGTGGAAAGAATAAGTGTCGGGTGTACGAGATTGGTAGTTAACCTCGATCATGGTATTTAAGTGACAACTCTAGTAGTGGACGCTCTATTGATGACGTAGTCATGCAAGATATGCACTGTCAGATGAAAGCTAAGGAAGAGTGCATGGAGTTAAAGTGTGAGGCTATGGAGGAACGATTGGATAAAGAGCGTAAGGCGAAAGAGTATGATCCTTTACTCTACGAGAGTGATATGCAAGAATGCTTACAAAGAGAGCTTGATATCAATAAGTGCATCTACACGATAAAGACTTTTCTTTTAAAAAGCACGCCTCCAACACTGTCTGATTCATAAATATCATTTTTTTAACTGAATAGAATATTTTATTTTTTTATGTAATTTTTATTTTATGAGTAACAAAAAACAAGTTGCATTTAATTTTTATTTTATTTAATAATTTCTTAAGAAATTTTATATAATTTTAAATTGATATTTTAGTTAGTGATCGATTTGATTTGTCGCTGACTAAAATCTTAGCGACAGATCATAATTTATCCCTAAATATATTTGACAATCGACACAAATTAGTGGTTAATTAAAAATCTTGACAATGAACATAAAATCAGTCATTAAATAAAAATTTTATGATCGATCAAAATCTATTGCTAACTTTTTTTAACGATTAAGTTTGTTTAGTAGCTAGATTACTAGCAAGTGATCAGACTCAATCACAAAGTCAATCGCTATTTTTTAGCGACTAATTATAGTTGGTCACCAAATAAGCTAAAAATTATCACTATTACACAATGCGTTAATCATCGATTTTAATTGATCTCTAAAAAATCAATCACTAAATTAGCAACGGACATCAAAATCGATCACTATTTCCTTTGGTGACAACCATTTTTGCTATCAATGAAATCTATCGCTATTTTTTTTGGCGACAACGATTTTTGCTATCAATGAAATCTGTCACTAATCTGCCACTAAATTTTTTAGCAACATATTTTTATTTCTTGTCCAAGTTGACTTTCTCATGATGGATGTTGGTTTACGGTGTACCAATGCGATCTTATACAAGGTGTTCCAGATGACTCTAAGAAGGGTAGTAGAGATTGGTATGTCTCGTTGTAGCCCATGCCACAAGTTTTCGAGTGTCCTAACTTTTCTTTGGGCATTTCGTTAACAATGGGCGCAGTAAGAAACATATCAATCGCTTGATGACATTGTGGTAAAGGAAAAAAGAACCTTTTGGGAGTTATATATTGAACTTTAATTCAAAAGCCCTATAGGGTTTTATCTTCAACATTTAGTGGTAACGATAATAATCATGGAAGGTCTTCAAGAAAGGCTTATTTGAATCTTTATGCAAAGAACTTGCATAAAAATGGAAAAATTCTTGGCAATAGATGAGAAATATAAGAGTGAATAAGGTAGCAAGCAGAAAAGAGAGTCTCAAAGGGTGTCCTCTAGTAGAAGGTTCAACAATGAAGATCAAGGTAAAAGATCGAATGTTAGAAATTGACCTCTAAGGTTAGTATGGACAAGGAAATACCTTTCCTAGCTTAGGGTTCACACTGCTTGATGCATTAAGTATGAAGATCATGATGGCGATATAGAACAAGAATTATTTGAAGGCTTAAGGAGGATGACAACTATGGTAATCATGCGAGACCACAATAAGTTTTATTAATTCCATTAAGACAACTAGCATAACACCGAGGTGTGCCATTAATTACAGGATGAAATAGAATCTTTTATCCAAAATGATCATTTAAGCTAGCATATGAGTAAAAAGGAAAACCACTTGCAAATGCAGGTCGAATCTGTACCAAATCAAATGCAAGGTAAGTTGAGTCCGTGGTGCAATTAGATGGACTAGTTAAGGTAATCATGGGGCGCCGACCTCTTTGTATGGGGAAAGAACCAGCAAGAAGACCTATGCTATGAAGGCCTTGGGGTCGTCAAGGTTAGCAAAGGACCTTGTCATCACGTTCTCAGACCAAGACCTTTAAGGTGTTCAAACACATCATGATGACACACTAGTGGTTAGTCTTATTGTTGTGAACTTTAACGTACAAAACATCTTGGTTAACAATGAAAGCTCAAATGAATGTATTATGTGAGACAACCTTTGCCCAGATGAGGCTAACAAAGGATGGAATATAATTATATTAACTCGACCTTAGTTGGTTTTAGGAGAAAGACAATGGTGGTTTAAGTGTTTATTATCCTTTTATTGGTTGTAAGGGCCATACTTTAACAATTCAGAATCATAATTGAGTTCATAGTGGTAAAGGTGCCCTTGACTTTTAATGTGATCTTAAGATGCCTAGAGTTGAATGCATTGAGCAGTCACATCAAGCTACCACTAATTAGTGAGTTGGGAGGTGAAGGGAAGCAAATAGATCTAAAAGCAGTGCTTCATGACAACACTTAGATAACAGAAACAACAAAGAAAATAAGTATGTCCTATTAATAAAGTAATCATAAGGGATGAGTGAGATGTGTGTCAAGGAAAACCGACTAAGGAATTTGAAATGGTTCAGGTCTTTCTAAGAAAACCTGTCAAGATTGGTACCAAGTTGTCTAAGGAAGTAAAATGATACTAGTAAAGTTTCTTGACCAAGAACTTCGATATCTTCACATGGATTATGCTAGACATGCCATGCATCAACCCCAACTTGGTTGTCCATAAGCTTACTATTGATCCCAGCCACCAACATGTCCAATAAAACAAGAGAAGCTTTGCTTTTGAAAGCCAAGAAGCCATATAAGCAAATGTAAGGAAGCTAATAAACATTTATTTCATCAGACCTGTACAAAATCCAAAATGGCTTTTGAATGTGGTACCACTCAAGAAAGTGAATGACAAATGGTGCATGCACATCAACTTCACGTTGAGTAAAGCTTGATGCAAAAATAGTTTTCCTTTTTCCAAGAATAGACCAATTTTACAATATGGGATAAAATCAAAGTAGGCATTTAATACTGTCATGAAATGATGATGTTCATAAATTAAAGATCATTATCAAAGATAAAGCAATAAAGCATTTATGACGGTCCATTTGAAATCATAAAAAATACATGACAGTCTTAAAAGATCATTATAGAAGTATAACAGTCTTTTAAAATCATTATAAACATTATGACGGTCTAACGAAACCGCCATAAATTTATTTTTTTTTTTATGTTTATGATGATATTCCATTATGTATTTTCAAAATATTGAATGGTTGCTATTTATACCAATAACAAATTTTTATTTGGAAATTATCACAAATGTTAAAAATCATTTAAGTTACTACCACAAAAAATTTAAAAATTTTTGGAGTGATACAAGTATCTTTTAAAATTTCTTACAATATGAAAATTTTATAAAAAATTCATTAAAAAAAAAACTTTGTGACTCTAGAAATGTTTAAAATTTAAGTTGTTGATTCAAAATTAATGTCAAATTCATTTTTGTAATTTTTTAATAATATTTAATTTAAATTAAATTGATAAATCTTTGAAATTAAATTGAACTAAATTCAAAGTCAACATTTGAATTAAAAAGTATGTTAACCGTATAATTTTTTATATTTATTTAATAATTTGTATGTAATATATAAATAAAATTTTAAAATAATTAAAAAATATTAATTAAAATATTTAAATAAATAATGTAGAGGTAAAGGCTTGAGCCCTAGTCTCATTCCTTATTATGTTTAAATTTTCAATCCTCTATAACTATCTTATTTTTTTTTATTTTTAATACAATGTATTAATCATTTAATCTAATTTAAAGTTTTAAAAAATTTATATATATATAAGAAAGATGCAGTTTTCTCCTAGTATCTAGGTAAATTGGGTTTAAAACTTTAAGTTGATAATACTAATTATTTTTTTAAATGATAAATTCAATTAGACAAGATTATAAAATTGATCAAACATTAAAAAGATTAGATCACAGTTCATGAGGTTTTTTATGGGTTAAAGTTTTTATTGGTTCCATCATTTTTTATTTTTATAAATATATTGGTTTGAAACAATTTTAAATGTTAATGATGCGTATAAATAACACTATTACATGATAACATTGCTAGTGTGTACATGAGCCTAAGCTTGAAAGCTTTTCTTTTGTTATTTTTATTATCTTAAGAATCACATGGTTGAGGTCCATGATTGACTTCTTACTGAGTGATGGCATGAATAATATCCAACTTGTCAACCAATCCTTTCCGTACGTATACAGTATTCAGTATGCTTAAATGAAAAACTCACACATGCATGCGAGAGAGAGTGAAAGAGAGATACCAACAATTACGAGAATCAATCCTAACCTTTTCATTTATGAACAAGGAAAATGTAATCCATACGCAGCAAAATATCATATGTATCCTTGATGACTCTACCCGTAAATATAAATAGGCTACAAAATTCGGTGGTTGACACCTTTAACCGCTGTAGGGTAATGTGGCTCCACTACCACAAAGCTAGCCATGCATGCAACCTTGGCTTTAGCTTTCGGTGACAAGTGTCCCAATCTTTGCAATTACCTTCAACTGTTGGTAATCATTGCCAACCACTACCAATCGCATGGGCTAGTCCTCCAAGGCATACCATGTGCCTTGTACTCGCACATGCCTCCCTTTTTGTGCCAATAAGAGCTAATATCCATCATTTGCGGGTGTTTTGCTTGCCTGCTTGCTAAGTGCCTCACACCATGTCCGATTCCCACGAGCCATCTCTCATGACCCATGTATCAAAGACTCACCAAACACCCTTAGTGAGTTGGCTACTCCCTTGAGTAGCTCTAATCATGTGCAATCACCCGCTCATGATGCTACCTATGTCATCACTTGGGCTGGGGCCCTGATGAGGATCCATACCTTCACTATGCCACCACGCCACCTATAGCTTATTGATATCACCTTGCCATTGTGCGCCTCACTTTGTACTTTTTTAACTTGGCATTGGTCAAGGCTACCCATGCCAAGACTTTGCCAACCCATAAGTCATGGGGTTAACAAACCACCCCCACCAAGAGAAGTCGACGTCCTCATCGAAGTCTTCTCGAGTAAATATTTGGTATAGTCATCTTTTTGTTCAAATTCACCTTGAGTTACTTCAAGCCTAGTAATTCGTTCCCGATTTGTTAGTTGTCTAACTGAAGTAGCTAATGGTCTTAATGAAACAAGGTAATGCCCTCTCAATCACCATTAAGCCATCAATGTGAGGCATCAAGAAAGACTTTATTGCCTTAAAGAAATCCAATCCCAAAATCATCTCATAGTCATTGAGCAGTATGACCATGAGCTTTACATTACCTCATTAGCTCCCTAATTCCAACATCATTGTGGCCACCCTTTGAACTAACTCAGCTTCCGTGCTCACAGTCTTTAACCTTGTTGTGACTAGAGAAGGCTTTAAACCAAGCCTTGCCACCATTCCTTTTGGTATAAAACAATTTGTAGCATCTGTATCCAATAATGCTAACACTTCAACCCCACCAATCCTTATTAGTATGTACATCAACTTTAGGTTCACAATCTTGGTTGTGATTGTGTTTAGTAGTTGGAGGGGATTTACCCTAACGGGTGTTTCTTATATATCCTCCTCTTGATTGCCCTCCTCGGCAACCAAAGCATTCCGCTTTTCTCTTTTTAGGCACTCTGGCACTTGATGAGGACCATCGCATAAGGTAATACCTTTCTACTTTGTCTGTGAAGGAGAATTGTTTCGAGACTGGTCACAAGAAGTTTTTAGTTTGTTCTTCTTGGACTTGCCATTAGTGCCATCTCTTCCAGTGTTCTTGTTGTGCTCGAATCCACCAAGCTGTCTGAAATTGTGAATAGGACAAGCAAGTCTTTCATGCTTTGCCTCTTAGCTCTGACTATGCCTAGGGCTGTTGTAGCTTAAAGACAAAAATAAAAAGCTTGTCTTCCTCAGACATTTTTTTATGTCCGGTAATACTGAACTGAATTCCTTTACAAACTTTCACATGGAACCTGTATGCTTTAGCTCTTCAAGAGACTCCCTTACAACTCAAGCCGTGTTGCAAGGGAGGAATTGATCCTTTAATTCTATTTTCAACATATCTCACGTTTAAATCTTTGGCCTCCCCACACTAGCATCATCCTCCATTTGAGTTCGCTAAGAGATTTGCATCTCGTTGCAAATACATGCTACTGATTGTCATTCCCTCCTCCTCTAAGACGGAAGCCGCATTGAAATATTGCTTTATGTCCCACAGAAAATTCTCGAGCTCTTTGGAGTTTTGACAACCATTGAAGGGCTTTGACTTGGGGACTCTTATCTTTGACAAACCACCATCCCCTCACCTTAGAAGGTTCACCATAGCCTTCTTTAGCAATGCAAGCTCATCCTTAAAATCTTTATCCTTTTCTTTATCGAGTTTGTCAAAGATGTGAGATCTTGCATGACAGATGCGAAATAGATGTCTATGTCCCTTTATATTTCAACCAAAGCATTCTAAGCCACTCTCAGCTATTTGGTATGCTGTTCGGTTTGAACAACAAGACTCATAACATCATCATCGCTTTGAAAAGCGCCCATAAAGTCCTCCAAATAGGTAAACCTTTCTCTTATCTTGTCCATAGCGACCAACCAAAGTTGTCAATACAACATGGCTCTAATACCAAATTGTCACACTGTTAAGGTCTATGATTGACTTCTCACTAAGTAATGGGATGAGTGACACCTAACTCATCAGCCAATCCTCTCTGTATGCACATAATATCAACTATGCCTAAACGAAAAACCCATACACATTTGCTGGAGAGAGTGAAAGGGAGACACCAACAATTATGGGAACTAATCTTAACCTTTTTATTTATGAACAAAGAAAATACAACCCATACGTGGCAAGACATCACACCTATCGTTAATGACTCTGCTCGTAAATATAAATAGGCTACAAAACTGGGCATCTAACACCTCCAATTGTCCTAAGGTAATGTGGTTCCATTACCACAAAACTAGCCATGCATGCAGCCATGGCTTTAGCTTTTCACGACAACTATCCCACTCTTTATAATTACCTTTAACTATTGGTAACCACTGTCAACCACTACCAACCACATGGGCTAATCCATCCAAAGCAAGTCATATGCCTTGTGCTCAAGCATGCACTCGATTAATGCCGACGCAAGCCAATGTCAATCATTTACGAGTACTCTGCTCACCTGCTTACTAAGTGCCTCGCACCATGTTCGATTCCCATGAGCCATCTCTTGTGACCCGTGCATCAAAAACTCACTAAACACCCTTGATGAGTTGGTTAGTCCCTTGAGTAGCTCTAGTCATATACCAGCACCCGCTTGTGATGCTACCCATGGCATCACATGGACTATGGCCCTAATGAGCATCCATGCCTTCATCGTGCCACCACACCACCTATAGCTTATTGATATCACCTTGCCATTGCGTGCCCCACTTCACACTTTCTTAGCTTAGCATGCGGCAAGGTTAAGACTTTGCCAACCCAAGAGTCACGGTGCTAACACTAAGATTGAATAAAAAATCTCACTAGAAATTATAAGTTCTTAGGATTGCCTACGTGTGCAAAGAATGACATCACAACTATCACTATTTCCTACTCTGCTGACTAGAAGCCTTACACCTCCAATGATGGGGTGTCACCTCCTTTGTTTGAAATGACAACTTCTCAAGCCTTGATAAATTCAAAGGCATCCACAAAGAGGAAATCGAGCATGCTTCCATTGTAGGTGGCCAAGTGCCTCACATGCCATTGGAAGGATGGAAAATACCACTCGATTAAGGTTATCAAATTCTGCCAGATGTAGATCATAGACCCTAACAATTATGAGTATTGCATTAACTACATTAAGTGTGAGTCTTTTTCATTGTCCTTTAGGATTAAGTTAATGTTAGGCAAGTTGAGCTTCCTCGATTTTTCATGGTCATTTACAATTTGATTGGTTGTAATGATTTGTTAAATTCTTGGAATTAACAATTTAGGTTTTAATATCATTCTGTTAGAATTAGAATTTGATTATCATTCCTGATGTATGTAGGTAAAATTGAATTGGAATAACCTAAGTACAAATGAAAAATTAAGGCTTTTTGTATTGAAGTAATATCATATTTGATTTTAAGTGAACACATACTGGGCATAGGATCAAACATGCTAAATTACAACATGGATCATTGTCAGTTTCTTTTTGAAGATGTCTAGAATTCGTGTAAAGTTATGTATAAAGATTTGTTACTTGTATTTAAACTAAAAGGATGTACATAATAGAATTTCATTTTAGATATCTTGTTCCCTAATGGATTGCAGTGGTTAAGAGATGCTCTTGTAATGACCATAATGGAGTGAGCATAACAATAAGTTTGCTCAAAACAGGGGGTATTCTTGAATTTAGAACAATGATCGAAAAAATAATTTGAGTAGGTGGTTAATGAAATCAAACACCAAAACTTTGTGATTATTGCATCGTAAGTTGGGTGAAACTACTAGGAGAAAGATAAATGTTGATTTGTTAAGATAAGGAAAGGATAAATTCAAGCTTCTATTGGAAAGTAGAAGATGAGAAAAATATTGCAAGAGAAAATATAAATATAATTTTCTGTTTTCATAATGGTTATTTTAGAAGTTAATCCTTTTTATACATTTTTATTGTTGACCCTTGATGGTTATTCTAATTCAATTCCCTTTTTTCTGAGAAACCCATCATGAAATTCTTTGTATGAAACATATATGTGAAGAGTTTTGCTTTGATTCATGTTAAATTTTCAAGTATTACCGGTGTTGATTGATCAATATTTTGATATTGTTAGCAAGATGCCTTATTTACAATATATCTAAAGAAGACATATTCTTTTACTTTATCCAGTAATTTGAATTTTGAATAAGAATAATCTTCTAATTTAAATTTTAAATTCAAATTTTAGAATATCTAGATAAGCACAATCTTAGATTTTAGTTGTTTATTTTCTTCTACAACAAGACCTCCATCAATGTAAAAAAAAGCAAGCCTTTGCAAGCCATGACAAGCCATTGAAGGCTACAATCAATTCCAAGCTTCAAGTATTTTATATTATTTTTTCTCTCCTACCAAAAACCTAACAAACCCATATCAAAAACCAACAAAGTGGTATCAGAGCAATTATCTTGAGGGACTTATAAGATTAAAAAAGCTCAACCTCAATTCCTAAACACTTCCTACCCATATTCTAAAAAATAAAAAACCATACACAATGAATTTAGAAAATTCATTCGTAATAATTGCACCTTCAATGCTCGATGGAGCAAACTATGAGATGTGGGCCATTAGAATGAAAGCCTACCTTGATGCAAATGATCTATAAGAAGCAGTTAAATAAGTATATGAAATTTTAGAATTTTCAAACAATCTAACTCTTGCATAAATCAAAAACTAAAAGGAGAAAAAGCAAGAAAATTAAAAACAAGAGCAACATTATTTTTAGCTATCTCATCCATCACATTAACTGGAGTAATGACACTAAAAACAGTAAAAAAATGTGAGATTTTTTAAAACAAGAATACAAAGGGAATAAAAGGATTAAAGGAATGCAAGTGTTGTATTTGATTTGAGAATTTGAGATACAAAAGATGAAAGAATCAGAATGAATAATCAAGAAATATTTTAACAAGCATTTCGGTATAGTTGACAAAATAAGACTTTTCTATACTGATTTTTCTAATTTTAGAATTTTTTAAAAGATCATAGTGACAATTCTTGAAAAAATTTAAGGCTATAATCTCATCATTAGAGAACACTAAAGATCTATCAAGTATTACCTTGGTAGAATTGTTAAATACACTACAGACACAAGAACAAAAGAGGCTTATGAGGCAAGAAGGATTCGTGGAACGTACTTTTTAAGCCAAATCACACAACAACAATAGTCTTATAAAAAGAATATGTAAATCCCAACAACAATAAAGATAAGCCAGGAATATTGTTGAACAACCTTATAAGGAGGAACTGTTAATAGCATTATGCTTTGCTACTAGTAACTCCCCAAAAAGTTGGCTTATAGATAATGGTTGTACAAGCGATATGACTTATGATCAAAAACTCTTGAAAGAGCTTGACAAAGTTACTATTTTTGAAGTTAGAATTGATAATGGAGCATATCTTGTGGTAAAAGGCAAAGGAACAGTGGCAATCAATGGTCATATAGGTTTGAAATTAATTTTCAATGTTCTATATGTTCCTGAAATTAATTAAAATCTTTTGAGTATTGGTAAACTCTTAAAAACGAGATATAAGGCACTATTTAAAGACAATCATTGCCTGATTACTAATGAACAAAGCAATGAGATGTTTAAAATCCAAATGAAACATAAAAAGTTTATCTTGAATATGATAAAAGAGAAGTAAGCTACAATATGCAAAAAAGACAATAATGTAGGGCACTTTCATCATAAGGCCCTACCTTTTATGAAGAAGAACAAACTTAGAGAAGACTTGCCTAAATTAAAGGAAAAGCTTGCTAAACATGCTAGTTTTCAATATGGGAAGCAAATCAAGCTTCCTTTTCAACAAAATAAAGCTTAGAGGGCTAAACAGAAACTGCACCTAGTTCACACAAATATCAAAGGATCAATGGGAACACCAACAAAGGCTTTACAACAAAGGGGTCTATTTGAATATGGCTATAAATCAAGGAGGCAAAATGTCAAAATACTTCAAGTTCAAATTTCAAAGAGAAGTGCAAAGAAAAGGAAAAATATAACTAAACCTACAGTAAAACACAAAATCAAAAATAATAATATCCCAACAAAGACAATTTCAGAGATTAAGTTCTTAAAGAAACAAGTTGATGCTAGGCAGGATTCCACAGAATAAGAAAAAAGCGAATTAATCTTCATAAATTAGAGTTCATTATAAATGTGAAATACTTATCTTATACAAAAAAATAGTGCAGGGGAAACAAAAAAAAGATGCAGTGTTTTTTATCTGTTTGGCTAGTCAAACATATAGCAAAAATAGCAAGGAGGAGTGTTAGCAAGATGCCTTATTTGTTGTATATTCAAAGAAGATCTATTCTTCTACTTTATCAAGTACTTTGAATTTTAGATAAGAATAATCTTTTAGTTTGAATTTTGAATTCAGATTTTAAGATATCTAGATGAGTACAATAATAGAGATATGTCAATTATATAGTACTCTTGATGGCATCTAATTGAAAGAAAAGTTGAATGTAGTATCTAAAAC
This sequence comes from Moringa oleifera, assembly GCA_021397835.1. NCBI lineage: Eukaryota > Viridiplantae > Streptophyta > Magnoliopsida > Brassicales > Moringaceae > Moringa > Moringa oleifera. The sequence goes on along the minus strand of JAJFZO010000034.1, from coordinate 9,011,193 downwards.
AAACTATAATGAATCAAGCACTTGAATATGTTCTAGCTTGTGACTTTGTTGTACCACTTGCAAACACTAAGTTAGTATGTGTAATAGAAAAATATGTGTTGATTTAAAAGTATTGATGAATTGAATCGTAAAATTATGATCTATGTTTACAATTGTCGAGCTATAGATTAATCCACAATTTATAAATGTCAACATGGATTCTAACAATTATATATGTGTATGAGAAACGATACCGTAGTGCATTATTGTGATGATTGATATGAATATACCAATGCAACCATTGAGGAGGCCTATCATGTACACTCAATACACATGAAATAGTAAGCAGTATAGTCATTTAGGTATATAATTTTTTCATAAAATTAGTTCATTAGTGCATCAAAATTTATTTTGAAGTGAAATGGATACTTATGTCTTTTCTAATCCTAAAAAAGTATACATAAATAAAAGATGATTTAGAAAAAAAAATCGAAAGCCAAGAAGATGAAGATGATAAGGCATAGTGTTTACACTCTCATTGATAGAATTCATTCTTGCTTATTATGGTAAGATGTTGGTTCATGCTTCTTTTAATGACATGTTACTTTGTTTTAACTAAATGCAATTGTACAAGTGATTGCTTTGATTTAATTTCTTCCTTCTATAAGTTAGTTTTTTATGATGATTTTTAAAAACCATCATAATATCCATCATAAATTTATGATAGTCTTTAAAGACTATCATGAAAATGTTATGATGTGCTTTAAAGACCGTCATGAAAACTCATATAAATTGAATTATTAAAACAATTTTTAAACATTAATTACTTATATTTTAGATTTTATTTAAGTTTCATTTTTTAGTTATAATAAACAAACAACACATAAATAACATCATATAACAAAAATTAAATTTATAGTTGAAACAATCATCATTTTACATAATTTAAATACAACTGTAAAGTAAATCTTAATGATCAAAATAAACAAGAACATCTCTAACTACATACACTTTTCACATGACTATCAAGATTGTCTAATTTACTTCCACCTTTGCATCTGCAACACTCTTGTAGAATTGCATCATTAAACTAAATTGCACTTTCTTAAGCCAATGCATTACAGAATGCTTGTAAGTAAAAATATGCCAACAAGTAACAATTATTATGAAAGGGAAACATTAGATCATTTTTATTAGATTGTAAAAAGGATGCAATTTAAAAAGATTACTTAAAAATAAAGTTTCAATTAGAAGTCATATCTCTTAGCTCTACTACATCAAATAATAGAGTATTTCAAAACTAGCCCATAGAAGGAAAAAAATTCAAATCTAAGCAAAACATGACCTCTTACACGTTATGACAGACCTAATGAATGTACAATAGAAACTTTTCTTTGGTGATAAAGCATCTACTACAAATGAATTATACCATTTAATAATTTAGTATGTATGACCATGCAAAAGAGAAGAGCATGAAAAAATTGCCACTAACACTAATGGGTGATTGTCTTAAACACATGCACACATATATGTGTATGCATGCATTCACATACATGTAAAAAAAAAATTACTATACCTATACAAGTAATATATCTACAAATTGCTTCATTTATCACAAGTAACTAAATTTTGAGCATAATATAATTCCTAGCATGTAGTAGCTTATAATATTGAGGGCTATGGCTTCCTTATAATAAGCATAAGATAGATATATTTAAGTGTTTGATTCAGTATAATTTGCTTTAAACACTAGGTCACAACTGAGGTTTTAATCGAGGACACCTACAGCATGCGAAAAGATAAAAGTTATCACTAATATTTTTAAGTGTGATTGGCCATTATGATAAACTAAGGCTACCTAGTTCATTTTTTTATAGGACTTTGGGTTCAATGGTTAGTTACACTTAAGGAAGGATTAACCCCCTTCCAAAAAAAAAAATACTCATAATTATTACCATTTCAGTTCTTTTTCAAAAATATTTTTAAGGGTTTATTTTGGTCAAGTACATAAGTGCCATTTGATTTCTTTTTCAAAAATATTTTTAATGTTATTTTGGTCAAAGTACATAAGATTTCATAATTTTTCCATCTTGATATACTAAAATATTTTTAGAAAGAAGAAATGAGTTTGCACTTACTCACCCTTTTCATCTCCAAAATAAAGGGGTTTAAAACATATATTGATATTATTATAATAATAATAACTAGTTTTATAAAGAAACTCATAATATAATTATGAAAGTATGTTTGCCATCTTATAACATGATTTTGCCGCATTCGTGTAACTTAAATGGATCTAAAGCTCATAATTTCATGAGAAACTTTAATGAACTTCAAATTAATCTAAAGAAATTTTATTCAAAAATTATGAGTATAATGCCAGATAATTTGATCCCTCTTAAAGTCTCCTACTTTTTGTTAGTATTCCTTCTCTTTCTTCAAGTAGATATGAACAAAAGATGAAGAATTTTGGAGGAAATTCTTTTGAAAGGAAGAAAATTCAAGTGAGAAATGAGAGCTATTGTAAGAAATATTTGAGAGAACTTTTCAGATAATTTTTCTTGATGCATGCTTGTTGGTGAATCTATGTGTCTTTTGAGCTAAAATTCTATCCTTATTTGTAGGGATTGAATGATGTAGGTTAGCATGAAAATGGATAGTACATACAATATTCCTAACAGACCTAGTAGACTTTGCATTCATGTGAGCTCTGCTATCCTTGGATTGGATTTTTCCACATCGTTTTTATTAAATTGGACCTACTTTTGACACTCTATAGCTCTTTTTAAGTGTGATGACATCAATAATTTAGTCTTTTTAGTTATTTTTTCCTCTTTTATATAATTCTCGGCTTAAATTTTAATGAAATTGGTTTAGAATTGGGAAAAATTATGTCGCAAAAATTCTATTGAGTATGTTGCCTTCGAATACCTTACCATATTAGCATTTTTGCTTATCACATGGGCTTTGTTGCTGACTATGTAAGTTTGCCAGCTAATCAGGATGTGTTAGTCACTAATAATAACCATATCATCTGTGACATTACTTCATCCACTTCTTCACTCTTCTTGAGTTTATCTGGCATCAACCTTAATAGTAGTGCCCAATAATGTCTTGCCACGTCACTTAATGAGCTAAGTGAGTAAGTGCTACCTCCTAATATTTATGCTACCTTAATAATGTCGTTAAGTAATGCCTTGCCATGTCAACCTTAGTGCCACATTAACAATCTCCTTTCCTTTTCAATAGTAACAGTGCCTTGTTAGCAACAATGCCTCTGATAATGTCATGCCACGTCAACACCCTTTGCCACATCAATAACGTCATTTTTTACGGGTCTGCCCTTGCGCAATGGCTCTTCCCTAATGGTTAATTCTTTTAAAAGTGTTTCATTTCATTTCTAAGTCTATTTTACACTCTTTCGATTCTCTTTGAGCATTCTAACACTGTTACCATCCTTTTATTCCTAAGATTTCACAAGGAGAAGAATCTTCTTTCCACTAGCAGAGTCTCTTATCACACTACCCCTCTTTTAGGTAATCTCTCACTCTACTTTATTCATTTTTTTTATTCTTAGTTAGTTATAGACTCCATAGGTTTTTTCCACCATCACTAGTAAATATTTGACAAGGATTTAGATAGTTTATGGAATCCCTAGCTCAGTGGGCAAGCTGATTCCTTCTCTTGAAGAAAACTATTGGTTTCATAGACCAACCGATCTTTATGTCTTTAAAGAAAGTGGACATCCAACTAAAATGGGTCATACATTGTGAATAAAGATTTTTTTGGAGGAGCTTTAATTTGTCAAAAATGGATGGTCCTATCCTCTCAAATTCTATTAATTCAAATGTAGTAAAAACGTACTACGCTTTTTAAAAAAAAGGTGATCTTTGTTAAAAACCTAGAAAGACGAGATTGATTAATGGAATTATCCAATGAGGGAAAAGGTTGGTTACGATTTCTATTCAACCATGATAAATCAAAGTAAGGAATTAAAGGTATTTATAATTTAGAGAAAAACTTAACATCATGATTCCTTAACATCAGATACTAAATTTGTAGGTACAAAATTATTCATTGAATAAAGCCATATATAAAAATCTTGTCTTTTCTTCTCTTTCATTTGTTTTCCCGCAATGAAAGGAATATATGAATTGTTTCTCAATGCCACATGATTGCAAAATTGATTGTTTAAATCAAATCTTAAAAGGCACATATAGGTGTTTCCTTTCAAAATGATTGGTAAAATAAAAATACAAGGCAAAAGACATTTTGGGAAATATGAGTGTTAAAAATTTGAGAAAGGAGTTGTGTGTCCAAATGATACTTTAACTATTTCACTAAGATTTACCATGCCAAGGATGATCATCTTATTGCTTGAAGTTAGAAAATATGAAGGTGACTGGAATGTAAGGCCTTACTTGAAAAAAAAATGATAATTAAATGCATCACGCATACGTAATCATTATTTTAATAACATCCTTAAGAATAAATTCATGAATGAGGAGGATGAAATAAGAGTTTCTTGATGGGAAGGACTATTACGAAATTTAGACCATATAGGCAAATAAAATTCTTTAAAAAAAAAGAAAAAAATCATCCCTAGTAAAGAAAGTCTTGACTCTTGAAAACTGCGTTGTATACAAATTTTATCCTTTATTTACTATGAACTACGACATGGACAAAAATTCTCGATAATTGAGAATCATATCGTGAAAAAGTTGTATCAAAATTTAGAACAGTAAGATGTGTTGACACCTAATTTTACTCCCAAAATTCCCTCTCTTTTTTCTGTTTTAATAGATATATTGGGAGTAATTATAGCTCCTTTAACAAGCCCTATGTCCTATTAATTCTATTGAGCATTAGGCTAGGAATCCTTAGTATTTAACCTTGATTACTCATCACGATTTATTTCACCAAGGTTTATCTGTACGGCACATCGGGTTTCTAGCTCAAGAGTCACTTCAAATGGACTTATCAGGTTTAAAGGTAAGATGCACATTACAGAATTATATGATGGAGTTTAGTTCTACACTTTAACCTATCTATTTCGGGACTTTTGGCCCAAAAGACACGTGGGGGTTAATGCCTTAGGAAATTTGAAGGCAATTGGTTCAAGTGTTCTCATTAGAGTTAATGCCTTAAGAAATCTTAGAATGAATCCATATTAGCCCTCATTAGGTCTTTTTCATTTAAAGTTGACACAAGGTAATTATTAAAATTCTCAAGACATTGATAATCATCTCAAATATTTTTAAGTATAAATGAAAGCTTGGATTTTTGGAAAATATAAACTTCATTAATTATGAAAAAAAATTTATACATCATAAGAAGAAAAATAAAAGTGTAAAGTGCAAGGCCCAGGCTGGATTGTAGCCTCAGCCATATCAGGAGCTGAAGCCATAATGGGAGTCTAGCCTTCAAGAGCAGCAATCAGTGTCCTCACTTTCGTTAACCTCTTAACTATTTCCTTTAAATCATTAAAGGAGATCTTTAAATCTTTAAGAAAGACTGGATAAACCTTAATTGGAAAGGCCACCGGCACCCATGATAGATCCAGATCAAGATATCAATCGTGGAACTCCTGCTTTTTAATCTCAACTTAATATGCTTTTATCATTCAAAATTCATCAATAGCATGGGATCGAACTGCTCTTATTTCCTTCAAATGTTATAAGATAAGCTCATTCTTCACATGGCTTATCCTAGCTTCGACATTGGCCTCCAACTAGGCCAACCTCAGATTCATTTTGTCTACCTCTACCTCTACCTTAACCAAAAAGTCTTTGATCTCTTAGTCTCAACCACATAGGCATGAACCTTGTTGATTAGTTAGCAATGGATTTGTTGGTGACTTTAATCTCCTTTAGGAAGTGGTGAAAAGCCAAATGCTGATATGCTTGTAAGGTTGTTAGTCCTTCGTCATGTATAACTGACTTTAGATCTTAGATATTTTAGTAAAGTAGACCATTACTTTTTTTCAAATGGAGTTCACATTTTCTTATTGAAAAAACAAGAAGTTTTAAGAAAAAATGAATGGCCAATCATGGATTAGTGGTAACTTCTTTTTTTTTTTACTTGAAAAATCAAAACCAGTAAAATAACTTCTAAAATAAAAAATTATTTCTTATATCTGCCTTTCATTAAAAAAGTCAATTGTGACAATTATTCGTTGCATTCTCGAGATATTGCTGATTTTTGACATTTTTATATGTAACAATACTAGGTTTTACTTGTTGTATCTCCTTAATTGAAGCATAATAAGATACTGACTCTTTCATACTCATTATAATTGGTAATTTTAGATCATTTACTTAGGACTTAGCAAATGGTGGAACATTATTTCTTCAAAATTCATGATCAATTTTTTTACCAAGTAATAATGTTTAACTAGCTCTGAATGTCTTGTTATCCAATTTCCTTTTAAATGATATATTATTAGTGTCAAATTCACATATACTTTTAAGTGAGTTACTCTCTCATTAATTAATGCTTTTAAGCTGATGATACATGTTTCATATTCTGCCATAATATTGGTAAAAATAAAATTTCTTTGAGCAATAAATGAATAATATTGTCCTCTAAGAGATTTAAGAATTGCTCTAATACCATGGCTAAGTATGTTGGATGCTCATTCATAATACATTTGCCAGTATCCATAATATTTGTCTGGCTTTTTAATTGTCGCTAATAGATCCTCATCAAGAAATTCAACGCTTATTTCTTGATAATTCTACTAGCACAGTCTACCAAAATGTTAGAGATTCAACTACTTTTAATAGACTTGTGAAAGACATATATCAGATTACATTCTAACAATAATAGTTGCCATCATGCTAACCTTCTTAATAATAAGGGCTTCTCAAACAAGTATTTTAGAGGATCTAACCTTGCAACGATCCATGTTGTATGGCTTAACAAATACAAACGGAGCCTGTACACTGTCCATGCCATGGCACAATAAATCTTCTCGATTGATGAATATTTGGCCTTACAATCAATTTTTTGCTCAAATAATAGATGGCATACTTTTTCTTCCTTGATTCATCTTGTTTTGCTAACACACATTCTAATGATTTTTCATACACTATTAAATACAAGAGAATAAGTCTACTTATTTACCAAATAGCATCACTCGCTAGCAAAATGTCCCTCACATCGTTATGAAAGTAATTTTCTTCATATTCTTTGTAGCCATCATTATTTGATAGTAACTCGAATAACCATCCATGAAAGAAAATAGAGCAAATCTTATCATCTTGTTCACCAAGGTATCAATATGTGGTAAAGGAAAATTGTCTTTTGGGCTAGCCTAATCTAGATCTCTATAATTGACACACATTCTTACACACCCATCTTTCTTTGGTATTGGCATGATATTGGTGACACATTCAAGATATTTTGCCACTTCAGTGTATGCCATATCTAATAATGCTTGTATTTCTTCTTTAATTTTGATAAGTACTTCTAATTTTATTCGTCTGAGCTTTTGTCTGATCGAGGGACATTTGGCTTTTTGTGGTAATTTATGATCCATTATGCTCTTGTCAAGTCATGGCACTTCCTTATATGACCACATGAGCATATCTATGTATTCTTGCAATCTTAACAATTTTGTTTTTAGTTCTAGAGCTAAGGGAGCACTTATATTGACCTATTTTTTATCCTCTCTAGTTCCCATGTTAACCATCTTAGTTTCTTCTTTGTGTGAGCTTATTTTTTTCCTTCTTGCTCCATTTGTCTGAGAATTTCTTGAGGTATTTCACCATCTTTTTCTTCCACATCTTCAAAATGAGAGTCATCTTAAACAAATATTCAAAGTTATCTGCTACTAAAGTTTTCATTATTAGAATTGCTAAATAAGAGCATGCTAAATTTCAATCAGAGCTCAAATAAGGGAAAGATATAGAGACAAAGATTAAAAAATTAGGAATATTTATTTATATAGTAAAAGAATGCATGAAGTTGCACGTATATTCTTGATAGTTATTCTCAATCTATTTGTTTTATACAAATTTATAATAGGATTAAGTACAACTTTTTACTTTTTTTCTATTCTAACAATATCTTAGCTATATTATCCTTTATATTTGAATTTGCCATCAAAGACTAATTCACATCATATACCTATCAGATTTGAACATATGATGGAAGGGTTGATTATAGTCAATTGGATCCATTTCTTCCTCTCCACTTTAGCGTACCTTTTTTATTTTCTTTCAATTCTTTTCTTACCTTTACTCGTTGGCTTGTAGCTCAAGCCCAACTGTCCTCAATTTTCAAAGACCTCTATAGCTATGGCTATTCCTTGTAAATTCTGTCCAAGTCCTTTTCTGACCTAGAAACCCTTCCCTAATGTTTCATTGAGTTGAAAAATCATATTTTCTAACAGTTAGGTTGCCAAACCTAAATGCATTGTATGGTATTTGTAAATTTGAATGCTATAAAGGAGGATACATCTCTATACCCTAATGTAGGGATGCTCACATGATATAAATGTTATTAAAGTGTCTTTTGCTTTTACAATAATGAGGTTTTTTCTTATAACTATCTTAGGCTTTTGATGTAAGATAGAAGGAACCACTCCTGCAAAATGCATCCAGGGTCTCCCTAACACATTATTTTAGGATGGGAATATATTCGTCACTTTTAACTCAATCAAGTAGTAGATTGGTTTTATCTTTTTAGTATGATGTCGAATATTTCTTAGACAAGGCTACTAGTCCATCAAATGCCCAAACTGTTATAGAATTCTTCCACATGTGGTTAATTTCTATTTGAATTTTGTCCAAAATGCACCGAGGCATGACGTTTAACGATAACCCATCATCTATTGACACTCTAATTATAGTAATCTCCACATCTTCTTTTGAGATGTACAATGTTTTAATAAACCTTCTTCCGTTGAGGGGTCTCTCATCATTTGCAAACAATATCAAGTTATGCATCGTGATATGCCTTATAAGATCTTGGATTTGATCGGTAGGAATTTGGTGTGGTATGTAAGTATTCTTAAACAGCTTCATCAATACCTCCCTATGAGGCTTAAAATGAAGAATTAGCAACATCAACGAGATTTTAGCAGGTGTCTTGTTTAGCTAGTCAGTTACACTATACTCATTGTGTTTGATTTATTTTAGAAACTCCATAACCTTTTCTTTCAACACAAGTTAAGGACTTTGCTTCTTCATCTTTTTTTTTTTTTCCTTATCAACATCTTTTACCTTGGTCAGGTTTTCTTTTGATTGAATAAACTTCATTGCTTTTTTCGCATCAATTACCCTATAACATCTTTCTTATCATGTATCTTGGGCTAGCTATGTTAGTGACCTCACTTCCTTGAACCACAATATTATATCTTTAAGGTATAACATGATCACCTTTATAGGGAAAAGGTAACGGTGCCTTAATGATCACTTTTAGTTTTTTTGCAACTGTAATTAGAGAGGTTGGTGCTTTAACTAATGGTACTTGAACCCCGTTATTCCCAAGACTCCATCGTCCATATTGATTAGACTTTATACTTAGACACCACGCAATTTTCCATGTTGTGCCTCATTACCCCATGATGGTACTTACACGTGGTATTAGCATCATACCACTTAGGGTATAAAGGTCAAAGTGGCTTTACAAATAATGGGGCAACCAGCTTATGCTTCAAAGTTGAGGGTATAATTCAGAGTATGAGCAGGAAGATGATTGAAAGTATGTCTCTACTGCCTCTATTGTGCTAATTCATTTTTAACAGTAGGCACATTCTTCTAAGAGGCCTTGTACACCGACTAGAAGTTGGCTTAGATATGAAATTTGCCTCCCTTTTTTTCTTCTTCGAGATGAATGGTTCTTTCGAAAGGTAGGATCTTCTAATCTTTTCATTTGTATGGTGCCTTCAATGAATTCTCTTATTTGCACAATGTCAATGAATTTTTTCCCCATTATTACTATTAGCCTCTGATAGAATGGAGCCTTAAGTGTTCCTTTAAATGTTTCAGATAACTCTTTTTCCTTAAGATAAGGTTGTACCTTTACCTTGACTTCCCTCCAATGTGAAATGTACTCCTCAAACGTCTCACTCCCTGCTTTACTCGTGTTTCGCAAAGTTATCCAATTAGGGGCTAGCTCTTCCATATGCTAATATTGATTTAGGAAGGCTAGAGCTAAATCCCTTCAGCCTTATATCTTAGATGCTTCCACGTTTGTGTACTAATCTAGTGCCTCTTCTTTCATGTTATCCTAGAAGCAATGTATTAATATTCTTAGTTAGTCTTGTAATCATGCATCTTGTGTAGATAGACTTTAAGATGCATCCTTAGACATATGGTGCCATCATACGGTTGAATTCTAGTACCTTGAGTTTAGAGGGATAAGCAACCCTAAAACTAGACTTAAATCGATTATGTCTATCCCCACGTGCTCCCTTGTTCCTTAAAATTTTTTTCACCTTTTCCATTAAAAATTAAAGATGTGAGAGTAGCTTTTAATTGGCATCGCTTATTCTTATATTTTTCTCAGCTTCTATGGGATATTCTACATACATTATGTTAATAGGATCGACGATTTTATAATTAAGTTTGTTACTGCTCTTTTGCCTGTAAGAAATTTTTACCCCCTTAACCATCGAGGCATTACATGATACTCTTACGACGATCAAACTTGCCAGTTTGAAAATGAAGGTTCTTTTGAATCCATTTTCCTATGTCCTTTTTTTTAAAATTGTTTTCCCTTTCATGAGCCCTTTTGTGGAATTCATCATTAAATGGATTTATTTAGCCATAGAATTTGGAAAGTCCATGTAATTTTGTACCATTTTATTCTATAGCTCAGCTTGAGCCTAGGCTATTTTTGCCTAAATGGCTTTGATTATATCAATTTCAGTGTTATAATCCTTCATATTTTCTTAAAGTTGGGTTTTTGATCAAGTGTTATATTCTTTTATGATGAAATGTTTCATCATCTTCCCTTTTATAAGATCTAAAATATATGTTTCAATTTACTTTAGTTGCCATGCATGAGAAAAGTTTAGCTTAAAAATTCACTATCCAAAGAAAAAAATTTATTAATTTTCCCAAAAGTAAACAATCAATATTTCACATTGATCCATAGTTAAAGATAGCTTGGGCTGTTTGATACATGAGTAGAATCTTATCTAAGAAATCTTCCATGTCTTGAAGGCATCATTGTTTGGGAGAGTTTTGGTGCCTCTGAATCTCCTAATACATTTTAGTGGCCATCTGCATTGTTGAGTCCACTTGTACCTTTAAAAGGTGTCAAAATGTTTTGTTATTCTCTTGTATTTATCTTGATCATGACACCACTTGAAATAAATTTCTGTGGCATAATTTCTCCAAACTTCCATGTTCATCTTAGTTTTTTTCCAATTCTACTTTTAAGAGGTCTTGGTTCATCATTTTTATTAGCTGATTCAGCTTGTATGTGTATTCTTCTCCTCTTTGCTGTTGATAAAACTTCATTTCTTTTACTTGTTCTTGATGATAGACATGGCTTGTAGAGATGATCTATTAAAAGATTTTATTTTCTTTTTCTATTTTTTGTAGGACTTCAGCTTTTCTCTTAAACTTTTCATTCATTTCTACATTTTTGTTCATGAAAAAGTCATTTTCTTCTCTCACTCACTCTATTTCTTGGACCAATTTCTTTATCTTCCCATCACTCCTCAATTTTGACTTTTATGTTTAAGAGCTTTTATTTCTCTCACCTTAAATTTTACTTTTATCTTTTCTTTCTTAGCTTTCTTAGTAACTTCTTCTTGAATGTGAACTTCGTATCTTAAGACGATTATCTTTTGTTGCCACTTGATTTTTTTTTTTTTTGACTTCCCATGACTTTTTCTCTTTCTGAAAGCATTCAATTTTGGTTTTCGTTGACTTTATGAGAGATGTATGATCAATAATAACCATGCTAGAAGAACTAGGCCTTGATTTTTATTCTTTTTCTAAGTGAAGTATGCTATTGTGATGCTATCCACCCATTTAACTTTTGGTATTCAATGAGGTTTCTCCTAACCTTGTTTAAGGTGTTTTATTTTTTCAGTCACTTTGAGATCATTGTATTTGAATATTCCTTTAGCTTGCTCAGGTAAGGCTAGTGTATGTTGCTTTACTCCCATCTATCTCAATACTACCCTTGGTGTGTAGTTAACACCTCCCTATAATCTGAGTAAGGGTACACAATGAAAGTCTCTAACTTTAAAGAGGATGGCCTTATAAGCTATCCATGGTGCTATTAGCTATAGTTGCTCCTCTTCTAGGTTTAATAGATTGTTTGTTAAATCGTACATGATTCTAGATTCATTTCTATTTTTCTTATCAAAAGTCTATACTAGGTATTGCTAAACTTTGATTGACCTTCCATTTCCTTTAATATGGCTTCTAAGCCAAGTGCAGAGCAAGAAAACTCCCCCGTAAGTATCCTTCTCCATTTCTTCAAATATGTCATAAAGTCTTAAAGTTTCTGCTAGTATTATTGAGGTTGAGTTAACACTGTGAAGATAGGATACCAAAAACTCTACCACTATAATCTCTAACTACATTTGTAGTTTAAGGAATACTAGTAACTCATATATTGCTAAGATTAATCCTCTTCTTCCCAATTTTTCAGTTATATGTCTCGGATGTATAAAGAAAGAGAAATTTTTATGCCATATAGCTAACTGCCCTCTGTGGTGATTTACCTATTTCAACCTCAGCTTTGCTAATCCTTAAAAGAGTCTCTAATTTTGTTTTTCAACCATTATCTTTTTACTACTTATATACAAATTGTATGGCTTCAAAGGTTTTATTTCCAACAAAGAGGTATATTATTCTAGAGTCGAGGTGAGGTATCCACCCCTTTAACTTTTGGTATCAAATGAGGTTTCTCCCTAGCTTATCTAATTTGTTTTGTTTTCTTAGTTGCTTGAAGATCAATATATTTGAATACTCCTCCTACTAGCTCAAGTAAGGTTGGTATACAATGCTCTACTCTAATCCATCTCATTACTACTATTGGGATGTATTTGACACCTCATAATAATCCAAATAGACTACATAATGAAAGTCTCTAACTCTAAAAAGGATGGCCTTATAAATTATCCATGGTGCTATCCATTACAATTGTTCCTTTACTAAGTTCGATAACTGCTTACCCACTAGTAAATGGTTCTTGATTCATTTTCGTTTCTCTTATCAAAAGTTTATACCGGATGTTAAAACAATTTGAATGACCCTCCATTTCCTTTAATATGGCTTTTAGGCTAAGTGCAAAGTAAGGAAACTCCCCCAAATAGATATCCTTCTCTAGTGCTTCTGCAATGTCCCAAAGATCTTAAAGTTTAAGCTACTATTATTGAGACTAGGTTAACACAGTAAAGATAGGCTACCAGGAAGTCTACCACTATAATCTCCACCTACCTTTATGTTGCTAAGCTAATCCTTTTCTTCCCAATTCTTTTGTTATATGGTCTCAAATGTAATGGAAGAGAAATTCCTATGTCACATAGCTAACTATTCCTCTATTATGAACAACTCATTCAACCTCATTTTTGCTAATCCTTAAAAGAATCCCTAATTGTTTTCCATCATTATCTTCTTATTACTTGTTACAACTTGTATGGCTTTGAAGGTTTTAGTCCCAACAATGAGGCATATTATTCTAAAGTTAGGGTGAGATCCTAATTCCCAAAGCTAAAACATTGGAATGACAGGTTCTAAAAATGTATGGGTACTCTTATGATTAACTTTTTCATTAGAGCTCTAAGAAAATGTCCTAGATGCCTATATTCATGATTGAATTTTCCTTTATCTTCTTTACTCAACATTTCACATAAAGCTTTCAATTCTCTATCCCATTTTTCTTCATTTCTAGTTTAATCTCAGGGGGTAATTCATCTTTAAATTTGATCTTAAACTATCTCCTTTATCACATTTTATTTTTTCATATTAATGTGGAACCTTTTCAAACTTAACTAAGACTAGTGAAATTTTAATGTTTTTCGAAAGTTAGCATAAAGTAATGTATGAAGAAAAAAAAAAGCTCTAGTTGACATGATATGTAATGCAATACCTGTTGACACCCATTTTGCTCCTAAAGACTTCAATGCTTTAGAGCTTTACTTCATCGAGGGCTCAAAATCGAGATTTCAAGAATTTCTCATTAGGGTTTCTAGTTATGATTCTGGCTTCAAATTTATGTTAGATTTGGATTTGTAATGATCGAGATTAAGTTTGATTAGGCTTAGATCGGGACTTCCTTACATCAGGCCTTGTAATTTAGTTAGATACATCAGGATTTTCTTCACCAAGGTTTAGAGTTCATCTCACTTCCTCAAGGTTAATAATTCAACTGGATACATTAAAAATTACTTCATTGGGGTTGGAGTTCATCCTAATTGATTGAGGCATGTATTCATCAGGGTTTGCTTCCGTTAGGAGTCTATCCACCCATTAATTTTTAGTTCATTAGAAATAAGTCTCAAAATTTGACTGATCGATGTCACGATCGTGGTTTCAACTAGAGAAACCTATAGCGTGAGAAAAGGTTTAAAGTTGCCACCATTCTTTTTAAGTGTGATTGGCCCCCATCTTAAAGTAAGGTAACTAGTAAGAAAAAGGTTAAGATTCTTGATGTATGTGTCAATTAGGTTGGGGAACAATTAGCACCCCAAGACGCCCAATAATTTGCACTAATTTGGTTTCTTTTCTTGCAAATTAATTTGAGGACTATTTGATTAAAGTACTCAAAAATTCGTACTTACTCCATTCCGATGTACCAAAATATTATTTAAGGATAAGAGAGTGATTTGCACTTGTTCATCTTTTATTCTTCAAAATAAGGGTTAAAATTATATATGTAATATTTTTTGTTAGAGAATAAATTTTTTAAGAGAAAATTCTGATATGAAAATATTTTATATTTCTATAACATGATTTAACTAAATGCTAGAACATTAAATTTTAGCGACCGAATCTAATGAGCCACTAACTTAAATATATTAGCAATCGATTCCATTCAATCATTCACTAAAATCTTTTAGATACTGATTTTATTCAGTCAATAACTAAAATTTTTTAGCGAACAATTATATGCAATTTTTAAATATGTAATGATCGATTATAATCAGTCGTTATATTTATAATCAGTCGCTAAATATAGCAACGGATTATATTCGATCTCCAAATTAGTCGTTAAAATCGTCACTATCTTGCAAAATGTTGGCAACCGATTAAAGTAAATTCCTAAATTAACGACGGACAAAATTCAGTCGCTAGTTTCTTCGGTGACAACCATTTTTACTATCAATAAAATGAGTTGCTAAAAATTTTAATGATGGATTTTTTTACTTTAGTGGTGGATGAACCCGTCGCTAAAAGCTGATTTTTTTTTTTTTGTGACTGTTTTTTTCTTCATATCTTATTTAGCTGTGTGGATTTGGTTACATCCTGAATAACCATTTATAAACAAAAATAAGGAGAACTTAGTTGTGTTATCCACTAGTGTGTCAATGTGGGAAAAAGGAAAGTTATCCTTTGAGCTTACTCTATTTAGATCTTTATAATCCACACGCGTGCATACTCGACCATCTTTCTTAGGGATTGGTAGAATGTTGTCTACCCATTCAGGATCTCTTGCTATCATAACAAATTCGACATCTAAAAGTTTTCGAACTTCTTCTTTTATCATTAGCAATATCTCTAATTTCATTCTTCTTAACTTCTGCTGAACAAAAAGGTAATCTGGTTTTAAAGGCAACTTATATTCCATGATAGTTCTATCCAGCCCTAACATATCTTTATATTAGCATATCCCTTTAATAGGTTGATCAAAGGTTTCTCTTATTGAAGAAGAGATCGATGTTCCAATTTTAGCCTCTTTCTTCTTTTCTTTTTTGCCTAAATTCATTATTTGAATCTTTTCCTTATGTGATAAGTTTTGTTTTTCTTCATGAGTAATCTAGTTTTTTTTTTTTTTCAAAAGAAGTTCACTATTTTCATCACATTCCTTAGTATCAAGAATTTTTAATGAATTTTTTCTTCTAGTTTTAGGTCATCAATTTTGGATATTGACATATTCATAGTCAAATGTCAAGGAAATAAATTTAAAGACTAACAATGATGAAGGCATAGAAAAGAGCTACTATTAATTACGAAAGAAATATGATAGGCAATGCATCTTGTTTCCATTTAACCACAAATGAAGCAAAATAGGAATGTTTAAGACAAATCTTTAAATTCATACTAGATAATTTTCAGTTATTTCTATAATGCCCCTTTTTTCTATATTTTTCCAAATGCATTTGACAATTTCACCAGTTCACCATGTAAGTACAAAATGACTAATCTGAAATTTCGTCTTAAGGTTTTTCGATAATCAATGCGTCGGTCATCGCTAAGTCCTTCATGTCAAGCTTTCTCTCATTTTCTCTTTCATCTTACCTTTTGGCATTTTTTGTTTTGGAACTTAATGAGCCCACATTTACTAAAGACTAGACTTTGTACTTGAATGTAGGGCAGTCTTCATATCATGCCTCACTGCTCCGAAATGGTACTAACAATTTTTCATTGCATTGTACCATGGAGATAAGGGACTTGTAACAGCTTGACATATATTTATGCTACCAAATTTCGCTCCAATAACTACGAATATAAATCCAAGTAACCCATTAGAATCATAAGAAACAAGATCCTCTGTTTCTTTTGCCCTTACCTTTCATTATTATCGCTATGAGGACATTTAGCCATTGTGTGTTATGGCACCTCTCATATGCTCAAATTCAGGGTTTGAGAAACTCCAATGTATGATGGATACTGTGCAAGGATTATGTTTATCAATTTTTGAAAAGTCAATTAAGCGATATAGTTTGCTTCCTCTTCTTTTTTCTTCACTATAGGAGTCCTTCTTACAATAAGATCATCTAGTCTCCCAGTTCAAAGGAAATTTTTGATAAGTTCATTAGAATGAATAATCTTGATGAATTTTTCCCTAGCCATGGAAACCATATGAGAGTAAAATTGGGGCGTAAAGTTTTGTTGGAAGGTTTGGGAAAACTCAACCTCAATGAATTTGGTTGGAATCTGACAGCCACTACTCGCCTTTATGTTGTATATTCTTTAAAGGTTTTGTTATTCTTATGAACTTGTTCCGGAATGTGAGTTAATTAGGCCCTAACCCCTCCATCCATTGGTAATGAACTAGGAA
Organism: Moringa oleifera; assembly: GCA_021397835.1. Lineage (NCBI taxonomy): Eukaryota > Viridiplantae > Streptophyta > Magnoliopsida > Brassicales > Moringaceae > Moringa > Moringa oleifera. The sequence goes on along the minus strand of JAJFZO010000034.1, from coordinate 8,994,018 downwards.
AGCGTTTACCAAGTCTTTCCAAGATTGAATCTTGGAAGGCCTCAGATTAATGTTCCACTCCAAAGCTTCCTCTTTCAAGCTGTCTTGAAAGTAGTGAATCAAGAGTTTTTGATTAGTCATATACCGGTATATTTTGTTAAATAGATCTTTTAGTGGGTATGAGGGCATCTTGTCCCATCATATTTGTTAAACTTGAGCATTTTGAATTTAAGTGGCATTACCAAACCGGATACTAAGCTAGCTCAGTTATAGATATCCCACTTGCTTCTCATTTTTGCTTAAGAACTTTCATTTATTATGCCATCTATTCAACTTTCACTAAGAGTTTTGGATTTATGCCTTCAGCATTCCTTATTTTCTCATATTCGAACTAATCATCCACGTCTTGGATATATTCTACTACTATTTGTTTTTCCTGATTCTGAGACACCTCTGCTACAATGGACTTATGGGTTTGGGTGTGAAAGTTTTCAAAGGATATATTCTCTCAAGGATTTCAACTTCTACAAGATCTTTTTCTTTTGAGAGTATGCCAAGAAATGTCATCATTTGCTGAAAAGCTTGCATTGGGTTTTGTAATTCTTAGTGATTTTTCATCATTCTTTCATTGAGGGCCTTTTGTGCAGTTCGAACTTCAGCCTAGGTTTGCTGAAGTCCTTCAAATCTAGCTAACTGATTCCACTTTGGCCGAATTTTAAGATCTGAAATTGTACTTCTTAGTGATCGAATATTACGTAGCCTTGCCTATTTTCTTCAATGTTTATTTTGAAGAATTAATACAAGAGCAAACATATGTGCATGAAAATGGACATAGGAAGGGTATAATGTTCAGATCATCATAAAGCTAACATTCTCTATCTTGACTTGATCTTTCAATCTGCTTATTTTGATTCTCAAATCTAAGATAAAACTATTCTTTTTTGTTTATATGATGATATGGCACTTTGATTCCCAATTTTATTAACAAAACAACATTTGAAGTTACAGTCAACATTTTTATATTCTTATCTCTAACTACATTTGTGGCTTGATGGAGTTGTAAAATCCTAATGAGGCTGCCATGGAGCTTTTTCTATATGCAAGGCTTAACTTGAGATCAGGCCTTTGGGTTCTAAAAAGATCTAGGCCCTTAAATCTTCCTACACCTCCACTCATCAATATCACAAATACATATGTTAAAAAGCATGCATCCCTTCATCCCTCTTAGATAAGGTATACACCACTAAAAGGCTGAGCTTGGTTTTGACTCTATGCATATGCACGAAAGTGGTTGTGTGAAGTTTTTATAATCGGGTAAAGTTTAATTAAATTATTCACAGCCTGATATCAAGGTAAAGTCTACTTACTAAGCTATGCTTCACTTGACATCGTGGTAAAGTACACTTGACCTGTCATCAAGGTGGAAGTATAACTCTGATCTGGAGCTTGCCCAATCTCGAAATAGATAGATAATTTTGACCTTGAACTCGATAAATAATCTCAAACTTAAAACTAACTACATAATCTCAACCTCAAAGCTAGCAACATAATTTCAATCTGAAAAGATGTTATTTTATCTTTAAGCTTTTTCTAACTCAATGCTAAAGTTAAAATTAAGTGTTTATATGTTGGTAGCCTTAATGGTACTCCATTTGCCTACTACATTACATGTTTGGTATGGCTACTGCCACATGGCATAGTGGGTTTTCCTTTCACATGCTAGGTGAAAGTTATTGATGATATGGCGTCTTGAGCTACTATCACTTAGCGAGTTCATATCCTTCAACTATCTGATTAAGGCTGATGTAGATTCCATGGTTGGTAATGTGTCAACCTCAGTTGCTACCACATGGCAGCTTCACTCGCTACTCTTGTAGCCTATTAGAAGGTCTTCTTGTGGGAGTAATATTATGCCAATTTAAGTTGCTACCATGTGGAAAATCACCTTTATGAGACTAATGACATGGTAGTCTTTGCACCCATTTTCTTCCTAATGGCTCTTTTTTCAATGGCTACTTTATTTTCTCCTTTACAAGTTTCTCATCTCATTTGAAAAATCCTTTTTCTCAGTTCCAAACTTATCTATGCCTCTAATTGTGTCTTTTTTTATAAGATCTAGCACTCTTGCACAACACCCACGCATCTGCACTTACTATAGCTACTTTTTTTTCTCAATAAGTTCTCTTATCTTCTCTCAGTGTTCCTTTTAGATTCTATAGCCAATCAGTTAGGCAAGCCCTTCTTAGCACAAATGAGCACCACTGATAACCCAAGTTAGAGGTTCTATGCATCTATGGGGAATGTCTAACGGGAAGGTAGCCTCTTCCTCTACACCCTTTCTTTATATAAGCATGTACTTTCTTCAACGTGTTTCTTTCTTATTATTGCCTAACTCACGGTGCATCCTGGTTGCTTTTATAACCGAATACCCAGAAGTCCAGGTTCGTTTATCGCCTCAAGTTTTCTCCAAGTTTTATGAAATAAATCATCAGGATGTCCCCGTAGCTTACAACATTAGTCTGCAAATTTTAGCACCAAAAAATCATACTTTATTTGGCCTTAAGCTACCTAAGTGTATAATGAAGTCGCAACATTACTTCTTATTAGTAATTTGGAACCGACTGCCCAAGAGGCTTAATAAATAGAAGGAACCTCCCACGTCTAAAGTTAGCATACTCCTCCTCGATTCTTTGTTGATATATACCGATGTTTGCTAGGTGTTGTTAATGATGCTCCTATCAATCAGTACTTAAACTTGAATAAGATTCAAAGGATAGCCAAATCCCACTCCCCTAAGACAACCAACAAGAGCCTACCAAGACTTCCACCCCCACTGCTTCTAGGTCTACAGAGCTTGACTCTTTTTTCAACACTGTAAGATCCGAGCTCTTCCCCATTTAATTTCTTCCTAAAGTAAAGGCCTTTATTTCTACTAAGCCCTCAGGTTTGTTTTTCTTTAATGGTAGGGTTTCTTTTCAATGCTAATAAGAATATTTTGTAAAATTATTGACCTTATTGTTGTTTCCTTCCCAAATTTGTAAACTTAAAGTAAACAGAAATTAGATACTTAGGGCTAAGAAGACCCGTTTTGGTCTCTTAGATCTTCTGTTAGGGGCTCTAGTCACACAGTACAATTCTAGACAAAAGTGGCAAAGGGGATCTTGGACTCCTGCTCCCACCAAGTTACTAATCTTTCTGATTACAACCAAGTGCAAAGTAATCCTCTGCTTTTGTGGGACAAGAAGTTGCTCATTTAGCAGTTTTTAAATGAGAATGTACTACTTTTTTTATATTCAAGGATCAACATCCACTACAGTAGGGCAAAAAATCCAAAACTTTGTAACTCATCTTGCTGAAGTAAGTTTCCTTTTTCCTTTCCTTCTGGAGACTCTTTTTTTCCCTAGTTTATGTCTATAGCATTAACTTTTCTTCTTTCGTTACTTTTTCATGATGCCTCTATGGTCCTTCAGGACTATGTTTCCTAGTCCTTTAGGACTATGTTCACTACTTCTTTGACAATGTTCTTTGGAAAAAGGCAAAGGATGCCTTATAGGAGGCCCCTCAAAAGGGTAGGAAATAGTGCAAACTATCTTCTTTGACCTTCGAAAAAAAGAAGGTGGAGCAAGAAGCTGCTCTTTCAAAGGCCGAAGTAGAAAGGGGAAGTCTAAAGCCGATTTCGTAACTCTAACTAGCAAAAAAAGAGCATCTAGAGGAGCAAGAAAAGTTATAGGCTTTAGATACTACAAAGCAAGAAGTTCTGAAGACTTAACACTTGGGGGACTCAAGAAGACTAAGAAGGAAATAGTTTATGCCTTCAAGAAAAGTGTTGATTTGGATGAACTCATAAACACTTAATGTGATAAGATATTTTGGATACGAAAAAGGCTACCAAAGAAGAAATCTAGTTTAAGTATCTTGATTTGGAGTTAGGGTTCATCAAAGTGGCACCTGTAGCAGCAACTTCCTCTGTAGAATCCAATTCCCTTTCAAAACCAACGCTTTCTTAAATTTTGTCTGAGATTGATAAGGAGGTAGCAAAGCCTTAATTTGTATTTTCTTTCCCTTGTAAATTTCCTTGAATTTTTTAATGAAATTTGAGTTTCAAAAAGTGACCTACGTTTTTTAATCTTTCCTTCTTTTTCTTTCCTTTAAAAGATAATTGTCACAATGAGGCCCAATGGCAAACCAGATACTCCCTCCTAAAATGAGGAAAGAAAATTTTTCTTTTTTGGTTTGAAAATGATGAATCTTGAATTTTTTTTTTTTTTGTCAGTCTTTTAATGAAAATCAAGAAAATAAGAGTTGCTGTCAAACTTTTTATGGTGAATTAGTAGCATTAGTCAAACTTTATCAAAAAATCTAGGTCTAAGAGTCAGTTACATGTGACAAAGTATAGCATCTTCATAAATGCCCAAAATTATGCTTGTTAAATAAAAACATATTCTGTTGAGTGATGTAAAAAAGACCTCAGATTGATTCCCATTCCAAGAAATATATAATAATTGTGAAAGAAAACCTTTTAGAGAATGCATGATTGATGATGGAGACTTTCGAGTATGGTTATGGTCATATCTTGATCTCCCGAATGATGTTGTTTAAGATCCAAAAAGTTGGCTTATATCAAACCTTCAAATCTTTAAAGAAATGAAAAAAAAAAATTATTTTCCTAAAATTATCAGAAATCACTTAAAATGATGCATTTTGGATGAAGATCAAGAAAAAATTATGAGATCAACTCCAATTTCCTCAAAACAACATGATTTTGTTGAAAACTTTGTGCGAAGACAGACTCTCACACACACGTCATTCTAAAATTTATTTGGTGCAAGAATGATGGGCACATAAATAACAAGAAAGTAAAAGAATATCAAAGAACGCATGCAAAAAGTATCAAGAAAGCATTAAGAAAGCATCAAGAAAATATCAAAGTTGCATATATCAAGTTGATTGAACATATTACACAAAGAGAACCTATAAGGTGACTAAGTTTACTTATTGGCCAGACTCTAGAAACCTTTCTATAGTTCTTTGATAAGAAGAAAGGAAGAACTTTCAGATATGCCACTAAATGCTCTAGAAAGTTCCTGGACACAAAAGAAACAAAAGTTTTTAGTTTCTAAAAAGAAAAACTGATCTCAAAAGGTTAATGCATTGAGAGATGTTTGATCCAAAGCTTACAATGTCATTTTCTTTAATTGGTGCTTGTATACTACGCCTTGAGAGATCTTTGATTCATTAAAAAAAATTAGTGGATGGTGATTTAGAAGATGATTAAGAGATAAATCAACATTTCCATGTGATTTTTAAAGTATGTGATTAAGGAAATGATAGAAAAATTATTGATATAATTTTTGTTTCTATTTAATTGAAATACATGAAAGAGATATAAGAGATTAATAATTTAAATATTATGATTATTATTTTAGATTTTCAAGTTTTAGTGAAGAGAAATTAGAATTATAATAATTTTTTAAGATTAAAATAATAAAATTAGATATATGTTGTTTGTTTTATAATACTCAATTAATAAAATTGATATTATGTTTATTTTTATATTATTTTTTTATAATTCTTATATCTTAAATTTTTAAGTCTTAATGAATGAGTTTAAATTTTTTTATAATATTTTAATACCTAATTAATAAAAGTAAATATATGTTGTTTATTTTATAATACTCAATGAATAAAATTGATATTATGATTTTTTTATATTATTTATTTATAATTATTATATCTTGAATTTTTAAATCTTGGTGAATGAAATTAGAATTTTATAATATTTTAGTATCAAATTAATAAAATTAGATACATGTTATTTATTTTATTATACTTAATTAATAAAATTAAATTTTTGTTATTTTTTTATTATTTATTTATAATTGTTATATTTTAAACTTTTAAGTCCTCATGAATGAAGTTAAAATTTTGTAATATTTTAGTACCTAATTAATAAAATTATATAGTTTATTTGTTTCTTATAGTCAATTAATAAAATGATAATATTGTTATTTTATATTATTTATTTATAATTATTATATCTTAAATTTTTAAATTTTTGTTAATAAAATTAATATGTTATAATATTTCAGTACTCAATTAATAAAATTAGATCTAGATTGTTTGTTTCATTATACTCAATTAAAAAATAATATTTTTATTTTTATGTTATTTATTTATAATTATTATATCTCAAATTTTTAAGTCTTAGGGAATGAAATTAGAATTCTATAATATTTTAGTATCCAATTAATAAAATTAAATCAAATTTTTTTGTTTTATTATACTCAATTAATAGAATTAAATTTTTTATTTTTATATTATTTATTTGTAATGATTATGCCTTATATTTTTTAATTACTAATCATTAAAATTTAAATTTTATAATATTTATAATTAGTTAATATGTTTATATTTTTTTGTAAATAAAATTGGAGATAAATAAGTTAAAGAAAGATTTTTCTAGGTTCACATTGAGTTACTTGAAGAATTCAATGAAAATATGAAGAACTTATTTTCATTTTGCCATCTTTTGTGTATTTAAATAATTAATATATATTGACATACATTGCAATTTTAATGTAAAAGTTGAAATGATCATTTAATTATTTTGAATGAACATTTATATGATAATTTTTTTGGTATATTATTGAAAGACTGTAATGTTTGAATATATATTGCAATTTGTTTAGTGTGTTATTGTTGTAGCATAGTATTGAAGAAGTAATAAATATTGATACATATTAAAGTGTGGTTTGATGTGTTATTATTGAAAAAAGTGATGAAAACATTAATGCGTATTAGATTGTGATTTGATATATTAGTGTTGTACTATATAATGTTAGGGAAGTGACGAAAATATTAAAAAAATGATGAAAGTATTGATGGAGTGTAATTATCTTATATGCAAATTGAATTGTATAATGGTGTTTTAAAATGTGATTAATAGTTAGTAAGATTTTGTGGAAAGACATATTAAAATATAATTTTTTATATACAATTTTAAATTATAATAATAATAATAATAATAATTTGTAATACATAAAATTTAAAGATATAAAAATAAATAATTAAAAATTTTAATTAAGCATCAATTCATTTAAAAAAATTGACATCTTAAATAAGTAATATATAATAAATAAATTTAACTTAAAAAATTTTAAAAATAATTTCACGTTGATTCCTTAAGGAACCGATGTGAAAAATATAAAAGAATAAAACATCAATTTTTAAAATTTTTAATTATTTAATTTAAAAATAATTAATTAATTAAAAATAATTTTTTATTTATTAAAAATTGACGAAAAACATGAGTTTGCATTTTGTAAATTTTATCATGATTTTTAACATGATTAATTAAGACAACGATTTTGAAATCGTTAAAAAAATTCATTTGTGATCATCTAAAAAAGTTTATTTTGTTATAATAAATAATTAATTAATAAGAGCAACATTATCTTCATGTCTTGCCTAAAGAGATGAAGAATGAGATTTTTCATAGCTCAAATGACAAAAATGGCAACAAAATAAATAATAAATTTGAAGAGAAAATTAACGAGAAAATTGTAATGCAGTTATATGTGAGAAAAACTGGGAAGAGTACTTATTTGCATTTTTTCAAATTAATAACATCCTTTATAATTATGATTGTATGACCTCAAAATATTGTCTGAAAATATGAAAAGAAAAAAAATTAAGACTAACTAAATTTATATAACTGAATATTTTTTTAAAAAATCATATATCAAAATGATTTTAAAAAAATTACCCACCCTAAAACATCTAGCAGTCAACCACCCGATAAATAGAATGAATAATATTTAGTAATTAAAAAAAACACTTCCAAACTAAAATCCAATATCATACCTTTCAATCGATACCTTTTTTTTTTTTTAAGAAAATAACCTAATATTTATATTCAAAAAACTTACAGTTTTTTTTTTAAACAACAAAAAATCACTTTCCCTTGAAGAAAGGAAAATGTTCTTTGCACTTTATCATCTTTGCTATGACCATATAAGAATCATAGTAATGGATTCATCATAGGGAATAGCATGATTTCTTAAACCAGAAAATGATAAATTTCCACATTGCTAGCTAAAAGTTTTTCAATGATAATCACAAATCAACAGAAGTCAAATTATGAATGGTTTGGAATCCGCTAATTTTCATTTAATGGTACATGCAAGAGAGTATATGCTTGAAGTCCACACATGAGAGATCAATCTCACAGAAGTAGGCAATCACGAGGCATCACAAGGCCTGCATTTCGTATCATTGCAGCATTTGTAGAATTCTACAGCATCAGAGAAAGTATATCTACTGCAGAGTTCTTACCATAAATTTTCAAACATTTTAATGTCCAGCCAACATTCATACAAAGCCCCTTCAGCTGAGTTGCCTTTCACTATAATCATTTGCAGGAACAGTCTGCAGGAGAGAAGTTGCTATCTCTGTCACAACTTTGCATCATCTAACATGTTTAATCCAAGCTAATTACATAAAGGACAGAAGTCCGGCTAGATCTATGCAAATCGTCATTGCATGTATAGCAGTAGACAGAGACTGCTTAGTAAACAAAGAAAAGGAAAGGAAAAAACAAAAAAAAAATAAGGATAGTGGGGAAGAAGGTAGGTACGATACTGGATAATAGTCAGGGCATTGAACACACGAAAGAGGGGCATGTCACTACACATGCCTTCTATTATTCCAGGGAAGGAAAACAGAAGAATAATTCCTATTGCCGCCAAGCTGCAGTGAGGAACTCATCACTTTTTCCTATTTATTCAATAAAACAGGACCTAGGATTCCCCTCCTTTATTGGAAGGAAGGAAAAACCCATATGCAATTACCTCTTCGAGCATGAAAATGGTATCGGCAGATGCTTCAAGCTAGATATATCAAACAACTCCATAAACCTTTGATCTGAAACTCTAGCTTTAGCAGCTGCAAAACGTTGGTACTCATCAAAAATAGATGACAGGCACCACCTCTGCAATTTTCTGAAGCATCCAACAAGACAACCAGTTCGGTGCTGGACATAGAAAAGCAAGTACCTATAGTCAGCTTAGAGGCTACTTGATTTAACATGAGAGACACAGAGAAGAGAGGGAAGGCAAAGAACGTTCAATAACATACCTTTCCTCGTTTACAATGAATCAGAACTGGGTGACTCTTCACATCTGCATCGCCAAGAAGCAACAGGCAATGAGAACAAATCGCTAATAAGAAAGACTAAAACCCTACCAGAAACGAAGTGTTTTATATCTCAGTGCTTCCATTACCAAGAACAACTTTTAGTGCTTCACGAATGGTATTCTCCGGGATATTTACAAAGGGCTCCTGAATCACACATAGGTAATAGTTAGTAACATTTGATATCAGATCAAATGAATCAACTTTGCTAAATCTTCATACCATTAGCTAGAACATAAAAACAAGGGCCTTTTTTCAGTTCTGCAACTTCATTCACATAGCTAATTAAATATATCATCACAAGCATTACAAACTATCACCCAAGTAATTGGAACCTCAATGCTACCTCAGATAACTATTTACAACTACTTTACTCACAAATATCAATTGAAAAACTACTTCACAGCTGTACGAAACATATCAAGAAGCCAGTGGACATAAACATAATCCTACAGAGAATCATTAAATTATTTTCATAGGACAACCAGTTTATTCTTTAGCAGCTGTAAGCATGCTACATATATTTCAAGAAAGCAAACTGATTACAGCTAAGTGATACCTTTTTTTTTTTTCTAATATCAAATTAGAGTTTGCCTTCTAAAACTGCAGGGCATTGTAATTTTTACAAACCATGTCAAAATTTGACAATGAACACTACTTTACCACCATTTCTATTTGCTTAGTGCAGCGTCAAATTTTCCAGCCATTAAAAGCACCAACTAAAAATAATATACAAATATACACCCAAATGACTGATAAATGCTACTAATTACAAAATCAACATTTGAGATATCTGATATATATGCTACTACCAGTTGAAGCCAACTATATTGATAGTCCATATGCACATGCCTCATAAGTTGGACAAGTTGCTGGAATGTAGAGAATCGTATACTAAATTGGAATATTTAGTCAATGTATTTAAATGTATAACACATTAAAAAATAAAAAGAACAGTAAAATACCCAGACTTCATTGTGTGCAAGCATAGACATGAGAGAGAGCGGCAGGAGACAGAGGGATAGAGTGACGACGAAAAAGTGGATTTTTAATGTACACACTTATAAGACAACATATAGAGGATAAAAGTAATGCTACATAAACTTGTGATTACATAAAAGTATATTTCCTTTTGCTCAAAACAATCAACTTGGGGAGGAGATTAGAACCTATCAAGATAGTTTTTTACACTAACTTCCCAGCAAAAGTTACTAAAGGAAATATTCTATACAGAGAGACATGTACATGTATGTGTATATGTATGTGTATGTGTATGTGTATGTGTATGTATGGAGAGAGAGAGAGGGAGAGAGGGGTACACTACTGGGACATCAATATCTACCCTTGGAAGAACAATCAAGATTTCAAGACAATGGAAATGAGTAGATATTGACATAACTACACATGAATTCATTAAACAAAATTTACTAGAAATGACTATCTTCAATTTTATACCAAGCATTTCACGAGTACTAGTAGATAAATATTCCTTATGAAATAAAATTCTAGCTCGATATATTGCCTATGCATTTGATTTTTTTTAAATGTGATTGATGGCTTATTTCTGTTGCTTTTTATCCAATTGGGATAGTGATTTATTTTTTATTTTGTTAAAATATTCCATAAATCATGGGGATCATTCTGTTAGGATAAATCATGAAATCATATCCCATAAAACATGGGATCATTCTGATTATAACCTAGATACTCTTTTTTTTTCCCTATTTACTAGAGTTATTGTATGTAGCTAACTCTCTATACATAGGTAATAAACACAACAGAGCCATAAGGCTTTGAATTTTCCAAGAATATTATTATGTTTGCTCAGCCTTTATGACCAACACGTTTTGCCCAAAGATCATTTTTTGTTTTCTTTTCCTGTGGAGGATGTCAAAGGTTATAGCAATTAGTACAACACAACTAGAGGACAATGTTCAAACCCAACAACCCAAAAAGCTGCAAAATATTCATGCAATGTATAGGCTGGATAGAAAAAATTATCTTAAATGGTCACAATTTGTTCGCATAGTGCTAAAAGAGAAAGAAAAGATCACCCATCTCATCGGTACAGGCCAAAACCGAAAGACCCTCATTTTGAAGCAAGTGATGAAGAAGACTCCATAATTATGGCATGGCTATGGAACTCTATGATTCTGAAGATCAGTGATACATGTAAGTTCTTAGCTACGGCAAAGAATATTTGGGACACAATTCAACTAACATACTCAAAAGTTAAAATGGTACAGCCCAAGCATATAAGGTCAAGGTACAAATAATTGCCACAAAATAGGGCAATAAATCATTTACTGCATATGCCGATCACTTGAAAGCTTTGTGACAAGAATTTGATCATTATAAGGCGATAAAAATCAAATGTCCTAAAGATGCTCCTATCATAAAAGGAGTTTATTAAGCAAGATCAAGTCTGTGATTTTCTCATTGGACTTAATCCAGAATTTGATCAAGTAAAAATCTAGATTCTGAGCAAGCGGGAAGTTTCATGTTTTAATAAGGCAGTAGCACTTATTAGAGGAGATGAGGGTAGAAGAGGCCTTATATGCTTGAATCATAAAATATGATTATAGCTCAATTATGGTAGCTACAGGTCGCAATAATTCAGCCACAGATATAAAAAATGATCAATTTTTTAAGGTGAAAAACATGGACAACCAAAATTCCAAATTCGTGACAACTTGTAGTGCACTTCTTATAAGAAGCCACGTCATACTCGTGAGTATTGTTGAAAGCTTCAAAGTGAAAAATAATTCTGTCATACCAACATGTAAACCAATGAATTAAAGAGGAAGTGGAAGGTAAAAATCATATTTTGCAGCAAACCAACCAAGAGATCTAATTGATCTGTTATATTAGCCTATACTTGAAGATGAAAAGAAAAATAAAGATTGGATGCATCTTTCCTGAAGCATTTAAAGGAGTACCATTAAGAGAGCAAACCCCATGCAATAATTGCCGATCATAAAAAAAACTATCAGTTTGTCACCCATTTGAATTCCATCAATACGATTTCTAATTCAAATACATAGCTGTTTTGTTTTATACTTTTTGTGCGATTCGCCCCTAGACAAATATAACCAGCAGATACAACAAACTCAAAAGGAATAAAAAACACATCAAATATCCAGTATATAAGCAAGGAGGCAGTGCTAACAAAATACAAATATTTGGATCCCCATAAGTTTCTCAGAAAAGCATTAAGAAAAGTTGAGAGATGCGGCATGATACTGCTGATTCAGACAAATTGAGCAGCACCAAGTGAGAAGTAATGTAACTAAGCAACCCAACTGCTAAAATTTAATGCAAAATCTGCCTAACATCAATAAACCCACCATTTTCATCTGTCTTTTATATGACAGTTCCCTTCACATGGTACTTGGTACTCCAAGCAAACCAACCAATATGAACTCACTTTTAATGGAAAATCACTACTACAATAACAAGTCAACAATTCTTAAAGAAAGACAATCGAGATTATCAAAGTCGCATTTAATCCAACTCTCCAACTCTAAACATAAAACAAATAGGTTTGGCACACCTTACCAAGAATTGAGCTCATTAGTGAACTCAAAACCAATTCTTTCATTAATTTTCAAGCTAAGAAAACCCAAAAGGAGAAAACAAACAGCAAATTATAAAATAGGTAGCTTAAAAGAAAGGAACCGGACCTTATAGCCTTCAATGCCGAACTGGAAAAGCCTAATCCCATGGGACTTGAGAAACTCCATATTGGCCTCTGGGTACGGCTCCGGACACAAACATCTGCATCACGAAAACCAAAGAACAAAACCCTAAATCAATGATACGTATGTCTACGTGCGCGTATAATTATATGGGCATGTACATACATGTGGTAAGGGAGAACGCTTACATGATGGAGCGGAGGCCTAGTGTTTGAAGGAAGGAGAAGTTGGCGGAGTCCGGGAAGCCAGACCTGAAGACGCCATTGTCGACCATGGCGAAGTTCAAGGGAGGAATGAAGCTTAGCTCTTCCCCGGGAACGGGAGATAACGCCAGCGGCGTGGGATTTGAGTCGCGTTGGTCAACCACGGCAACCTCGATCCTCCTACACATCTCTCTTCCTTCTTCTTGGGTTTTCTTGTCTACTTTCATCAGAGTATAGAATTGGAAGAGAAGGGTATTGGGATCAAGGGAGAGACTAGAGAGAGACAGAGGGTGTGTGCTTCGGATTTTGATACCGACCTTTTTCTTCCACTTTGACAGTTACAAGAAAAGAAGGTAAAAGGTGAAGGGGCTGCAAATACGAGAACTCAAAGTGGTCGCCGCTGGTGGTTGGAACAAGTCGGGTTGTGGCTTGCGATATGCGAGTGGTGGCGGTGACCTTTGCTTTATATAAGCGACATGTTGAGAGAGAGAAACTCATGGTTTCACAAAAAGTTTTCATAGAAGAGAGAGATACACAGAGCACCCAGCTTTTATTTTTTATTCCAAATAACATTTTTGAAGAAGTGAAGATACTATTTTAATGGAAAAAGAGAAGACAAGTCGTCTGGTAAAATGGAAATTATAAAATTCAAAGAAAAAAAAAAGCAATATGAAGGGGCCAGACCATGTTTGCTAAAAGGTACCGCGGTCAATTCTTACAAGTCTGGTCGTAAGGGATTAGTCCCCCACGCAAGCTTTAGCGTGTCGTGACCAAAATTCTCATTTTGTTCAGCAACTTCTATTTGGTAATAAATTTATTGATAAAATATTATTTAAAATTTTAAACAATATTTTTAAAATTTTATTTTATATTGTATAACATATTTAAATAAAATTTAATTGATCAAAATAATTCAATTATATTTTGTAAAAAATTATATATATTTTTGTTATATAGTTTAAAAATAACTAAAATAAATTTTTTAAATTACATTTGAACTCAATATTTGATTTTGAATAATTTTTGAATCATGGGTTATTTATTATAAATTTTATAAATTTTTGATTGTATACTTTTCTCAAAACTCATAATACAAGAATCTTTATTTTTAAGTTTTTTATCTTGTTCAATTTGACTGGATTTATTTGAAAATATTTTGACATTTAACTTAAATTTAATTAGCAACTATTTTAGATTTTTTTACAAAATAATATTATAAAAATTTTGTATATAACATATGATTATAAATTATTTACTACAAATTATTTAATTATCATCATTAGAAATATATAGCATAACAACAATGTCATCAGATTGCTGTATTTAAAATAATAAAAATAAATTTAATCAAAATAATTGTTTAATATATCACTTGTTGTTTTATTTTTCTTCACAGACGGTTTGATTAAGGTGGTGTTGGTGTCTTTATTAGTGTTGTATAACAATTATTATTTTCCTTAATATTTTTTGCAATTTAAAATATATCTATAGAATGCAGAGTTTTCAAAGTTTAAATTCCCTGTTAAAATTTTTAAATTAAAATAATATCTTAACAATGGTCATGATAACACTCAAGAAAACCTTTCACTTAACAATGGCTGGTTGTTAATTCTGCAGTAGCTTTCCCTCTTGGAAAGAGAGGGGTGGAGCGTGCTAGACAGTCGTTGAACAAGCGCGTACCAGAAGCCGCCTCCTCTCTGATCGGCTTTTCATGTTCCTGGTTGGGAAAGGAAATGTTACAGTGCTACATGACTCACGCTGACCTGTCGTTTTATGTCAATTAACAGGAACACATAGGGACATGCAAGCCCTCAATCACAGCCGTTGAAATCCATTGCAACAGCGTAGTGGGATGGTGGTGCAGCAGAGCAGGAGAATAAAACCCATTAGCTCGTTCGGGTTGCAGTAGTGTTAGTTGTAGTGTGTGGTTATAATAAAAGGAGAAAAGAAATAATGAAATGTATGAAGATTATAAAAAGGGAATAAAGAGAGAGTACATTCGGGGGAATATGCCGTTGGGCCGTTGCACTGATTGGAATGCGAGACCCTTTCGCCACGTACCTTTTTTCTGTTTATTTTGTCTGTCACTGACTGGCTTTTTGTACGCGTCCCACACCACAAAGTGCACTAAAAAGCTCCTCTCCTCTCTTTTTACTATATATATTAATTTCTTTTTTTAAATAGAGTAAACAACTCATTAGGCCACTGCTATGGCTTAACTAGAGCATCCAAACTTATAAATGGAATGGATCCTTTTTCGACCAAAAGCCAAACTAGCTTATTTTCTCCATGACTGGCTAATATAATATTAATTGCGTAATCTAGTTATTTTTTTTAATCTAGAAAGTAAAATCAATATGAGGGTCGGTCTTACTTTGTTGATAAAATCAAAAAGTTTTACGACAAATTATATATGTGCATCGAATATTCCGGCCTCAGCAGAAAAGAAAAGCATTAAGAAAATAGAAAGTGGGAAGTAATCAAGTAATTAAGATTGTAAAGATTCAGTTGTGAACGAGCATTGCGGTGGTGGAGCCTTAGGCTGCTTGTTTACCCAAAAAGTCTAAATTATAAAGAAAAGAAAAAGGTAAAGTTATAAAGTAATAAAGGATTTGATGTAGAAACTAACATATGTGCCCAAAGTGATGAGTAAGGGATTTTGAGATAATTAAATATAAAATATGGTCTAAGTAATTAGACAAGTCTAAAAATTAAGGTCTCAAGACACCCGGTTCAAACTATCTATATATATATATTTGAATTAATGAAATAAAAAATAAATAGTTTATTAATAAATTAACATAAGAGCATCAAAATATTTTGTAACAATAAATAAGTCGTTT
The DNA here is from genome assembly GCA_021397835.1 of Moringa oleifera. NCBI lineage: Eukaryota > Viridiplantae > Streptophyta > Magnoliopsida > Brassicales > Moringaceae > Moringa > Moringa oleifera. Next base: position 8,978,103 of record JAJFZO010000034.1, on the reverse strand, counting down.
TTGGTAAAGTTGTCTATAAATTCTTATTATGAGAGATGAAATTTATTAAAATAAATATCAATAATTCTATAAAAAAAAATCTTGTATAAGTTTTAATCAAACATCTTTTTTAATATACTATCCTATTATTCAAATTTACACTAATTTGGACATTCAAACTCTTTGCAATCACTTTAATGCCCCTTCTTTTGTTTTTGCAGGTTTCTGTCATCACACATAAGCTATCATTAAATCATTATTTCAAGTGCTTTCATCCACAGAACTTCAAATTTTTGGAAAACTATTACAAACTAAAAGCACAAATAATTGTAAAACTAAAAATTATTATAGTTTGTTTAGTCTCATTTCAAAATTTTAAAATATGTATTATTTGAGGTATAAGTAATGAAAGATTTTTACATTATTTGATTATAAAGTGATTTTCAAACTGTAAATAATTTGAAATTTTGAATAATATATCATCAATTATTTTTAAATATTTATAATAGATTATTTTGGTATAAATGGTATTTATAATTCAATAAATTACATATTTATATTTTTATAACGAATTAAATTTCATGAGAGAAAAAGTTCTCCTTTTACACCCCAACCTACAAATTTGGGCAGTTTCACCAAGCATTTGAAAGAACCAAAAAAAAAAAAAAATCTTAAACATATAATTGAGAAAATTTTCCATCAGAAAATAAGGCAAAAAATAATTATACAAAAGCTGCTTTATATTGAGAGAACAAGGTACAAAAATCCTGATAAATGGGGAAACTAAGAAAAGAGAAAAGAAAAATTTTGTTGCATCTTGTTGTAAGATGTTCATGATAATGTTTTCAGCGACAAAGACATTTTGATCACATCATTTACATTTGATTAATTTAAGTTCATGTTAAACTAAAAATTTGTGTAATTATAGGTAATGGTATATGATCTAATTTCTTAAACTTTATATAATTAGAAATATTTTCTTAATTAGCATCTAAAAATATGTAAATTATCATTACAAAAAAAATCAGAATTTTTTTTGGTATTGATTTTCATTTTTAAATTTTATATTATTAAAATTTTAAAAAAGTTTGTTAAAAAAATAATTAATGAATTAAAAATTATTTAAAACTAAATTATAGACTCACAATGAAAAATAAAAATTATTTGAATTATTTTAAAGATATTTCAACAACAAAAATACATACTTTAAAACATTAGAATTTAATTTAAATCAAATTAAAAGATCAAATGTGTAAATAAACCAATTTATACATGGAGATTCAAATTAAAAAAACATTTAATTTAATATTTTTTTATATATTTATTTTCAATTTTATCATAAAAGGAATTTCAATAAGATAACATGAGTTAAAAAATAATATTATCATTATCAACTAAAATTTGATATTACAATAATTGCGGTCACCATAATGTTGAATTTAAAGCATGATGGATTTAGGGTGTTATGATAGTATAGGCTAGAACTCAATGTTTAGATTTGGTATATTCAAAAATTATTCAATCAACCAATATATGATATATACTTCCATCTTTCACACATTTAAATGTAACTTGAATGGACGAAAGCTTAATTTTATAATAAAAATAAATTTAAAATAAATAATATATATCACACAATAACTTAAGTTAAAATAATATTATATTATTATCTATGTATACTTATATAAATTTTTATACCGTGTGTCTGTGTGCACGTGAATGTGGTCACCAGTGTACGCGCTTGGGGATGTTTGCATGTGTTTATGGTTGTGTACGTGTGTGCTCACCATGCACAAATGCATATGAGCTCTGAGAAACACCCTTGAATGAATATATTAATTTGTGTCTATGATACCAAGCAATTATTCGAAGTAACTAATCTGTTGGGCCACTGTCAATGACCTTTGATTCACAAGCATGTAGCGTGTATGTGTGTATCTCTTTGACAAAAATGGATTCTTTTGTATATGTTTAAAGTTTGACATTTGACAATTTGAGGGTTTGACTGCTTCCACTTGTGTGCGCGCTGCATACAAGCTTTCTTTTCTTAATTTCTCTTGGATTTCTTAACTTGTTGGCTGGCATTGAATTAAGAGTACTGAGCAAGGAAACCCTAGCATGAACGATACATGACCAAATGTCAAAATTGACAAATCAATAATGAGGCAATTATTTGTGTCTATAAAAACATGCATTATAGCATAAATTCATATGCATGTACGACAAAATATTCAATATCATGATTGGCCGCACGAGAGTGAAAACTACTCGTGCAGAGTGTATGTATTCTTCCTCTTTTCCATTCCACACTAAATTGTATAATTTTGATGAAGCTCATCCAATTCATAGAGAAAGTGACTCTATGACTCCTCTCCTCGTATCATTTCAATCCAAGACACCTTGCAATGTCACATGACCAGAAAGCTTTATTACTATTAATTAATCTTAATTGCTTCTTTTTGTTTGGTGTAGATATTCCATAAATGTATGCTGGTCCCCTCTTAAATTGTAATGGGCAATTAATTAGTTGATCCATATTGGAAGGTCCCCCAACTATAATCACCTTCATGTGTCTGGTAAAGCAATTAGGCACTGTATCATGTAAATACATCATGTTTTTTATAGATTCAGATTTCAGGATATTCATTTCAGAACAATTTGTGTTGACCAAAAACGATATGGTAAACAAAAGCAATCACCCCACATTTTTATGTATAACATTGTTGGTCTTTTTTAAGTTCGGGTGCATTTGATTTATTATTTAATTCATAAAATTATATCATTTTAAAAAATAAAAAATTATATAAAATTTTAATATTTATTTTATATTATAAATTAAATCATGATTTTCAAAAATGATAAATTAAATATTAATTTATTAATATAAATTAAATTAAATTTTAATAAAAATTTTAAAATTAATGATATTCAAATTAAAAATTTTGTATGATGAATTTAGACTGAAAATTTTTTATATGTGAAAAAATATTGAAAGTACTATTTTTTAGTATTGAAAAATATATATCTTTTAAATTTATATTATTAAAATTTAAAAAATTTATAAAAAATTGATCTTATTTTGCAAAATTTTTAATTTTGTGTGATAAAGCCGAAATTGAGTGAAAAATTTATTTGAATTATTTTAAGGCATTTTAACACTATAAATTAATTTTTCATAACCATTTGGACTGCACTCAATTTGGATCAAATTGATAAATTAGGTTTTTATTTGTTAGTTTTTGAATATGAAAGTTTGATTGATAATACAAAGTAAATATTAAGGTTTTATATAATATTTGCCTTATTTAAAATTTATTTTATTGATTAATATATAACATATTAATTTTCACATATTTTTTTACCTTTACTTTAAATTTACAATTAATTTTGTCATAATATTTGTTCTAAAAAAGATAATATGTTAAACTAAAATTAAGATAATATTATCATTTAATAAATTCTTACTTCATTGATATAAATTAAGCTAGTTTATTTCAACAAGTGAAAATATTCTGTACAACACAAACAAAGTTTCTGATGGCAACCACATAAAGCACTTACATCCCCACATTGTTATATTCATAATGGGTATACCATCAATTTAACAAAAAAATATCATTACGGTCCGAAGTAACCTATTCGAACATGCTACGTTAGCCACTACATAGCTCAGATTATCAACTCAAATTGAGACTATCACCTTAGTTCGCCAAACTTGCCCTAAGTAGAACTATCAATTGTACATTTGACTTTGTCCTAACTGAAGCTAGCAATGGCTTGATGGTCGAGAAAATCAAGGATCAATCCGGATCTTCAAGGATAACTTAACGTAATTGCGATATGAGATTTTTTGATATCTTTTCCATGAAATCTGTTTAGAATCTCTATGGTGATACCTTTAATACATGAAATTATACATATCCAAATTGGAAGATTCGTGTAAAACTACCAATCATAAAATTGGCCTCGGTATCACAACTCTGTCCTAACTATAGCTAGCAATGGCCTGATGGTCTCAAAAATCTGAGATTAGTCAAGATCTTCAAGAATAACTGAACATAACTGTCATATGAGATTTTTCAATAACTTCTCCATGAAATTTACCTAGAATCTCTATGACGATACCTCTAAAACATGAAATTAAACATATCCAAATTGGAAAATTCATGTATCTACTTATAAAATGGTGCAACAGAAGGTTTGTTTTGAAAGAGGAAGCGAAATAAAATTTAAGAAACAAATCCAAAGGTTAAACTTTTAGAGGAAAATTTGATAAATTGTATTTATCAAATTTTCCTTTGTTGAGCCATCTCAACAACATACTCATCTCAGGGAAAATACTTAAAGATATCAATAACATTCGGGGGGCGCCACAAACTTCTAACCTTTGTTAAGCCACTCATGAACTTGCCGTTGTAACTCTTCATAATCAGCTAGGCTCATATAACAATGTTGAATATCTCGCATAGGAGGTAGCTCATGAGGTGACTTATTAGGAGACAAATTAGTAAAATCAGTAAGTACCTCTCAGATCTTGGGTAGAACCTCAACAGTTTTTTCAGCTTAGCCTTTCACTACTAACGCTACGATAAAGCTTGGCTCTTAACCAGCACGAAGAATGCTGAGCTTGCTATGTTAATGAATAATGGTTTATCTTCCTTAATAAAAAAATTGTTTTATGAAGGTTGAGATTGTGGTAAAAACACAATCTTTTTGTTAAGCCACCGAAAGATAAAAGTATTATCTCGTCCTTTATAAGTAGCATTAACATCATAATACTATGGTCTTCCTAATAGGATATGACAAGCGTCCATCTTTACTACACTGCATACGATCTCATCTTTATAATATTTCTTGATTGATAAAGAAATTTTGCAAACTTCTTGCACTTGAACTTTCAAACCTTTCTTAATCCATGTGATCTTATATGGAGAAGGATGTTTCCCAGTCTTCAAATTTAATACTTTCACGAGAGCTTTAAAGACAACATTCTTACTACTGCCACTATCAATAATGATGTTGCATACCTTATTACAAACAGTGCATTGAGTTTGAAAGATCTTATGTCATTGAGTGTTATCAAGTTTCTTTGGGGCAAGCAAGAGTCATTGGACAATACAAGCCATTTTTTTCACATCTTCTGCAAAGTTAATAGATCTTTTATTCAGACATTGATTTGAAAGGTGTCTTGATTGGTTGCATCGAAAACACTTTCGAAGATTAGGGTGTGCATCCATAAGGATCATTATTGATTCGATGTTGCTGTTGTTCACTACCTTGGGTGTTAGACCAAACAAAGGTTGAAGTGTTACTTTGATTCTGTGCCAAATCTTGAATCGAAGATGAATTTTTATTTTGACTACTGTGGCTGCTTACAGTTGTTGACTCTTTTAAAGTGGAAGACACTTCTTGATTTTGAAATAAAAAATTATTTTGGGAATGTATAATAGATCTGTTGATCTGATTTTTTACTTTCATCGCCAAATTAACTGCATTTGTTATGGTCTAAATCCCTTGAACAACAGTCGATCTTGAATAACTATCTTCAGGCCTCCAATATAATGAGCAATCAATTAATCATCTGTCTCAAGCAGATTAACTCATGCATTTAATCGGTAGAATTCTTTTGTGTACTCATTAAGAGTATGGTTGACTTGTCAATAATTTTGATATTGTTGATATAAAAACTACTCATAATCTAGAAGGAGAAATTTTCTTTGTAGTAATTTGTTCATCTTGGGCTAAGTGCGAACACTCTACTTTCTTTAGCATTGATGATTATATTGAAGTTGTTCCCACCAAGCAGAGGCTCTGCCTTTCAACTTATATGCCATGAACTTAACTTGGTTTTCTTTTGAAACATTCAAAAAATCAAACAAGTTTTTAATAATTCTTACCTAATCGAGAAAATCTTTAATGTTTAAACAACTGTTGAAAATTGGTAAATCCATCTTTATCTTAAAATCTTGAGTGTGTGGGCCTTGATCGTTGTCCCTAAAATAAAAATCTTCTTCTTTAAATGAATAATCCAACCTCCATGGTTGCCTTTGTTGAACATTCTTCCAAACTTGACGTTGAAAATCACCATCTCGAAAAGGTGGAAGGGCATCCCTAACCACAAACTCACCATCATGCCACCATATAAGAGCTTTTTGATTTTGCCATGCATAAACCCGTAATAGAACATGCTCATGAAAATTACGATTCATGGCTCATCCGACTTGAATTGGGGCTTCGTTATGGATTCTTGAGCCAATTCGAGGTTGGTATATATCGTCCTGGCCTGCCATAAGCTACTGTTAACATCTTAAGCTTGGTCAACAGGTGATTGGTGTCTAGGTTGCAAATCCACATGATTTGCTACCCTAGAATTTCTTAGAATAAAATCTACACAATTTAAGTCTTGTTGGCCACCATTCTTTATGTTTTCATGTTGATTTGGTCTTTAATCCATGGAATCATGTCTTCTTTTCATAGTCGTTGTAGTTATCATCTGCATAAGATTACAAAGGATTCCATCGATCCAATCAAGTCGTTGCTCAAACTTGTCAAACTGCTGTTCATTGTCAGTGGTTTATATCCCACTAAAACTATCGTCAGCCATCAGAATGAGGTAAAATCCTTGCTCTGATACTAATTTAGGGCAGCGAAAGGTTTGTTTCGAAAAAGAAGTGGAATAAACTTAAAGAACAAAATCAAAGGTTAAACTTTTTGAGGAAAATTTAATAAATTATATTTAATTACCTCAAACTATTACAATAAATCTTTAAATAATGCAAAGAAGTAAACTAAGAATAGAAAATGTATAAAGAATAGGAAAACTAAAAATAAAAAACGTGAAAGAATAAGAAGCTAACTAAATGGAAAACTTGAGAGAATAAGAAGCTGACTTAATGGAAAACTTGAGAGAATAAAAAACTAACTAAATGAAAAATTAAGATATCTAATTAAAATAGGACATTAACCGAAATAGGATACTAAGTTAATGTGGATTACATCATATAAGGTAAAAATATGTTTTTTTTTACTCTTTAATGTCCCTTTGATTACTGAAATAATAAATTGAGCAACGAAGGTGTCCTTTTTTTGCAAGATGATCAATCCTCCTTCCATCATATCTCTAGTCAAACGATTTTTAGGTGTTAACATTTGACGTAGTTTATGAGGACCTATGAACAAAAAGTTATACAACCTAGAAGAAACAATTCTAATTGTTTCATTACCACCAAGAGGAACTTGAGATTGAATACTACTAAGACATTTGATACTATAATTGCTAATGTAGCATTCATGATGGAACAACCCCCACAAGCCCTAACCTTGGAATAATAGTTGAGAAAAAATGTTCTTTGTTCAAAATAAAAAAGAAAAAGAAAAAATAAAAATAAATGGTTGAACTATGTAAGATCCTTGTTGATTAGCAATAACAATTGTAGCGTTTAGGAATGATCTTTCCATTAGAGAGTAGTAAGCCAAATCATCAGTTGCTGGATCTCGGCCCAGGCTACCCCTTTCTAATCTAATCCATTGCTAGTGGCACCATAACCTAAAAATGCTAATCCATCATACATAGTGTCATTGCAACAACCAATCCCAATCAAAGCAGTTGCCCTACACTAGTGATGCCCTTAATCAAGGTAGAGCAATTATGGCAAAAGTTATTAGATGATGAATACCAGAAGATGAAGTCATCCAATAAGCCAGAGCTATTCATGCAAAATAGGAATCAATTTCCTATTCTCTAAGGCAATCATGGATGAACTAATCCTAGAGATAATAATAAAAAACCCTCTAAATATAGAGTTATGATGGTGATGCTAGTCCTTGAGTACATATTAAAAGGTTCTAGGATGCCTTATTGCTATTGAGGGTAGCTAACACTACATGTTTTAAGTTATTTCCCCTCTTATTCATAAGAGATGCTCTAGATTTGTATCACTCTCCTAAGTTGGGCTTAATGACCAAATTTTAGGATTTTTTTGCCTTAGTGATCAGGTTCCCCAATAAGATCTAAAACAAAAATACTATCGATGATTTAAGGGCCATCAAGCAGGCTATGAATAAGAGCTTGCATGAATATTGAAAGGTTCATTAGAAAAGCCCAATAGATCCCTAATTTAAGATATGAATATGCTATTTTCACTTTGTAGACACTAAATTTTACACCCGATGAAATCAGGTTGGTTACTCAAAGAAAGCTCACTGCTAATGTAAATCAAAATTATGATTCATCGAAATTATAATTCATTAGGTCTTTGTTTCATTAGGAAAATGACTCATCAAGGTTAAGCTTCATCAACATTCGATAGCTAACTAGGTTCATCAAGATTTTATTGAGGGTTGACAATGTTAACGGTTAAGTGTCTATCACTTAGTCAATTTTGCATTAGTGTTAAAGGTCAAGTTAGGGCAAGTAACAGCCTGGGATAATGCTAAGTGAAAAATTGAAAAATAAGAAATAATATTTCATAAGAACTAAAATGTTAATATAAGAAAATTTGAAAAAAAAAATAGTAGAATTACGAAGGAAGATGAAGATAAACAGATCAAGCCATATCAAAAGCACTGTCTTGAACAATTACAATTAGAACATCTAAAATTATAGTGGGCACTTTAGGTTTGGAAGCTAGGGTAGGAGCTTCTACAAAAACTATATGTCTTTTGTAGGTTTAGGTGCCAATTTTGAGTAATGTGAGCAAGTGACACATCAAGTTCTTTTGAATGTATCAATGAAGATTCTGTTGGAGGTGCCATTTGTACCTAATTCAATTCAACATGAGGAAGCTTACCTTTGATCTCTTTCATGAGTCTTTTTCGAATGGATAAATATAAAGGAGCTACTTGCTCTTCAATCTTAGCCTTGTATTCGTCTAATAGTCTGAATTCATTAATAACTCTGAATCAAGGTTCGTCTTGAACCCTCCTTACTTCATCTAGATGCTTCAATGTCAGCTCATTCTTAACATGATTGACCTTGGCATCAATATTGGCATGCAGTTGAGCAAATTCAAGCTTCATGTTATCCATATCTTCTTTAGTTTTAGCCATAATGTTCTTCAACCTTTTAACTTCGGTTGCATAAACATGAACATCATTCATGTCATCTTCGGCTGACTTATTGGCAAACTCAGCCTCCTTCATGCAGTGATGAAGTTCGATGCTAATATGATTATACTTATTCGTTAGAATGGACATACGTCATTACAACACAAGATGATCGAAAGAATCATATCAAAAGAATAAATATTAGGTGTAAAGTTTCAATAACCAAAAAAATAAAATTAGATTAATAAAAGATATGTACATCTTCAAAATTCATAATTGTATTACTAAGAAACATGCCACTTTCTTTGGCGTCATATTTCTTCAGATTAGTGGGCAAAATAGACTTATATATCGACTCATGCATGAAAATTAGATGATTTAAGTTGATATCAGTTAGTAGTTTCTAATTTGATAAAAAATGATCTTCCTCTTTGAGTTGGGAGGACTGATGGGTGGTATGGGGATAGCACCATAGTACCTCGATCTTCAAGGTTCTTATTGACCTTCTCCTTCTATGATTAATTCACAATTATAACAAAACTGTGAACAAAGTTGGCCTTCATTCACAGTTGTTATTAAAACTGTGAATAAGAATCATCTTTGTTCACATTTATAAACATGATTGTGAACAAAAGAAAACTTTTATTCATTGTTTCGCTGCAACTGTGAATAAAAGTGGTATAACAAAGCTTTTATTCACAAGTACAACAAAATTATAAATAAAAGTATAAGCCTTTATTCACAGTTATGGCTATAACTGTGAATAAAAGTCATACCTTATCTTCTCCAGACAAATAAACTTTGTTGATTTTTTTTTCCACTTGCTCAGGTAGTAACATTAAGTATGAAGTGCACATCATGAAGAGAGCCTTTTCAGGTTCTAGATCTGCAAACCAGACATTCGGCCTTAACTATTTGCAACGAAGGGATTAAAAGTGTGGTTCTGCTTGCTTTTGGGTTCTAGAACTAGCAGATTGAATCTCCTCTTTTTCTAAATAAGTTTAATCCTTTCTCCTAAAATTATGTGCTTATCTTCTTTGTTAGAATGCAGAAGTTATTATTCTTTGATTTTTTTGCTTTTAGTTTCATTATTTTTAAGCCTAAATCTGGATATGGTTCTCCTTCCATCAGGATTTTATATATGTGTATGGTTATACTTTCATCGAGATTTTAGATTTGTTTCGGGGTTTGAAATGTGTTCTAAGGTCCTAGATCTGTGTTGGGGTCCCAAATTTATGCTGGGAGTTCCAGATCTTGGTGAGGGGTTTGGTTCTAAATCTAGGTAAGGGGTTCTAAATTGGGTGGGGAGTTCCAGATCTAGGTGAAGGGTCTAGGGGTTCCAAATTTGGGTAAGGTGTTTCATATCTGGTTTGGGGATTCTAGATTTGGGTGAGGGGTCTGAGAGTTTCAAATCTGAGTGAGTGGTTTCAGATCGAGGCTTCGGATTCTAGTTCTATGTTGGGGGTAGGTTCCAAATCTAGGATTAGGATTTTAAATCTGGGCTAAGGATTCCAGATTTTGGTTGGCATTTTAGATTTATGGTGGGGATTCCAAATCTGACTGCAGAGCTTTCAATCTAGGCTAGGGATTCTAGATCTGTGCTAGGAGTTTCCAAATCTAGGTATGAGGTTTTTAATTTGGGTTAGGATTTTAAATTTATGCTGGGGGTTTCAAATCTGGGTTCGAGGTTTTACATTTTGGTTAGAGATTCCAAATGTTGGTTGAGATTTTAGATATACACTGGGATTTCCAAATCTGGGTGCGGGATTTTAGATTTAGGCCAGGGATTCCACATCTTGGTTAGAATTCTACATCTATGCGAAGGGTTTAAATTTAGGTGCAGGATTTTAGATCTAGGCTACGGATTCCAAACCTGTGCTAGAGATTCCAAATATGGGTGCGAGTTTTTACTTCCATCGAGATTTCAGATCTAGGCGTGGTTTTATTTTATGTCGGGGTTTCACATCTGGGTTAGGGATTTTAAACTTATGCCAAGGGTTTCAAATTTGTGATAAGGGTTCTAAATTTGGGTGCGAGGTTCTACTTTTATTAGGGTTCCAGATTTAGACATGGTTTTACTTCCATCGAGGTTCTAGATTTACCATATCAAAATGTTGGCCTTAATTGATTGCAACAAAGGAAGATATGGTTCTACTTCCATCCGGGTTTCAGATCTAGCTGATTAAAATCTCCTTTTAGTTTTGGTAACGTTAATCTTTTCTCTCGAATTTATAATTTTGTGTTATTTTTTACAATGGCCACTGCAATGGTTAAGGTAAAGATTAATGTTCACTAAACTATATGTATACTGGATTTTGCTTATAAATGTTAGTTTTATAGAAACACAAATATAAATTTTCGCGGTTTGTTTTGGTAAACAATTAGTTGATCGAAATCTTGATGGATTTTTTGAGATAAGCAAAAATTATGGTTATTCCGTTTATTACTTTTAGTCTTTATTTTGAAGACCATATTTGTATGCTATGTTTATTGAATGAAATTGAATCATATTACTATGTATGAAACCAATTTTTACAGAGGAAGAAAGCATGCTTGTGTAGGTTAATGGATAAAATACATGACACAAAACAATCTTTTATTTGCTTGTTCTCAACATGTTCTTAAAATATACAAGTAAAGGAGATTTCAAAAAGATGAAAAGGGGTCTAAATCTACTTGAAAATTAATGTGAATTTTTTTTGAAACTCCTAAAAAAGATATGCGCAACTATAAACCATAATCATATAATAATCAAATTTGGTTAGTGAGTAAAAGAAAACTCACAAGTATGGATGTTTGGATGACATCTTTATTATATGATTTATATTTTTCTTTTTGTTTACTTATGTCTTTTCTAATTTTTTCCAATCTAAAGTATTTGCAGTTGTATTTGCACTTGTACTTGCATTACTTGTAATTGGTGCTATGACCTTAACATTGAAAATGTTGCTTCTAGTAATAGTTCTTCTTTCTTTTTTTATCTCTCTTACCGTTAACTTTCACTTAGTATACACAATTATCTTTTCATCTTTTATTTTAACACTTTTTTAGCAGTCAAACAAAGGTCATTTACCTTTTTTTTTTTCATTTTGCTTTGTAGGTCTTATATAGGACAAAAACATGCATCTTTTGCTATCAATTATAAATAACTAATAATTTAATTTGCTTAATAATTTAGGCATCATTGGATGTTGGTGATTGTTGAGCCGTGAGCATTCACATATATAGTTTTTGATCCCTTAGGGCATGGTTCTCGCACTGAGTTAGACACGCTCATATCCGTGTGAGTTTAATTATTTTATACTTACATTAGTATATGTAATTGCAGTTTCAAGATTAGTAATCCTTTTTTTTTCAGCTCTTTTAGAATGTTCTTCGCAATAGACATGCCATCCATTAGCCGATGAAATTGCCAAAGTATTGCTGCTAAAGTATGTATGTTACAGACCATATGTTATATTAAATTTCATTATTTTTAGTCACAAAATATAATATCTAAATTATGCTAATGTAGGGTCCACGTCAACTTTCTAACCATGAGTGTGGATACTATGTGATGAAATACATGAGAGATATCATTAACAAACATGATAATAATGCACCATACTCGAAAATAGAAAGTTTTTAAATAATTTATTTGTGTAAAATTTTGTGTATAATATTGTAATTATAGTTGTACTAACTTTTATATTTTTCACATGCACAGCTAATGGATATTGATACCTAAAGTTAGTCTGAGCTTGATGATGTTAGACAAGAATTTGAGCAATACATATGGAGCATTATGTTAGGATTCAAGTGTAGGACATATATTTCAAAATTTAGAATACATTATACAGTTGTTAGGAATTGTAAGTATTTGCCTTTTAACTTGTATTGTAAAAGTAGCATTAATTTGTAAATTATTATTTTTTCATGTGTTTCATACATAGCTAGAAGGTTATATGGATGAGAATTATGATTCATTATAGTTTCAAAATGGTAATTAATATATGTTATGTTGAAGTGTTTTATGATGAAAAAAGTGATCATGAATGTGTGTTACATTGGATTAAAATATGTTGTGAATGGATGAAGTGATAGTGGTGTTAGATTGTATTGAGATATGTTAGATTGCTCTAGAGAGTGTTATCATGAAAAAATTGGTGGTGGTGCATTTGATTCTATTGAAGTGTGTGAATACTATTAAGTGCTTTTTGATTAAAAAAGTGGTGGTGATGTGTTACATTTTATTGAAGTGTGGTAGTAGTATTGAAATAATTCTCACAATATATATTGTCATATAATTTTTTTTAAAGAAAATTTAAGATATTGCATTGAAGTATGTTGATGTCTATTGATAGAATGTATAATAAGAATAAGAATTAGTATATTGGATGTATTAATAAAAGGTATAGTATGAAAAAATTTATGATGGTTAATTTTTTTTATTGTATGCAACATTCTTTGGATATTTTCAAATTTTGATTTTGGGTAAAGAGAAAAATGTGAATTTATAGGTAAAAAATTTTGATTTTGAAAAAAAAACGTAATCAAATAATAATTAAAAATATGAATTATAATTACAAAATAAGATTATTAAAAAATTAAATAATAATTCAATTTGAAATTAATAAACGTTAAAAATAAAAAATTAATAATAATTCAAAATTTTAAATATTTGTCAATTCAAATTTTGATATTTCATATTTTTTTATTTTTTAAAATAAGGAAATAAAAATTATTTATACTTTATCTGTAGTTTTAATAAAATTGTGGATTTAATTAAAATAATTTTTTAATTAAACAATAATTTATAATTATATAACTGTGAATAAAATAAAAAATAACTGTGAACTAAGGTTAGTTTTATTTATAGTTCTAGAACTGTAAATAAAACTTTTAATGAACTGTAAATAAAAATTTTAATGAACTACGGACTATAACTTTTTTTGTTCACAATTTAAAAACTGTGAATAAAGGATATAATGAACTGTAAACTAAAACCTCTTTTATTCACAATTTAAAAACTGTGAACTATTTCAACCGATTTTTGTTCACAATGTTATAGTCCACAGTTTTAGAACTGTGAATAAAAACCATTGAAAGCCGTGAATAAAAGATTATTTTGTTGTAGACAGTCCTTAATGATGGCTCCATCAAGAGGACAAAAGAAGTGGAAGCAATTCTACCTTAGTGTTATTCATGAACTCCTAAAGTTGTTCTTCAGTTAGTTGAGGGATGTTCTATGGAGCCATTTCAAGAAGATCTACAAATAAAAAGAAAAAGTTAAGCATAAGACTAAAGAAAAGAAAGTAAAAGGTGCAAAAAAAGTTCAATAGAAAAAACCTATTGTTAGAGTATGAATAATACTAGAGTTAACACCAAGAGACTATTCATCGAGCTTATTGAGCAATATAGATCAAGAATGGAAGAATGAACATAATAAGTAGTCAGAGTATAATTAATTTTGAAGTTAAAACCTGGAAAACTGTCAATCGAAATTTAGTAAGCTATATGGATCAAGAATGGGAGAATGAGCAAAATCAATTTATTCTTGAGGTTGGTCGGGAATTTGAAAAAGAACGGGTGAATGTTTGGGGATAGAACTAGGAGTTTGAATGGTATTTGCATTTTGATCAAGTTTTGGCTCTTGATCGAGATTTGGAAGTGGCACAAGCATATGCGAATACAAATTCATACTCTTTAGAAGTGGCCGCTTTAATGTCATTAATATGAGCTCTAAACCTATCTTAACCTTGATGTTCAGAGATATATTTGTAGAAGGGTTCTATATCGAGGTGGACTTTTTTCTGATGAACTCTCTTTGAAGACTCTTTTCAAGTGTTTAGGTCAGGGAAAATCTTAGGGCACGAACCCTAAAAGTACTACTCTGAGTAACCCTTATTGCTCGAAGGAAGATCTTTAAAAAAAAAAAAAGGTTAGGTTTAACGCTACTGAAATAGAAAAATTTATTCTCTAAATCCCTATCATCTCTATTGGATTTTAATTCAAAGAACTTAGCAAAGAGAAGAATAAAAAATTAGTGTAGTTTAGGTGAAAAGCTTAAAGATGAAGACAATCATACATCTCTAAGCATTAAGGAGTAATTAGGAAGGTTAGATATTAAACCGCTTACAAATGATTTGAAAAAAGGGGTAAGTAGGTAGATCTTGGCTGCTTTTTAAAGAATCTTTGAAGACCATGATCTAGCCTTCATGGCGAGTTCATGATCTATAAGAAAAAGAAGGGAGTTCTAACTGAACAAATTTAGGAATGAAAATATTATTTTTGACCCCATTCCAAATCATTATTTATGTAGGAAGAAGACCTTAGATTTTTGGCCATGGAATGAAAGAAAGAGTAAAAGCAAAAAAATTCACTGAGAAAGGAAGATGAAATGGAATGGAGACTGGTTATTAAAAGTTACAAAAGAGAGAAAAAGTTTATTGAAGAAGATAAGTGAAAGAGACAGAGACAAAAAGTAAAGTAAAAATGGTTATGGCTTTTAAAAGAGTATGGGAAAATGAATAGATGCACAACAAAAAGATGCAACACGAAATCCTAATAAATGGTTTTGAATCTCTAGGTCATAGCTTAATGATGAGGTATAAAATAACTATTAATATGCAAGAAGAGCAGTTGTTAATGATTAGCTAAAGGAAAGCTGAGTTGATAATGAAAATCTTAATCTTGAAAAACCTAGACCTTAATAAACCTAAATCAAAGAAAATCTTGATCAAGACAAGAGATGATACAATTATAAACTCGATCATGATAAATTTTGTACAAGCATAAGGAGTAAATGAGATAATGATCCTAATGATTGAAAAGAATTGGCTTAGTTACAAATGATAAGGCAAGACAAGTAAACCCCAAACCATGAATTTTCCAATCTAGTAACCTTAATCAAAAGAAGAGACAGATCCATATCTTAAAAATTATCTCAATGATATGGCAAAAAACGCGCTGAGAACCTAATAATGATGAATCACTATTTACGATCATTTGAGCTAAGTTCTACATTTGGAAAAGGATGTTAATTTGAAGATTAACGGTTTGTGATATACTCAAAGCAGTCAAACGATGACTAAAGAATGTAAATAACCTGGGAAGAGATGTGCAGGATATAACAATTAGACATCCACATGCCATAGAGGAATGACGATTGCATGTGGTCTTTCTTGAGCAATTCCAATTTTTTTGGACTTTTGGCGAAGTATTACCAGTAAACTCATCTATAAATAAACCTGAGATTGCAAAAGAAAAACCTGCATATCGTTAGAGAAAAATAGTCATAGATACTCCATAAGTTTTGAGTAAGTAAGCTTTTGAGTGCTGTAGGTCTTTCAATTCTAATCCTGCTGTTAGCGAAGGAATAATGGGAATTAGAAGCAATCGATTTAAGGAAGCATGTATAAAATTACCTTGTTTTCATTCTTGTAGCAATTTTTGTTCCAATCATTGTAATTATTTAGTAGGTCTATGAATAAAATTTATCAGTTGATCAAAGCCTTCACGTTCTTGCTACCTTGATACTATCTTGGTTGTTTCTTGGTTTCTTTATGTTTATGTTAGATATCATTATCACATTCCTTCACCCATGATTTCCTCATAAAATGAATTTTAGAATGATGTGGTTGAATGATAGTTCTTTCATAGATTTTTGAATAAAATTGTTTTATCTTAGAAAATGGACCTAAAATGTATCATTTTGATTATTCTTTGATTACTTCAAGAAAGCCTAATTCTTTTAGTGCATTTCTTCAAGACTCAAAGATAAAGTGATAGCTGATACTCTTCATCTTAAATAAAATCATTTCAAAAATAAAGATTTCAAAAATAAAGATATGATGATAGTCATAATTAGAATTTTTCATCATTCAAGTATTTATTAAGATGTATTCTTTATAGTTACTATGTATTGTTTGGAAAATGGGAATCAATCTCGGATTCTTATGTGTCACCTAACGAAATATGTTTTCATTTAACTAGTATTGATTTTAGGACATTGTGAGAGTGCTACTCATTTCTCACACATATTTAACTTCCAAACCTAAATTTTTAGGTGAAGATAAATAATAAAAAAGATTAGTGGCAATTGCTATTTTCTGCAATTTTTATCAAGAAGCTTGAGATAATGAATTGCAAGATTTATCATCCTAAACTACGAAGAATTTTCCTCATTTCATGGTCGATCGTAACCCTTGTTATGATACCTAGCAACTTTACTGGGCGTCAAACACAAAATCTCTAATCTCATAGAGAGTTAATCCTAAGGTTAAGCAAAAAAAAAAAAAAAAAAAAAAAATCTTTCACCGGGTGAAAAGAAGTTTGACTTGATTCCCTCATGTATATTATGATTAAATCTATTTGTTCTATTATGTGTTTATTCCATTCTTTTTATGATTATTGAAATATCACACATGTCTTGACAATGCACTGCATAAACTTTATACTTACGTTAGGTCCTATATGGTCAATCTCAATAATTATGAGGGACTGAGAATATAAGTATTTGAGAAGGAAAGTAGCCTTTATGCATACTATCCTTCTCATCCCACTTAGGTCAAATCTTGTAACCCTTCTTATTTTGTGAGAGTAAAAGATCTTTGTCCATTATGACTCTATGTAAATGATTACAGGGTAAGGTATCTTTTTTTTGCTGAACTGGCACTAAGAAATGATCTTAGAGCCATTAAAAGGACCCATTGATCAAGACTACCCCACTTTAGGTCCAGCCACTGACATGCATCTTTGCACGTTGATTTTAATGAGGTCGGGATTAGGAAACTCTAGGTCAGAGAGACACCGATTGGACATAGACTCTTGTTAAAGAAATGAATTATAATTATGTAACTATTGCTAACCTTTTTCTCTTTTGTCTCTCATCACATTGTATTATCTTGCATGACATGTCATCAAGAAGTTTGTCAGTCAAAGTAATTCAACATAATAGACGTCACCAATTTCTATGAAAAAACTATATCTATATCTACAACTCAACTTCACATTCATACTTGAAAATTATAATGGTAGATCAAAGACCTTAAACCAGAGAAGTTCTATCCAATGCGACCATGATGACTACTCACTAAATACAAGAATGATTTGAGGCAAAACAACAAAGACCAAGTGACACTTTACCCTTAAGCTTTTAAAATAGAAGAACCTTTAATTAGAGCTGCAGTGAATTTTTGGGACCTTTTTTACTGTTGCTTCCACTTCAATGGCCTCGACATGGCCCTAACCTTAGAAGAATGTAAAATGCTTCTAAGAGCCAAGTACTTGCAACCACATAATATTCATGTAAGACATAACAGGCTCAAAGATGTGATTAAGAGAATGACAAGCATGTTAGAAATCTCTAGGGAAGAGCTAAATAAAAAACTTGAAGCATAAAGTGTCACAATTGGACTTTTTGGTGAAAGTCCAATATGAAAAATTCTTTTTGTTTTAGAAATTCTTTCGGCTTGCATAAATAAAGAAAAATAAAGAATCGCCATAAATCTTTTTTTAAATAGTGTGATTGGCCACCAGTTCAGTTTTAAAACTTCTCTCTCTTTCAATAAAGAAAATATAAATTCTATTTGAAAACAAGTAGTGGTCTAATTCAGTAGAAAATTTGAGATTGGGAGTCAATTACATGTAGAGAATGATTAGCACCCCCACAAGTGTCCAAGAATTGGTACACTTAAACAAAATGATCTCGTACGTTAAATTGTAATAATTTGATGTTGATCACAAAATATAATTAATAAATATCATATATATATATATATATATATATAGCCTATGCAAATAAGGGAGACTAACTTTCCCTCAATCTCAAAAACTTTTGGAGGAAGAGCTACATCTGACTTAATCAAGATGTAACCAACCTCCCAAATGAGTTTACTATATGGTTTTATGCAAGATCTCAATCTAATTAATACTAGATCTTCGATTATAAAAAAACAAATATGTTTTAATTTGAAGCTAAGAATATGAACTTCATCAAATTCCTTTCTTTGAAATAATTTGAGAAAAATGTGAAATGTATTACTAAATTTTCAATACCAAATAGTAAATAATCAATAGAAAATAAAGCAAAACAATCATCCTTTTATTCATTTTGTGATTTAATAATTATAAGGAATGAACTACACCTTCAGTATAACTTGTATGTTGTCTCTTTGCCAAAGAACAAGTGAATACTCTCTAAAAAGCATTCTAGGAATAAATTTGAAGCTTTGAAATGCTAGCCTATATGTTTAGGAAGGATAAGAATGTAGAAATATAGAGATGTAGAGATCATTACCCTAGCCCCCTAGACACAAAGATGGCTAACCTATTTTTTCTAATTTAAAATAGTTATATTTATAGAAAAGAAAATAGAGGCAAAGCTTGTCAAAAATTAAAAATCTATTGTGGAGAAAAAAAGGCATAGTGTTGGATAATCTATTTTGGCTAAAATGCTCACTTTATGCGAATTCCACTAGGAATCTTCTATTAGTTTCTAGAGTCTTCTTTCACTCTAGCAACTACACATTTGGAGCTCGATGTGAGATCAAAATCAATCATATTGAGGGTTGAGTTACATGTCTTGGTCTCAGTTTCTCAATTAAATCAGTTTCAAGTCCACTTCAACGTGATCATCTTGTTCATTCATTGAAACCTGATGTGAGATCATTATCAATCACTACCAAACTATTCAACTCTTGTAACAGAGATAAATCATTGAATGTTTATCATTCTTAAATTTTGATGCGTGATAAAAATCAATCAAATCTTAAAATTTAAAAATCTATTATACGAGAAAGGTGACCATAATGTTGATAATCTATTTTGGTTAAAATGTGCGCTCCATGTGAATTCCACCAAGAAATTTCTACTAGTTTCTTGAGTCTTCTTTTCCTTTTAAAGATACACCATTAGACCCAATGTGAGATCAGAATCAATTACATTAGCGATTGAGTTATACGTCTCGATCATTCTTTAAGTTAACTCTTAACGGTCATCATGTTTATTCATTGAAACCTAATCTGAGATCATTATCGATCACTACCAGTCTTTAATTCTTGTAATAAAGATAAATTTTTGAATGTTAATGATTCTTTAATTCTGTTGTGAGATTAATGTCAACCAAATCTTGAGGCTACTATTTTTCAATCTCATTATCGATCAATTAAAGTGAGATCACCATCAATCACATTCAAATTTTGAATCTCGATGTGTGATTAGAATCAATTACATTAGGGGTTGAGTGAAATGTCTTGATATGAGATCGTTGTCAATTACATGTATCTGTAGGTTTTTGATATTTTGATGTGAGATTGAAGTCAATCACATTGGGGTGTGGGTTGATGTGGATGTGAGATAAAGTTAATCACATTGGGATCAAGTTGATATTTTAATGTGAGATCGAAGTCAATCATAATTGGATCATATTTGATCTATTAAGTAAGATCAAAGTTAATCCCATCGAAATGCAAGTTGATGTAGATATGAGATTAGAGTCAATCACATCGAGATCAAGTTGATGGTCTGATGTGTGAATAGAGTTAATCATATCAAGATGAAGTTAATGTTCTGATGTGAGATCGAGGTCAATCATATCTAGATCATAATTGATATTTTAATATGAGATCAAAGTTAATGACATCGAGATGTGAGTTAATGTGGATGTGAGATTATAGTCAATCACATTGAGATCAAGTTGATGTTTTGATGTAAGATTAGAGTCAATCACATTTGGATCATGATTGATGTAAGATCTGAGTTAATCATATTGAGATAAGGGTTGATGTGGATAGGGGATCATAATGAATCACATTAGGATTAAGTTGATGTTCTGATATGAGATTGGAATCAATCACATTTAGATCATGTTTAATATTTTGATGTGAGATCAAAATCAATCACGTCTAGATCAAATTTAATATTTTGATGTGCGATCAAATTCAATCACATCAAGGTTAAGCAAATACTTTAATGTGAGATCGAGATCAATCATATCGGGTTAAGCCAAATTCTTAAATGTTAGATTAGAGTCAACCACTTAGGTTAAGCCAAATGCTTAAATGTGAGAATGAGGCCATTCACATTTGGTGAAGTCTTCATGTGAAATCATCAACCACATCAGAGATTAGGTTCAATTTGATGTGAAACCATAGTGCAACTTTTCAAAGGTCTATCATAATTGGTGAATACCACATCGAAGAGGTACTTTTCTATCATCCATGTTTATTTTATAATGATTTATCCTTGGGTTATATCTGTCCATATTTATGATATTATTTCACTAATCTATCATTAGTTTACTCGCTTATTTTTATCGATTTGACATCAATTTAACATTGTTACTATAATTTTATTGATCTGATATTGGTTTTACCATTATTATTACATTACCAATTTTACATCGATTTTATTATTTTTAATTATTGTTCTATCGATTTAATATTGATTTTATCTCTGTGTAAGCGTTTGATGACATTGCTTTACTTATGAAGTGACATAAGCTTATAAGCAAAGCTTTGCTCCTTTAAATAAAGGAAGTAGAAGTTGCAAATCAATCAGTTACTAACATAGTTGAAAAAGTTATCATTTTGATGTGAGATTAGAGCCAATCACACTGGGATGTAGGTTGATCTGATGTCAAATTGGGGTCGACGATATTGGCTTTAAGTCAAATGCTTTGATGTGAGATCTGGGTCAATGACATCGAGTTAAATCTTCGTATGAAATCATCAACCACATCGGGGATTAGGTTAGATTTGAGATTGGATTCAACACATCAAGGTTAAGCCAAATGTTTTGATGTGAGATCAGGGTCAGTCACATTAGGATGAAGTCTCCAAGTTCGATGTGAGATCAATATCAACCACATCGCTCTTGAGATATTAAAGTGGGATCTATCTACTTTAATATAAAAACATTATTTCTCCACTTTAAAATAATAGAATCATCAATAAATCTAACTTAAATAACCAAAGGGAAACCTTTTTTTATGGAATGTGTTTGAACAAAGAATTACATGGTTACCACTTGATTTATCATCGAGATAGGATATGTTTACTAAACTTTTCTTGATCTGACATTGGGATAGAGTACGCTCATTAAACTATTCTAAACCTCAATTTTGACAAAAGCATAATCTCAAAACTTGACAAAATAATCTTGATCTTGGAATTGATCGTATAATCTTGACCTTGAAATTGACAACATAAACTCGACCTTGAAATTGATAGCATAATGCAATCTTGAACTCAATAAATAATCATGATCTTGCACTTAATAGCATAATCATGATTTGAAACATCGACTTGACTTCAAAACGTGAATGAGAATATCAATTTCAATTTTGATCATTAAATCTAATTTGGAGTATATGCCTAATCTCAATCATTGAACTCGATTTGAAGCATAAACTTGATCTCTATCATGAGGATCCCAATCTTGATCACTAGATAAAAACTAATACAATAGTGACTAACTTCTTGCAACAAAAATAATCCCAACCTGAAAATACTTATTGACATTTAACTATTTTTAAGCTTTTTCTAACTTAATGTTAGAGATAAAAATTAGGTGTCTACATAAAATAGGTAAGGTACGTATATGTAAAAGGAATTTTTATAGAATGATTATGGACCATCGTAAAGGTAGAAGGGGCAATTTAATGAGATTAGCAACCGCCATATATGGTCTAATTGTCTTCCCAGAGATATAGGGTTACATAAAACTCTAAGTCTTTCTATTTTCATATGTAGGGCAAATCCTACCCTAAGTGTTCTAGTAGAGATCATTAAATCATTAGTTTTCATATGAAGGTTAAGGAAAGAAAAGAGCATGAGTTTGCCGATACTTTATGTTTGGCTAAAGAGTCAAATGAATCTTCTTGTATTTAAAGACCTTTTACATCTGCATCTAATAAAAGAGATGTCTAAGATAAGGTAAAAGAAAGACAAGACACTACATGAATGATCGATTATGTTATTCGCGATGAAGGAGAAAGACATAATGGAGATTGCTTTTTCATTGAATTAGGAATCAATTTTATTAAAAGGATAAACTTTGATCACTTTATTAGAGATTTATGGAAAGGTAAGGTACAACGCTCTAACGATGTTGAGGCATATCAAGATTGAGCAATTTATATTGATCACTTTTTGAATAAAAAGAGATCTTCATTTTGAGCCACTGGACACCAACTCTGTCTTGTATAGGCTACGTCAGAGTGGAAGTAGCATTATAGGATGATTAAAGGAAAATAGATAAGGAAAACCACATTGAGATGTAAGAAATGAAGAGAGGAGTTAACATAAGATATGGTTCTACCCTATTGGCTACTACAATATTTGTTCGCTTTGGTATCATTACCATTTCCTGAGATTATAGAAAAGGTAAAATACTAGCAAATGCTTGAAGAATTGGAATCCCAACGACATAAGTTGCAACAAAATAGTAGGTCCTTATAGTATGAAAACTCAATTCAAGAGTAAACTATTCAGTTGTTAAGGAAGAAAAGGACCATTAAAGAACAAAGTTTAGAAACTGAGGAATCACATGAAAAAAGAAGAAGCAAAAGATGATTATGAGAATGGATAGATCTGAATCTCAACCATACAACTCAAGAAAGCCAAGTAATTGGCACACGAGAGAGAGCGACACTCACTCGAAGAGGAATGTCATTAAGGTTGAAAAAGGCAATAAGAATAGCTGGTTCATACAATAAGGGGATTATAGTAGAAGAATCACTAGTTCAAGAAAATAATAAAAATAAATAAAGAATTAGTAAAGGATTAAAGAAGATGAGCATAACAACTTGGTCAACCACTTATTGAAAGAGATCGATCAAGAAAAGAACTTTAGACTGAACTAAATGACCAATCATGAGAAATTAAAGATTGATATTAGAAAGGTTATTGAGGAAAGTAAGTTCTAAAGAAATAAATCAAGGGAAATTTGCATGCAATGGTGCTAAAGATAGAGAGGAGTCTGATCTACAAAGGCATCAAGATCAAGAAAAGGTGTAAAACTTGGTGATGCAAATCGAGCAAGCAGTGAAGGTACAATTGAGCAAAACGAGGAGTTAAATCAGTTTGAAAAGGGGATGTCATTAAAAAACATTTGTATTGCAAAAGAGATAGTTAGCTTCATCAACAGATTAAGGGAGTTGTATCAAAAGAGTTTCGATGTCTTTAATTTCAAACTTAATATCGCATACTCTTAGTTGATTTAAGTTGATTAATGAGACTATTATATTGTATGTCTTTAAAAAGAACAAACTTCGCGGTGTTCATTACTACATCAATCATTAATTATCATTTACATTAGCATTCATTTCATGCATACATCAAGACTAATAATTCAAAAGAAAGCAGAATAAGGAAGGTAAAGCACTACTTAGTTTGTCAGAAGATGCAACATCCGATCAAAAGCCCAACAATATGAAAGACTAATTATCGATACTTAAATTTTACCATCACTAAAAAATTAGATAAAAAATGCTACTTTCACTTGGTAGCATGAAGAACAATAGCATTGCTTTTGTCGAAAAAGATGTTGCTAGAGTTCGATGATGGAGAAGTTAAGTTTTTAAGTAAAAATGAAGTACTACGACCTCTTAGGTGAGTGAGGTAAAATCTCATGAACCCAACGAGACCTTTATTTGAGTTTTTCCTAGAATTTTTAACACTTTTCCTCTAAGCTAATAAGAGCTCTCTAGACTTTGAATTTTTGAATCTACAATAGAAGAGAGTCATGATATTGATGCCACATGGTCTAAGAAAGAGTAAGAAGGATTTAATGGAAGATTTAGATGGTCTCCTTACTTAGTTTTATCCTTGCAAGACACTTTTTCCAAATAAGGAAGAATCTGCTATAGTTTTCCTAGAACATTATAAGGGTCTTCTTATAGATGTAAAAGTAAATGTTGAAGTAATTTGATCGTTTAACTAATTAATACGAGAGTCTTCAGATACTTATGCTTTATTTTGACATTTTTCCTAAGAAAAGAAAGAGTGAACTGATAACCATATTTCAGTTAACTTGGCTTCCTCAGTCCTTTAGGACCAACAAGGTGTTAGTTACCCAAATAAGAGTCTGCCACAGTCTACTTAGGATAGGCCATAGGAGAGTCTTCTTTTAAAGGTGAAGGTGGATGTTAGGGTGACATAGTCTTTTGATTAATCACAAAAAAATTTCTAGATACTCAACTCCTTAAAGATGGTAATCTTTCGCAAAATGGAAGAGCCTACTAGGGTTTCCTTAAGAAACTGCAAAGAGGTCTTTCCAAAGAAAGAAACAACTTTAAAATGAAAATACTGCAGACAAATCATCAAGAAATAATTAAAAAAATTTAAGAGGTTTGCTTCAAGATGGTAACCTTGAAACATCCATCTAGGGGGCCTTCTTATGTACTAATCTTGAAAAAAAAGGTCTAGCATGTTTAAAACTATGATAAAATTCTCAAATAAAACTAAAATAATTTGAATTCAAAACAATAATATGGAAATTTTAGTGCAAGAAAAAGGTTTATAAAGGTTCATGAGGGGGACTCTTAGAAGTAGGGGACCATTCTTGTGAATTCAAGTTACATAATGATCAATTGCTTTACTACAGTATGTTCACTCGGAATTCTTGCCATAACATTCCTCTACTAGGACCTTATCCAAGCAATTCAAGTGGCATGTGAATATAAGGGAAAAGGGTAAAAATTTTATAGGTTGAATGAAGATTCTAAAAGCCCAAAGGGTCTACCTTGATCTAAATCTACATAACTTTTGGACACTCTACTGTACTATTTTCACATAGGAACATTCATAAGACCTACCATAACTTTCATGTTCGAGATTCAATTGAAGTGATTCAAGTTGTGTTGGAAAGTCAAGGAAAAGAGCTAAAACTTATTTGTTAGGATTAAGTGAAGATTCTCAAAGCTTAAAAGGTCTACCTTGATTTGAATCTACATAACTTTTAGATGCTCTACTGAATCTACATAACTTTCAAATGCTCTGTTGTAGTATTTTTAAATAGGAATACTAGAAAGACCTATCATAACTTTAGTATTTGAGATTCACTTAAAGTGATTTAAGTGGTGTTCAAAAGCTAAGGGAAAGGGATACAAATTCTATTAGAGTTTAGTGAATATTTTAAAAACTCAAAAGGTCAACCTTGATCCAAATCTATATAACATACAAATGCTTTACTACAATATTTTCATGAAGGAACACCTAAAAGACCTGTTATGAATTTTATGTCTTGGATTCAATTGAAGTGATTCAAGCAATGTTATAAAGCTAAGATTAAGGGCTATAAAGGTTATGCTGTGGCTAAATGGAGATTATGAACACAATAAGGTTATATGATTATCAAAAGATGCTTGATGCTAAGAAAAAGTAACCAATAGGCCCGCTATAGTATTTTGAGTGCAACTTCCTCTTTCGAGATTTGATTGAAATGATTCAAAAGGTGTTGTAAAGATAAGATTAACACTATAACTTTTATGTTGAAAAGATAGTAGATTTAGACATATTGGAAGATAGAGCTACTGACATGGCACGTTATCATTGGAACTACTGCTACTGAAGAGATAATATTATGCTTTTGAAGCAAGAAAGACTGATGATATGGCTCGATATTAGTAGCAAAGCTATTGATGCGACACTTTGTCATTGGAAGCAATGCTATTGATGGGGCAATACTTTGAGAAAGGAAGACTAATGATATGGCAAGGTATTCGAAGTCATCACACTCAATAATACACTTACAAGTAGATGTTGCTTGATTCTCCAATAAATTGACCAAAATTTAAGCTGAAAATTGGCTATAAAGGAGGAAGAAATGATGAAATAGAATACAAGTCTCCTGGAAATGCAAAGATTGAGCTAAACATTAGAAGAATTGGATGATGCAGCTATAGGCACCTTGGCAGAGCCCCTGAAGCAAGAAAGATCCTATTGAGTGTGTAAGGGATTCCAGGTGCACTACAACTGCTTATCACTTAATGCTGACATGCACTAACTGCTCCTTATAAATAGAGGAAATTTTTTAATTATAAGGAGACATAGATTTTGCACAAAGAATCGCAAGCTCGCAAGCAAGAAAAGAACCCTCTTTAGAATCTCTAAAAACGTCTTTGTAATTTTCATTTCTTTTATTGAAATTTTCATTTTTTTAAGAGAATTTCTTTGAAATTCTTCATTTGTTCATATCTTCTTGAAGAAAAAGAATATAAAAAGTGCAGGGGAGTTCAAAAGGTATTTATTGAATCTTGTAATTTTTATTATAACATACTTGTTTTTCTTGAATAAAGTTGCTTGAGTTGATTTTAACGCTATTGAAAATCTACTTAAATTATGTGTTTTAATCGATTTAAGTTATGCAAACATAGCAAAATCATGTTATAGGATGAGAGGTATAATTTTATGATATTATTATAATTTTCTTCATAAGGCCTATTTTCGTAATGATAATGATGTTAAGGTATTGATTTTAACCCTTTATTTTGCAGAAGAAAAGAGGTAAGCAAGTGTAAACCGCTTTCTTCTTCCTAAAAAACATTTTAGTATATTGGGTTGGAGTAATTACAAAGTGTAGAGTACTTTGACCAAAATACTATTAAAATTATTTTTTTGAAAAAGAAATCAAAGTGGTATCAATTATGGGCATTTTTAACGTGCTAATCTGACTTCCATACCTATAATCTCAACTTTTCTAAAACTTGTTTGCTTTACTCTTGGATGGTGGCCATTCACACTTGAAAAGATCGGTGGAAACTCCTATCTTTTCTTATGCTATGGATTTTTTCAATCAAAACCTCGATTGTGATAGCTAGTAACTCCACTAGGGATCAAACAAAAAATCTTTCATCCTACGAATTAAAAAAGCTAGGTTAAAATTATGATTTTTCCTCCTTTATATTTATGCTTTATTACATTAATTTCTTGCTATGTTGCTTTAATAATCACTCATTGCATAAGCACACATGGCGTGAGCATAACATAAGCTTTAAACCCGAGCTTTACCTTTTTAGGAGTGATCTGGGTAGCCATGCTTCAGAGCGGATACTTCTCCGCAAAGTTGGTGAATTATTTCACTCAGATTGAACCTACAATGTGTTGTTAGTCTCGAATGCTATTCGTCGTTATGATAACAACAACATTCTAGAGAGCTTTTATTAATTTGATGATAGGAATTTGAAAACCTTTAGAAACTGATCTTTCTTTGCATGATCAACACATCTATTTAACTTAAGGTAGAGCCATGCTCAGCATTAAAAGGCATGAGCTTGATTAGGAGGCACATGATTATATTTGATAAATTATTGCATTACTTGGAAATTCATCTTTTCTTGATTGCGATTTTTTAATTATTTCTTGGAATCATGAAGATTTCACTAGTCCTAGTAAAATTTAAAGATGTCTTATGTTAGTCTAAGAAGGAATAATCTAAGGAAGGAGATGGTCTGAGCATTAATTTCAAAATTGAGTTACCTACAGAGGTTAAACTAATGGTGAAGAAAAATAGATTAAAAGAGTTAACATCATTATGGGAGATGGTGAGCAAAGAAGATCAAAGAAAATTTGATGATGAATATGGGTTGTACATTACGCATTTCCTTATGTCTCCAATGGAAGAGTCTTTGATTAGAGAAACCATTTATTTTTGGAACCTATCCCATTAGTATTTTAGTTTAGGTAAGTGTGATATTGCATTGACTCTAAAGGAATGCATGTCTTTGTGAGGATTAAAACTAGCAAAGCCTTATAAGCTATACATAAATAAAAAGAAACTACTAGTTAAGAAGTTAGGAAGTCTTTTGAGGATATGCAAAAGTGAAGCGGAGAAGGTTATTCATCACTAGGGAAACAATTAGTTACATTACACAACAATCTCTTTTCCCCTATATTAAAGATTAGATAGCAAAAGAGTTAGGAAGGAAAGGGTTAACATTAGCAATATGTGGATTTTTAATATTCTCCAAAGCACAAGACCAACTAGAAGTTTTAGTTAAGGAATTTTTAACAACACATCTTCATGGAGTAAGTTCAATCTCGATAATACTAGTAGAAACCTTGAACTCTCTAGGGCATTGTAAGAGAATCAGAGGAGGACATTTCTTGGGATAAATTTCTTTACTTTCTACTTAGCTCAAAAGCCACCTTAGAATAAATGGGAAAGTGTTCAAGGCTAAGCATCACTCGATATAGACATTTGGTAAGAGAAGTAAAAATAAAAATAGAACCATATACAAGTGGGTGGAAAGTCTATCCAAGCTGACAAAACAATAAGTGCAATGGATGGCCTCCTAAATCTCCTATGAAGTTATCCTATGTAGAATAAGAGATTTTTACTGCATACCCTTACTTGCATTATGGGGAAGTATCAATTACAATGCCAATAAATAAGGGTTAAACAATGTGTACTTGTCCTATGTGAGATGGTTGAAGGAAGTAGATCGATTCACAAGCCACAAACTAAATAGAAAGATTAGATAGGCTTGGGAAGCACATCATCTAATGCTAAAAGGTGGGTGGATAGTGCCACAATTGCATATGTGACTTAAAGAAAGAGCAGAATTCAAGACCTGGTCCTACAAGCATGGTTACCTTTAATTAAAACCTTTCTCATAAAGTTAAAGCAAGTAAAAATTAAACACTTCCAAAAGGAGAAAGAATCTTAGGAAGATGAAAGGTCCATGTGGCAATGAGAAATATTAGTCTTAAAATATGAAGTTTAAATTCAAGAAGAGTTTGCCAAAAAGGCTTAGAAAAAAAAAAGAAAAAAAGAAACACAATCTAAAATTATAAAGATAAAAGACTTCTACATACAAAGGTCAAACCAAAAGGAAAGGTTTAATTAAGAAATGAAAAGGTTAAGAGAAGAAAGTAACTTCTTCATGAAAAAGAATGTGGAAATACACAAAAAGCTAAAAAAAAAATCTAAAACCCTATATGAGTAAAGAAAAAAGGTAAAAAAGTAAAAGAAATGAAGCTGCATTAATAATGATAAGAAGAATAATGCACTTTCAAGTTGAATCAACTAATGAGAATGATAGATCAAGATCTATTGAAAGCTGAACTAGAGAAGGACGAAGTAATTGTTGAAATATGGAGAAATAAAGCTAAAAAGATTTGCTATAGGTGGTGTTAAGACTAGGAAAGATATAAAAAGGCAGTAGATAACTTTGATACCTTCGGAGTGCAAGTGAATTAGCAACTCAAATGGCTGCATGCATGTTTAAAAAAATGTGTAAGCATTAGAATATGCTATAGCACTAACGACCCCTAGATACCGAGACTTTCTTAGATAGTATTTTATTCATGTATCAACAAGTGTAAGATATCTTCAATTATAGACCTAATGACATGCTAATTGTTTCAAAAGAAATTAATAAAGTCTAATTTTTTGCTTGAAAACATGAATTTTTTAGCCAAATATATTTATATTAAAATAAATTAAAATGTTTTAGAAACCTTACAATAAGGAAAGTAAAGAAACACTTGGTCATCAAAGAATATGAAATACATTCCAAAGCTTTACTTCGAGAATATATGGAAGATTATAACATCAAGATGGAAAGAATCAAAGCTACTTAAACTTCGATGGCCCAGGCCTAAACTGAAATGTAAAACCAAATGTTGTAGAACAACATGGACCTCTAGATCTCCATGACTAAGAAGTTTTAAGAGATGATGAAATCCATAGAAGTGCTTGTAAAATGAATGTTCATTGAAAAGGAAATACTAAAGCAAAGAAAAGAGAAAAAGCCTTTTATTTTCTAATTGGCCAGCGCGACTATAATAGGAGATTCAAGGAACGGCTCAATAGTTGATAGGGCAGTTGATCGGGCAGATAATGGTTGCGGATAAAAGAGCAACAATGAGCTCAAGATCACCGGTCCTATCAATTATTCTAGATGCTGAATATTTGGAAGAAGCTGAAAAGCCTATAAGAGCCAGTGATGTAAACTAGAGCTACTTAGACAGGTAGAATTCTTAATAAAGAAAATAGGAGAACTCCAAATGATGAGAGAGCACATGGGGGTTGATGTAGCAAATCTAAGCTTGGTCCCGAGGCTAGTTACTCCCATCAAATTTAGGGTGCTTAAGTTTGATAGGTATGGTGGCACCAAATGACCATGAACATATCTGAGGGTTTATTTACACAAGATGCATGTTTATGAAAATAACTAAATATTACTAATATGCTACTCTTAAGATAGCTTAAAGGAAGAAGTGTTGGATTGGTATACTAACTTGGAGGCATTAAAAATATAAATTTGGAGAGATCTAGTTATCGCTTTCTTAAATCATTATCTATAAAAGGAAGAGTTGGCTCCTAATAGGATAACCCTCTAAAATATAAGCAAGAGGGAATGAAACCTTTAAAGAATATATCCAACGATGGAGAAAAATTATGGCTAAAGTGCAACCCCATCTAATTGAAAGGGTGTTATTTGAGACATTCATTAGGACCTTTAAGGTTCCATGCTACGAGAGGGTGATGATCATGATAGGATAGAGATTCATTGACGTAATGCAAACATGGGAGTTTATTGAAAATACTATAAGAATAGTAAGGCTAGAAAGTCATACCTGACAAAAGAAAACCACCTTGAAAAAAAAAAGGAAAGGGAAGCCAACTTTATCTCTAAAACCTTTCGATTTAATGTATCAAGCCTCCCAAAAGAATGTAACTACTGTAAACAATGAATTTACACAATAAAGATTGTAAAGAGAAAAAGAAACGTTAGACCTATATCCTGCTCATACTCAAAATTATTCTTATAACCTTTGGAGTAGAAGCTGAATCACTCTATTATTTGTAAAGCCATTTCAGCCTCCATAACCGAAATGCTATGATATAAATGCCACATGCAAGTATCACAATAAGACACTGGGCATGATATAGAAAATTTTGTAGTAACCAAATACAAAGTTCAAATATTAGTAGATAATGAAGTCTTGGGGTTTGAAGATGCTAATTGTCCCAATATGGCTAGTAATCTATTGCCCGCACACGTAAATCATCATATAGATTTGATAGATATGGGCAATGATATTTAAGAAATAAGAACAGTTGAAGTACTAAACCGTTCATATTTAAGGTAAAATATCTACAGCTCCATTCATAATAATGAAAAAGCTGAAAGTAATCATCAAGGTGTTGGCCTCTTTTTCATATAAAGATGATCATGCTATACCATGAAGATACAACATTACAGTTTAAGGAAGTGAGATAAAAAATATAGTTGGATGTAGTCATATGATTAGGAGCAAAAAATGCCATGGGCCAGTTGATGCAATTAATAAGCTCATTGAACCCAAGAAAAAAGCAACCAAGGTACAGGCTATGGCAAAAACTAAGTTAGAGATAGAAAAAGAAACTCCTCAACTAGTAATAGAGAAAAAAGCTATGGAGTTCCTTAAATAAATCAAGTATAGTGAATACGACATGATCGATAAATTGAACAAGATACCAACTAAGATTTTGTTGATGTCACTAATCTTAAATTCCAAACCTCATAGGAAAGCATTGATGAAGGTGCTAAAAAAACCTATGCACTGCACCGAATTCCTGTAGACCAAATGGTGAATCTTTTGCTGCACATCACAACACATAATTTGATATCTTTCACTGATGATAAGATACCTCCAAATGGATAAAGATCTACAAAGGCACTATATATCTCCACTAAATATATAGGGATCTCCATACCTAAGGTGTTGATTGATAATGAGTCTTCTTTAAATGTGATTCCTTAATGCATATAGGATAGGCTCCTAATAAATATTAATCATCTAAAGAAGAATTCTATAACAATAAGGGTATTTGATAAAGCAAGCAGCCTAATTCAATGAGTGATCAACCAAACCTAAAAGTAGGCTCGATTTGTTATTTGATAGAATTTTAAGTGATGGATATATTTTCATCATACAATATTCTGATAGGGAGATCTTGGATGCCCTTGATAGGGGTAATTCCTTCCATTCTACACTAGGAAGTTAAAATGATTATGGAAAAGCATTTATTATACATCTTAGTTGCATTAATCTCAGAAGAACATCCTTACATTAAGGCACCAGATCGAGATGAGTCCTTCTTCTAGACATATGAGTTTGTAAATGCTATTGAATGCATCGGGCTTAGTAATCAAAATTATCAGACAATATGATCTTTTAGCTAAAGGAATCTTGGTAAGAGGTTGCCAGACAAGAAAAGGATTGGGTAGAAAACTATAGGGAATAGCCTGAGCTCTAGAAGTCATAAAAAATAAAAACTAGTTGGGCTTAAGCTATCAGCCAGTGAAGGCTGACAAAAAGAGAATAGAGAGGAAAAAAAAAGACAAAAAAAAAGTAAAGGGGAAGAAATGGATCTGATTGACTATGACCAACCGCTCCATTAAATTTTTCACATCAACAGGTTTTTATTGCAAATCAATCTATGATGATGGATTTGACTATAGATGATAGCTTAACCAATTTGTTCTTAGAATAGACAAAAAGAGAAAAAAAGGAAAATCATTCTTAACATGGATGTTAATTTGTATATAATAAATACATCGAGGATAATTATAAAAATATACTCAATTACTTCATGCATCTTTCCTTAGTATCAATAGAATTTCTTGTTTCACTCCACCTTTGTTCTTACTTCTTCCTATATATATATATATATTACTTCAAGAGAAAAAGGCATGCTTTTGTCCATAGATTTTGAAAATGAAAACTTTAATCATCGATAACTTTGAAATTTTTTTAAGGATAACTCTTAGTTTGAAGAAATGGAGAAAAAGGACTCTAGGATACCTAAAAAATCCTTTAGTAAATAAAGCAAGAAGGAAAACAAATAAGCCTTCATAAAGAAGAAACAAATATAATTAATCAAGGAATGAAGGAAGATAAAAAAGAAGTCAAAATTGGTGCTAAGATGATTCAAGAGGTAAAAGCTAAATTAATTAGGTTGTTGCAAGAATACACTGATATGTTTGCATGGTCTTACAAAGATAAGCTAGGGCTTGATAGAAATATTGTAGAGCATAAATTACCATTAAAATCAGAACGCATAACGATCAAGTAAAAACTCAATAGAATGAAACCTGATGTGTTGATGAAAATGGTGCAGAAGAATCCTTATGAAAGCACAACATGAGGAAGGTAAATGGATCAAGGCATGAATAGTTGAATATGATAAATGAATAGAGTTTAAGGGCTATCTGCCATGGTAATTCTATGAAATAGAATCGAAAGAGCATAAAACAAGAAAGTGAATCCTAGAAAATTTAAAGAACAAAGAATTAGTGTTGAAGCACATACTTAAGAACATAATAAATGTAAGGAGTAAATGGGGACCTAACCAGTACCTCTTAAGCGGTGCTTTGATTTTGCAAGAAATGGATGGACAAGAATTGCTAAGCCCTATACATTCAGATATCGTTAAGAAGTATTATGGTTGAAAGCATATCTAATGAAGATTAAAAGAAGGTCTTCAGTCTTTCAAATTAGATAAGTCTACTATATTAGTGTAATCATTGTTAAGAAGAAATGGACCAAGTTGGTGCCAAGTAGTAAGGAAGTGAACCTTTATTTCAAAAAAGGGTATTTATAGGTGTAGTCTTGGTAGTAATAGCAGGTGCATGCCTTGATTTAAGATACGTAAACACATGGTTCTTGTATCGTGCATTTTTTTCCTTAAATTTAGAATGTTTTAGGCAACCTCTAAAAATTTGCAGAATTTTTCCAAACATGTGTGTTTTTATGTTTTGCTATTTATCTCAATTACTTAGGGTAGATTTGGATCTCTTCAAGTTAGGATTCCTTTTAGGTTGGGATCTTAGTTTCATGAATGACCTGATGAGTGATTAAGGATTTACCCAGGTTGGAGAAGATACAAGTTAGGCAAAAAATAATCAGTCCAAATGAACATTAGGAAAACCATGTCTTGAGTGCTAATCAGCTTTTTTCACTAAGTTGCTTTGAAAGTCTTTTTTGACACATTTATTATATAAGTGCAACTCATGATTTGTCTCTTTTGACACATTTTATGTGTTGCACTTTGGTTTTCTAGAAGAATAATTGTTTTATTTAAAAAGGGTTTTAGAAAAGTTTTGTTCTCTCTTTAGTCTACTATGAAAGCCTCGAGATCTTTTCCTAGCAAATCCGTAGTTCTTCCATTTTTGTCTTCAAAGTTCATCATTTTAGGTGAGTCCTTCACTCTTTTCTCTTTGTTTTTCAGTGCTAGGAAAATGACCAAAAACTTGAGGTTTCTTATACCTTCGAGAATCTAGAATGGGTTAAGAGTAATTTCCCCATCCTTAGATTCTTAGAGCTCAAAATCCCCTTTCCTTTTGAACGGCCATGGAGCTATCATGAAAGCTGGGTCATGATCTTTAAAGATAACCTCAAGGGTGTAAATAGCTTTAGGGACCACATTAACGATAGCCCTTAGCAATAGGGACTGGTCCTTAGGGTTATCCCAAAAAGGAAGGAGTTTAGATCTGGTCTAAGTGACAATTCACTACTGTAAACAAGGGTAAAATGGTGGTTGTAACTCTTCCAGCCATCAAGGGGATAGTGGGGAGAAAAGGAGCCATCCTAGGGATCGGGGTGCCATGGGTGTGCCACAACTTGTCCCTCTTAATGAGAAATTTATCCCTAATTGGGATGTACCTGCTGATGGTCTCTAAATCATCCTAGCTTGGTTCAAGAGTGATTGTTCCATGATATTCTCCTTTAGGACCTGAAGAAGCTAGAGGGGGAAAACAATAACATCTTTATCAGAAACACGATCATGTGTTTTGGGAGGGAAGTAATAATTTGCTTGATTCTATTTCCATTAAAAAAAAATTCCAATAGATTCCTCATGAGTGTTTGCACTTTTTTGTTTTTGCAGCTTGCCAAGAGGATGGCTGCATTTGTAAACAAGTACCACCATACTGCGTTTGTAAAGAAGGCTTACACTGCCAAAGAATCCACCAACAATGCTGTAACTAAAGTACATGTCTATGCAGTTGAGGCTAAAAGGTTAAAAAGTTTACTTGCTAAGATTGAGGCTGACATGGACAGTATGAAGACTATATTAGCCTAGGTTCAAACCAATGTGGAGGTAAGGATAGGCTATGGCAAAAATGAGCTTATCCTTCAACATTTGGATGATTTATGAGTAACTCGAGAAGAAACTCGATCTCGAACTATAGATGAATTTCAGATGACATAGGCTTACTGCACCAAGATCGAGGCACAAGCCTCCCACTTGTATTGAACTATCAAGATGCATACAATTAAAGAGGTTTAAGGTAAATATCTCGGCCTTAACCTTTGCTAAGTGCAGGTGGCTCCTCCCATAAATGTTTGCTCAATTCATTTTGAAGACCTAGATGTCACTTTGACTGATGAAAAGGTAGCAAATAGATCAACTAAAAAAAGGTCATTTGTACCTATGTTGAAGGCTTCAACTCTCAAAGCTAGTATAGTGCTCGATGTAGCTATAATTGAAGCCAACTTAAAGTTGGAATTGTAACCTTTTCCTTTTTGCTTTTTTGTTGAATATACAAACTCTTTTATTTTTCAAGTAATTAAAATTTCTTTTTTAGATGGTTTTGACTAATACTTAGAATAGCTAGAGTGATCATCACTAAAATAATAACTTGTTAACTTTCTAATCATAACTCTAATAATGAATGCCTTAACTCAATTTTGAATGAGAGAGGCCTAATAAAGTAATAATACCTAAGTCGGGCTTGGTCTCGAACTACCTAAGGCTTTGATTCGACTAATAAAAAGGAGATCCATGAATCATTTAGACCAAGAATCTTGATGCGAATGACCTAAAGAATTGAGCTTAACTTCACTGCATAAATCCCTGATGTGAGATCTACCTTTAAACCTAATGAAGCAAAAGCTGATGTATCTGCTGAATCAAAAATTCATAAGGGCACTCTCGATGAGACAAGGTGAACATCGATGATGTATATGATCTACATTTATGAATGCTAATGAGTCATCTATAATATGAACCTCGATGAGTCATCTATGTCATAAACCCTGATAAAGACTCCTAGTCTTACATAGTGTAAGAGTCTTGACTGAAGTCTGATGATAAATTATAGTAAATCTTGATCTTAAGCTTTTAGACCGAAGAATAACTTTTTGATAAAGTCAATTTCCTCAGGGACAAAATTAAGTGTTAACCTATATTAAAGTAATCAAAAACTCATTATCAATTATTTCCAAGACAGTCTTAAGAATGAGGTATTAAAATGGTACATTAATCTAAAATACATTAAGATCTAGACATGAAGGACTTAGCTAGTGCATTCTTACTCCACTATAAGCACATCGAGGGACTAAGCCCTAATAGGGTAACACTGTAGAATATGAGTAGGAAACTTAATGAAAAATTCAAAAGAGTATGCCACCTAATCAAAAGAAATGATTGCTCATGTCCAACCATCATTGATCGACATAGAATTCTCCAAAACTTTCCAAGGAACCTTAAAGTTGCCACTTTGTAAGCATTTGGTTATGATGGTTGGAAAAAAATTCATATGAAACATGCAAAAGAGAAAGTTCATAAAGAGTGCACTAAAAACCAAGAAACTATAAGATCTGATGATGATGAAGGTTCTTATCATGAAAAAAAAAAAAGGAAGGAAACTCCCTTCCATTGATAACAAATAACATTCTCGAGCTATTACTAGTCATATCTAGCTTAAAACACTATGAAAGAGGTTCTTCCACTTTTCCCTCTACCATAAGGATAGGCCTAACATAAGCCTATTTCGATAACCCATCGCAACAGCAAAGAAAACAAAGGCCCCAATCTGGCCTATTCCTATCCTTTGTAATGAACTTTACCCATAACCACTAGAGTAGAAACTAATAGCTCCCATTATTAAGGCCTTTACCACCCTTATTCCCTAAGTGGTATAATCTTACCACTTGTGTATACCATTATCTAATGATAAAGC
The DNA here is from genome assembly GCA_021397835.1 of Moringa oleifera. NCBI lineage: Eukaryota > Viridiplantae > Streptophyta > Magnoliopsida > Brassicales > Moringaceae > Moringa > Moringa oleifera. The sequence goes on along the minus strand of JAJFZO010000034.1, from coordinate 8,940,140 downwards.
ATAACACTAACAATTTCCTTTCCTTTAAATACAAAGCAAAATCTCTTATGGACAATGGCATTTTGTCATTTGAAACAAAAAAATGCCTTAACATTGTAAACAACTCCCTCTTGGTCCATCAAATGAACACTTTAGAGATGATCAAAGACACAAAAGAGACTATAGTAATGATAAGCCATAGATCATTTATGATAAAAATCATAGGCCCTTACAATAAAACAATCTTAGTAAGATAGAAAAAGAGAGAATTCAAGCCAAAAGGCCTAAAGTTATGATAAAGTATTCCTGATCTTTTCCCTTTAAATCAAATCGTGCGGTCCTGTGGAACTACTAGACCAATACTCCTAATTAAGAGGTGAAGAATATTTTAGGACCAACCTACATGACAAAATGTGGGAGATGTTATGGTCCCATTGAGACCAACAAAGACACGATTGTGAAAGCAAAGACACTACTGTGAAGGTAAAAGAGATAACAAAGAAAGGAAAGGCTTTTGAGAAAGCTAAAAAAGATAAAGAAATGATCCAACCAGTAACGAAAGAAAATGCCATGGAATTCCTAAAATTTATCAAGCATAGTGAATACAACATCATAGATTAATTGCAGAACATGCTTGCCAAAATATCGATCATGGCGTTAATTCTAAAAATGGAGGCACATAAACAAACCTCATTTGAAGTGCTGAAGAATGCCAATGTGCCCCTAAAGATCTCCTCAAATAAGATGATAGATCTATGCAACCACATCACAGGCCATAAATTCATTACATTTTTTGATTATGAATCATGGCTAGAAGGCAAAAGGTCAACAAAAATTCTCTTTAAATAGCAAATTTTTGCCATAATGTCTCTCCATTAAATTTGGATGATCAAATAAAGGTACTTATATATAAAACAAAATAAAGGGCAAAAATGTAAAAGGTAAAAACCTACTTGAAGCTAAGCTAATCCTAAAAAAGGCTTAACCTATAAGAACTAGGTGTTACCCTTGGAAGTTTCTAAATAGAGACTTATAACTTCTAAGATGGCTTTGAATGATGATTAGGCTCAGAAAATGAGGTTGAACTAATTTGTAAGATCAGGCTTAGCTAGTGAAAATGCTCTAAAAAAGGTTTAGTTAAACCTTGAAGTATATTTCACTGCAAGAAAAATTATTTTTAATGACAGTATTTTATGACGGTCTTTTATGAACGTCATTAAAAAATTGAATACATAATGGTTTGAAAAGATCGTCATAAAAAACGTAATATACATGACAATTTTGAGGGACCATCATAAAAAATCTGTAATTAGAAAAACAAAGTTTGTGATGGAGACTCGAACCTAATCTCCCTTGGAGAGATTGATAAATATCATTGCCATCTAGCCAAAGCAAAAGATATGGCATTTTTTGGATAGATTGATATTTAATTTAAATACTTGATTGAAAATGCAAACCAATAAACTCGAACCTAAGTCCTGCTAAACCTTATTTCAGGCATACAACCATTTGCTCCATAGTTGGTTTGCTATGTTGTTTGTTTAATAAAACATATGTTTGAATTATTTTGAGAAAAAGCTTGGGGGCCGACTTGAACCCAGGCTCTCTTAATCAATTTTATGAGACTTTACCACTTGGTCAACTGGCATCTTATGTAATGATTTTGACAGTAATAAATAGTATACAAAATATATTGTAAATATCTAGAAAGCTCTTCACCCACACAGTGGCAGTGGTGTTCTTTATTCTCCTTAGAAAATACCCGAAAATACCAATGTTTGAAACAAAGATTTCTATCTTTCAACATCATATAATCGATGGAAAGCTTCATTCTTTCAAGAAATTTTGTGAAATAGGCTTTGTGCACTATCAGATGATACCATTAAAGCAAAAAAATAGCATGTAAAACTAATCAAACCTTCATCTTACATTGTTACAGAGAGAGAGAAAGATTTTTTTATTGATTCTTTTCTTACTTAGTTTTGTTCTAAAATTTTCTTCTCTTGTCATTATGCATTTTTGGATGATACCCATGTTTGTTACCCTTGTGATACTGGAAATTGTAAGTAAATGAAGGGAGAAATTGTAAGCCATGGCTGGGGCTGCCAAGTTTCTCCTAATGGCGTAATAAAGCCACACCCAAGTGTGTACCATGCATCTATTTGTGAAAAAGTAAAACCTAACATAGACAAACTAACTCTCTTTCTTTCTCTCTATGTATATGTATTTAGTAGCTTAGACAGCCTTAGGTACCGCCTTCATAGGCTGTATTTTCTCATCCCTGTAGGTAGGAAAGCTTGTTGTCAAAGCATGCTTGCTTGTTCTTGGACCAAAATTTTAGATTATAAATGTTAGTTGGCTGGCAATTCGGACACTTAATTCCTTCTCATCTAAGGTGTCTTTGTGCTATTCAAAGTTCTCGTCCATATTTATGTGTTGATAATTGAATCCTAGGTTGATAATTGAATCCTGGTGGGCTGGCTAGGTTTGCTCTTTTCGGAGAATCATCACACATGTGAGCTTGAAAAAGGAGCTGCCACTTGACTAACCTCGCCACATGGAAGACAAAAGCACCAATATTCTATCATTTTGTTGCATATGGGTGCCATAATATAGGATTGCCATTTAGTACATGAATTGAATCCTTGAGAGAAACCAATAATAAAGAATAATCATTGAGAGAAAAAGTTTATTGATACTCTGATACTTCGATTAAAGTGAAACTTTTTAAGTATTTTTCTGTGCTAGTAATAAAGGTTTTTTTCTCACAGATGATATGATTCATCATGCAGGATAATTGCTGTGATAGTCAATTGCTCGTTTGAAGGAAAGGAAAGCTTGTTACATATTAATAGAACTTGAAAGAAAAGTCAAAACCCTTCAGATAGAAGCCATTTTTTTGCACAGATAACATCGTTCTAGGTTGGTAATTTCTTAGTAATCTACTAATGTACCATGTGTTTAGAAGAAATAGTCTTCACTTTGCTTGAGGCCTTTCAGTCTAGTAGGCACCTTGTTTTTTATCTTATTTTTACAATAACATTATTTTACATGATATGTATTACATACTTAAAGTGGGTATAAATGATGAAATCAGTGAGGATAATGTTAACTATATACTATCCAATTATGATGGAACTTGGATTGATGAAGCTTACAAGTAAACTTTTTAACTGAAGGCAAAAAGGTTTGATTGTTTTTCTTTTTCTTTTATGACAGTATTATTATAGGATGAGTTAATGGAGTAGTCAGAAGTTGGCACCATTACATTCTCAGGCAGTGATGACATTTTAAGCAAAGCTCTTGGTACTAATGAGCATAGGGGTCGAATTAGAGGAGTTGGAAAGCTTATCACTTCTTCGGTCTTTTTTTCTACTCCTAATAAGGTAGCATATCTAGAAGCTTGCTTGACTGAGGTAGAGCAAAAACTGTTGTTGTTGACTTAAGGAAGCACTGATACACATTCACGTGTTGTACAACTTGAAGGTCATAGCTCCAATAAGATACAAAAACTCGATTCACCAATGCCTATGAAGGATTTTTGCGATGCTTTTGATGAAGATTTAAAGATGAAGGTATTTACTTATTTATTTAATGCTATAGACATTGTTTTTACTATTAATTATTATTAATAATGTTATTTTTTTGTGAATAGGATGTTATATGTAAATTAGCAGTGGATACACTAGAAAATGTTATTGCAATGGGCACTGTTATTGATGGTTCTTCTGCCAATTTTGTGATTTTTGTTGATCAAATATTCAGTCAAGATGCTCGATTACCTATTGAAAATGAGGATGAATATCTTATATTTGTTAAAGATGCATTGGGTCATCATGTAAGTTGGCCTAAAGACTTAGTTTCTACTCATATTGTTATGGAGGTATGACATAATTTTAGTTGTGGTATATTGTTTTTGTTTCTTTTCATATTAAAATTATTTGATTTTTAAAATTTATTATTGTCACATGTTTGGAGACAAAGGAAAAGGAAATCAGTAAAAAAATGGGATCCATTTCTGAGGAAGCTCTAGAGCAGTTCGCAAAAGCAGCTTATCCATTGATGATTAACATGCGAAATGAAGTTAGAGTAAGATTTGATGATGATGTTTTTTGCTGTCCATTTTATTACTATATTGGCTCAAAAGATTGCTCTATCATGATTGATAAAAAAGAATTGGGAGGAACTAGCATTTGTCTATATATCAGGTGAGACAAAATTTCAATGTTAGTTTATTTCAATATCTATATTTATAAGATTTAACTTTCAATTTGTTTACTTTCAGATATCTACATGCTAATTTGAAGGATACAAAAAAGTTGAAACAATTTGGCTTCATCAACCCTGTAATTGTCTCACTATCTAATAGACAAAACAATGAAAGTAGGTTAAAAGATAGAACATGATGTATTGTTGAGTAGTTGGAAAAAGAACATTCAAACCAAATTCTTTTCATGCCTTACAATCCAAAGTAAGAAATTTCTATCTTAATTGCTTTACCAAGACATATCTCATTTGGCTATTTATCATCTTTCGTTTTTCTTATTACGAATAGATTTCATTGGGAATTAGTGGTTATTGATATGGCATCATGAATAGTGTATCATTTGGATTCTTTGGGTCATGAAGTAGGACCTGACCTTAAAAAAATTGTGACCATGTGAGTACAAGTTTTACTTTATGTCTTTTGTTTATTGATTTCATTATTACTTCTAAATACTACATATTTTCAAATGTTTATTGGTTAATGATACAGGGGTTTTCAAATGTTTCATGTGAGATCAAATATTACATGGCAACGAATTCAAGTGAGTTCATTTTGTTTTTTCATTATTAATAATATTAAAAATAATATGTGTTAATGATTATATTTTTACTTGTACAGGCACCGATTCAAAGAGGTGGTATAGAATGTGGCTATTTTGTACTTCGATTTATGAAGAAAATAATTGAAGATCCGAAAATTCTTTATGAGAATGTCAAATTATTTATTTTATTTAAATATTAAATATTTTATATTTATAAATAATATCAAATTGATTATGTTATCTTCATTTGTGTTTTAATCTTAAAGTTCAATTGTAAGGATACATACAGTAATGAAGAAATTGATGAAATACGTGGTGAATGGGCTATGCATGTACAACAGTTACTATCATAGCCAGGTATGTAATCCTTGTTAGCTCATTAATAGTGTATTTTAATTGTGTGTTGTTTGTCTTGGTTAAATTCAAATATGATGAACTAATTCTATTCATTGAACACTCTACTCATTCTATTCATTAAGCCATCTACTAATTCTGTTGAGTTCTTTGTCAATTCTATTGAGAATTCTGTAAATGTCATCTTTAAGCAGCTGGGAAAGCAAAAAATAAGGAAAAGTATTCAAGCATGCATATGAAATAAATATGTTCATAATCAGTTAATTTTCACACTTACTGTTGCATTACAAGAAGTTACATTTTTGATGCCTAGATGTAGGGAATTACAATAGAAAAATTGCATATTATGATTAATATATACCTTATAAGTTACAAGAAGTTATATATTTGACATCTAGATGCATTCCCAACCTTTTATTATATTTGATTTTCAAGCTTTATTACAATTGCTTATTTATTTTGATATGTAAATTAATTATATGGTAAATAGAGCTTATATAATAATGTATCTTTTCTATAACTATTGCAGGAGTGACACATCTAATGTACTAGGTATTTTTTGATGTAATGGTAGAACGGAACAGTGAAAATGACAATTGCGTAATTTAATTTGTAGATATTTTGTTTATTTTTGATACTTAATATTATTTTATTTTGTAAAATGATAATAGTTGTAGTTATAAATATATGTAATTTTTTTTGTTTGACATTTTTGTATTGTTTAACTATAATTGCAAAAAAAAATGATAAATATTAATTAATTTACAAAAATTATAAAAAAAATTTGTGATTAATTAATAAAAAATATATAATAAAACATAAACATTTTTTTATGACGGTATAAAAACCGTCATAAAAAGTACATAATTAAATTTTTTTTAATGACGGTCACAAAGACCGTCATGATATCATAAATATATTTTATGACGGTCTGTGATGGATCGTCATAAGTTTTTTATGATGGTCAATTACAGACCGTCATTAATATTCTAACCTTTTAATGACGGTTAAAAACCGTAAAGAATTTAGGTCTTTTAGACCGTTATAAAGTTTTTATGACATCGTTTATAATGACAGTTTTCTGATCGTCATAAAAAGCTTTATATGATGGACATTGCCCCTCATAAAAGATTTTTTTTCTTGTAGTGTTTCTAGGTTCAAATTAAGGTCAAAAACATCAATATGATGGTTTTAGGCACAAAGAAGAGTCGAAAGCCAAATTTGAAATTTTTTGCAGTGGCTAGAGTTAACTTAATCTTGTATTTAACAAAAGGTTCAACCAGGGCCTAAAAAATCTTCCTAGGTTCAAATTAGATCTAAACTTCCATTCAAATAATTAGGAAGTGAAAGGCACAAATGTTAGAAAAGTTTGATATATCTTGAGAATCCATTCAAAGCAAAGTCACTTTATATGCTTCCATGGTAAATTTTGAGAGGCAGTCCTCACTTTTAAACACAATCTTCAAGAATGGCATGCCAAAAAAAAAAAAATCTTTATCTTTTATAATATGGAACAACCAATTTGCATCTTTATAATACCATATCCATAGGGGTAATAGAGTTGTGTGTCCACTTTGCTTTATTTGGGCTTTATTTGCCTAAACAAGAAAGCAATGACACTATACCATTTAGATATTCCATTCAAAGAAATGAAGACAGATAATTAAACATATTCTTACCTCTTACTCCCAGTTGTAGTAGACTTTAATGATAAAGAATGAGGGATTTTTTTTATAGTCCCTCGTATAAGGGTATTTGTGCAAATAACTAACATTAATAATGTATATGTTTTTAGCACTTTTTAGATACTTTAAGACAAAATTTCCCTTTATCCAACATGTGCAATTACTTACTTGTCCAAATATAGAATCCCAAAAGTCAAATATCTCAAATGTCTCTCTTTTCCTCTCTTCTAACTATGGCGTTAAACTTCATCGCTTAGCTTCGTCCCTCTGCATTCGGTGTTTGTTCATTTCTTCATTTTCATTGTAAACTGACCTTTGAAGAATATCCGCAAGTTACTGAGTCACTAAGAAATCAATAGCGGTATGGTTTCAAATAATATTTTCAGCTCAAATTCTTCATTCCTTCCTGTGGAATACCCACGAATGAAATCATCCCCTTATGTTGTTGTGCATTTTTAATTTTTCTTTTGATACATTAAAATCAAAAAATTAGTTTAGGTATATTACCTACTCATTCTTTGGTGTCTATGTGCACCCATTTCTTGCTTTGGGTGCATCTATGTGCATCGGTTCGCTACATTCATACCATGTTAGGTCAAAACGTAACTAATTTTGGAAATTGTACCTAATTTGATAAATCATACCAAGTTTTAGAGATCATACCAATTAATCGAACTTAGTTTTTGAAATCGTATACTATTTGCTCGAATTTTGACATGTTTTTTTGGCCAATTATAGATGGCAACCAGCTCTACTTCTCATAAGCCATATGTGATCCCCAAAAAGTCCTGAAAAATTGGGAAGATAATGAAACACTGTGACAATGATATCATCCCCACTTTGAAAAAAATTTTAGATGACTCTCAGAAGGAGAAGTTTGAAAGGACCTGTCTGGGGCATTTCTTACATGTGCACATAGATTTTAACTTCTTTGGGATTATTGTCCATAATCTTCTACTTCGAGAGCAACAGAATCGCGAGGATGAAATGTGGTTCAGACTTGGGCAGAATGAAGTTCGTTTTAGAAAAGTGGAATATTGCCTAATCATTGGCTTGAAGTTTGGTGAACTACCGGACACAGACAACATTGCAGCTAATCCATCTGGTATCCTTGCTAAATACTTCGGGAGGAGGGATAAGGCCAGTGGTAGTTATATTAAGACCAAGCTGCTAGAAGAGGAGTTTGAGGAGGAAGATGACAAGGTGAAGCTAGGGTTGCTGTATCTATTAAATGGCTTCATCATAGGCCATGACGAGTGCCAACATGTCTCCAAGTGACAATTTAATCTGGTAGACAATGTTGAAGCCTTTAATAGCTTTCCATGGGGCACATGGTCCACTGCAACTCCTTGGTGCATTTCAAGAAGGCAGTTGCGAATTGAGCAATGGATGCTGGTTGAATGAAATACAATGCCTATGGCTTCACATGGGCACTACAAGTAAGGATCGAACCTTTATTAATTTTCAGTTTTTTTAGTTTCAATGGATTCAATTTTATCTTCATGATGCATAACTTGATTTCCTTTTTCCATAGATTTTTGCCTCCGAAGTGATTCCTACTACCAACATGCATGGTAGTAGGTTGTCAAGCTTTAGCCTACCATTGTCGTGAATTTGCCGATAGAGGTTACATTGAAAGCCACATAACGCAGATTACAAGAAGATCTTCACAGACACTGTAAGTAATGTCACATCTTCATTTCATACATATATTACCTATATCGCATCTATATTTCATTTCATACCTCCATTCTCAAATTCGTACCTCCATTATCAATTTCGTGTGTTTATTTCGTACCTCAATTTTCAATTTCGTGTCAACACTTTCATTTTGTACCAACATTATCAATTTTATATCTTTATTTTCATTTCGTACCTCTATTCTCAATTTCATGTCTTCATTTCATACCAATATTCTCCATTTCATTTCTTCATTTTCATTTCGTACTGAAGTTCTCAATTTCGTGTTTTTATTGCGTACCAACATTCTCAACTTCGTGTCTTAATTTCGTACCAACATTCTCAATTTCGTGTTTGCATTTCCATTTCGAGGCTACATTCTTCATTTCGTACCTATATTTTGAATTTTGCATCCACATTTCATTTCGTACTGATATTCTGAATTTTGCATCTATATTTTTCATTTCATATCTTCTTTCCTAAAGGACTATCCTTACTATCATTTCATATTTTCAGATGAGGGCTAAGCTAAAATTAGATCCAACAACTGCTGAGTGCCAAGCCCCTTACTATGTTGGAGTTGAAGATACTATCGTCCCGTTGCAGCGACTTACTCAGGCCAATGTGCCTGCTACACGATCGAGTGGCGACGACACAATTGAGGGTCCCATCTAGAAGAACTCTACAAATTTGCCATCTTCTTTGCGAAAGCAATACAAGGTATGTACTCTTCATATATTATATGAGTTTTGTTCTTGCATTTTATAATCAACAACTTCTGTTACTTGCAACGACGAGTTGGTTTTCTTCTTGTCAAGCGGCAGAGGGATGATGAATCTGATGAAGTCGCTAGTGGTAAAAGAGAGTTAGTTGGGTAAAGGAGGATGAATAGGAGGTGTAGGAGGATGACGTTGAGAGAGAGGCACCTGGTGCTGAAAGGACTGTAGAGGATTCAGATGTTTATCGTCGCCTCACTACTATGGAAGCAAAATTAGATCTCCTCGAGGCGAAGGTAAACCAAATGGATTCTCAAAATGAAAGATGCCATTAGGAGCAAACGACTCTCTTGAAATCCATCCGGTTCTCTTTACAAGGATTTGGATATGGTGGCCAAGATTCTTACCGCACAATGTTTGATCCAGTTCCTAATGATGTAAGTAATTTGTATTTATGTTGTATCATAATGTCAGATTTTATGCAACTTATGACATGAAAATGACGTTTGTAATTGTTTTCCTTTCTCTAAGGTGTTAATGCAGGCTCCACACCACGTAATTCCATTGTTAAGGAATCTGGGAAATCTAAAGACTCCACCACGGAGGTGTTGGCTCCTGTATGGTAGTTGCATGAACAAGAAGCCACTGCAGGGCCAGTTGCCGAGGAAATGGCTGCTGGAGCAGGCCCATGCAATGAGAAACTAGGGGACTTAGCTATTATCCTAGTTGAGGCAATCGACAGTGTGCTACTAATTATAAACGACTTGTAAACGGTCAAGACAATTGTGTAGCCCATATGTTGACCTTAATCGTGGGACTAATAAACCAAGTACCTTCATATGGTGAGTGCAAAGTCCAAATTCAATGACAAAATCCTCATTATATTTAACGAGTTCATGAATGGTTAATCATAGTAAGTTATTTATTTTTGAGGAACCATTATATTGAATTATAAATGTTTTTTACTTTTTTCTCACACATTTTATCGATAGCTGCGATGTAGGTATTGGTCATTTAGTTAGTGTGGAGTGGTTCAAAGTTTTTAAAAACAATGAGGAGTGGGTTGATGACTCGGTAAGTTGGTCATTTTACACTGTTCTCTACATTCATACTTAGAATTAACATTCGTGCCTTCATTTCGTATAGTGATTTAGTAGTATATCATTGTTTTCTGTGTCTCACCCAGTATGTTGAAGCATATCTGAATCTCCTTCGAAGAAGGCAGAGGGAGCTTCCTGAACAATATGCACAAGATGTCAACATCTGTGATCCATGGCTCTATGTAAGTTTATTGTTCATTAAGTATCTGAATGATTTTCTATTATTATATTTTTTATTGACTTTGTTTTATTCAAATTTGTAGATAACTTTTTTTACATTTACAGTGAATATCAAAGGGATCTAGATGCTGATTATCCACCCCCACACGCTAATTTTGAAGCACATAAATGGGAACCAGACTTCTTAGATCGTGTGAGAGGCAAATTTTGTTCTTAGTGTCCAGCTTGGCACACTGTGAATAAGGTGATAAATCTTTTCATTTTCTTTAACTATATTATTGCAATATTACGTAAACTCATTATTGACATGTAAATAGTATTCTTTAATGTAGCTGATGGTTCCATGCCATGTTGGGGGATCTCAGTGGCTGCTAGTTGTGGTAGATTTGCAGAAATTTTCATTAGGAATTTTTGACTTTTCCCGGCAAGAAATACCAACTGAGGTGCGTATTTGGCAACAAAACCCACTAAGATTTATGCTACCCAGTTATATGGCTAGCGGGGGATATTTCAAGCAAAAACTAAATATCAAAAAGCTGAATATTCCACTCTCATGCACATTAGAGTGAAAGACGAAAGTCCCCCAGCAGAGAAAAAGGTAAGTCTTTTTTTTAACAAGTTATTATTATTGTCATTATCTAAAAATTTTTGTTTAATATCTATTTTTTTAATTATGTTTCTCTTTTTTCTACAATGGCGATTGCGGAGCTCACATGCTGTATGTCATAGAGCACTTACTCCTTAACAAGCGATTAAAGTATAGAGACAAAGATATGCCAAAGATATGAAACCACATGGCAATATATATATTTGCTAATTCAACTGTAAATAATAATTGATAATTTTTTATTTTTTATTTTTTATACAATGTATTATTTATATATATAGATTTGAAAATTGTATATATTGTTCTTTTTGTTAATAAAAATAAAATTTGTTATATTGTTTGTCTGACCATCTAACTCATAAAAGTGGTTAAAATTTACTGTTGTGAATTAAAAGTACGAAATCAATCAATGTATGATTTACTATTAAAGGTGCAAATTGACTGCACGATTCACTATTGAAAGTGCGAATAAAGACACGAATTAAGGGTACGAATTACTATTGAAGCACAAGTTTACTACATGATTTACTATTACAAGGTGCAAAATGAAGGCACGAATTAAAGGTACGATTTATTGTTAAAGGCGCGACTTTAATGCACGATTCACTATTAAAGGTGCAAAATGAAAGCACGAATTAATGATACGATTTACTGTTAAAGGCATGAATTGAATGCACGATTTACTATTTAGGGCACGAAATGCATTGCCAACATTGCCAACATCACATGAATTGACATGCACACGACAATTAAGACCATATAAAAACTTAAAAATCTCAAATTATATACCAATCAATAATAAAAAATAAGTTTAAAATCAACAATATAATCAAAACATTATGATTATCATAAGTTAATTGTGTTATCATTTAGTAAATTTGAATTAGGAGGCATTAGACAAGTTTATGAATTGTGCCCGATTCCACCACAATTACGACATTTACGATGTAACTAATCAGGCATATTAGACGATCAAGAGTGGCTAACTCCATCATAATACTGTGGATTAGAGCATGTCAATCGATTATGTCCATATTGCATGCATCTAAAGCACTTCTTTTGGCACGTCCTCTCCCCACTAGAGGGTATACTTACCGTTATTTGGTGGTAATGCCATAATTTTTCTGACTTCTTCAGATACATTTCAATCAGATTTATCACCAACTGGATATATCGGCTCAACGTATGCTATTACTAGTTGATCCTGTTTATAGTAGTTAGAGCAAAGAGTTATGAAGTCAATGTTATGTTCCATGTAAAAAATACATAATTTATGAACTTAATGTAAGAAATCACAATGAATGATAAGAATATTACCAAGAAAACAATCAATGTCACCTAAAAGTTGCTAGTGTATGTGCACATGACAAAAGATCAACTTGAAACTCCTTACAAGTACAGGTACGTTCAATAAGATTTATAATTACCTCTTTACCCTTGCGACTAACTAAAAATACATTCCAATCAACATTAAAAGTTGTCATTTATAATAAAACTTTTTGTCTCTCAGTCATCAATAAGTGAAGCCATTCTGTTAGTTGTGGCCTTCAAGCCTTTGCTTTCTCGAGTCGATAAAAAAATCAACGTTGTATCATGTCTAGAATAAATTCCAATAGAGCCATCATAAGCAACTCGCAAGCAAATCGAAGACATGAATTCAAGCTCTCGGCTATATTAATGGTCATGAGTTGATATTGTCTTCAAGGATAATACACACGTGACCATTTTCTTGGATCTTCCTTCATGATATATTCGAAAGCTTTAGGGTGATTAGCTTGTAACTCGGTCATTAATTTATCAAATTCAAATTTTTGATATGCCCTAGTCGCTTTATAAAATATCTTATGTATATCTTCTTTCTTGAATTTATTCTCTATATTTTAGGCCATATGCCACAAACATAAACCATGATAAGAATTAGGAAAGACCATTACGATGCCATTTGCAATACTGGCATAACGATCCAATATAATAACCAAGTCCTCAACTGAACCTATAGCTTCTTTCTGTTGTCGTAGGAACCACTCCTATGCTTCATAGTTCTCAAAGTCACCATAACCGAATGCTAATTGATATATTTGTTCATTCCCATTTGTGCACGCTGCTATAAACATTACATCGTGGAACCTTCCTTTTAGGTGAGTAACATCGATAGCAATTACCGGTCTGATTACTAAATGAAACCCCCTCAACGATTGTCCAAGAGCCAAAGGAAATGCTTAAATCAATTAATTCCATCTTCAATGCATATGTGAGCCCTAGTTCCTAGATTAATTGTTTGTAACATGTGGTAGTATGACGACAATTGTTAATATGACTCAATTGGGTCACCATATGTAAGAGTCAATGCATACTCTTTAGCCTTCCATGCTTTACTATATAAAATTTGCATGCCATAGAGTTCTTTCATATCACTCATGATGTCTTTCGGCTTAATGATTCAGCATTACTAAACAACCTTTGAGCCACAATTTTTCCAATAACGGTAGAACTTGCTTGTCGATGCTATCGATGTAACTCTTTAACTGTGCAATTGTGTTAAATCACACCTTCTAATTTAGAAGAATTGCCCTTGTGCAACTCTCACAGCACTAATTTTTCATGCACAATTTCTTTCTCGATAAGCAATCTCAAATAATAATTTGTTAGACCTAGTGACTCTAAATTCAAAGTTCTCAGTTAAAGCATGCATACCTAAAAATCACTTCAGCTCCTTTTTATTTGAAAAAAAAATAACCTCTAGCAAGGTGTCAATTGGAGTTACTGATTCCATAGTAAAAGTTTACACAAGATCGTATAATTCAACACCCAACACACTATATTTTCTGACAACATCATCAATTGAATTATTATGTACTTTTGGGCATGTAACTGGGATATAAGGTGGGACAAGATGTAAGTTCTGATTTGATTTTTAATTGTCGGGTTTTACTTTTGGAATATGTTCATAATGATCTTCACTAGTAGGTTCAGTAGGTTGAGTTTCCATGATTGGGTCTTCACACCCAATATCATAGTCCATTTGCTCATTCAAGTTGTTCTCATCGGTATAGATCTCATCGATATGCTGAGTGTCAAGGGGAGTCTCACTATGAAAGAATGGTTTGATGGCATGAACATCTAATTCAACAGTTGGATTACTCCCAGAACAAGAATTAGAAGGATTGATTCGTCCTTCATATAAACTTTGTCTATTATCAACAAAATTTTTTTTCTACTAAATCAACAATCACACGGGGAACTATGCTATTATTGTACAACATAAACTCAACATCATCTTCATTCACTAACTCAATTTTGATAGTAGTTTTTTCAGAACTTACTTGGTGTGCAGTACAACATCAGTATTAAAGAAATCAGCCTTCACACAAGATTTAACCAAATTCAACAACTGCACATATGTCAAACCCTTTCGAACAACATACCCTTAGTTTTGATAGCTCTGCTAATATACTTAAAACTACCACTGGACTCAGACCACTCACCATTTCAAGTTACAATTATCTTTATTCTGCAATGCCGAAGAAAACATTTCAAATTACCAAGCACGATTACATAAACTTGTTACGATTTTATAAGCACGATTTTATAAACTTGTCATGATTTTATAAGATAAGGTGCGATTTCATAATGATGTTACGATAAGCCAAGTAAGGCACGATTTTCAAGCATATATATTCACATATATAATGGAGGGCACAAATTATATTTAAGCTACATTATTGTTGAAAGATATACCTGTCACCCATTTCACCCATTCAAGCACGTTCTAATTTTGAAGACAAACATGTTGTGAAAACATGAGCTTAAGAAATGTGCTGTGAAAAACACCAGCTTCCTTCTCTGTTCATGACAATTAGACAAAAATATCAATGACTGCCTCCGATTCTTTCTTTCGATTTTGGATACAAAAGTGAGAAGAAAAAACTAAAACAGATAGTGAAGAAAGACAGAGCTCGAAGAGAGAGAGACTTCAAAAGAAGAGTATTTAGACAAATCTCCTCAAATTTTGAGTTATTTTAATTTTGAGGGTATATTATCTTTTGCAACAGTATTTTTATCTCTCTGATACATGTAAGTGCTAAAAAATCTTAGTAAAAGAAGCTTCTTTTGCAAAAAAAAAGGTGGCAAGATGCCAATTTTGACAATTTCCTCATAACGAATGATACCATTTTCACTAACCTCTCTTGACCAAACATAAAGCACTAAGAGGGAAACCGAAACCCAAAGAAAGTGATTTTATTAAAAACAAATATAAAGGCAAATTTGAGAGAACATACTAGAGTCCCAAATTGTCAAGAGTTCAAAATTTAATTTGGTAACTAAAGAAAACAATGTAAACATCGAAAAACAATAATGAAGAAATAAGCAATGTTCTAATAGGTAAAATTATTTCACAATTTGAAGACAAGTCATTATGATTATGAAACATATAGTATGTGATTTAATTTGCATATCTCACCTTACCGTGGAACTGAAACCAAAAGGGATAATCTAAACCACTAAAGCAGTAATGAAACTAGATACATAGGTAATGGTTAAGACAAATGAATTTGAATAATTCTGAATAAGAAGTCAATAGATATTTACAATCTGAGAGGAAATATCCAATAACTCAATGAGATTCTAACTTGATAAAAAGCACTAAAGTTTCCAACTAAGAAATAGAAATAAGGTCGGGTCAAAGAACAATCATTTCAAAAGACCATGCTTCGAAGCTATTGAACATAGCAAAAGTGCATTAAAATCTTCAACCAAAACAAAAGAAGAATGTTGCATTTCCCAAAGAAATTTTACCTTTTTTTAGGCTAAGAGGTCCATGCAAAAATCTTTGGATTACCAAACCATAACAGTGGATGGAATAGTAAGCCTAAGAAAAGTGAAAATGTCTTTCACTACCCTCTTTGAAAATCCAATCCAAGTTTTGGCACAAGAAGAGAATTTGACATAACAAGCCAGTAATAACACATTTATCCAATAGGATATTGAATTCACCAATGCATCTCCTTTGTTTCCAAGACTTGATTTGGATACCAATGCCCAACACAAGAGGTTGTGTAACAGAGTTGTAATTTCAGAGCTTATCATCATTGGAAATATTATGTTATGGGTTTATGTGAATCTAGCAACAAACATACGAGAGTCAAAATAATTTAAAATAATATGAATATTAAAAGGATGTGTAGCACCCAATATTAACAGTGACAAAGGAAATTAAAAGAAAGAAACCCAAGAATGCTTGCCAAAGTAAGTATAGTGTGACTTTTGTTATTGAATAAATTAAATTATTTGAACCAACATGATAGTGTTTTGTTATATTTATGAATGTAAAAAGTTAGAGAATAACAAAAAATGCTTAAATTGCTTGTTATTATTGCAGTGATGATTAAATGATAAGCAATAATTCTTTTGAGGCCAATTAGGACATCTAATAAAGTTGAATAAGCTAATTGCAACGAACTTTCCTTATATTTTTTCATTTCACTTTTTCTAGTCTTATCCAAACCTAAACTACTTTCTCATCCAACTTACAATGACTGCATAACTTTATGGAAAAAAAATAACTTTTTTATACAATTAATTTATAATTTATGAAAAACTTTTTTTCTTAGCCATACAAATATGAATTAATTTATGAACGAATATATATGTGCTTTATCTAAACCTCTTAATGTTGCTTGTCCGCTAACCTCTATTTTACAAATCATGATGTGGTTGGAAGGGAAGCCATTTGAAATTTCAACAAATTTTTAAGTTCTACATGGAGCATCTGTCCAAGATTCAACTACCTAACTTTGATATGCATTTCATATTTTTCAAATGGATTACTCAGCATGCCTTTTATAAAATTTATTGAGAGCCACTTCAAGAAAAAGAAAGTCCTCTCTTTAGAACTATATTCCTAATTCCTTATAAAAAGTCTTAACCTCTAGCTTTAGATATTTAATTCTACAGTAGACTTTCCAAGGTTAACCTTGAAGTAAATTGGTCAAAAAGTCATTTAACTGCATATACTAACATTGTGAATCTTAATGCAATTACAACCAGGATATCTTCTAGAAAGCAAAAAACCACTTATAAAATCAATTATATTTTTAATCGGTAGGTTGGTTGAACACTCTATATATATATTTGTAATATTCTAATGTAATTTTCACCTTTTTTTTTTAAAGAACATTGATTTAAAGTTGCATAAAAAATAGTTATCTTGGCAAATTTGTGGTCTTTACCAAACTTTATTTAAGATTCTTTATACTTAAAAACTATTGAACTTAAATCATCCACTATAACAGTCTAGCATCAATGTTCTTTAGTTATAACTAACCTAATAGTCAAGAAATAGCATATTCAAAATAAATTGTAAAGGAACAAGCAAATAATGAAGCATGACTCATAACTCTAGAAAGACAAGTTGTACCTGCTCATTCTTGTAAATCTTTTCCAACAGCTTTTACAATAGCAGCATACTCTCTTCCACCAACACAGCCAATTACCCTCACTCAAATTCAATTCTAAAACCGATTCTTGATGCATTCTTTTTAAATAGTACCTAAGAGCCCCTCTATTTCTTGGTTTAATGCATGGATTTAAGCCTTCTTGTGCCCAGTGCTAAACTATCAACTATCGAAGATGCTTTGTTTTACTCCCTCTTGGACAAATTTGGGTCATTCATTTTTGGATCCCCGTCCATGACCTTCACCATTCCAACCTTCTTATCCTAAAAGCTTCAAAACCTTAATTGAAATCTCCCAGTGAAATTATAATAAGTAAGGAAAACACAACCAAATATAACCTTAGATATGGATAAACAAGATAAAGAGTGAGCAGATCAACAAGAATGAATAAGAAATAGTTAGGCTTACAAGATCAAAGGTTTAAAGTTCAGTGGGAAAAAAATCTGACACCACCTCTAATGATTTTGAGAACTTCAATGTTTTTCTTTGTTGAGGCAATTTGTTTTCCTTTTTAGAGAAATGAAAAGGCACAAGTGGTTTTGCTTTTAAATTATATGTTTTTATTTAGTGTCCTATTTAGCTCAAAAATCACAATTCTAATGTTTTCTTTGGCACCAATTGTAGAAGAGACATGTCATACAACCTTTATTCATAGTTTAGTATACTAATTTTTTAATCATATTATTTTTTATAAAAATATTTCAATACTTTGGTACTTTTTTTTTTGTGTATTTGTATGTGTGTGTGTCTATGTATATGTATATATACACCGTGTCTTAGTTTAAGTTTCATAATAGAGGCCTATTTGGCTTACCATTGAAAAGAGAAAAAAAATAACATAAACCTAATTTTATGTAATGATGGTGAATTGGCATTGCATCATTGTCGAATTTGGCAAAATTTTATCACTTACTATTATTTTTGTGTAAATTTTAGTAACATTTTGTAGTAATAATTATAATTAATAAATTTAATAAAATATAAAAGAGTTTTATATTATTCTTAGATCTAGACACCTAGCAAAGAAGGCAATTAAGATCTTCTAAGAGTTGGGAACTAATTGAGAAGGGGATACCCGATAATTTTTGTAAATTTCTTTTAATAAATAGTTTAGAAGGAGTCTCAAACTGCCTTTGAGGCACTCCTATAAGACGTAAAGGGTGCATAATATTTCAGACCAAGGCTTCTCTTCTGGGGTGGATATCACCATGCCCCCTGAAATAGAGATATAATAAGTTTTTTTTTTTTTTTAATTCTAATCAAACTCCTATAGGTGATTACTGAAGGACTTGCAAATTCCATAATAAACTAGAGTATACAAAAAAAAAAAGTAAAGAAATGAAGATTACTTAAAAGAAAAAGAGGAGCTCTATTGTATGAAACAAAGACTCGCTTGACGAAATTCAAAAAGCTATGAGAGAGTGAGAGGCAGTTTCCAAGGTAAAAGAATGAAAGAGATTATGAGGAAGAAGTGACAAAGTGAGAAGAAAATAATTTTAGGGGAAGTTAGACATTAGGAGAAAGTAATTGCAAAGAATAGTATCTTTAAGAGCAACGTTGCTGCATGGCACAATGAGCTGATGTGGTACGATGTGATTGGGCGCCCCTGATGACCATGTAAGAAATAACCATTAATAGTAAATGGGGTGACTGATGTGGCAAGGGAGAACATGTGACAGGGAGTTACTTGGATGATAGTGATGAGAAAGTGAGGTAAGGACTACATGCACTCAATGTCATTAATTGATGTGGCACAACCCCAATGAGTAATGTTGTTGACATGGAAAAATATAATTCTGCTGACTTACCTTTCATTAAAGGACATGGCACAACACTAGTGGGTGACACTGCCACATTAGTCCAAAGTATAGTAAGAGATGACATGGCGATGGATGTTGACTTGGTTACAAATGAATGGAGGTAAACCTATCGAGTCAGCCGATACTTCACATGTGGTAAAAGGCCTGGTGATGTGGTGGTTTGCTCAGAGGTAATATACTTTACAAGTCAGCTCAAGCTGAATTCTTCAACTAAAGGACATGTTTCGTGTTAAAAATCTTACAAAGAAGATTAAAATGAATGAAAAGATTGAAGTTGACTACTAGAAACAAGAATGTAAATTAAAGGAACCTCGACATTTAGACGAAGCCAAAAAGTAAAAAAAAAATTAAGTCAAAACTAGCCGATGCCTTTTGATAGAGCCTTGAGAGATCTCTCAAAGTGAAATTGATGTTGTTAAAGATTAGAAATAGATGATACCTAGGTGCATTATGCTTCTCGAATTAACTCATCATTTACTACTAACCTGCACTAACAAAGAGCCTATAAATAGTTATTGAAGCCTACAACCAAGGACACATTCACAAAAAAAAAAAAAAAAACTCTATGACACGTACAAATGTTTTAAAAAAAAAGCGTTATAGTTTCTGTAGAATTTGTAAAAGCCCTTGTTTCTTATTATAAGAAGCTTTTAGTTGAGATCTTATATTGAAGAAAAGAAGAAAATCTACATAACAAGTCGGAGACTTCAAGAGGTATAAGTGCTATCTTTTTGAACTTATTGTAAATTATTCATTTTCTTGAATAAAGTTGCTAGTAGATCTTCATTAAGTTATATGTTTTAAAATTATTCAATGTTTATAGATGCATCATTTGTAGAAATACTCTTACAATGAAATTCTTCTTTAGTAAATATGTCATGATAGAAAATATTATTTATATGATCTTAACCCTTACTTTGGAGAAGAATAAGGGTGAGTAAGTGTAAATTGCTCTTTTCCTACAAAAAAATATTTTAGTACTTCGAAATAGAGTAAGCACGAAGTTTTGAGTACTTTGACAAAAATACCCCTCTAAAATTAATTTTTGAGCAAGAAATAAAAATGATACTAATTTTTGGGCATTTTGAGAGTATTAATCCTTCCTTAAGCATAATGAACTACCAAACCTAGAATCTCATTTTTAAAACCAGTTAAACCTTATTTCAAAATAGTGACCATTCGCACTTAAAAAGTTAGTGGCAACTCTTTAATTTTTTTATCTCACACTAAGGGTTTCGCTAGTCAAAATCCTAGTCATGTTAGGGATTATGCTGTCAAGTTTAAGGTTAGGATTATGTTGTCAAGTTCAAAATCAGGATTATACATTCAACTTCAAGATCAAGATTATCCGATCAATCTTAAGGTCAGACTTATAATCGAGATTGGGTTCACTAATAGAGATCAAGCTTATGCTCTAGATCATCAATGATTTAGTTTAAGCTTATGCTCTACATTCAATTTAATGATCAAGATCATGTTTAATGATTAAAAGAGTAGAGCTTTGCTTACAAACTCATATCACTCCGTAAATAAGGTGATTTCATTGGATGCCTATATAGAAAAAAAAAACCAATATCATATCGATAAAAAAATAATAAATTTGATGTCAAATCAATAAAGTAATAATAATAGTAGTAAAACCGATGTCAGATCGATAAATTAATGATAGTAATAGTAAAACTAATAATAGATCAAAAAAATAAGTGAATGAATTGATATCAGATTAATGAAATAATGTCAAAATATGAACAGTTATAACACAATGATAGATTGGTGCAAAATAACTATGATGAGAAATATACCTCTCTGATGTGGCATTTATTGATCATTTATGACAGACCTTTGGGTATCGTACTCGATTTCTCATCAAGTCACCCATTGTGGTTGATGATTGCAAACTTAGAGACTTGATGTTGATATGATTTATTTTGATCTCACAACTATATCAATTAATCTCAATGTGATTGAGTGTGATCTCACATCAGAACATCAACCTAATCCTGATATGATTGATTTTGAACTTACATCCATCAACTTCATCTTGATATGATTGATTTCTCTCACATTAGAATATCAACTTGATCCCAGTGTGATTGATTCTAATCTCACATTTTTATGAACTTTATCTCGATGCGAATGACTCCGATCTCAATTATAACATTAACTTGATCCCAATGTGATTGATATTGATCTTACATTTGTATTAACTTTATCTCAATGTGATTGATTTTGATCTCGCATCTATATCAACTTCATACCAATATGGTTGATTCTAATCTTATATTAAAATTTGAAATTGATCTTAATGTGATTAACTATGATCTCACATTCGCATTAACTTTACCTTGATGTGATTACTTTAATCTCACATTAGGTTTTAATGTAATTTATATCTCATATGTGATTAATTTTGATCTCACATCAATTTTCAGATGTAGCCTAGATGTGATTGACTTTGATCTCACTTCGGATTTTAGATGTCATTCTAGGTGTGATTGATTTTGATCTTATAGCAATTTTCAAATATAGCCTAGATGTAACTGACTTTGATCTCATATTGTGTTTCAGATGTACTCCCAAATGTCATTGATCTTGATCTCACATCAAATTTCAAAAGTAATTTATAACCCATATATGATTAACTTTCATTTCATATCGGGTTTTCAGGAATAGTCTGCATATGATTGACTTTGACCTCATATTGGGTTTTAGATGTAATATCAGATGTGATTGACTTTGAGCTCACATCATATTTAAGATGTGATTGACTTTGAGCTCACATCAAAAATTTGATCTAATTTATATACTAGATGTGATCAATTTTGACATCACATCAAATTCTAGATATATTTTACAGCCTAGATATGATTTACTTTGATCTCACATCAGGTTTCAGATGTGATTGACTTTGATCTCACATTGGATTTTAGATGAACCCTCATTATAATTAATTTTAATGTCACATTAGGTTTACGATATAACCTAGATATGATTGACTTTGATGTCACATTGAGTTTCAAATGTAGCCTATATATGATTGGTTTTGATCTCACATCAAGTTTTCAACATAATCCATGTTGTGATTGATTCTTATCTCACATTGAGTTCGAAATGTGTAGCATTAGTTAATCCCCGATGTGATTGATTTTAATCTCACATCAAGTTTGAGATGTATAGCTGTTAAAGGGAAAGAAGACTCCAAAAACTAGTAAAAGGCTCATGGCATAATTTGTACAAAGCACGCATTTTAGTCAAATAGATTATCCAGTATTGTGGTTCCCTTTCTCATGTAATGGATATGAATTTTTGGCTAACTTTGCTCTAATTTTTCATTTATAAATAAACATATGTTTGATAAAATTGGGGGCCGAAATCGTTGTTTTTTTTTTTTTGGTGGTAACTAACCATCTCTACATCTATATATCTCTAGATCTCAACATGTTTGCATTACTGCATCTTTATAACTTTGCATTCTTATTCTTTCAAACATATAGGCCAGCCTTTCAAAGCTTCAAATTTCTCTCTAGGAAATTTTTTAAGAGTATTCGCTTGTTATTCAACATAAAGGCAGCATAACAATTATACTGAAGGTATTGTTCATTCCTTGTATTTATTTCATAAAATGAATAAAAGGATGTTAGTTTTGTTTTATTTTTTATTGATTAATTACTATTCAATGTTGTAAATTCTGTAATGCATTTCATATTTTTTTAAAATTATTTTGAAGAAACAAATTGATGATGTTCATATTTCGATCTCTAAATGAAAACATATTTATTTTTGTAGAATTGAGGATTTAGTATCAACTAGATTGGGATTCTTGCATAAAACCACATAAAAAATTTATTTGAAGAGCTGTTACATTTCGTTAAATCTAATGTAGCTTTTCTCCTAAAAATTTTTAGATTGAGTAAAGGCTAATCTTATATTGGTTGTATATATAAATTTTATTTATTGATTATATTTTGAGATCAACATCAAATTACTATAATTCAAAGATAAGAGATCATTTTACTTAAATGGTACCAAATCTTTAGCGGTTGTAGAGGTGTTAATCCTTCCCCACACATAACTGACTCCCGATTCTAGATCTTCTAGTAAAGTAAAACATTGTCTGTTTTCAAATGGAGTTCATATTTTCTTTATTGAAAGAAAGAAAAGTTTTATAATAAAACTGATGGTCAATCACACCATAAGAAAGATTGGTGATAACTTTTTACTTTTTTTTTTATTTATCAAAGCTAAAAGAATTTTTAAAATAAATCAAATCTTTTCATATTAGGCGTTTCCCAAAAAGTTCAATTGTGACAATCTTCATTAGATTAACCATAGTTTATAATGTTGGAATAGACTTTTAGATAACGCCACTACTAATCTCATTCCAACATTAGATCCACCTATTGATAATTCTCGAACTTCATCTCTTGAACATACTTTAAATCCTTTATTAATCTCACATCTAACCGATACTGAGCCTTAACCATTTGCTCTGATCAACCGGGGGGGGGGGGTAATTTTGATCACTTCTTTACGATCTCACTACTATCATCAAGATATTTTTGTTTCTATTGTCCTTACCTTTCATTATCTATGTTGATCTAACTTATAATTGCTAATATCCATATGATAAGATGGCTCCTAATCAAAGACCACAAATGGTACACAATCTCGTTAGATCATCTGGTCAAGAGTCACAACCTCCTACCACTACGCCCTTCTTACTTTCATCTCTAGATTGAGATTAGGATTGGCTTTTTGACCCCGAGGATGTCAAATTTCAAGATCAAACGGTCCATCTCAACCCAATTGATGAAAAGAGCAATTGAACTTGCCCTTAGAGATTCTTTAAAGAAAGGTAAGGCCATTGCAAGCTATATCGAGGCTGAGGCAGACATATTGAATGATGTGATTACCCATTGTGTTAAGATGTGTTAAACAAGGGCACCATTTGTTCTTTAGGTGGCCCACTTCTTTGCCTTCCTTTCCTTTTTGCAACATTATTGATTGATACCATCCTAGTTTGAGTATCAAACTTAAGGCACCTGTTGTAACTTGGTGGTGTCCAATGAAAGGATGCCAAGGGTATGCTCCTAACAAATCGAGAAAGGCTTGTAGGATTGTAGACCATGACTTTGCCAAGCAAACTTTCATGCCATATTGTAAAGGTAAGATGATCTTTGTTCAATATTAAATGACACGAGCTCATTGAGGCACCTGGCATCAATTTCATGTGTAGTTGTCTGATGAAATTGCCTTGCTCATTAAGTGATACGAGCTCATGACCAAGGCCTTAGTTTTTCTAAAAAAAAAAAAGATGACAAAAACTATCAATAAATTGGCTACTGATGTCATAGAAAAAGTTAGGGCTTTAATCGTTAACATCAAGCAACTAAAGATTATGGTGGCACAAAAGGATCAACTTTTATTGGAGATTCAGACAAAATTAGCTAAAGCTTTGTCTAAGATTGGGCAAATAATTCGCCAAACCATTAAAGGCACGATCCAAGCCAAGAATTTATTTACTGAAGCTTTGGTGAACAATGAGCCGGAGTACAAACAGAGGCCTGAATTTGATGCCGAAGTGGTGTAAGGAGCTTATGAGTTACTACTTACTCTTAGATCTAATATGTTAGATGAAGTTGAGGAACTTTGTCTTGAACTTGATCTAAGATCTCTTAGAGGGGTAGTAACTCCATGTGCCATTTTGGTAGAAAACTTGGCTATTTCATTTGAAGACGCTTCGGTGAAGTCACTCTTGACATCAGCATTCCAAACCAGCTTGAGTCTATGATCTTCAGGTGATAGCCCTACCAAAAGCTCTAAGGGATGTAATTGATCCAATCTTTTGACGTGCTTTGTAATCGTTTTTAATTTCCAATGTACTTTGTATTTATAATGAATAAAAGTTATTTTTCTAGTGCTAATTTATTCTATTAATTGTTAACTAACTTAAATGTCATCAAATCAAGCAAACTTTTCTCTTAACTAATCTAATCTCTTTATCAATTAAAGAACATAATTTTGAATTAAAATTTAATTTTAAACATAACCCTTATCTAAAATTTGAGAGATTCAAATGTGTTATTTAACATAATCTAGACCTTAACTTCAACATCTTGACCCTTAGCACAATTTTACAATCATGATTTTAATGTGACTGTTGTCTTACAACATAACTCTTTAGCATAATGTTGCAATCATAATCTTGATCTGACGATCATTCCTTTAACATAACTTTGATCTCAACCTCCTCCACGAACTTGGTACTTAGCTTAACCTTGAAGCATAAATTTAGACTTGATCTTAAACTTGTTCCCAAACTTAAACCCAACATTGGGTTGGATTTGGATCTTGGACTTATTCATAATTTTTGAACTTTAACCCCAATAAATCTTGGATTCAATCCATGTTTTGTACCCAAAAAAATAAAATAAAATTGTTCATTCCAAACATATCCTCCAAGGGTAAAAATTAGGTGTCTACATGTATCCTATTCTTCTTGATTCTTTTATTACATGATTTTGGATAAACAGGAAGAGGAATTCTTGAGCCACATAGCAGACCATTCCTCGATGATGAATTTCTCGTTCAACCTCAGCTTTACTGATTCCCAGAACATTCCTTAATTACTTTTCTATTATTATCTTCTTCTTCTTCTTTATATAAAACTTGTATCGATTTGAAGGTTTTATTCCTAAGAAAGAGGTATACTGTTGTAAGGTTAGTGAAAGATTGTAATCTTTAAAACTAAAACATTGGAATGATAAGTCCCAAAAAATGTAATGCTACTGTGATTAGTGATCTTTTGTTAAAACTTTTAGGAAATGTCCTATGTATCCATTTTCCTAATCCAATTTTTCTTCTTCTTTTTTCAACATATCCTTAAAGATGCAATTTAACCAATCCACTTCTTTTAATGAAAAACTTAACCTCAACAGGGAATTTTGATCTAAATCCTATTCCTAAACCATCTCCTTTATTAGATTATACTTTCGTGGACCAGTGTTAAACATTTTTAATCTTAGCTACAGTCGATGAGACTTTCATGTTTCTAGGAAATTAATAAAAAGCTATGTATGAAAAAAAGATGACTTTCTAGTTGATATGATATGTGATGCATGAAATATGAAATATATTTTATACATGTCCTAATTAGGTTCATAATTTCTAACCCTAGCCATGGCTCTATCCTAGATTAAATAAATGTTATGGTTATGTAGGGAAAGATCCGTTTTTATAGAATCTCAAATTTCCCTTCATCAGACTAATGGGGAACCTTAAAATATTATTTTTATCTCGATGAGGAATAGCAGTTTGAGAAAAACAATATCTTCTAGGTCCAATTTCATTGAAATATTTCACTCGCTTTGAGGAGTAGAGGTTTTTTCACGTAAGTATGGTTACTCATATTTTCCCTAAAAGGTAAAGCTCTAATTTAGAGCTCATGTTATATTTTTGTGGGGCGTGCAAAGTTGTTGATAGTTATCAAAGCAATAAAACATTAAAAAATTACTAAAAATACCCTTAAGATAAAACAGAACATCATCAAATATTGGATTGACTCACTACATTCTGAAAACCTTAATTTTAAGTTCGATCCATTGTGGAGTGACCAACTGTCATAACCAAGGTTTAAATTGGAAAAACCTGTAATGTAAGAAATGTCAAGACACTACTACAAAAATTGTAATAAATGACAATAATTTAATGATAGTTCTTCCAAAATGGTCATTAAAAATGAGGTCTTTACTGTCAATTAACAATAAATTGATGTTAAAGATTAGCTTTTCACGTCAATTAAATAAGAACTGGTGTTAAAAGACCATCCTTGGAGTCTTTAATGCTAGTTCTTCAAGAACTAGCGTTAAAGGCCTTCAATCACAAGAGATAAAGGATACGCCAATTCTGGCAGGACTTGCGTTGAAGGCCATCCCATGCTCTTCATGCTAGTTTTGGCCCTTTAAAGGCTATGAGGATACGCCAATTCTGCCAGTTCTGCTAATACTAGCCTTCAATATGCTTTCATACCAAATTTACCACAATTGACGTGAAAGGATCTGCAAAACTAGTGTTAAAGGCTATCTCATGCTTTTCACGCCAGTTCTGGCCCTTGAAAGGCCACCTTCAATGCCAACTTTACTAGAACCAACTATCAAGTCTTGGTTTAAGCTAGGGATCTTTAATTCGTCTCTAAAGCCCGCCAATAGCCTCGTGCGTAATTTTTATTCTCTTTTTCATCCTTTTCCTCCTTGCTCTCTATTTAGAAGTAGTTAGACCAGCTGCTTGTAGTCGCACTGTCTTTCTCCGACCCTTTTCCTCTTTGTTCTCTATTTGGAAGAAGCTGGGCCAGCTGCTAGAAACTATACTACTTCTCTCCGATCCTCTCCTCTTTGGTATTTATCTTGAAGCACCTAGACTAGATGCTGGCATGGCAATGACACTACCTCTCTTTTGACTTTTTCCTCTTTACTCTTAACCCAAAAGTAGCTAGGCCAACTACTAGCAGCCGCACTGCCTCTCTCCAGCCCTCTTTTTTTTTTTCTCTCTCCTTACTCCCTTCTCTTTCATTTGTCTCAAGCTTCACGAGGAGTAACCGCACCATTCCCCTCCATTCATTCATCTTGGGCATTCAAACATCTGTAAGTATTTCGGTATAGATTCGAAATTTGTTTATGAAATTCAAGTTTCATAATTTTGATTCAATTTGGTTAATTTTGGTTTAAAAGATATATTAAGAATGTATACTATTTTGAGAAGTTCTTTATTAAGTGTATTAGGTGCGTTTTTATTGATGAAATTTGGGTATTTTTGTAAGTATATTTAGATGAATATATTTGGTGTGAATAGGTATATATTGATGAATTTATTATTTGATAATTATTAAAAATTTTAAATAAATTAATAAATTAATTAGATATTAATTAGATGAATTTATATTTTGATAAATTAATTATATATTAAGTGTAGATGAATTTATGTTTGAATTAATTTTTTTGGTAAGATTAATTGGTATATTTAATCAAATTTAATTATATTGATTTTATAGTTAAAATAAATCAATATAAGCAGTTAAATTTTAAATAGATAATTAATTAATTATATACTTATAAAATAAATAATTAAATATTATTAAAATTTTAATCAAGTAATTAGCTAGTTAAATGTTTGTGTAGTAATTAATTAGATGATAATTAATCTACTATGTATTAATTAATTAGTTAGTTATTAATCATTTATTTAGCTAATATTAATAAATTAGATGCTTGTGAAATAAAAAATTAAATGTTATTTAAATTTTAATTAGGTTACTAGATAGTTAAGTGCTTATATAGTAATTAATTAGATGTTAATTAAATATTGACGATGTCTTAATTAACTAAATAGTTATTAATTATTTATTTAAATTTTAATTAATAAATTTGATGCTTGTAAAGTAAATAATTAAATGTTATTTAAATTTTAATTAATTTACTAGTTAATTAATTAGATGCTTTTGTAGTAATAAATTAGATGTTAAGCAAATATTAATTTTTTGTATTAATTAATTAAATAGTTATTAATCAGTTATTTAAATTTTGCTTAATATATTAGATGCTTGAAAAGCAAATAATAAATGTCATTTAAATTTCAGAATGGATAAAATTTGAATGTTTGCTGACAGAAGATCAAAGGCATATGATGTAAGGATGAATAACTTTTTGGATTATGTTGTTCAGAATAGTGATAACCTTAAATAAATTTGGTGTCCATGTATTAAATGTGGTAATATAAAGTGTCATACTCCACGTGAGATACATAATTATTTATATGTATATAGAGTTAATAGTAACTATCAAAATTGGATATGGCACGGAGAAACTGGTGTTGTTAGATCTTCTGCTAGTAGGAATGCTAAGGTTGTTTGGGAGATAGAACACATCGAAGAAGTTACTAACACTATAAAAATAGTACAAGAGGCATTTGTAGAGTATGATAGTAATTCTAACCATTTTGAAGATTACTTTGTGATGCTGAGAAACCTCTATATTCTGGATTAGTGAAGTTCACTAAATTATCTATTTTAGTTAAACTGTACAATTTGAAAGTGAAATATGGTTGATCCAATCAAAGCTTAAGTGATCTTTTAAATTTGATTGCCGAAATATTGCTTGATAATAATCAAATGTCTACATCCATGTATGATGCCAAGAAAACATTGAATGCACTAGGCATGGAGTATCAAACGATCCATGCCAGTCCAAATGATTGCATATTATATCGGAAGGAACTTCACGATGACATCCAATGTCCAACTTATGGACTTTCAAGATGGAAAGTAATGAAGAACAATAACAAAATAAAGATTGGTGTGCCTGCTAAGGTGGTGGTATTTTCCACCAATACTAAGATTTAGAAAAATGTTCAGAAGTTTTGAAATATCAAAACACCTTGCATGGCATTCGAATAAAAAAGAAATCGATGGTTAGTGGAGGCACCCATCGGATACATCATCATGGAAATTGGTTGATTACATGGGGCCAGAGTTTACTTTACAACCAAGAAACTTAAGGCTTACTATATTAGCAAATGGGATTAATCCATACATTACATTGCGTAGTTGATACAATTATTGGCCGGTGATTATAGTGAATTATAATTTACCGCCATGGTTAACAATAAAGATGTTGACCTTACTAATATTAGATCCTAAACAACTTGGTAATGATATTGATGTCTACTTGGCTCTGCTTACAGAAGACTTAAAATATTATGCAGCATAGGTGGAAGTATATGATGCATATAGCAATGAGTCATTTAACTTGAAAGTTGTTTTGTTATGGACAATCAATGATTTCCTTACATATGGTAATTTATTTAGTTGTACTATTAAAGGATGTTATGCTTGTCCTATCTGTGTCGAGAATACTCAAGCTAGTCACTTAAAACATAGTAAAAAGATGTCATATGTTGGATACTAAAAAATTCTTACCACGGCATCATCCTTACCGTAGACAGAAAAAGGCCTTCAATGGTGAACAAGAAGTCAAAATTGCTCCCTAACCATTAAGTAGTGAAGAAGTCTTTAATAAAGTTCAATGTTTAGTAAATTCATTGGGAAATTCGAAGAAATGAAACACAATGAGTAAAGAAGATGTTGTTACATAGTGTTAGAAGAAGAGGTCGATTTTCTTTAACTTATCATATTGGAAGTCCATGCATATCACACATATTCTAGATGTCATGACATTGAAAAGAACATTTATGATAGTCTTCTTGGGAGATTGCTTGATATTCCTTGAAAATCTAAAGATAAATTAGCTTCTAGAATGGATTTGAAAGACATGCGGTTAAGGTTTGAATTGGAACCACAAGTTCGCGATAATCATACATTTTTATTGCCTTTATGCTATACTTATCTTGGGAAGAAAAAGAAACTGTAAAGTTTTTAGTGAGATTAAGGTCCCATATGGGTATTCTTCGAACATCAGAAATCTAGTATCCATGGACTACTTGAAACTATGTGGGTTAAAGTCGTATGATTGTCACATCCTAATGTAACAACTTTTACCTATTGCTTTACAAGATGTGTTGCCTAAACATTTTAGATATACTCTCATTAGACTTTGTATGTTCTTTAATTTCTTGTGTCAAAAGGTGGTGGATGTGTCAAAGTTGGATGGAATCCAAAACAAACTTGTGATAACACTTTATTTGCTTGGGAAGTACTTTCCTCCTAGCTTCTTTGATATTATAGTCCACCTCACTGTTCATCTTATTAGAGAAGTAAAATTACATAGTCCTATGTACTTATGATGGATGTACCAATTTGGAAGGCATATGAAAGTGTTAAAGGGTTATGTTCGAAATCGTAATAGACCTGAAGGTAGTTGCTGAGTCATACATTGCAAAGGAGGCATTAGAATTCTGCGTCGATTATTTATCTACTATGAATGTTTTAGGATTCCTCCACAAAAGAATGTATTTAGTCACTTAACTCAGAATGGAAAAGTTCTAACTAATAAAAGTGTTGAGAAAGATGACAATGTCCTCCTTCATCAAGCGCACTTGGATGTTTTAATGAATACGAGTGAAGTTCAACCATATATAAGGCAATTAATTTTTACAACTCATAGTTCATTGTTTTATTAAATAATATTTGAATTATTGTTTGATGATTTATTCTTAATATGTAGTGAGCATTTAAATCAATTAAAGGTCGATAATTTCATTAGTCAAAATGACTTAAATGGTCACATGATGAACAAAGTTGAACCTTAAGTAATTGGTTACGCAGATGGATAAGAATCCTTATTCTTGTCCAGACATTAAATTTATTTCTAATATAGTTCATCTAATATATGTTATGATATAAATTGAGAATGAACTTTTATTATCCAATCATAATGTCTCATCAACACTACGATCGATTACCTATGGTCCTCCATCCATTGTAATTAAGTATCTTGGATATATCATCAAAAGTTGTCGTTTTTACACAAAGCAATGAGATAACTCAAGGATCCATCAAAATAGTGGTGTCACTCTAGTTGCCAATACCATGCAAATCTCCAATGCCAAGGATAAAAATCCAATATACAATGATTTGTCATTTTATGGAGTTATACAAGAAATATGGGAACTAGATTATACAATGCTCCAAGTTTCAGTTTTCAAATATGATTGAATTAAGAATAATAGCGATGTTAAAGTTGATGACCTAGGAGTTGTGCTTTTTGATCTCAATCGGATTGGACATAGAAATGATCAGTTTATATTGGCTTTACAAGCGAGACAAGTATTTTACATTGAAGATCCAATTGATGCCAAATGGTCCATACTTTTTTCAATACCTCCAAAAGACTATAACAAAAATTATGATTTGTGCGATATTAATGTGGATCACACGTCTTTTTGTAATAATTTGCCACCTGTTGATTTATATGACCAAATGGATGAACATCATCTTACATATACTTGAGAAAATGGTGAAGGATTGAGGGTTTAAGTACTTTTTAAGGTAGTGTTCAATTGCCTTATGTGTCAGAGTTATCGTGTCTTTCATAATTTTATTTT
This sequence comes from Moringa oleifera, assembly GCA_021397835.1. Taxonomy (NCBI): domain Eukaryota; kingdom Viridiplantae; phylum Streptophyta; class Magnoliopsida; order Brassicales; family Moringaceae; genus Moringa; species Moringa oleifera. The sequence goes on along the minus strand of JAJFZO010000034.1, from coordinate 8,907,703 downwards.
ATTTTTTTTTGATTTTATCATGTTATATCGTGTTTTGTATATATAATGCTAACCATATGTTTTTTTGTTTACAGATTTGATGGATCATTTTGAACACTCAAGTGAAGGCTTTCAAGGGCCGAAAAAAACAATGTATCACCAGTATGCCTAAGATAATTAAGAGTGGTACTTTTGATGTTAAGCTCATGATCGAGGTAAATGGTAAAGGTCAACCAATTAGGAGGAATGACCCCTAGTTCAATAGCTACATTAAGGTGGTGAAACATAATATGGTGCCCATAAATATCGTGAATTGGCACTCAATAAGCACTGAAATGAAAAATAAGATTTGGGAGATGATATTGGTAAATTAAATGAAACATAACATATTATTTTTTTTAATTAGTTTATTGCTAATTAATTTGATTGGTATTAATTTACATTTTTATAATACGTTGTAGGTGACGTATGATATTGATGTGATCATAAAGAGGTATGTACTTGAGTTTGCTACAAATAAATTGAGGAACTTCAAGACCAATCTTACATCAAAGCACATATTCCCTCACATCAATGACTTAAAATTTCTGTCATTTCCACGAGAAGGATATAGCAGTGTCATCAATGTTGGGTGGTAATAGGACTTTCTAAACTCTCGTATAGTGGAAGAGTTTTAGGTGTACATTTATAGTTAGCAAAGTTTTTGTCTATACAATTTTCTTCAAATGTTGATGTGTATTAATCTTACTGCAAAAGAGAAAATTAGCAAAAGAAAAAAAAAAAGAATGTGTACGACCATCATCTATCTAGAAATGGATTTGTAGGATTGGATAGTGAACTTATAAGTTATTTTTCATTTGTTATGTTATTAATTGATAATATATTCATTTAATTGTATGGTCTAAAAATCTAACATGTTGACTCTTTATGTTAACAAAAAAAGCATTGGGTAGCGATGACCAAATTGATTATGCCTTATTGTGGAAAGCTTCACAACAGAATAAAAAAGGGAAATATATAAATGATGCGAGCCAACTATGTCAGGAAAGAATTGTAAGTTTAGTTCAACTTTTTTATAGCATTTATAGTAATAAATTTCATGTTCATTGATTAATTTTATTATAACATTATAGGATGAGTTGATGACACAAAGCACATAGGGTAAATTTACAACCTTTGATCCAGAAGATATGTTGACGAAAGCTCTTGATACACCTGAGCACCCCGGATGCATTAGAGGTCAAGCATCTGGGGTGACTATCACATCTTATTTTAGGAAGGCCAAAGAGTTGACTATCTCTTAAGGTATGCAATTAGATTAACAGTAGTTGGCAGAGATGATGAGGTGATTCACAAAGTATAAAGAAGTTTTGACTTGCAAATAAAACTGATGATGTCCAGCAAGAAAAATCTATAATGCAATTTTGTTTGAGTAAAGCTAGCAACAATATAACTGGATTATTAGAGGAAGAAGAATATCCAACATCTCAATCACCTATGCTAGTCATACCACCAGCACGTACACTTACACCGGCACCATATAGCAATAAAGTATGTTATATGTTAATCATAGTAAATATGATGTTAATAATATTACGAACATAACTTCTGTTTTTTTGGATCATTGTAGTGTGAGCCATGCCATATGTTCATCAAGTCATCAAACTACATAATGGCAAGTGGTGTTATCTTCGTGGATCATACTTCTAATCAGATGATTCACGGGCATCCACTACCTTTTGGTGATATTTGGGTGACAATGGATGTAGCTATTCATAGTAATGCATAGTTGCCTCACCCAAACCCCGACGGTGGATTGACAAATGTTTCTTTTACACTTGGTTTAGTTGTTGCTTGGCCTTGAGATTGGGCCATTGTTGGTACACATGAGGTAATATTTTTGCTAAATATATTTTATAAAGTCAACCTATTAGTGTTAATTAAGTTTACAAAATTTTTTCAGCTATCGACTATAAAGCAACAAGGCAAGTTGACACTTAAGAGAGCACCAACATTGACAAAACTATGATCATCGCAACAAGTATCTTCTATTGGGCTACCATCAAGATTGTAGAAGATGTATAGTTATTGAATAAGGTAATGGCACTTGATGAAGCAATACACATACCTTTTACTGAAGTGTTTACTTCTGATGGACATGTATTTGTGGCTCGAGAAGATATCATGCAATTTTGTCACATGAAGGAGCTATGTGTCACTGTTATTCAGGTTTACATTTTGTAGGTATGTTTTTTGAATTTTCATTGGTTATTATTATTTGCCTACATCATATTTATATTTTTTTTACTCTTTATTATTTCAGTAAATTTTATATAGATTTAGTTGCACTTGGCTTAGGGAAGTATTTTATATTTGCTAATCTATCAGCACTATCATATGGAATGTCTATAAGTATAAACACCCAAGCCCGCCACCTAGCCAATAGAGTGATAGATCCACGTGACAGAGGAGTAGTGATATTTCCTTATAATTTGAGGTAAGCTTTAATACTAGTTGAAATTATTAATAGTCTTGTTCACAATATTTTTAACATTTACTTTTGATAATGTAGGCAGCACTGGATGTTGGTGGTTGTCGAACCTCATATTTTTATGTACAGTATTTTTGATCCTATGAACCATGGTTCTCATCAAGAATTACATCAACTTATATCCACGTAAGTAAAAATATTTTCATTTATCTCAGTATGTATATATATATATTTTTTAATTCTTAAGGATATTGATTATTTTCTATTGGTAGCTATTTCAAATTGTTCAAAGTTATCAAAGAATCAAGCAATAGACGCATTCCTGCTAAGGTATGTATATTTAAACCTATATGTGATGTTAATTTTATTTATTTTGCAAAATACAATTATTAAAAATTTTTAATGTAATGTCCACATCAGCCTTAAAATACTGAGTGTGGATATTATATTATGAAATTTTTAAGGGAATTCATTGACAGACATGATAGAATTATTTCATATGCAAAAATTATAAGTTTTTAAGTATGTACTGATGTAAATACTTCAGTAATTAATTGATGTGCTTACTAAAAGTTTCAATTGGACTAACTTCTTTTTATATATAAATATAGTTAATGGATATAAATACTTACACCCAATTGGATATTGATGAAGTTAGAAAGGAGGTTGAAAAATTTCTTTGAAGTGCCATATTAGAAAGTTGAACCTTGAAGATTTTTATACACATGAATATCATTGAATTTATATAGTTGAATTTTTAGGATTGTGTATGATAATGTATATTTAAACTTATGTATTGTAAATATGGAGTTTAATTATGACATCAATCTTTTTTTTTATTCATCTTTTATTACTTTTTTGGGTTGAATTATGTACAAGTATTTTTAAATATGAAAGAAGTAATGATGGTTTCAGTGAGAATGATATTGAAGTATATAACAGGAAAAAGTTTTTTCATTGAAGTATTGGTATTGAAGTGTTAAAGTGTTGGTATTTAAGTATTGACATAATTATGTTGAAAGAAGAAAAATAGTATAGTTGTTTCATTTAAGTGTATAAAACGAACTGTCATTAGTGTATTTGATAATTGTATACTTATATGTATTGACTAAATTAAATTGAAGAGTCATATTTACATATTATAATTTAATTTTGATGGAGAAAATTTTGGTTGCATATTATGAAGAATTATATTGACGTATATGGTTGATGTGGAAAAGATGAAGAATTTTATATATGCAAGTTTTGGATAATTTTAATATGAAAATTTTGTATTTATTTTGAAATTAATAAAAAATATATATACCTTTAATGACAGTTTTGATAAAATTTTCATTAAAGGAGGATCTTTTTAATGACAGGAGAACCTTTTTAATAACAATTCTTTTATAACTGTCATTAAACGGGTTTCTTTTAATGATAATTCTAATAAAATTATCATTAAAGGGGAAACCTTTAAATCAGAACTGTCGTTAAAGACTCCCCCTTTAAAGATAGTTCTATTAGAACTATCATTAAAAGTGGGGGTCTTTAATGATAATTTTCAATAACTGTCATTAAAACATTCTCCCTTTAATGATATCAATAAAGATGACAGTTCTACAAATATTATTAAAGCCATTTTTAACTATCTTGAGAAAGCTTACAAGAAAAGTAAAATAATTACTCTTTCATGGTTTATTACCCTTATACAACCTACAAAAATTTGGAAATAAAGTCTATTTTCAATCAAATTAGTAAACAAGATCAAAAATCACTTGACAATAACTTAAGAGAATTTTAACTCAATCAAATAATTCTTATTCAAAAATTATGAACTTAAAAACAAATAAATTTACAAGAATTCTAAATTATAATTTTACCTTTTCGAAGTTCCTAACACTTTCCGTAATATTTCTAATCTTACCGCTTCACAAGAAATTCGAATAAATCACTAAGAATTGCAAAAGAAAATTCTTTACAAGAGAGATTTTTGAGAGAAAATGAGTAAGTTAAATATGAGCAAGTTTTGTATGTTGTATGCTATTTAAAGGACGCTTATAGCTATAACTGTCCCTTAAGCCAAAGATTTACCATTATATATAAGATTTTTAGGGCATTGTTTAGCAACAAATGGTGGATGGGTGCAGTACAACCTGCCAGCTCTACCTTTGTGAGGTTTATGATCCTTAATTTTGTACCTTCTGAGTTACTGTTACTTGATCTGACATTATTTCAAGTGCTTTCAGGTATTTGTAATCATTGATGTCGTTAATTTCATCTTTAAAGCTTTGAATTTCTTCAAAATAGTTTCGTTGAGTTAAATGCCTTTGGCGCATCACCCCTTAATTCTCTTAGAATGCTGTTAACATGTGAAATCTCAATGATGCTTACTTCTACTCTTACAAGCCTGCCTTTCTTGTCTAAAATCCAGTCTAAATCACATCAAATTTATGGAGAATTAAGTGATGTCGGGTCACTGGTGCATTACTAGGTATACTACTTTTGGACGCACCTACAACATCATCAGCTTTGTTAGCCACGTAAGCATGTTTTTGATTGGGTGGGTTTTTTAGCCACTCTCTTTATGGCATTTGTCTTAAAGTATCACGTTACCCTTCATGTTAGTAACTATGCCATCAGCTATTTACTCGACTTATTTGGTGACCTACTTAACAGCAATGTTTAATAAAAAGCTACCACATCAATTAATAAGCCAGCAAACACATTACAGTGGTTCCCTATTCATCTCGGCCACGTTAGCAAAGTCGGCTCAAGAAACATGGCCATATCATTTACAATACCATGTTAGTAGCTATACCTTTTTCGTCTTTATCAAAAAGATCACCCAATCATCCTCTTTTCTAACCTAGTCAGCACGTATAGCTCCAATTTTAAGCTGTCACACCATTTACATTGGCCACGTTAAATGTTACGTCAACAATTTCATTGCCTGTCGCCTTCCTAGTGACGATTTCAATTGCAAATTACTTACAAATCTTGTTTCGATGTCATTTTTTATCCCATTTTCTTTAAATTTGCATTGTTCTCCCCTTTAGGTCATTCTTTCACACCAAAATTCTTAATTCCTAACATATGTAAAAAAAACAAAAAGGTCTTCCTCATCAAAGTCTATTTTTTCTTTAATTTTCAAGGTAAGCTTTCATCTCTTAATAGTCTTTTTTTATTTCTAGTATTCAATATAGACAATGTAGTCCTTCCACCGTCACAAATAAAGATTTAACTACGATTAAAGGGTTTATGGTGTGCCTGCCTCTGTAGGCATGGTGATACCTTGACCTAAAGAGACCTTGACCTAAGATATTAAGGGCTCTATGTATTTCTGATGAATGCCTCAAAGGGGATTTAAGGCTTCCTTTAAATAGCTTTTTCTAAGTGATTTGTAAGAGTTTCAGAATCTCACCCTCACAGTTAGTACCTAATTCATGAAGGATTTTAGTGGCCTTTTTATGTTAGATATATAAGCTTAGGTATTAGCAACCTACCTTTTTTAGTGTTCTCTAGGTTTTTCAGCTTGAACAACAACATAAGAACTAAGGTAGTAAAAATAATTTTCGTATTTTTCCTTTAAAAGACCATCCTTATTCATCTCTGATATGTCAAGGGCAATGAAGAAATGGAGACACTCTTACTTCTGGGTGTTCTAGAATAGGATGCCTAATAAGTTTAATACTGCCTTGTAAGTTTAATACTTAATCTAACCCAAATGAGGATTTTGGGATCATTGTGACCTTATCTTAAACACTTGAAGTTGTTACAAAAACCTTAGTCAATAGTAAGAGAGCCTTACTTATGTCTTCTTTTTTAACGGAATCCTAGATTGACAAGATTCACTTCAATGTGTTTGGTAGAGATCCTCAAACGCTTCCTTAGAGATAGTCTAATTCTTACTTCAATTCTTCCACTGATTTTAATTCAATATCTCTTAAGAAAAGAACCTTACTTGAGACACTATTCAGCCTTTTCTTTTAGTTCATGTAAAACTAGAGAGCTTTTCTCCTTCAAGTTGGACTACTTTATTATTTTGACTCTTTACTTTGCAACTTCTATGTTAAATAACTATACTGACTCACTTGTTTATTTCTATAAATTAATTCTTTATAGTGCCTCACATAAGGAAAATAAAATATGATGAGATAGCTTAGATGGCTAAAAAGAGACCTACAAGCTCCTCATCTAAGAATAGTGTGGCGACTTTGTTAATCTAGAACACTAAGGCTCAGAAGGAGGCATCACTAAAAACAATGACCTTTGTTCAACAGGAGTCAGCATTAGCCCTAACTCCTCTGAAGTATCAAAAAATTAGAGACTTTATCCAGGGAGTGATGCTGCTTGCCAACACTTTTGTAGCTTTTTTGTTGGAAAGAGGTAGCACATGGCTCTAACCCTTATTGATACCTTTTTTAGAACTTGCACTCCCCCACCATAACTTAACGTAGATTCTTTATTATGATTCTAAGCTAGATAGCTTTTTTCCTTGAGGTTGTACTTGGTAAGATCGATATCTTAACTTGATGTTGCTTAGCTACTCTCTTGAAGACATTACTACAAATAAGGGATTTAATGATAGTTAAAAATGACTTTTAATGATAGTTCTAGAACTGTTATATTTGTTTGTGCCATTAAAGAGAGTTGGGTCTTTAATGATAATTTTGAAAGAATCATCATTAAAAGTATTTTTTAAAATTATTTTGAAATAAATGCAAACTTTTATTTAAAACCTGCATATATAAAATTCTTCCCATCAACTACATCTCTTCCACAGATCAACCACACATTTTCATCTTGTATACATCAACACAATTCTTCCGAATATCCAGACAAAATTTTTTCCATCAAAATTACAATGCAATATATATTTATGACACAATTATCAAATACACAAACCCTTATTCTTTTTATGTACTTCAATAAGACAACTATACCATCTTTATTCCTTCAACATAATTACACTAACATTTATTCTTTTTATATAGTTCAATATCATTTTCACTCAAACCATCATTATCTCTTTTGTGTTTGAAAACGCTTCAACATAATCTAATCTAAAAAAGTAATAAAAAATGAAGAAAGAAAAAAAACTTATTGGGATAACTGAACTCCATTTATACAATGCATGAGTTTAAATACATATTATCATGCATAATCCTAAAAGTTCAACTATACAAATTCAGTAATGCTCATGTCTACAAAAATCTTCATAGTTGAACTTTCTAATATGGCACTCTAAAGAAAGTGTTCAGCCTTTTTTCTAACTTTATCAATATCTAATTAGGTGTAAGTATCTATATCAACTAATTTATCAAAAAAAAAGTTAGTCCAATTAAAACTTCTAGTAAGCACAATAATTGCTGAAGTAATTACGTAAGTAAATGCTTAAAAACTTACAAATTTCTCGTATGTGATATTTTTGTCATGTCTATCAAAAATGTCCCTTAAAAAATTCATAACATAATATCCACACTCAGTATTTGAAGGCTGATGTAGACATTGCATTAAAAATTTTTAATTGTTATATTTTGTAAAATAAATAAAACTAAAATCACATATAGGTTTAAATATACATACCTTAACAAGAATACTCCTAAGAATACCCATATCACTTGATTCATTGATGACTTAAAATAATTTACAAGGGCCATCCATAGAAAATACATACTAACATAAATGAAAATATTTTCGCTCATATGGACATGAGTTGATCTAATTCTTAGTAAGAACCATGATTTAAAGAATCAAAAAAGCTGTACACAAAAGCATGGGGCTCGACAACCACCAATAGTGATGCTTACATCATCAAAAATAAATATAAAAAATATTATGAATAAAACTATCAAAAATTTCAAATAGTATTAAGACTTACCTTAAATTATAAGAAAATATCACTACTCCTCTGTCACATGAATCTATCATTCTATTTGCAATGTGACGAGCTTAAGTGTCTATACTTATAGATATCTCATTTGAAAATATCAATGGATTAGTAAATACAAAATACTTTTCCAAGTCAAGTGCAACTAAATCTACATAAAGTTTACTAAAATAATAAAAAGAGTAATAAAAAACATAATTATGATGTTGCAATACAATAATAAACCAATAAAAATTCAAAAGACAAATGTACACAATGTAAGCCTAAATAATGGTGACACTTAGCTCCTTCATGTGGCAAAATTGGATGATATCCTCCCAAGGCACAAATATAAGTCCTTAGAAGCAAAGATTTTAGTGTAAGGTATGTGTATTGCTTCATCATGTCACATCACCTTATTAATGTAATTGTACATCTTAATCAATCTTGGCGGTGGCCCGATAGAAGACACTTGTTTCGATGATTGTGGTTTTGTCAATGTTAGTCCCTTTTTAACTAGCAATTACCTTGTTGCTTTTTAGTCAATAGCTAAAAAAACTTTTCAAAGTTAATTAGCACCAATAGGTTGACTTTATCGAATAGATATTATAAAAACATTGCCTCACATGTACTAATCATGCAAGCTAAGTAACAAGTGAACCAAGTGTAAAAAAAAAAAAACAATAGTCCATCCAATGTCGGGGTTCAGGTGAGGCAATTATGGATCACCATGAATAGCAACATCCACCAACACTCGAACATCACCAAAAAACAGTAAATGCTCATGGATCATTCGATTAGAATTATGAGCTATGGAGATACCCTCACTTGCCATTATGTAGTCTGATGACTAGATGAACATCTAACATGGCTTGCACTATAATGATCCAAAAAAACACATGTTACATTCTTAGTATTATTAACTTGATATTTACTATGACTAACATGTGAGATACTTTATTGTTGTATAGTGTAGGTGCTGGTGGTGTGATTGACATAAGTGATTGAGGTGTTGGATATTCTTCTTCCTCTAGTCATCGAGCCATATTGTCGCTAGCTTTACTCAAACAAAATTACATTATAGATTTTTTTAACTGGACATCAGTTTTGTTTGCCATAATGTTTGTCAAACATCTTTATACTTTGTCAATCACCTTATCATCTTTACCAACTGCTATTAATCCAATTATGTATCTTGAGGGACACTCAACTTTTTGGTCTTCCTAAAATAGATGTGATAGTCACTTTTGGATCCATGATCTCTAATGCATCGAGGGTGCTCAGGTGTATCAAGAACTTTTGTGAACACATCTTTTAAAGTAAAGGGTGTAAATCTACCCTATGAGCTTTGTGTCATCAACTCATCCTACAATATTAGGATAAAATTAATCAATCAACATGAAACTTATTATTAAAAAAATAAAAAAGTTCAATTATACTTACAATTCTCTCCCAATCATTCAACTTACATAATTTATATAATCTCTCTTTTTACTTTGTCGCAAAGCCTTCCATAGTATGGCACAATCAATTTGTTCATCGACAACGAATGCTTGTTCCTTTTTTTAACATGAAAAGTGGACATGTTAGAATTTTGTAATGTACAACTAAATGAATATATCATTAATCAGTAACATAAAAAATGAAAAATAACTTACAAGTTCATTCTGTAGCCTTACAAACCCCTTTCTAGCTAGATGATGGTTGTACACATTCTTCATTCTTTTCACTACAGCAAATAAAAGCTTTAATGACAGTTAAAAATGGCTTTTTATGACAGTTGTAAAACTATCATCTTTGTTGATGTCATTAAAGATGAGAAGTTTTAATGACAGCTCTATTGAAACTGTCGTTAAAGGGGGCCCTTTTAATGACAGTTCTATTGGAACTGTCGTTAAAAGGGAAGGACCTTTAATGACAATTCTATTGGAACTGTCGTTAAATGAGGGACTTTTTAATGACAGTTTCAATAGAACTGTCGTTAAAGAGGGCCCTTCTAATGACAGTTCTATTGGAACTATCGTTAAAAGGGAGATTTTTTAATGATAGTTTCAATAAAACTTCATTAAAAATGACCTTTTTAATGATAGTTCTATTGGAACTGTCATCAAAAGGGAGGCTTTTAATGACAATTATTATAAAATTGTCATTAAAAAGTCATTAAAGGTATTTTTTGTATTTATTTCGAAATAAGTATAAAATTTATATATTCAAATTATCCAAAATCTGCATATATAAAATTTTTCATGTCTTCCACATCATCCATACACATTAATATAATTCTTCACAATATATAAAATTTTTTTTTTATGTTATACACTTCAATACCATTCTCACAGAGATCGTCATTACTTATTTCATATTTGGAAACTCTCGAAGTAATCTAATCCAAAAAAGTAATAAGAGATAAACAAAACAAAAGATCACTAAAGTTTGATGTCATAATTGAACTCTATATGTACAATACATGAGTTAAAATATTACACAATCTTAAAAATTCAACTCTATAAATTCAATAATGTTCGTGTGTATAAAAATCTTTAAGGTTCAACTTTCTAATATGGTACTCCAAAGAAATTATCCAACCTCCTTTCTAACTTCATCAATATCCGATTGGGTGTAAGTATATATGTCGATTAACTATATTTCAAAAAAAAAAAGTTAGTCTAATTAAAATTTTTAATAAGCACATCAATTAATTACTTAAGTATTTACACAAGCAAATGCTTAAAAACTTACCATTTTTACATATGGGATATTTCTATCATTTCTATCAATGATGTCTCTTAAAAATTTCATAATATAATATCCACAGTCAGTATTTGAAGGTTGATGTGGACACTGCATTAAAAAAATTTTATTGTTATGTTTTGCAAAATAAATAAAACTAACATCACATATAGGTTTAAATATACATACCTTAGCAGGAATACTCCTAGGAATGCGCCTATTGCTTGATTCTTTGAAAACTTGGAACAATTCAAAAGAGCTGCAATAGGAAATAATCAATATTCTTAAGAGTAGAAAAAAATACATACTAACATAAATGACAATATTTTCACTTACGTGGACATAAGTTGATCTAGTTCTTGACAAGAGCCATGGTTCAAAGGATCAAAAATACTGTACACAAAACTACGAGACTCGACAAACACCAACAACTAGTGCTGCCTATATTATGAAAATAAATATTAAAAATATTTTGAACAAAACTATTAATAATTTTAACTAGTATTATAACTTACCTCAAGTTATAAGGAAATATCACTACTCCTCCGTTTACATGGATCTATCATTCTATTGGCTAGGTGAGGAGCTTGAGTGTCTATACTTATAGACGTTCCATATGACAATGTTGATGGATCAGCAAATACAAAATACTTTACAAGCATCAAATTTATTTACTAACCACTAAATAACAGTTAATTGACTAACCATCTAAATTAATTCAAATTTAAATAACAGTTAATTATTTACTTTACAAGCATCAAATTTATTAATTAAAATTTAAATACATAATTAATAATTATTTAGTTAATTAAGATATAGTCAATATTTAATTAACATCTAGTTTACTATATAAGCTCTTAGCTACCTAGTAACCTAATTAATATGTAGATAACATGTAATTTTTTGCTTCACAAGCATCTAATTTATTAATATTAGCTAAATGATTAATAATTAATTAGTTAATTAAGATACAGTAAATTAATTATCATCTAATTAATTACTACACAAACATCTAACTAGCTAATAACTTAATTGATTAAAATTTAAATAACATTTAATGGTTTATATTACAAGCATATAATTAATTAAATATCTATTTGAAATTTAACTAAATATATTAATTTATGGTAACAATAAAATCAATATAATTAAATTTGACAAAATATACCGATTAATCTTACGTAAAAAAATTAATTCAAACATAAATTCATCTACACCTAATATATAGTTAATTTATCAAAATATAAATTTATCTAATTAATATTTACTTAATTTATTAATTAATTTAAAAATTTTAATAATTATGAAATAATAAATATATCAATATATATCCATTCATACCAAATATGTTCATCAAAATATACTAATTAAAAAAAAAACTCAAATTTCATCAATTAATAACAATTCACTAAACATACTTAATAAAAAACTTCTCAAAATAATATACATTCTCAATATATTTTTTAAACCATATTTAATCAAAATTATAAAACTTAAATTTCGTAAAAAGATTTCAAATCTATACCCAAATACTTACATATGTTTGAATCCCAAAGATGAATGAATGGAGGGGGAGGGTGCGCTAGATTGAGACAAATGAGAGAGGAAGAAGCAAAGAGAGAGATAGTGTCACTGTTAAACCAGCAGTTGGCCGGTCTACTTGCTTCTGGATAAAGACCAAAAGGGAGAAGGTTGGAGAGGCTGCCAGCAGCTACCCCAACTACTTCTAGATGGAGAGCAAAGATCCTAATGGCCAGAGAAAGGTTGTCTGACTATGCAACTTCTTCTGCACAATCTGCAAAGAGGAGAATCCTGACCTAGAGAGGAAAATTACACAGGAGGTTATGGCGGGCTCTCAAGGGCTCTGGAAACAAATTTAGGATCCCAACCTTAAAAGCAAGGGAGGATAGCCTTTAATGTCAGTTATTCCATAACTAGCATTGAAAGCCAGAGAATTTAAAATCATCACTTATTGTCTGATATGCATGTGTAAGAGAATTTGAAATCATCATCACTCCACGTTCATGGCCAGTGCTGCTGTGAGAAGCAGCAACGATAGACAGTTTTCACAGAGTTTCAGCAGCAGAAACAACTATTGTTGCTGTAAGCAGCCATTGTTGGGAAACTGTGTGTTGTTCCAGATTTTTATTCATCTTGCATGGTAGTTAAAACAGAGCACTCTGTTAAAAGTCTGAATTGATTTTTGATGTCTTGATGGCAAGGAAAGCCCAGGGTTTTGAGACTTCTCGTTACTTCTTGCATTTCTCTTGGTGTAAGAAGCAGCAACAATGGCTGCCATTCCCATTTTTTTAACTTGCCCCAGAAGCCAAAACTAAAAGATGCTCAAACCTAAGTGATATAGAAAAAACAAAACTTAATCAAACAAATTTAAGAATTTATGAAAGCCTAAAAAAATTCAAGTAAAAATGAGCACAAAAGCAGAGAGAAAGAAGTAAGGAAATTGAAAGAGGACTGTGTTGCCTAAGCAGATGAGTCCTAACCAGGAATGTGGTGGTTGCTATAGCTTCTTGCAGCGGCATCGGCCACTGCTGCTTACAGCAGAAGCTGCCATTGCTGTTGTAAGAAGCCATCACTGTTGCTGTAAGCAGCCATTGCTGCTGCTACTTCTTGTAGTAGCAACGGTTACTTGCAACAGCGACATCTACTTGCAGTAGCAACGATTGCTGCTACAAGATGCAGTCGGATTAGGGTATGCCTAAAGTTAAAAGCCCGTGTGTCTCAAAAGTGGCAGCTGTCCCAGCCTATTTTAGCCTTTAACGCTAGTTTTTCATATGTGCTTTGATGTAAGATTGATCTTGAAGTTTCTTCACTTATTTGCAGCAAACTGAAGCACGTACCTCCTTCTACTTTTATCAATGTCATATGTCTCTTAGAAAGCATTATCGCATTAGTACAAATCAAATTAGTTAGCAACATTTAATTGAAAAGCAATACTTCGTATTTCATGTTATATATCAATATTGTCTCCTAAATCTTAATTTTTATTTCACTCATTATTGAGTGCAAGGTCTCAATATTTATTTGTATTGTATTATGTACCACCACCCCAATGTAGCTATTGAGCTAAGTGTTATTCCTCCTAATTGGTTGGCCTTTATCATCTACCTAAATCGCGAGCTTAACATCGAAAGTATAATAGTGATGCCTCGTCTTTTCGATTCTTGAGAGTCTTCACTTGAGTGTTCAGAATGATCCATCAAATCTATAAATAAAAAAACATATGGTTAATGTCATATATGCAAAACATAATATAACATGATAAAACAAGAAAAATATTATAAGATTAATCATAACTTGAACACCTGAGGCAATTGAACACGACCTAAAAAAATTCAAATACATAATCTTTCACCATTTTCTCGAACATATGTTAGTTGATGATCATCTAATTTGTCAAATAGATCAATTGATGACAAATCATTATAAAAAGACATACGGTCCACACCAATGTCACACAAATCATCATCTTCATCATAGTCTTTTGAAGATGTTGACATTACTATAGACCGTTTGGCATCAATTGGATCTTCAATGTAAAGTGCTTATCTTGCTTGTCAAGCTATTATAAACTAATCATTTCTATCTCAAATCCGATTAGGTTAACTAGCACAACTCCTAGATCATTAACTTTAACACTACTGTTATTCTCAATCCAATCACATTTGAAAACTAGAACTCTAAACATTACGTCTTCTAAATCCCATATTTCTTGTATAACTTCATAAAATGACAAATCACTTTCATCCATAGCATAAAGATTTGCATGGTGTTGGTAACTAGAGTGACACAACTCTTTTGATGGATCCTTGAGTTATCTTAATGTTTTATGTAAAACCAATGATTGTTGATGATATATCTAGGATACTTGATTATTATGGATTGAGGACCATGGGCAATCCATCGTAGCATCGATAAGACATCATGATTAGACATCAAAAGTTCATTCTCAACCTATATCATAAAATATATAAGATGAACCATATTAGAAATAAATTTAATGTATACATAAGTGTAAGCATTCTTACTCATGTGCATAGCCAATTACTTAAGTTTTGATTCTATTCATCATGTAACCATTTAAGTCGCTTTAACTTAATGGGATTGTTAACTCTTAATTGATTTAAATGCTCATTGCATATTAAGAATAAATCATCAAATAATAATTCAAACATTATTTGATATTTCAACGAATAATGAGTTGTAAAATTTACCTTATATATGGTTGAATTTCGCTTGTATTCATCAAAACATATAAGTGCGCTTGATGAAGGTGACCATTGTCAACTTTCTCAACACTTCAACTAGTTAGAGCTTTCCTTTTTTGAATTGAGTGATCAAATACATTCTTCTCTAGCAGAATTCCAATAACATCCATAGTAGATAAATAATCTGCACAAAAATTTAATGCCTCCTTTGTAATGTACAACTCCATAATACTATCCTCAGGTCTACTATGGTTTTGAACGTAAGCCTTTAACACTTTCATATATCTTTCAAATGGGTACATTTAAGTGCACAGGGCCACATAATTTTGCTTCTTTGATCTGATGAATAGTGAGATGAACCACAATATCAAAGAAGCTAGGAGGAAAGTATTTCTCTAGTAAACAAGTTATCATAAATTCGCTTTGCATTCCATCCAACTTTGACACATTCAACATCTTTCTAATACAACAAATTGTTACATTAGGATATGACAATCATGCGACTTCAACCCATATAGTTTCAAGTCTTCCATGAATATCAGATTTTTAATGTTCAAAGAATACCCGTCTGGCACCTCAATCTCACTTAAAACATTACAAAATTTTCTTTTTTCATCCTTAGACAAAGTATAATATGTGACGGTAGAAATGTATAATTATCGCGAACTTGTGGTTCCAATTTAGACCTTAACCCCATGTCTTTTAGAGCCATTCTAGTAGCTAATCCATCTTTAAATTTTCTAGGAATATTAAGTAATGTTCTAAGAAGACTGTCACAAATTTTCTTTTTGATGTGCATGACATCTATAACATGTATGATATGCATGGACTTCTAATATGGTAAGTCCAAAAAACATTGACCTCTTCTTCCAACACTGTGCACCAACATCTTTTTTATTCAATGTGCTTTGTTTCTTCAACTTTCCCCATGAATTTGCTAAACCATGAACTTTGTTAAAAACTTCTTGACTAATTAATGGTTGGGGAGCTATTCTGACTTTTTATTCGCCATTAAAGGCCTTTTTTTTTTGTCTACGATAAGGATGATACTATGGTAAGAATCTTTTGTGTCCAACATATGACATCTTCTTACTATGTTTTAGGTGATTAGCATAAATTACCATATGTTGAGAAATCATTGATTGTCCACAACAAATAGTTTTCAAATTGAGTGACTAATTGTGGTATCATCATATACTTCTACACCTTTGTCCCATAATACTTTCAAGTGTTTTATAAGCGGAGCCAAGCAGACGTCGATATCATTACTAGATTGTTTAGGACCTGATATTAGTAATGTCAGCATCATGAACTTTCTCTTCATTGTTAACCGTGGCGGTAAATTGTAGTTTATGATAATCACCAACCAATAACTATATCGACTACTCAATGTACTGCACATATTGATCCCATCAATTGACATAGTAAACCTTATGTTTTTTAGGTCTATAACAAACTCTAGCCAAATGTAGTTAACCAATTTCCACGGTATTGTATACGATGGGTGCCTTAACTGACCATCGATTTCCCTTTGATTTGAATGCCATGTAAGGTATTTTGATATTTTGAAACTTCTGAATATTTTTCTAAACTTGGTATTGGTGAAATACACCATAACACCTTAGTAGGCACACTAATCCTTATTTTGTTACCGTTCTTCATTACTTTCTATTTGAAAGTCCACAAGGTAAATATTGGATGTCATCCTAAAACTCCTTTCAATATTATATGCAATCATTTGGACATGCATGGATCTTTGACTCTCCATACCTAATGCATTCAATGTTTTCTTGGCATCATACATGGATGTAGGCATTCCATTATTAGTAGGCAATATTTCAATAATCAAATTTGAAAGATCATTAAAGCTTTGATTGGACCAACCGTATTTCACCTCATGTTGTATAGTTTAACTAGAGTAGATAATCTAGTCAACTTTATTGATCTCGAATATGGAGGTTTCTCGGCATGATAAAGTAATTTGTCAAAGTGGTTAGAATTATTTCATATACTATAAATGCCTCTTGTATGATTTCTATAGTGTTATAAACTTCTTCGATGTGTTCTATGCCCTTAATAACCCTTGCATTTTACTAGTAGAAGATCCAGCAATATAAGTTTCTCAGTGTCATATCTAATTTTGATAGCTACTATTAACTCCATGTGCATATAAATGATTTTGTATCTCAAGTGGAGTGTGACGCTTCACATTACCACATTTAATACGTGGACACCATACTAATTCAGAGCTTTCACTATTT
The DNA here is from genome assembly GCA_021397835.1 of Moringa oleifera. Taxonomy (NCBI): domain Eukaryota; kingdom Viridiplantae; phylum Streptophyta; class Magnoliopsida; order Brassicales; family Moringaceae; genus Moringa; species Moringa oleifera. The sequence continues at coordinate 8,890,165 of JAJFZO010000034.1, read as the reverse complement.
TGAATAATACAATCCAAAATGTTATTCATCCTTACATCATATACCTCTTGCCTTTTATCAGTGAACATCCAAAATTTATCCATTTTAAAGTTTAAAACTTTTTATATTAGAAAATTATGTACTAAATGTAACCAAATTCTAATGAATTAATTGACATGTGTAATTAATTATATATTTAACAAATTAGTATATGATTAATTAACTACTTAAATATTACGTTAATTACATCTAAGGCTCTTGAGCTCTCTTTTTCATGATGGAATGTTGGTTCAAGACCACAGGACGAGCTAGGGTCCCGTTAAATTATACTGTGCTTTCTAAGAAGGGCTTGGCTTAGAAAAAGAAAATGAAATACAAAATGCATATCCTTCCCTCGTTATCTCCTCAAGGTTGGTTCATCAGGTGCTAAGGCATCTCTTTCTCCCAGGTCCAATCTCGAACATTCCCGGAAAGACGAGTCAACCACCTCCGCCATATCAAAGCTCTTTCTTATTCTCCCAGCCTAACGATCAACATTTGTTTTTTCTCTCATCCCGCGTGCGAATAACATATGATTAGTTAGTATATAATTAAATAAATAATATATAACTAACAAACAATTAATTAATTAAAATTTAAGTAATGATTTATAATTAATTAGTTAATTAATACATAATCAATTAATTAACATCAACTAATTACTTTACACGTATCTAACTAATTAGTGAATTAATTAAAATTTAAATAACCCTTAATTAATTGCTTTACAAGCATATAATTATATCCATTTAAGATTTAACTAATATTTAATTAAGTTAATAACAAAATCAATATAAATTCATCAAACTATACCAAATCATACCTAACAAAATTTATTCAAACATAAATTCATCAAAATATAAATTCATCTAACTAAGATTTACTTAATTCATCAATTAATCTAACAATCTTAAAAATTATCAAACAATAAATTCATTAATATATACCCATCATACATAATATATTCATCCAGCTATGCTTACAAAAAAACCCAAATTTCACCAATGAAAAATAATATATATTCTCAATTCATTCTTCAAACCAAAACGAAAAGTGAATAAAAATTATAAAAAAAAAATTCCATAGCAAAAATCTAAATCTACCAAAATACTTACATTTCTGAATGCCAAGATGAAGAGAAAATGAACGAATGGCAAGAGAGGGCACGACTACTTCTTGTGGAAATTGAGACAAATGAGAGATGAAGGAGGAAAGGATAAGGCATGTGCGGTTAGCAGTTGCTATTGCTTCCAAAGTAGAAGCAGCTAGGATATTGAATGTTAATTACATTAGAACTAACGATAAAGCCAAAGGCTTTTATCCTTACTTCTCACGAAACTAAGGATAGAAGGCTTGATACTTGATGCTTTTAACGTCTATTCTCCCGAAATAATGTTAAAGGCTTATAATTCATACTTTTAATGTCAGTTTTCTCAAAATTGACATTAAAAGTGTACCTTAGATGTTAGTTTTAAGTAAACTAACATTAAAAGTGTCCTTTTAATGTTAATTTTTTAGAACTGATGTTAAATTTTTTTAATGATAATTCTTTAAGGAGTTGTCATTGAATTACTATCAATTATTACATTTTTTGTAACAGTGAGTAAACCACCTTAAGCATGTTTCACAATTATTTCTCATTCATATGCCCAGCTTAAACCTGAAATATTTTTGTTTTAGAATTTGTTCTCTACCCTAAGAAGTCCTTTTTGCATTTTCATGGAAAGACCTCCTAGAATGCCCTTGATCCTTTCCTATTTATTTAACGTCACCTTTTTTCAAGTCATTTCCAAGCTCGAAATGTAGCTTTCTAGCTTGAAAAGTATTCAAAACCAAAAATCTTGAATTTTTTAGGCAAGTTTACTAGCATTTGGCTACTTTGCTTAGGATAAGCTCACATCTTATTCAGGTTACTTATCTTGCTATTCTAACCTCATTCTAATCCTTTACCTTTTTTATTGACTTTGTATGTCAAGATTAGTAGCTCAAAACAACCTCAAATGGTTGGATTTGAGGTTTATCTAGTGCTTGCGCAACCTTTTAGAGAGTGTTTGTGTTGCAGATCTTAATTCTTTATCCAAACATGTAAACGCCCTTGAACTAGCGTCACTTTAACATACATTCTTAATGCATCCTAGAAGTGGTAATTCTCTTGATAAGAAATCTTTACAAGTGGTTTTTTGAAGGTCTATCGAGTGTTGAGGACAGAACCTCTTTAAATGTAATATGTGCAAACCTTAAAATTTTATTGAGTAAATCTTGTTCAATAATTTTCACTTTGAATTTTAAAGCAATTATTAGATCTTAAAAATTAAAAGATTTTGATTTAGAATTGTTGAGACATAATTTTGCTCCTACAGACTTTAGTTCTTTGAAACTTCATTTCATTAAAGGTTTAAAATTGGATTTTTAAGCAAAAGCCATTGTTGGTTCTTCTAGTTATGACTAATTATAGAATATGTCAAATTAGAATTTTGTAATGATCAAGATTAAGTTTGAGTTGGCTTAGATCAAGATGTACTTCATTGAGGTCTATAATTCAACTAGATCCATTGGGATTTAATTCAACAGGGTCCATAATTCAATTTGATACATTAAGATTTACTTCATCGGGGTCTATGATTTAGCTTAGATAAGGAGTTCCCTACATCGAGATTTGACTTCGTGGATACATTGGGATTTACTTCATTAGGGTTTATAATTCAACTAGATATGTCGAGATTAACTTCATTGATATAGGAGTTTATTTCAATTCATAAGGACATATATATTCAATCGGATTTGCTCTCATTGAGTGTTCATCCATCAGATTTTACTAGAAGGGTTAAATTATCGCATTTGACTCATCGAAATCTCCTTTATGAAGACTCTCTTGTCACCAGAATTGAAACATTAATATAGTTAATCAAGATTCTCCTATCATCAAGATTAAGCTTAGATCGGGTGTTTCATTTGTGTGTTTACATGTTCATTGGGATTAGCTCTCATAAGGGGTAGACTCATTGAGTTTTACAATACATGCATCATTGCAGCTGATTGAAGAGCATAGATCAACATAAAGAAAACTTCCATTACAAGTTATATCAACCATCTGCATTAGAAAAAAGATAGGAGACCAAAGTCACGAAGTTTAAACTTCATTAGTCTTAGGCCTAGCTTTGGGAATTTCTCAATATCAGTGGTTATGGAATCTCTTTAACGTGCCTGTGAATTACCTTTTCCGAATCAGTCAATGAAACATCCAAATCCTTAGAATGGGCTAAAGAAGCTACTGGAGGAGGAGTTACTTGCTCCTATATTAGGTTGAGTCTAGGATATTTGCTCTAAATTTTTTCGTCCATGCACTTTCAGATCGGTTAACATAGGCGAAAGGCTTATTCCTCGATCTTAACCTTGTATGCTTTTGAGATTTTGGACTCACTAATGGCTCGTGATCGTGATTATTTTTTAGCTACCCTTAACTCTTTCTGAAAAAAGAAGGAAAAAGTAATCAATTAAGAAATATGAAATATGTTAGAAAGAAAACTTTTTAGAAACAATTTAGTGAAAATATGACTAGGCACAGTGAAAAGCATGGATTTTCTTGACTTACCTAAAAAACTTAACTTAGACAATCTTGATGAATTCAAGCCCTAATCATTCATCTAGGACTCGCCTTGATGATACTAAGCTATACCAAGTTGGACTTGACTCTGTCAAATCCAAATCAATCTCGGCAGACTTGTTTGCTGAGAGACCTGAACCAAGGTAAAGTCAATGTTGGCAAATCCCCAGCTAGAAAAAATATCCAACATGCATAGAAGCTCTAACATATTTATTCTTAAAGAGACTCTAAAAACTTCAAAAAGCTCTTTAGAAGATTAAAATTTTGAGAATTAGTGCATAAGATACAAGAACCACATATCAATGCATCTTAGATTAAAGGCAAGCGCACACCATCTCTATTAAGCACACCGTACCTTTTGGATAACTAGCGAGTTTTTATAAAGGACTACACCTATAAATACCCCTTCGATTGAAAGAGAGGCTTGAGTGGTTTTCTTCCAAAGCACCTTCGTGTAAGTCACTATGGGCTAAAGGTACCTTTTTTGCTAAACTAGCTATAAAGGTTGATATTGGAGCCTTTAAAAAACCTAGTGACCTAATTAAGAAAGACCTCGTTTTAGGTCAGGCACTAATCATTGACCCTGCATATTGATCTATAGAAAGGTTAAGACTAGAAAACTTTAAGTCAAAGAAACATCCTTAACAAAACAAGAAGTCAAATTAAAAAGGATGAAACATGACTATGATTCGTGCTAATCTATTCCGTTGTCTTATCATGATGTATTATTTTGCATGGCTTTGACATCGAAAATTTTCATGGTAATTTCTCTAGCAAAATAGAAACTATATCTAACGACAAAGAAAGGCCTACCTCCGTTGTACTTAAAATTTTTGATCATGAGACTAACATCTTGACCCGATGAAGTTAACCCCATCATGGTTATAATGACCACTTCATAAGTGTAGAAATGGTTCAAAGATGAGTAATGGAGATATGGGAAATAGAAAAAGAAGAAAAGGAAAAAGAGCTAGATATATGACAAAGAGATATATGCTTATCAAACATATCCTATAATTTTTTATTTTTTATTTTTTGTGATCATCTTAGTCTTTAGTGAACAGGGCCTGATTGCTTGGTAAATATCACAAGGCCCACAATCAATCATCTCTTCAAAAAAAAAAATGAAAGATTATAAGTTAGTGTTGTCCACCAAAGATAGTTATATCAAAAAGTATCCTAGAGGTTAAAAGATGAACGGGTATTACTTGTTCAAATTTAATATCCTTTTAGCATATTACTCTAAGACAGATGAAAGGGCCATCACAAATATTATGAAACTTATATAGGTGACATACAAAAAGGTTAGAATGAGACATTTTTATCTACTTTACATATCATAATGAACTTCTACTAAGACAACTCTATATTCTTTAATCTACAGGACAAAGGCTAAATTGTTCATAGAGGTGGCAATCTTCATTGTAAAAGCACTAACTGAATCAGTTAGGAGAAGTGTAAATATGGTAAAGCCTACTATGAGTAGCCCAATCTTATAGAAGATAATGCAACGTTCTTTGTTAAAATTTATTACAACAAAACCATATGTGAAAGGACATATTCATCCCAAAGCCTTCAAACAAGGAAATCTAGTGCCAAAGAGAATTTTAAAGGGTGTTTTTAAATCGTCGAGGCAAATCAGCTGCAAGCTGGAAAGGTTTAGTGAAGGAATTTTTAGTTGAAACTTATAAAATGGATTATTAATATCTTTTATATATAATCAAACCCAGCCAGTGAAGTAGTATTATGTTGGAAGCTTCAACAAAAAACCCAAAAAAGGTAAGAAAAAAAAGAAAAAGAGAAGAAAAAAATTAAAGAAAGAAGATATTGTTAGTAAAAAAAATTACGTTAAGGGCAATTCTTCCAAACAAATCGACAAGTTGATGTAAAGCAATTTTCTTATGTTCAGAGGATAAGTTAATATGACATCATCCAAATATTGTCAAATTTGGCATCTGTGGCAAATGTAGGTAGAATCTTCTATGAGAATAAGGTACATCATTGTCAATTCTACCATAAACAGCATGTAAAACCAACACCAATTGGTACTTCGATATTCATTTCTAAAATATACTGAGAATTGAGTAAAAGCTCCTATCGAAAAGGCAAAGGCCTCAGTCCTAACTCTTTTGATCACGATACTAACTTTAGCCAATTGAAAAGGTCTTTGTCATCGTCCTTGTTTGTAAGTAGAACACTCCTAAATTTTTGGATCCTCTAAACTCTTTTTGGAGCCTATTTGTATTAAAACATCCCTAAAATCCATAAGATGATCAAATGCAATCCAAAGTTAGATATTACATAGTTAAGATTCATTGTTTCTCATGAGGTTTAAGCATATCTAGGTTGTTTAGGACAACATCAACAAGGATAAAGGATAATTCCTAAGAAATGGAAAGAGATTGGGAAAACATAAACTGGGGGGCTAATAAAAAACAAACAATCACATGAGAGAGACAAATAAATAAGGAGTGATTATCATGATAACGAAGAGATTAAATACTAACTATGTTATCTTTCACCAGGACTTGTAGGACAAGCGATGAACTTTCAAAGGGAGTTACATTCATAGAGGAAAATTACATTTAACTCTTCTATAGAATTCATCACAATTTAGGAATGACTTGACCATGACTATGATTTGAGCCATAAATATATGAAGATAAGTGAGATGCATATTGATACCCCCTAACAAAAGGAAAAAAGAGAGGTATCATTGCATTGCATGGGCATTTATTCATGAATATGGCATGGAAAGTTTACTAAAAATAGAGAGAGTGAGCATGGTAATGAAGATAATTCACAATATGCATACATGCATCGCATCCAACATTTGTAGATGGAAAAACTTCAATTGAGGAAGACAAAGAATATTCCCATTAAGATTAGAGAAAAATCAACAAAGAACAAAGAATGAAAATTATCCTTATCAAAACCTTCAATGGAACAACTAAGATAGCTTTATGAAACTAATGAAAGAAACTCCCTAGCAGAACAACTAAGACATCCCTTTAGAGTAGATGAAAGAAAACCCCCAGCAAAGCATTTGAGACAATCCTAGAAAAAGAGGTATAAAATAAAGAAAATCCCTAATAGGTCATACAAAAGTCTCTCAACACTAAGAACTACATAAAAAGAAATACATTGTCAGAAAAAAACAACAAAAAACAAAAAAAAATAACTTTTGCAATGAACTAGAGACTTGGGACTATTACAATAAGAAATCCAAAACATGTGTCGAGGATGAGAATCCAATAGTTCTTGCTACATTGAAGCAAACAAAAAGCTTGGGACCATGATAATAAAGAATCCAAGAGAGGGAGTCGAGGACAAGAATTCGTGAGAGCTTTTAAAATAAAGCAAACTAAAAGCTTGGGATCGTGATGACAAGAAATCTGAGACATGTGTCAAGGATGAGAATTTATGAGAGCTTCTTTTAATAAAGTAAACTGAATGCTCAGGATGATCATGACAAGGAATCTGAGACAAGGTGTAGAGGATGAGAATCCAAGAAATTTTATTATAATAAAATACCCTTTTTGAAAACTATTATGATAGGGAATTCGTGACATTAAGTCAAGGATAAAGGTAAAAAAAATTAACTAAGACAAATCGAAAGCCCGAGATCATGATGATAAGGAATATGAGATAAGGAGTCGAGGATGAAAGTTCGGGAGTGCTTGCTAAATTGAAGTAAACTGAAAGCCTAGGATCATGATGATGAGAATTCGAGATAGGGAGTCAAGGATAAGAATTTGTGAAAGTTTGTTTTAATAAAGCATACCAAAAGCTCGAGATCGTGATGATAGGGAATCTAAGACACGTATTGAGGATAGGAGTTTTGGAATACTTGTTATGATAAAGTACTAAAAGCTTGACATCGTGATGATAAAGAATTTGTGATAAGGAGTTGAGGATAGGAATTTGAGAAATTTTGTTATAATAAAATGCCCCTTTTGAAAACCATTATGATAGGAAATCTGAGACATTATGTTAATGAAAAAAGGTAAAAAAAAAATTAATTACGATGAACTAGAAGCCCGAGATCGGTATCTAAGATGAGGAGTCAAGGATGAGATTCCAAGAATGCCTGCTACATTGAAACAAATCAAAAGCTCCGAATCATGATTACAGGAATCTGAGATGGGGAGACAAGGATGGGAATTCGTGAGACTTTCTTTAATAAAGCAAACTGAACATCCGAGACTGCAATAGTAAAGAATTTAAGGCATGCATCAAGGAGGGGAGTTTAGGAATGCTTGTTAAAATCGAGTGTTGAAAGCTCAAGATTGTTATGATAAGGAATTTGAGACACGCATCTAGGACGAGAATTTAGAAAATTTTGTTATAATAAAGTATGCATTTTTCAAAATCGTTATCATAAGAAATCCAAGATAAATGTTGAGGATGAAAATGCTAAAACCACTACCATTTAGAAAAGACTGACATCATAGGCAACTAGAGATATATGTCTATCATGTTACATGAAAAGCATCTAGAGGCTAGTGTAAATTGTACCATGGTATAGAAACCATCATGTGGTGTTATCATGTGGAAGTCACCTTCATGATTTCAAGAGCATGTCTCGAATCATGGGATTTTTTAAAATAATAATAATAATGGTAATGGTATTAGTAGTAATAATAATAATAGTAATTTTTAAGAAACATTGACAGTGCAGGGAACAAGAGGCGTATGTCCATCATGTCACACGGAAGGCATCCAAAGGCGAGTGTGAATCATACCCTAGTACAACAACCATCACGTGGTATTGAAAAACACATCATGTGAAAGTCAACCCCATGATTTTAGGATGCATGTCTCAAATCATGGGAATTTTAAAAAGAAAAAAAAATATTTAGGAAAGACTAACACCACAGGCACCCGGAGGCATATGTCCATAGCGTCACACTAAAGGCATCTAGAGAGGAGTGTGAATCATACCTTGGTACAGAAACCATCATATGCTGTTGAAAAACACATCATGTGGAAGTCACCCTCACGATTTTGAGATGCACATCTCAAATCATGGGAATTCCCAAAAAATAAAATGAAAAATATTTTGTTTTGTTAAAAGGAAAGCTCAAAAGTTTTATTTGTTAGCAAAATTAGTTGTCTTGAAGTCTTTGTCCAAACTTTGATATTCAGAGCATAGACAAAAAAAGGCAGCTATTGACGCCTAAATTTGCTCCCAAAGACTTCAGTTCTTTAAAGCTTCATTTCATTGAGGGTCCAAGATTGAATTTTCAACCAAAAGCCTCTATCGATTCTTCTAGTTATGATTGGCCGCAAATCTATGTTAGATCAGGATTTATAAAGGTTGGGATTAACTTTAACTTAGCTTAGATTAAGACTAACTTTGTCAAGATCTATAATTTAGTTAGATATATTGAGATTTATAATTCATCAAGGCCTATAATTCAACTGAATACATCAAGATTTAATTCATCAAGGCCTATAATTCAACTGAATACATCAAGATTTAATTCATCAAGGCCTATAATTCAACTGAATGCATCAAGATTTAATTCATTGAGGTATATAATTCAGCTGAATACATTAAGATTTAATTCATTGGGGTTTGTAATGTAGCTTGATACATTCAAATTATTTTATTAGGTATATGATTTAGCCTAGATTAGAAGTCCTTTACACTGAGATCAAACCCAACTCGATACATCGAGATTTACTTCATTAGGGTTTGTAATTCAACTGCGTACGTTGGGTTTTACTTCATTGGGTAAGTGTTCATCTCAATTCATCAGGACACATATATTCATTAAGATTTACTATCATCGAGAGTTTATTAATCAGATTTAACTCGAACAATTGAATTATTGCATTTTACTCATCAAAATTTCCTTCATCAAGATCTTTTTATCACTAGGATTGAAGCTTTAATATAGTTCATCAAGATTCTCTTATCATCAAATGAAGCTTAGATTGAGTGTTTCCTTCATTAGTTTACATGTATATCGAGATTTGCTCTCATTGGGGTTAGACTCCTCAAGTTTTACAACATCAAGCATTCATCATCGGGGCTGAATGAGGGGTACATATCAACATGAAAAAAAACTGCCATTATAAAATGCATCAACCTTTTACATCAAAAAGAAAGGATGAGAACAAAGTCACAAAGTTTAAACTTCATCAGTTTCAAGCCCAACTTTAAGGGGGAAGGATCACCATGGTCAGTTTTAGGTAGCTTTGGGAATTGGAGCCTTTCTCGATACCAATGATTGTGGAATCTTTTTAGCCAGCCTCTCAGTCACTTCCTCCAGATCGATCAATGAAACATTTAAATCTTTAAATTGGATTGAAGAAACTTTTAGAGGAGGAGCTGCTTGCACCCATATTAGGTCGAGTTTGGGATATTACTTTGAATTTTTTTGACCATGTGCTTTCAGATTAGCTAGTACAAGCGAAAGACTTGTTCCTTGATTTTAGCCTTGTATGTTTTTGAGATTCTAAACTCATTAATGGCTTAAATGTCAAAGTATAAACTCATTCTTAGTACATCTCAAGCGTGGGCTAGCTTTATCTTGGCATCATCCACTTTTGCTTCCGCCTTGGCCATGGTAGAGGCCAACTCTAATACGGTATTTGGTGAGGAATACAACCATTCTTCGGGTGAACTACAAGTAGAAAAGTCATCAACTAAGAAAATATTAAATGTGTCAAAAAAGAAACTTTTTGAAAATGATTTAATGAAAAGCTAAGTAGGCACAATGAAAAGCATGGATTTTCTTGATGTATTCGAAAAGCCTAACTCATATAATCTTGATGAATTCAATTTCCAATCATTTATTCAGGATTGACCTCAATGATGTTAAGCTATACCAAGTTAGACTTATTTTTTCAAATCTAGATCATTCTTAATATATTGGTTTATAGAAGCATCTGAACCGGGGTGAATTTGACCTTACTTGCTAAATCTTGACCTTGGCAAATCTCGACCTTTGGAATTCTTGAGTTACACAAAATATCCTAAATAGACAAAAGCTCTAACTTATTTATTCTTGGAGAGACTCTACAAATTTACAGAAGCTCATTAAAAGTTAAAAATTCAAGAATCAGTGTGTGAGATACAAGAGCCACACACTAGTGCATTTTAGATTAAGGGCTAGCATACATCATTTTTATTAAGTGCACCATACTTTTCAGATAATTGGTGGATTTCTATAAAAAAGAAACCACACCTATAAATACCCTTTCGATCAAAAAGAGAGGGATTGGTTTTCTTGAGAGGCTTTTTATTGGCTTTTTTGGGACAAGCTTTCTTTTTTAAAGGAGTTTCTTCGATGAGCCTTTTTTTATTATTGGATTTTGAAGAAGACCTATTTTAAGGCCTTTTTAACACTAAATTCTTGAGATTAATTTTGTTTTAGGCAACACACTTTTGTTTCTTTTGAATCCATAGAGTTTTAAGAGCATTTAGCAATTTATTTAAGTGTTTTTTGAGCTTTTCTTTTCTTCTTATCAAAGAACTATAGAAAGGTTTTCAGAATGTGCCCAGCAGGTAAACTCAGTCATCTTACGGGTTATTTTTGCATTAATAAATTCAACCATTTGATATATGGAATCTTTATGCTTTCTTGATATTATCTTCATGCTTTCTTTGATATTCTCTTTCTTTCTTAGTATCTTCTTGGTTGCTTTAACAAGCTTTTTCTCTTTGTCTACATTGTTTGCTCATCCATTCTACATAAAATGAATATTAGAATGACATGCATATTGAATTTTACCCTTACAAAATTCTAAACAAAATCGTGTTGTTTTAAGGAAATAGGAGTTAGTCTTAAATGCTTCTCTTTGATCCTTGCCCAAAATGCATCATTTTGAGTGCTTTTTGAAAATTTCAAGAAAACTAGATTCTTTCTTTGCATTTCTTTTAAGATTTGGAGGCCTAATAGAAGCTAACTTCCTTGATCTTAAACAAAATCATTTTGGTAACCAAGATATGGTTATAGCCACAGTTAGAAGTTTCCATTATCCATGCATTCTTCATAAGGCCTTTCATAATTGTTACATGATGTTTTGAATGGGTATCAATCTTGAGTCTTTTTCACATCATCTAACTGAATATATTTTTATTTAATTAGTACCAATTTTCAGCAATTGTTATAATATTAATCCTTCCTCATACATCTCTATATTTCTCATTCTTTAGTTCTATATTCTTTATCAAAAAGTAGATTTTTAAAGGACTTTCTTCAAGTGCAAATTTTGTTTTCATTTGTTGTTTGGCAGAGAGATAGCACACATGTTGTACTAAGGGTTAGTATTTCAAAGCTTAAAATTCCATTCTATGAAAATTCTCTAAGAATATTCGGTTATTGTTTAGCGAAGAGACAACATGCAAGTTATACTGAAGGTAATTGTTCATTCTTTGTATCTATTTTACAAGATGAATAAAAGGATAATTTTTTAACCTCATTTTTCTATTGAGTATTTATTATTTGATATTATAAATTTGCAATGCATTTCACTTTTTTGTAAAATTATTTTAGAGAAAGAAATGTGATAAATTTCATATTTTGATCTCTTAATTAAAATTTTTTTTTTTGAATTAAAGATCTAGTATTAACTAGATCCTAAGATTCTTGCTTAAAATTGCATAATGATCTTTTTTTTTTTTTTTTTTTTTGAGATTTGCCACACTGCGATTAAGCCAAATGTGGTTTTTGTTATGAAAAAGTTGAGATTAAGTGAAGGCTAATCTCACCTTTTCTATATATGCTATATACGTATATTATTTATTGATTATATTCGAGATCAACATCAAATTACTACAATTCAAAATACGAGATCATTCCACTTAAGTGGTACCAATTCTTGGGTACTTATGAGGGTGCTAATCCTTTCTCCACATGTGATTGGCTCCCAATCTCAAATCATCTGATTGACTAGATCACTGCCTCTTTTCAAATGGAGTTGATCGTTTCATTTTTTAAAAAAAAAAGTTTTAAAATACAATTACTAGCTATACCATAAAAAAGATTGGTGATAACTTCTTATTTTTCTTTATTTATTAAAGTTAAAAAATTTTCTAAAATGAAAAGAATTGTCTCACATCAAACTTTCACTAAAAAGTTTGGTTGTGACAATTGGCGACTCTGCTGGGGACATTTGGAGAGTTGTGCTAAATTTGAGTAAAATGGATCTTATCATTTAAGAAATTAATTTGATTTTGAGCCCGATCTATACTATTTATAAAAACCGATCTAAGGTCGAGAAGATCCGATCTAAAATCGGGAAGGTTTCCTTGTTGTCTTTATTTTCTATATCTTTATAGTTGAATTTTACTAATTATACCCGATCTGAGGTAAGGAATTTCAATGTTTGTTGTAAATATCTATACTTCATCTAAGGTTGAGAATTTTAATATTTTACTGTATGGACTTGTGCCTGATCTCAATTAGGGTTGCTAACAATTTGTTGTATATATATGCTCTTTATTTTTGTCTTATTATGGAAAACTCACACATTCACCTTCATTCACATGCATAGAGCTGAACCTAAGCTCAACCTTTTGTGGTGTATATCTTATTTTTAAGAGGGATGAAGGGACATAAACATTCAAGATCTCACTTAATCTCTATGCATGTTATGCATCTTATCCTATCCAAGTCTTACTTCATGAGTTGATGTCACTTTCGAGATGCTATTTAGCATCGCATTTGTGATGTTAATGATCAAAGGTGTAGGAAGATCTAGGGAGCCTTAGAGCCTTTTAGAACTCAAAAGCTTGACCTCAAGTCAAGCCTTGCATATAGAAAAAGCCATATGCTAGCCTTACTAAAATCTTGCAATCTTATTAAGCCTCAAACGTCATTGGAGATAAGAATGTGGAAATATTATCTATAATCCCCAATATTATTCTGTTCATGTCATAGGACATCAAAAATTGCAGTTTCAACTCATCATAAAAGAAAAAAAAAACCAAGTTTTTATTTTGGATGTGAGAATCAAAATAAGTAAATTAGAAGATTAGATATGTCTGATATCTTGTAAAGAAGTGCAACACTGGGCAGAGAATGATTAATCCAAGTCTGAATGTGTCCTCTTCCTTATCAATTGCCTTTTAATGTTAGCTTGACATTAAAGGAAAATGATCTTACTACATTAAAAGAAATTTAAGGTCATGTTGGTCAATCTTAGAAAGAAGAATTTGAGAAAATACATGGATGGATTAGGGAATTAACTTTCATCTAGATCAATGATTCCTTAATAAGTGCAACAGTGCTTTTTTAAGACAAAGGTACAAGGTCTTCAAATTTGAAGAAGTTCATCTCATGCTTATCTTTAAGGAAGGAATACATGTCCTCATTAGAAATTAGGCCATTCAAGCTTTATAAGACCTATACTACGAAAAATACTACAATCCAAAAACTAAAAAGATCTGTTAAGGATATGCATATCTCTAAGGAGGAATTGATGAAGGAGATCAAAAAAAAAAAAAAGGATGTGAAGATTACCTGAAGAAGGATTGCTTGCTTGGTTTATTGCAAAAACATAGTAATAAGTCAACCAGGTTGACAATTTTGGCTGTTTTGATATATAGATTAATTATCTTGTCAAAAGCAATTGGTGTATACTAGATTTTGCAAAAACGATCAAGTAAGGGAAAAACTTGATCCTAGTTATATGTGCCAAGACTTTTAATCCGTATCTCATTAAAAGATCTCAAGAAAAAGGAAGATCATTGGAGTGAATATTTTATCCATCTAGTGAAAAAGTCACCTGGTCAGGCATGAGAAGGCATTAAGAGATAATCTTTATTATAACCTGATCAAGAGTTTTTAAATAAATGATGCATTAAAATTGAAGTATTGCCTGAGTGGTTTCTAGTACTTCATACTTCAAAGAAAACAAATGTCAAAGGGATGATGCCATGGTTATTCTATGAAAAAGTTCTTTACCAATCTAAGAATGGATTCACTATAGTGTTGCAAAGCTTATAGGGTTACTCTAGATACACAACTTTATTAATTATTAGGCAATTGGGAATGAGACAATTTATCCCTATTACTCATGATCTGGTACAAGACAGCAATTACAATAAGATTTTGAGCAAAATGTAGAAAATTTTGAAGCGGAATCAAATTCACTATATGAGAAAACATAAATTTACTTTAGAAATTTGTTTGGGATATCATTGATGGAAGAAAAAGCTAATCAAGAATTTATACTTTAGCACCAATTTGCCTTAATCTTGATCTCAATCCCGATGCCCATATCAACCTTCAAGAAGTAACAAGATCAAGACATTGAAGATTTGACAGTATAAAAAGCTAAATCAGAGAACAAAATCATGATTTAAGATACAAGGTTAGGATTCAAGATCCAGTGATTGATAAACATAAGTAAGAATTAGATTAGGTCAAGGAAGAGACAAAGTCTTTGAAGAGGTAAATGGAAACTATGACGTCGGATAGTGTAGTTGAAAAAGATATGAAAATCAAAAAACTTACCCAATAAATATCATCTTTGAAGAAACAAAGAAATGATACCAAATCAAGTGAAAGAAACTTGGGGCAAGTCAAAATTTTGTAAGGTTTTGAATGACTTGAAAAGCGAGAATGAAAGATTGAAAAAGAAAGTAGATCAAGACAAGAAGGATTTATTAGATAAAGAGCTTGCTAGCAAAAAGGCAAAATGCAGATATGAAATTAACTAGATGATGATCATCTTGAATTAAGAAAAGACATTGAAGATGAGTTATGTTTACGAAATTATCGAGATAAAGTACAAGATGGAAGAGGTTATATAGGAGACTAAATTATGAAAGTCTAAAGCTAAAAAAATATGTGCATCTTGATGTCATGACAAGAAAGAGTGTGAGTCACAAATTGAAAATTACAGGAATGATCATATATCGGTTTTGACCCAAATAGAACAAAAATTATGGATGCCACAAGCCTTGTTAAAAAGGAATTAGATACCTTAAAGACTAGATTGAGATTATCAGTCTACTCGAAAGAAGAAGCGTAAGCCTTCATACATAAACTTCTAGAAAGATACCAGCATGTTGTTGATGTGTTCAATTATGGTTCCAATCTAGGATACTCATGAGATTTTTACATAAATCTTAATTTTATTTTTTTTTTGGTTTTATGATGATCTAAGTACATTATTTTTCCCTTGTTTGTTATCATGCATACATATATATTTTTAGAAATATTAACTCTTTAAATTCAATATTAAAGAAAACAAGTGAAGCTAAGCAATTGGTCACCAAGAAGTATAATTAAGCTCATATCTCAAAATCTTGATAAAGAGGAAATGGACAACCAATTAGCTAAAATTGAGAGACTTAGGCAAACTCAAGCTAAAATGCAAGCTATATAGGGGATTTCTAATGAAAGAGTAATAAAAAAATAACCAAGAATTACAAAGCATAATGCAAGCTCAATTTTAGCAGATGATGACATCTAGTGGCACGTTGTCCAAAGGGAAAAATCATGTAGGAGTTAAATTCCCTTAAAAAGCATATTCTCGAGAAACGTTTATACTTAAACTAATGAGTCTGGCCATAATAGAGGTGTTGTAGAATCAAGAAAAGCAAAGAGTAAAAGAATATATCCAAGATATGGATTGTTAGTTTGAGTTTGAGAAAACAAAGAATGTCGATGCCGTAAATCAAGAATTTTTTTAAAAAGTTGATATCTAACAAAACAGATGAAAGTTCTCAAGCAAGAACGAAAGTAAGTGGGATTGATATAATTAAACTCAGCTTAGTATCAGGTTTGGTGATACCACTTAAATTCAAAGTGCTCGAGTTAAACAAATACAACGGGACAAGATGTCCTCGTACCCATTAAAAGATGCATTTACATAAAATGCATGGGTGCGAGTTAATCAAAAGTCTTTAATACATTACTTTCAAGATAGCCTAAAAGAGGAAGCTTTGGAATGGTGTAACAATCTAGAGCCTTTTAAAATTCAGTCTTGGAGAGATTTAACAAATGCTTTCCTAACCATTGCTAACACATGGAAGGGTTAAGACCTAATCAAGTCATGCTCTAGAACATGTTCAAAAGGAACAATGAAATATTTAAAGAATATGCAAATTGATGGTAAGAGATGGCTGCCACAATTTAATTTGCACTTATGGAAGTAGAAGTTTTCCAAACCTTCTTGCAAACTTTACACCTTTTTTTTTTTATTCTCATATGGTTTCTGTGGCTGAAGAAAAGTTTATTGAGATTGTTCAGACTAATGAATATATAGAAAATGCATTTTGAATTGAAAGATTAGATGATCTTACTATGAGAAGGGCTCTCGCAGCAAAAAAGAAAGAAGGTGAAGTGAATTATATCGCTCAGCCAACTTTTTAAAAACTAGCATATACAGTCCTTACACTGTACTTATCACTGAAGTTTCTTGTCCCAAATTTAAGCATACAAGAGGTCCCATAACATACAATGGCCAAACTTACTTGTGGCAATAACAACGAAAGGCAAGGGCAAAAGAAATTAGTGGTCCCAATTTACCTAATTCCAATGGCTTACTCAAATTTATATCCATAAATACTAGAGTAGAAGTTGGTGGCCCCATGTATGTTAAACTGTTACAAGCTCTTTATCCTCCATGGTATAACCCAATGATAAGTTATTAATACTATTTTAAAGTAGTGGGACATGATGTAGAAAACTACTTTGCATTCAAGTACAAAGTTTAATTTGTATTAAAAATGGGACTACTAAGTTTTGTACCAACAAATTGACCCAATGCTATTGATAATTCTTTGCTTACTCATACTTAACACCAGGTAAATATGATCGAATGGTGTAAGGAAGTATCTTTGGTTGAAGGAATCAAACCTTTCATGGCCAGATTTAATCTCGTACTAACTGTCACAAAGGATTTATCTATAAGGAAGAAAGAAGTGAACTCTTGAGCGTTATGAAAGTTTTTAGACTTTTTCCATGCAAGAATTCCCATGCTATGCCATGGAAATATCAATTGGATAAACACAAAGATGATGTTGTTAACATAATTAGAGCAACCCATATGATAAGGAATGGCTGATGTTATAGAGCCTTAGAGCTAGAAAAAGAAGAAAATGAGAAGAAATTATTGAAAGAAAGAATAAAGGCAAACAAACATAAAAAGCAAAGAATCTTTCCC
Source organism: Moringa oleifera (assembly GCA_021397835.1). Lineage (NCBI taxonomy): Eukaryota > Viridiplantae > Streptophyta > Magnoliopsida > Brassicales > Moringaceae > Moringa > Moringa oleifera. The sequence continues at coordinate 8,872,410 of JAJFZO010000034.1, read as the reverse complement.
TTGTCATAGAATAAGAAGGCACAAACTTTTCAAAGATGATCAAGCATAGAGATTACTACATCATTGATTAGTTATGGAAGACATATAATAAGATTTTAATGCTATCACTTATTTTTAGTTCAAAGCATCATCTGAAAATTTTGATGAAAATTCTCAAGAATGCATACGTGCCATATCAAATTTTCACTGGTAGATTGGAAAGTATCTGCAATAATATCATGGCTCCCAACTTCATAAGTTTCAATGATGATGAGTTGCCATTTGAAAAGCGAGGATCAACCAAACCCTTATATATTAATACAAATTACAATAGGCATATTATTTCTTGAGTGTTAATCGGTAATAGATCATCCTTGAATGTGACACCAAGATGCACTCTAAATTGGCTTCTTATAGGTCTTAGTCATAGAAGATATAGCTTGATAATGGTTAAAGCATTTGATGGAGGAAAATATTAAAGTGCAAGGTTCCATAAATATGGAAAAAAAGATTGGTTCAAGCATACATGATATAGAATTTTAGGTCATGAATATCATATCTTCCTTGAATCTCCTACTAGGATGACCATGGATCCACTCAGCTAAAGTTATGCCTTGAACCTTGCATTGGAAGGTGAAACTCGTTGTGGATGAGAAGTTAGTGTCAACAAATAGGAAAAAAGATGTTATTACTACTATATCCTTAAAATCTCCTTACACTGAAGCACTAGAAGTAGAAAAGGGTGAATTTTAATGGTTTCAATTTGTTAATGTGGCTGAACTTTTATGGGAATTTTATATGTCCATAAATTTAATGCTTTAAGTTAAGCAAACTGTTAGAAAAGGGATACAACTTGAAAAAGGTCTCTGGATGAAACTTTAAGAAAAGCTAGTGATTATAGACACTCTAGAAAACAAAGATGGTCCAGCTATGAATCAACATCGATAAACAAGAAGAAAAAGGAACAGGAAAGAAAAGCTTGATGTAAACGACTCAGTGACTATTGGCTTATTGATTATTGAAAAACCCCAACACGAAACTTTAAATTAGTAAGTTTGTACTTACATGATGAACAGGTGAAACTATTAACGCAACTTAAAAGATTTAGAAAAGAAATGCATTAAAAAGATAAAGAGGAATTATTTGATGTGCACCTTAAGATTTGTTTTAAACATTCTTATTTTGTTTCACTTGTGGCTAGGTAGAAACATTTTTTATTTGCTTCTTAATTTCGTTCTTGAATAATAATAGCCCTTTTCTTTACCTTCATTCTTGTTAGTCCTTAAATTAATTTTTTTCCCTAAAATTTCTTATGTCTTATGAATTCACGATAAATTCCTTAATGCTTGAAACTGATGATTTGAAATTAGAAGAAAGAGGTTCATTAGAAAGTCTCAATATTGAGGAATACGATGAAAACAGTGAATGTCCATTGGAAATAAAAAGACAAATTATTCATGAAGAAAAACAAATCTTACCCCACAAAGAAGAGACTAAAACAATGAATTTAAGCACCAAAGAAAGGAAGAAAGAAGTTAAAATTAGAATATTTATTTCTTTTTCAATAAGAAAAGCCTTAATTAATTAATTGAAAGAATATGCCAATATTTTCATTGGTCATATAAAGACATGCCAGGGCTAGATAGAATCATTGTTGAACATGAATTGCCTTTAAAACCAAATTAGTCACTTATTCAGCAGAAGTTAAAAAGAATGAAATCGAAGATATTGTTAAAAATAAAGGGAGATATTCAAAAACTTTTAGATGTTGGATTTATTATGGTAGCAACATATCCTGAATGGGTAGCCAACATTATGCCTGTTCGTAAGAAAAAAGGTTAGGTACGCATATGTGTGGATTACAGAGATCTGAACAGGGCAAGCCCAAAGGATAATTTTTCACTTCCTCACATTGAAACACTAGTGGAAAATATAGCTAAGTTCTCTTTATTTTCATTTGTGGATTATTATTTAGGATAAAAAAAATCTATATGGCTGAGGAAGACAAGGAGAAAACAATGTTCACTATAATATAGGGAACATTTTGTTATAGAGTAATGCTTTTTTGTTTAACAAATGCTAGGGCAACGTGTCAAAGAGCCATGGTTATTATCCATGGTATGATGCATAAATCTATAGAGGTATATGTGGACGATATGATAACCTAGTCCAAAAGAGAGGAAAACCATGCTGAAGATTTGAAAAAATTCTTTGAAAGGTTAAGGCGATAAGCTCAAATTAAATCTCAATAAATGCACGTTTGGAGTCAAATCAAGAAAATTATTAGGATTTATGATTAGTGAAAAAGGGATTCAAGTAGATACAAGCAAGGTAAAAGCAATTCAGAATTTACCTCTTGCAAGAATAATTAAAGAAGTACAAGGATTCATAGGAAAGACAAATTATATCTGTAGTTTTATTTTGTAATTAACAAATATTTATGATCCTATCTTTCGGTTATTGTGAAAACATAATCCTGACCAATAAAATGATGAGTGTTAAGTTGCGTTTGAGAAGATAAAAGCATACTTGTCAAAACCTCTAGTATAGGTCCTCCCTATTCCAAGAAAACCTTTATTCTCATATTTAATGGTGCGTGAAAGTTCATTAGGATGTGTATTAGCACAGTTGGATGAAACGAGTAAGAAAGAGCATGCCATATATTATTTAAGCAAAAAGTTCACTAATTATGAGTGTAATTACTCATTGATTAAAAGGATCTATTGTTTGTTAGCCTGGGTTATTCATTAATTACTCCAATATTTAGTTAGTCACGTTACTTAGATTATTGCAAAAATTGACCCCATTAAATATTTATTCAAGAAGCCTTTTTTGTTGGAAAGATTAGCAAGATGGGTAAATTTTGTTTATAGAATATGAGTTGATGTATGTATCTTGAAAAGTAATCAAAGAGAGTCCAATAGCAAATTTTGTTGAAAGAGCCATTGAAGAATATCAACTTGTGTTTTTTGATTTCCCAAACAAAATCTTATTGTCTACGTCAAAGATGAGGAAAATAAATCTTAAAAATAATAGATTTATTTCGATAGGGCATTCGATGTGATGGGTCACGAATCAAAGTTGTTTTAATTTCTCCAAATAAAAAATATTGTCCTTTCACAGGTAGGCTTAATTTTGATGCTACCAAAAATAAGGCTGAATATGAGGCATACATATTAGGGCTAACAACTATGGTGTAATAAAAATTGACCAAATTAGAGGTATATGAAGATTCCACTCTAGTAATTTATCAGTTAAAAGGGGAATGGATGACTCGACATTTTATTTTGGTTAAATATAGCAAATACATACAAGAGATACTCAAGAATTTTAAGGATGTTTCTTTTTACTATCTTCCTATAGAGGATAGTTAAATTGCAGATCCATTGGCCACCCGTACAACCATGTTTCAAATCAATCGTCTAGAAGAAGTGCTACCGGTAAAAATAGGTATCAATAAATTGTCAGCATATTGTATGATTATAGAAGGAAAAAAAAAAGATGGCCAACTTTGGTGTCATGATATCAAAAGATTCATCAAAAACCAAACATATCTAGAAAATACAACAAAAAGGATCATTTATATGAAAAGAATTTTGACCACACTCTACTCTATTGTATCAATAAAAAATAAGAAATCATTTATATAAAAAGAATTTTGACCACACTTTACTTTATTGTATCCATGAAAAATAAGAAAAAAAAACATCGTTGAAGAAATACATGAGGAAGTTTATGGATCACATGCAAATGGTCACATAATGGCTCGACAAATAATTATGGTAAGATACTATTGGATAACAATGGAAAAAGATTGCATTCATTATGTCTAATGGTGTCATAAATGTCAGATTTATAGAGACAAAATTCATGCACCCTCTTCTCCTTTACATGTGATGAACACGTTATGGCCTTTTCTATATGGAGTTTTGATGTAATTAGGTCAATTACCCTAAAGGCGTCTAATGGGTAAAAATTCATTCTAATATTCATGAATTATTTCACTAAATGGATTGACAAAATCTATGGTTAATCAATTCTTGGAAAAAGAGTTGATATGGTCCACGAGAAAGAATAATGTGGTAAATTCGAACAACAAACAAATGGAGAAAATTTGTTCAGAATTTCAAATTAAATATCATAATTTAGTTACAAAGTTATTAAGAAAATGATATTAACCTATAAAGATTGGCATGAAAAGCTTCCTTTGGCTTTTTTGGCTTAGAAAACAAACGTTAAAACTTTTATTGGGTTAATGCCTTATTCTATAGTGTACGAAACAAAAGCACTACTTCCCGTTGAAATAGAAATTCATTCATTGAAAGTGATAAAGGAAGCTCTGCTTGATGAAGATGAATGGATTAAAACTTATTTCGAACAACTAAATTTGATAGAAGAAAAAAGACTAAAAGCTTTGTGCCATTGTCAATTATATTAGAAGAGGATAGAGTGAGCTTATAACAAGAAAGTTCACCCGAGAATTTTCAAAGAGGAAGATTTGGTGCTAAAAAGCATACTTAACAATGTTCTAAATCCTAAGAAAAAATGGGCACCTAATTGGAATGGACCATATCTTGTGAAAACAACTATTTTTTGGTAGGGCTTTAATACTAGTAGAAATAGATGGTTTTGTTCTTTTGAATCTAGTGAATTCAAATATTGTCAAGAAATATTACGTTTAAGATAATTATGGCTAAGAACAAAACCCCAAATGGTAGCCTTCAAAAAAAAAAAAGAAGAGGAAGGATCTATGTTGAAAACTTGAAAAATGACCTGATCATGCAATGGAAGTTTCCTACAAAGGGAAAGAGATGATTATGAATCTCACTTAACCAAGATTTGATGAAAGTAAGGAATCAAAGGTATTCATCAATTAAGAGAGAAATTAAATATGATGCATTTTGTCTTGTATAAAATTCTATGATAAAGTTATCAAGCAATTCTTGCTTCTTATTTCTCTCCATTTCTCTTTCTAAAGAAACGAATGTACAAAATTTATTTTTCAAACACCATATACATAACAAATTGTTTGTTTAAACCAAATTTTAAAAGGTATATACCGATATTTTCTTCTAAAAAGACTGGGTAAGTTATAAAATACATGGGAAAAGGAATTTCAGGGTTTAAGAATGGTAAGATTTAAAATTAACAAAAAGGAAGAACAAGAAAAGTGTGATTTTAAATTATGTTTTCATTGTTTCAATGAAGTTTACTATTATAAGGACAAACTTGCACCTTGAAAGTATGAAGGTGACTAGATTGTAAAGCTTTGCTAATAAAAAAAAGATATAGATGTGCGCATCATGCAAATATAAGCATTCGCATTATAAAAGTTACTTTCTTTAAAACTTTCTCGATAAGGGAAAGCTTAAATAGGAAATGAGAAAATTGATATATTCCTGAATGGAGTTGAAATGTTTTCATTCCCAATGGAAGAATTTTCAATTGTTGAAAAATATATTATAGACAAAATTTTTGAAAAATCTCGATAACCAAAAATCATGTTTGGGATCGCTTCCTAGCTAATTCTATAAATTCAGAACCTCAAGTTGAATGTAAATCACTTCTTGGTGGATTACTAAATTAAGGTAATTGGATGAATGTGAATTGCTTTCTATTTGACTCTACTTGTTTTTTTAATAAAAAAAAAGGGAAAAAATAGAGCTAGAAAAAGGTCAAATGTAAACAAATCTTTTCACATCCAGATTTGCTGTCAAATTCCAAGATCATTCTTTTATCCCTATGTAAAGTCTAAAATAGGTTAATGAGCATACTTTACCATAATGTCAGTAAGAAATAATTTAATAAGCATGTTTTACCTGTTGTCATATCAAAAATCTTAATGATAAATCAGGTGAAATATAGTTGCATAAAAAGGGTTCCCTTTAGATGTTTAAGTTTGATTTGTTACATTAAAGATGGAGAAATATAGTTTTGATATTAAAGCAGGCAAACCCTCATTTTTAATAATTCAAAGGCGATGGGGTTGTTGCTAATCTCACATGAAATTAGAAGATTTAATCCCCATGTCATATTAAAGCATTTGAGTTTAACCATACATGGTTGACCCAATCTGTGCATCTTTATATTTCTTATTCCTTAGCATTGTATTCTCTAACAAAAAGTAGATTTCTAAGAGACTTTCTTTGAAAGAAAATTCATCTTTTATTCACTATTTGGTAGAGAGACAGTGTGTATGTTGTACTAAGGGCTAGAATTTCAAAGCTTAAAATTTCTCTTAAAAAACTTTTTTGAGAATATTCGCTTGTTGTTTAGTAAAAAGACAACATACAAGTTGTAGTAAAGGTAATTGTTCATTCCTTGTATTTCTTTTGCAAGATGAAAAAAAAGGATAATTGTTTACTCTTATTTTTCTATTGAATATTGATTATTCAATATTGTAAATTCTACAATGCATTTCATATTTTTCTAAAATTATTTCGAGGAATGAAATTTGATGAAGTTAAAATTTTAATCTCTTAATTGAAACCAATTTGTTTTCCAAATCAAAGATATAGTGTTGACTAAATCTTGAGATTCTTGCATAAAATTGCATGATAAATTGTTTTGAGATCTATCACATTTTGATTAAGTCTAATATGGTCTTTTTCCTAAAAATTTTGAGATGAAGTGAAGAATAATCTCACCTTATATGTATACACTATGTACATATATTGTGTTTATTGATTATGTTTCAAGATCAACATCAAATTACTACAATTCAAAATATGAAATCATTTTGCTTTAATGGTATCAATTCTTAAGTGCTTTTAGGGTTGCTAATCCTTCCTGAATAACTCAATCTCAAATCTTCTGATTAACTAGACCATTGCCTATTTTCAAATCTAGTTCATATTTTCTTTCTCAAAAGAAAAAAAATTTTAAAAGAAAATTAATGCCCAATCACATCATGAAAAGGATTGATGGCAACTTCTTATTTTTCTTTATTTATTAAAGTCAAAGAGTCTGATTATGATAGCAATAACTGAAGCTTATTTCCTTGATTTTCATTAAAAGAATGATTGAAATGAATTTCAAAATTCATTGTTTTCAAACCAAAAAACAAAGAATTTTTTTCGAACTTTTAAGAGGAGTATCCAATCCATCACAATCCCTATTATGACATGAAGCCTTTTTAATTTGCATTTTAAAGGTACACTTGAGAATAAGGTTATTGTTCCTTAGGTTGCATACTGACAAAGACACACTTTGCACTTCTTTGCAACATGAAATTTAGTAGGGGTAAAATTGGATATTGATAGTTGTTAGTGTAGAAAAAAGGTCCTAAGTTTCTAACCATCAAAAAGACTAATAAGAAGGGAACAAATGAGGACTCATCGAGAAAAGTAGAAAGATATTAGATTGGATTTGTCAAAGTTACAAAGAAAGGGAAAATGATAAAGTTGTAAAAGAGAGAAAACTAGTTAAGACAGGTAGTTAAAATGAAAGAATGTGCAAAATGATTAGGGTTTTTAAGGCAACATGGAGAAACAAGGGGTGGCATGTTGAAAGGAACAATACCTAATGAGTGTAACCTTTCTAAATCCATAGGTCATATGTTAATAATGAATGGTGATTAGAAAGGATAGCCCTTATAATTACATAGTGGAAAGTTGAGTTGACAACAAAAACTCTAATCTTGACTTTGACAGATCAAGAATTTTTTTCAATCTTGATAAACCCCAATTAATACATACCCTAATCAACATTAAGGAAATTGTTGATTGCAATTTAGAATTAAGCTACATGATTGAGCAATATGGTGATCCCACTCATTAGGAAAAAGTAACTCAGTTGAGCCAAACACAAGGATTTTCTTGATTTAAGAAAATCTTGATCATGGGAAATCCTATCTTGAGGAATCATCCCCATGATTCGATGATCTACATGGCAAGCTATTGCGTGTAAAGCCTTGAACCAACGAGTACATCAGGGAGAAAAACTTATTTGAAAAACAAGGGTGCATAATTTCTTACAATCTTTAAGAGCAAACTAGAAGAAACTTGAAGAATTGAGAATCAAGAAGGAGTTATGCAAGATAAAAGGATCACCCACTTGAACATTATAAAGCAATAGCAAGTGCACATGACTTTTGTTGGGTACACCACCATTTCAAGACTATTAGTGGTTTTCTATAGGATGCTTCACCTATAAATAGCCCTTAGTCCATGGAGAAAGGACCCTCACATTTTTAGAAAGATTTAGGCATATTATTATAAGTTAAAGAGTTTCTTTTGATCATTCTAGAGTCATGAGATCTTTTGCTTTCAAGAAAATGGACTATAGGCACTGAGGTTGATTATTGTTGGTAAGTATAAATCATGCCATTTTTATAGCTATAGTACTTATTGTCTTCAATGACATAATATTTTGATGAGCATATGAATAAAAATTGATCGATCGATTAAAAGTTTCACTTTCTTGCTATCTTATTAATTTCTTGGTGCCTTCTTGGTTGTTTCTTATGTTCTTTATTGTTTTTACTGCTATATCACATGCATATGAGTTTTACATAAAATGAATTGCAGAATGAAATAAATGGGCCATGATTCTCTTATGCATTTCCAAGAAAAATTGTTTTGTCTTGGGAAATGAGGTATAAACGTACTCATAACCTTGTTTTCTGCACTAATTCTCTTACTTCAAGAAAGCAAGACTCTTTCATGGCATTCTTTTTAAGATTCTAAGGGTCCGTTATAGCTGGATTCCTTGATCTTAAATAAAAGCATTCTAGAAACAAAGATTTGACGGTAGTTATAATTACAAATTTTCATCGTTCTTGTGTTCATTAAGAAGTGATCTTTATGATTATTATGTAATGCCTTGAATGAGATTCAATCTCAAAGCCTTTGTCACATCATCTGATAGAATATACCTCTTCGACCTAGTGTCAATTTTAGGTTATTTTTGATGGTGCTAATCTTTCCTCACATGTAATCGACTCACAGACTTAAATTTCTTAGTAAAGTTAGACCATTACTATAAAACTTTTTTTTTTGTTTTTTTCTTAGTTTTTTTACCAAAAAAAGTAAAAGTAATTTCGGTGATTAATCATACCATAAAAAATATTGGTAGCAACTGTTATTTCATTTGATCTTTATCAAAAAGCCAACTAAAATGAATTCCAAGATTTATCAACCTTAAAGTCCAACCTAAAAAAAAAAAAATGGATTTTTTCCTCACCTTAAAGGCTAGTCTGCAGGCCTCGTCATATAATGATGAGTAAACATTTTGAACTCAAGACTAATATGGGTGACGAGGATTTTGAGGACACGTTTTTTTGTTACTATTCTAAACCCTTTAAATATTTCAAAAAGGGATTATGTTCAAATAATAAAGGATTGATGGATTAGAAATATTTTTTAGGAAACTTGACCTGGATATATCTTGATTTGAATATATAGTCCACAGACCCTAACAAAAGACTTCACACCTTTAAACTGGATGAGGATGACAAAGCTGTATGTAATTTACTTGATAAGAATAATGGTGACTAAAGAGTAAATTCCTAAGGTCCATGAATATAGCGATAGATTTATTCTGCCTTTTGAATCTTCAAGTTCTTATCTAGTTCTCACACATAAATAATAACATAGTACAATGTGAGCTTGACATAGATCCTCATCTAATTCTAAATCCTCTTCTAGTTTATCTAATAAATTCGACTTTTATCTCTCGATCATGGATGTTTGGACCAATATCCATGGTTCTTCAAGTAAACACAAAAAAATACATAAGCTTTAAATGATCATAAGATGACAAGAAATGAATTTGTATTATGAAAATAAAAGAACATGCACATCAAAGTAAATGTTCAAAGGAAAGTAATCATGAAAAAACAAGAAAACACATAAAAAAAATTAAATGTGCCAATAATTAAATATTAAATAATATCATTGAAAGAGTCATTATATTCTCCATCTTGTGTTAAAAAGAAAAAAAAATTGTGATATGCAAATAAGTCATGTCTATCTTGTCATGTTGAGGATCATCATTTTGATATGTCATGCTCGCTTTTATATCTTTAAGATCATCAGTTTGATACATCAAGTTTGCCTCCATACTTTTTCCCTTTGCTTTGTAAGAAGCTTAATACAAATTAACTAGATATTTAGCCATATGATGGGTAAGAGACCAATGTCCTTTCGTTCCACATTGATAGCATTAAGTCTTTGTAAAATGATGTTAAGGATTTGCTTTTTTTTTTTTTTTCCTTTCTTATTACCATATGTGATTTCCTTAAAATTAGGCAAATTATTACCTAGTTCATCACATCAACAAAAATTATTTCGACCATTACCCCATCCTCATCCTCATCCCCAACCACTATCATGATCATTCAAATGAATTAAGGAATGTCGTAGAACCAGTTGGACGAGATTGATGATTTTTACATCAAAAGTTCATTGTTTTGCTTAACCATAAGGAGACATATAATTTACTCAAATATTTTTTAAACTCATGTTCTCAATATTACTGCTATAGGAGCACATTTTAGGCATGAAAGATGATGTTTTCTTTAATTTGTTATATTCTATAATTTTCTCTTTTAAAAACGTAAGCTGAAAAGTAATATGGAATAGTGCAAAGTTATATTCATTCGCTATTTTATAATCTTGTAAATATAGATGTTGTTAATCAAAGTGGGCTTTTGGGAACATTACTATCTTATGGTGATCATGTCCCTCTTTCAGATCACACTAAAGTTTGAGAAGATCTTTTACAATAACATACTCAAATTTTAACCCCTTATGAAGATGATGACAAAGAAGATCATAATTTTAGCATGATCTTGGTTAAATGTATCATTATTTTCCTTAATGGTATCTTCAAGAGCCATAGCATTCAAATGTATTTCAATATCTAATTGCCATGATAAAAAATTACATCCCATAATGTCATAAGCCACAAATTCAAGTTTTATGAGATTTACCATGATGAAATTTTGACACATCAAATATGACTTATATTAATATGATTACAAAAATATATGCTTGAATAAATGATATATGAAGGTTAAAGTTTCATTCAATGTGTAATGGTAACAGAATATGAAAATATATTCAAGCATATTTTAATCAATTGAGATAACATGATAAGTAAAGCATAAGATAAATAAGATAACAAAATATATAATATATAATAATAAATATTAGTAATTGTAATATCAATAATAATAATAAATTTAATCACAATAATATAAAAATCATGATAACAAACATAAAAAAAAACATAGAGTAAATCAATTAAATAGTCATATTAAGAAGATAAATAAAGATATAATTGATTATAAAACCTTAAATAATAAAAAAAACCATAATACAAGAATAAATCTATATTGAGGGACAAAGACAACATATAGAGAGTAATATATGATTTGTATTTCACAAGTATACTCTACTACTAAAATAATAAAGTATATCATAATGATGGAAGAAATCTAATAGCAAAGCAAATAATAAAGTCTAAGAATTGCAATACCATAGCAATATATAAACTTTAAAATGATAAAGACAAGTATTAGAACAACAACATAACAATTGTTAGTTACAACAATTTAGTATATCAATCTTTAAAGGCAATAAAAGCAAACTAGAAATGATTCAATCATTACAAAAAAAACAAGAACACAAAGCAATTTTACATGAAGTTTGCATATAATCGATAAGAAATATGGAAAGTAAAGCTATATACATAACACGAAAAACGTAAAGATATTAAATTTTAAAACAACAATTACATGTAATTCTGATGCTAAGGAAGAAGTTCTATGAGCATCCAATCGATGATGTGCATCTAGAGAATTAAATATAACAATGATATAAAAAATATATACCATATCATTTAGCAAGTTTGAAAACTACTTTAAAAATGATATTAACTACCAAGATGTCTTTCTAATATCAAGACGAACTATGATGTATGATCGATAACTAGTAAAGGAATATTACCTTAATTTTGATTTAAAAAATGAGCAAATTCCTGTTGATAACCTGTTATAAAAAAAAATCTATAAAATGAAATTAAGACAACATGAAAAAAGTGGAGAAAAACTTGTAGACAATGAAGAGTAATCAACTTTTTCATTCATCTATGTTTTTTGTTGTGAAGATACAATCCTCTATTTATAAGTATTTTTATCAATAATGAAAATATATGAATTAACGGTATCATCAAATGCAGTAATTAGTGTACATCGTGGAGAGATAAAAGAGTGTAAGATGAAGGGATGTTACACAAATTATTTTTAAGAACAAGAAATGAATGTGCATTCATAAATTGATCACAATATTTACAACGTTAATATTATTTTCTTTATTGGAATACTTTAAAAATAACTCAAATAAATTTTACATTCCATTAAAAGTTTATTTTTGAAATTTAAATAATTTTTGATTCACAAACTATTATTTAATAAATTTTTAAATTTTTGATAATATAAAATAAAAATATATTTTTGTTATTTAAAAAAATTTTATGATAATTTTCTTATGTTCATGTATCAACTTAAAATTTGTTGTATAAAATTTTTAATTTAAATATTTTTAATTTGATTTTAAAAAATTATATTTAATTTAATATTCATAATATAACGTCACATGAATATTAATGTGGATGTCTTGCCAAGCTTTTAAATATTTATATTTATAAATGAAATTACGGGCAAATACACCATAGATATAACTTGTAAATAATGCTAACTTAAAACCTAGGTAACAAGATGATGTTAATAATGTAAGTAAATTTCTAAAGATTAGGACAATTCAGGCTTAGATTGTCACAAAGTTAAAAACAAGAATAAACACTATAAATAATAAAATTTTTGATAATTTTTCCCAATCAAAGCTTATGGGCCAGATTGTGTGTTGGTGTTTCCTCCTTTTTTTTGACGATCTCCTTTAAGCCGAAGCCACGATGAACCGTCTAAATAATCCAGGCGAAGTAAGCAAAAACATAATCAAAATCTGGATTTTTCATGATGCATACCTACTTTTTGATAGTTTGAAGGAGATGGGAAAATCAACACAGTCAATTGCCAAACATGGATGTCGGAATGTTAAATACCAACATCCATTACTAATATAGGATCAGCTGTCACCCTTCAATAATTCGTTCAACTTTCACTTCTTTATCAAACGTTAGATTCTCATTCATCTTACTATATATATATATTTTCACATAATCATGATATCCATAAACGACATTTCACCCCCTATCTTCTTGCCTGCTTCCATTCTCATCATACCCAACATCACATTGAAATTGTTGATTTTGAGGAGTAAGAATTTGATGTTTGTGTTGAGTTTTTAATAAAGATAAATTAGAAAAATATTTTAATAATTTGTAATATAAATAAATAAAATTATTAAATTATTAATAAGATCCTAATCAAATATTAACCAGCAGTATTTGACCAGCATTTTATCTAATTTTATAATTATGAACAGAACATGAAAGTGTGATATGCGGTTCACTGCTTTAGTTTATTAACATATAAACCAGCAGAAACTCATTAACACCATGGGAAGAAGGTTTACAAGCAGCCAACAGCAGCAGTATTTGTTCGGTGATATAACTGTCACTGCGACCCAAAGAAAGCAACGAGAGGATCGTATACATCTTGCTTGGCACTTCCGGCCATGAAGTAATCTGCATGAGCATAATCCTCTTTGTAGTGTACAACAATCTTATCTGGATCATGATCTTTCAGAGTCTCAAGCAGGAGCTTCACGTCGCTGACATCTGAAAGAGCGTCTGCTCCTCCATAGCTAAGGAAGAAAGGAAGGTCATTTGGTATTCTTGACATGTTATACACTGGAGGAGAGGCCTGCCCGTAGTGTTTCCTGTTCTCACTCTCATCGATGTAATCATACATTGTTATGGTTCCCCGTCTTACCACTGGAGATCGAGAAATTCTTCAAATAAGTCAACCAACTCCTCTTAGCACCAGAGTTCAGCATTCAACAGGACCACGTCACACATTTGGGTGAAATTCAAGCCACCTTTTCTTTTTCGTTTCAAGAAATAGAATAATTTTGTATGACAGATTGGATATTCCTTTAATTTGGAGGACACTTACTCTGAGAGAGATGAATCAAATTCTTAATTGAAGTGGCTTGAGGTTCGTGGTCTAGATAAACTGGCAGTATGGAATAGTTAAGGCAACAGTTCTGGCCTGTAATTAGTAGCGTAAGACTCCATGTCAGAGACTTAACATTCCTATTTGATTGCTGGTTAAACAAATTAGTGACGCGTGTGTTACCAGTGAAAGATGTCAACAATTCAAAGCATTTAAGACCTTCTCTCTTGCAGATATTCTGAACAACCCTGTTCAGTTAAAGGATACAAGAAGAACAAAGTCATTCTTGCTAGCTTTATATTGAAGGTAGAATATGGAAGAAGAGCTGGATTATTACGGTCTTGGATTAAATTTCAGAAGACCCAAGTCATGTAACGCCTGTCCTAATAAGATAGATCATCAGACAATGTTGTCTCAATCAGATAAATGATATTCTGGTTAAAACGAAGAAGTATTAACCTCTGCAAGGAAATTTTCAGCCGCATTTCTTGCAAGTGGGGAGGTTATATTACTCAAGTAGGCAATTGGGCAGAGCAAGGCAGCCGATCTGAGCACGCTCAACAGCTGATGCTTCGAAAAGGAAGCCAGAGCTATCAAAGTTCCCTGAAAAATGAAGTTTCGAGGTTAGCTGAACAGCAAGAAAAGATCATTTTTGAGTTTCCTCAATTCGTTAATGTTCACAAAGAGAAACTTGGAAGTGACGTGAAAGCAATCTGAGAAAGTCACCAGTGAGTGCCCAACAAAGTGCAGCTTCTGTCCTGTTTCATTGTGCACATAATGGACTGTGGCAGGAAGATCATGAGCAACCAAATTGTCCCATGACCAATCCCAGTAGGCCTAAAACAACATGAGCAAGTAGGTAAAACAATGCATAAAATGTAGAAGAATGTGAAGTGGGGAGGAAAGAAACCGGATCATGAGGACTTAGTGATGTATGCCCAAGAGAATATTTTGTTCCACGGGTGTTAGCAAGCCACACATCGAACCCGTTATCTGCCAAGACAAATGCCAGAGACTGGTTTGGAGGCAGTAGCAGCCATGTTATTGCATCCTGCCACCAAACAGCAGATATTTGCTTTCAATGTTATAAACATTTCATGAACTCTCCTTTTGCAGAATCACTAACCATTAGGAGGCCGTGTTGTAACACAACTGGCATCCTGTTTCCTGTTGTCTCGGCAGACTTCCCAACTGGAATTCTTTGCAAGCTGAGTATGTAACTATCTTGTGTAGTCACCTGAATTCCATCGAAATTCAAGCGAACAGTGAGTCTAGCTGATATCAAATATCAAGGCCGAAAGGAGGGAAGTACCCCAAGCTGGTGATAAATGCAGGCATATTACCCTATGTTCTTCGCAAACATAGCCTTGTGTCTCTACCATTGATTTGCAAATACCGTCACTAGCTGTTGAAGCCAGTGCAGCCATACCATCCACTGTAAACAGCTTTGTTATACTTCCCGGAGCTGACCACAAAAACAGAGTCAATACAATTATTAAGGCTAAACCAGGCGCCATTTAGTATGTTAATGTTTCCTGTTGCGACTACCCTCAATAATATGCCAATTTATAGTATTGGAAATGCATAGAAAAGACAGAAACAATCATTCAGATGGGGAGTTCCCAAGAAACATTCTACTTCATTGCACTGTGCTATAAGCAAAGTATCTTGTAGGTTAGGCGCAAGAAACAGGTAGATCTTTAGATTTTACCGCTGTCATGAGCCACGATGCTTGTCTTTGGTCCTCAGGCAAATGTGGCAAATATCCAAGTCATAATATGTGCCTTAAGAAAATTATGTTTTGTGGCAAATCTTCTTGTCTCATTAGTACGAGCTGAGACATGTAGCTCCAGCCAACGTAAAAACCTAAACCTCCTTGCTTTCCCTTCACACATGCCAAGGCTGAGTTCTTTAAATAGTCACTAATTACCATATCATTTTCCGACAACTTTCATGGTTTTCATATGGAGTCGTTCAAGTTTCTCTTTTGCGTATACTCAGGCTCATTTAATTGTTTCACATTTCTAATGCTAGGTGCCATCAATTATAGCTGCAATAGTGACAAGAAGTCTCATTTGGGCAATATATGGGATTTAATTCTAAGTGCCTGAATACATCATTATACCTAGAGTTTTTTTTTTTTTTTTTTTCAGTGTCATAAGTTATGATCACCATATTCTTCAATTGTGGCATGCTCTTCAGCTTTTTTAACTTAGATGCCACATATTGTACCTGAATGTCTATTGTACTTGTTGGGAGAGACAGTGTTCTATCTCCACCATTGATTTGCAATTACAACCAACTGGCCTTAATGCAAACTTGATATATATCTAGAACACTTGATTGAATATAGCCCGGCTTTTGATGCTACATCTGCCTAGAGAAAGAATAGAATCAGCACAATTATTGAGGTTGAAGTGTTAGCCATTTGATTTCACTTGTTACCAACTGAAACCACATTGAAGTCAGTTTTCTGCAGTAGTCCATAGCAGAGAAACTGCACACACAAACCGGAGAAACTGAACTCTCTTTGATAAGTTGTGAGGCTTTTGTTTTAGCCTATCCTTTGATTGTTAACAGCAGATTTCCTTGAGAATCAACTTCTATTTTCATTATGACAACTTATCTGAATGAAGTTAACCATTCTTAATCCCAAGATTACTCATTCAGAAAAGTTTCCGGTGAAGTAATCGGGCTTCACAGATGAATAAAGCCAATCAAAGTGGGAACCCGGACAAGGCAAATGGATGCTGAGTCTTGCACCTTAGGGAATGAGAAAAAAGATTATGATCAGCTAAAGATGCTCTTAGTCAATAATTACTGAATCTTTTCACATTGTTTACCTAGTTTCAAGCTTTTTGAGTGGGAAAGGAAGGCTCAAGCTATGGAACTGTACCATTATAATCTAGCAGAAACTTGAACAGATGATGGGGTATATATATCTGGGGTTTGACAACAATGAAAACACCAAAGTAGAATTTCTTACAGATTGGTTTAAGTTATCTGTAGTCACTGTAACCGAAAGAAAGCCACAAGAGCATCATATACATCTTGCTTAGCTCTTTCAGCCATGACATAATCTGCATGAGCATAGTCATTTCTGTACTGTATGACAAGCTTATCTCCGTCATGATCTTTTAGGCTATCAAGCAAGAGCTCCACGTCTCTGACATCAGAAAGAGCATCTGCTCCTCCATAGCTGAGGAAGAGAGGAAAGTCATTTGGAATGCTAGTCATGTTGTAGACTGGAGGAGTGGGCTGCCCATAATGCATCCTGTTCTCATTCTCATCATTGTAGTCATACATTGTGATGGTTCCTTCTCTGATCACTACCCAACAAAAAGTTGTTCGAATTACTTGGTGAACTCTGCTTAGCTCCCAAGTTCAACATTCAACTGAACAAGTACTTACTCTGAGCAAGATGGATCATATTCTTTGTTGCAGTTGCCTGAGGTTCATGATCTAGGAAAACCTTTACTATGGAATTGTTGAGGCAACAGTTCTGGCCTGCAATTAGTAGCAGCGCAGCTAATTAAGCTACTAACTATCATGTAAGTGCTACTCTTAACAGATTAGCTCGGTACATGTATGATACCTGTGAATGAAGTCAGCAAGTCAGTGCATTTAGAACCTGGTCTGTTGCAGATATCCTTAAGAAGGTTTACTACAGCCTCCCTGTTCAATTAGAGAATACAAGAAAGAAAAGAAGCAGGTAAGGAGATTGAGGAACTCCGAGGAAGAAGAGCTGAATTCTTACCCTCTTGGATCAAATTCATGAAGACCCAACCAGTATAATGTCTGTCAAAATAAGATACATAAGATTGTCAGATGATGTTGTTTCAGTTGTGTATTGAAGTGGGAAAGAAGAAATTAGCAGTAACCTCAGCAATGAAATTCTCAGCAGCGTTTCTTGCTAGTGGGGAGGTTACATTACCCACATAGGCAATTGGGCAAAGTAAGGCAGCTGATCTCAACTTGTTCACCAGCTGATCCTTGGAAAAGGCAGCCAAAGCAGTCAAAGTTCCCTAAAAATTGATTTGTCCAGCTTAGCAATGTTATTGATGCTTAAAACCAAAAGAAAGTAATCTAAGAAACTCACGAGTGAATGCCCAATGTAGTGCAGTTTCTGTCCTGTTTGATCATGCACATACTGGAATGTGTCAGGAAGATCATAAGCAGCCAATTCATCCCATGACCAATCCCAATAGGCCTGAAACATCATAAATGCTAAAAATAAGGCTCAAATGGATCAAAAGATGGAGAAGAACACGAAGTGGGGAGGAGACTAACCGAGTCTTGAGGACTAAGTGATGTATGCCCAAGGCTATACTTAGTTCCACGAGTATTAGCAAGCCATACATCAAAACCATTATCTGCCAACACAAATGCCAAAGATCTGTTCGGAGGCAGTAGCAGCCATGTTATTGCGTCCTGTCAACAAATTTAGTGTCACAGACCTCTTATAAATTGTGACTTTTGGGGCGAGGGGAGGGGAGAATCTCTTCTGCAGAATCACTAACCATTAGGAGCCCGTGTTGTAACAGAACCGGTCGCCTGATTTCAGATGTCTTACCAAACTGCCCCACCGGGATTCTTTGTAGGCTCAGAATATAGCCATCTTGTGTAGTCACCTGAAACCCAAACACAACGCCATCAAACAGTTAACCTTGAAACTGATTGAACAACATCCAGTGCCATGGCCAAAAGGAGTGGACAGGGCAATAAGCTGGTGGCATATTACCGTATGTTCTTCGCAAATGTAGCTTTGTGTCTCGATCATTGATTTGCAAATGCCATCCATCGCCGTTGAAGCCGTTGCAGCCATACCATCCTGGCCCTTCATGGAAAACAAGTGTTGTCTACTTCCTAAAGCAGACCCACAGAACAAGGTCAGCATGATAACTGGGGCTAAACCATGGGCCATTTTGTTATCTTATGTGTTCTGTTCAGACAACCCTCAAAGTTTTGCCATTTTTATAGTATTAGAAGTCCACAGAAAAGACAGAAATGAGCATTCACATGAAAAGTTGTCACAACATCCTCTGCAAATAGATTGCATTAGTGGTCTAAGCAAGGGTATCATGTGGGGTCAGGCATTCCCATTTATAAATTTATTAAGCAAAACAAACAGGATTAACTTTAGAATTTGCTTGATGCGGAATTATAACAAGAAATTCATAGATTAATTTTTCATTATCGGTGGTTGTCAGGCAAGTGTGACAAATATGTGAATCAGAACCTGCGGGGTGAAAATGAAGTTATGTGGAAGTTACTCTAGTCTCGTCAGTAAGTGCACATATATGTAGCTCCAATAGATACGTAGAAAACTGGAACTTTTGCCTTTTGTTAGTACATGGTAAGGCAGAGTTCTCTGAATCATAAGATACTCTAATGGTCGTTACGATCTCAACATAGTCGTAAATTGATGGTTTGATATGTCTATGACTATTCCTTAGGAGGCTTCATATGTACAACTTGCTTAGCACATTGAGGCACAAAGATATATGTATGAATCGGAGTTTCTCTGTACTAGGTCAGTAAATGAAGGAAGAGAGGAAAAAGTGCAATGCCTGCCGTGGATACTGTTAACATTATTTTCTATTTTGGTTATACCTGTCCATGGCATTTTTTTCCCTTTTTTTCTTTTTTTTTTTTGGGTGTCTGCAAAAAGCATCTTCTTTATTTAACCAAAATTTACTTAATCAAAGTAATCCGTACTTGACAATTAATTACAAGTGTCTTACAACTTATGATTGCAGATAGCATTGATGAGTTGGGGCAGATGCTGCCATAAGATATGGCTAATAGCATAAAGGAATCATCAGAATTCTTCAACTTTCCTTTTCCCAGAACCTTCAATCTTCTCAGACCCCAACCAATCTTGTTTAAAGCTATAAATGCATCAAAGCTGAATAAAAGCCAGTGATTCCATGTTAGCCACAAAAAGAAAAAGTTGAACTTCCAAATTCTTTGATACAGTTACCACACCAATATAATTTCTAAGTTACTACTTCCAGCCAAATTGTTTACTCCCAAATCTTTTTTTTAATTTTTCTTTTTCTAACCATGGAGAAATGAAAAACTCCAACTCAAAATTATTTTGTTGGCATTCTGAGAAAAGAAATTATTATCAAACATGATTTTTTTCTTAGAACTTTTTACGTTTATGCTGTTCCTAGAGAAAACATATGAAAGTATAAGTCTCAGTTGACTTGCTGCTGACAATAGTAGATACAAGCCACAACATCATGGATAACAAAGTTGCCTTTCATAATATACCATTTTGAATCTGCCAATCACATTGTGTTTCGATGAACACATGCCCTCAGCAACTTAGCACTAAGTAATCGTTAAACAGTCACAAGGCCACCTGGCAAATACATTAGCCAAAATAAATTCTGCACAAATAGTCATTCTGTGATAGCTTCTTTTACATCCTCACTACAGATCAAAAATTCCGTGGCAGTCAGCAGAATTCCTCAATCTTTCGGTCAAACTCAATCCTCAAGAGCTATTGTGCCAATCCATTATCTTCTAGCATAATGCATTTTCAACAGACATACTGGCCAGCCATCTTCCAGTTATTATTAGAATGGGAAGAAGCCACAGAAAGAACATGCAAACTCCAAAACAAAAACTTCCACTGAGGAGGCATAGATCATCCAAGAGCTCCTATAACAATAAGTTGAGGTTGAAGATTGATGTGTTGCATTCTCCATAACAAGTGATAGTACAATGAACAATCCAAAATGAGTACTGTAACATTAATTTTCAAATGTGTTATCTCTATAGGAGTTATCAACAAGCACTTTCCCATTTACAATCTTAACATGATTGATGGGTTTCTCCAGGAATAGGCATGATAGAAGCATCCTTCTTCATCTTTTCAGATGATATGGCCACATTTTCTGGCACCCTGTACCTAGTTAGTGGTCTTTCAAGGAACCGAAGCGGCCACCCTCTAGGTATTTGCCCTAGCAACTGCCACCTTTTAGGTTTTAACTGTCCAAGCAATTTCATCTGCTCCCTTCTGAACTTTCTGTTTGCATACCAAGTTCCACTTCTCCAACCCAAGCCATACCTACAACTCAATGAAAACAGGAAGGGGATCAATATGATTTGAACTTATCTTATCTATATAGACATTAATAATTTGATGAGCTCCATATTTGTACAGCCATTTAGACATCATATGAACTCATGAATAGATACTGATAACATTAAGATTGCCAACCCTACATATTTCATTACCACAAAGATATTCAAGTTTCTCTTTAGTTAAGATTGCAATAGCATACCGACTATTAAGCCAAAAGGTCATAATTAGTTATCTCTCATTTCATATGTAACACACGACTCTTAGATCATGGTACACCCATGGGATCCATATTTCTTTTAAGATTCATGCTGATCCTTAAAAATTCTTCCACTCTATATTAGCAACTCTACAAGAAACCCAAAGTAAAAACAAAGGACTTAACTCTTGAGTTCAAAACAAGGCTAAAAAGGACCAAAGAAATTGAACAATTAGGAACAAACCCAATGATCAAAGTAGTTCCAGCAGTGGCAACCCAGGCAGCACTTCTTGCAGTTCCTGGATCAACAAGCTTTTTGAACTCTGCATGCCCAAAATGATAATCATTTTTCAACTGCCAAAAAAACAAGAAAATTCCTTGGAATGTGACACAATAAAACCCCAAGAGAGGCGAGTCAAAGAGGGGGAAGAAAAAATGCTGCAAAATTATTTATGAAAACATTTGAAACAAAACAGCAGGTTCCAACTCACAATGATAAAACTTAAGAAGGTCAACTGGAAAATAAAGGAAAACGGCACAACCTTATTCACAAGTTGACTTCCAAAACAATGCTTTGAGTTAACAAAATTATATGGCAGAGCATTATCATGACATTCATGCGTCAAGCATGCATTCACCAGTTAAAAGAAGCATGAAGAACATTTAAGTTTGGACCAAAACTTTACAAAACATAGCATCTACTGTACTCAAACCAAAACCAAAAGACCTTAGTTGTCACTACTGAGGATCAGATATATGAATCCATGTCACTAAAGGAGCTGATATAAAATCAATATCCTTTTTTTTCTTCTTTTTTGTTATAGAAGATATAAAATCAATATCCTAAGGGCTCATTTTTTTTTGTCATCATGACCATCAAAACCAAAAACATCTAAAGGTTGGCTTATCTCATTAATACCACCTAAGAAAACGATCTATGTTAAGCAACAATCATTATAGATGTGTTTACTGGAGAACAGAGGTGCACATGAAATGTAAGCACAAGACACAAGGATACAGCAGTAGCAGCATAAGATCATGCAACAATTACTCACAGCATTCTCAATTGATTCAAGCCTCTGATCAACTTTTGACTGATGGTAATGTCGTAAAGAATAACCTGCACCACCATTTGTCTTCCCAATTAGGCATTCAGTCCAGAAACCTCATTCAAGCAGTCAACAGCAGTAAAGTGGAAGCAAAAATTTTCAGCTCAAGGCATACGCAATACACACACTGATGAAATTTTTCTCAGTGCTTAGATGAACATGAAAAGGCTCCTTCTTGCTTCAGACATTGAACTATTACTTGCACGTTATAGTCCCAAGGAAGATAATAGACCACCTTTTGAAAAAGTATTCTACTTAGACCCACTGAGATGTTTAGACCGGTAAAGAAAAGTTCTAAGGTTTAGGTTCTTAGCTTATCTTCATCAAAAAGTCATCAGTAAGTATCAAACATTAAGAGACCTGCTTTAGAAAGGCTAAATTTGTTCAGAAAGGCCAACACATTTATATAACATGTGAACAGATTACATCAATTATGGAGATAAGGAATATGCAAATGAGTAACATAAGCTGCATTGAAGTCAAAGCAAAGTTCCAACTCCAAGTACAAAAGTGTCATCCCAAGAATCAGGTGACCTTCTAGTGTGGCTTCACATCTTTAATTATGAGTTTAATTATGTTATCTCATAACTCAAATAATAAAATGAGCATTTAACTTCAATCAGCTTTCTCTCAGTTCCCAGAGTAAAACATTTTCAACAACAACCCTTCATTAAATCAAGGAACAAGACTAAAGGCTGTACTTGAGACTGGAATTTGTTCACCCAGTTTCAAATTCCATGGTTCACCACATACTTGGATGAAGCACCTAACAATTTATCCAGTATTTTCCTACTCTAATTTAAGGTTTCTCATTTAAATAGAAAACTAATCCATTTGAGAAGTTTTTCCAGTTGTACAAAGATATTAAGCTTCCAGTACCCAATGATGACCAAAAATGTGAACCGGATCAAAACTGCAACAATAATTGATACCATAATGCAAATCACATTGTTAAATTTGCAATATAGGCATATCTGCTACTGGACTCAAACTTTCCAGAGAAACGAAGTTTAGCAAAAATTATATGAAGTATTAAGATGCCACTTTCTATGAAGCACAGAACAAAGTGAAAAAAATATTGGAAGGAAAATTATAAGCAGAAATAGAAGAAAATAAGCATAAATTGAAACAAAACTTACCGAACCATGCTGTCGCAACTGATGCTATAGAAGTTCCTATTGTAAATACCACTTTATGGCTCTCAAATATTTCCTAGGATCATCAAGATCAACCATAAGACAGTCATAAAAAACCCACAAAACTTAAGTAAATAATCACAATTAAAAAAACCTAACAGAAGAATCTATCATAGGACACAAAAGATATAAGTATCTTCGTTCTAATTCAAAAAGCCAATGTATGGGGAAAAAAAAAAACCCAAACGAAAGCAATCAACCAACAATTTATTTTAAAAATAAAAACAAAGTTCTGATCACCTAACAAAACAAACTCCAGATATAACGCAAAATTAACATAAAGAAAAAGGAAAAGAAGTAAAGTAAGTACCTTAGTTGAATAATAGGTATCCTGAATAGCACCCCATGAATTAAGGGCTCTTCTCCTCAACTGAGGCACAGCTAGCGAACCCAAAAAGGTGGACCCTCTGCTTCGCAGTCTCTGCATAATACTTTCCACTGGAGACCCGGTTGGCAGGACTCTAAAGAGCCATCCAGTGGGTTGGAAGAAAAGAGAGGTGTTCGGGTACCAAACAAGACGATTTGGCAAGGAAAAAAACTAAAGGAATCGTGATTTAATAAATAATTAATATTAATAAAGTCTTCATATAAATTTTAAAAGCATTCCTCTTAACAATTTTATAAAAATTAAGATAAATTTTAATTTTTCAAATGAAAGTAATTATTAAATTAAAAAATAAAATTATTTATATTTAAATTTTAAAACTTAAATTCACATCTTACATTGATATTAATGTAAATGTTTTAAAATATTTAGTATGATTTCACTTATATATATATATATATATATATTAAATAATAGAGTTATTCAATTTGAAATCTGAAAAAAAATATATATGTTAAAAACTTATATTTTTTTAAATTTTAAGATTTTTATTTATAATTTTTATTAATATTAATAGTTTTATGTAGACATATAATGTACATTGAATTTTTACTTATATGATTATTAAAATATTACTTTAAAATACTATTAAAATAAAAAATATATATTTTTTGTTTATATCAAACTTAGTAAAAAAATATTTAAATATAAATATTTAAATAAAATAAAAAATATTTATTTTATTTTAATAATATTTAAAAAGGTATTACGATAATTAGATAAATAAAAATTATATACACATTACGTGTACACAGAAAATTATAAATATTAATAAAAATTTTAGATAAAAATCTTAAATTAAGAATTCAATAATAACATAAGTCTCAAATAGATTTAATTCTTTTACAGGTTCAAATTTGAGATTGTAAACAAAATACAAATCTTTATCGTATAATCAATCTTAAGTAATATGTTAATTACGGTATTAATGGCCTAATAAATGATTCAAGCTAGTAAATATTAATAATTAATCTTTCACTTGTTCATTTTTATTTTAAAAATAATTAAAAATAAAAAATTTAAATTTAATATTATATTTTTTAAAAATAAGTATCAAAAATAATCTTAAATTGTATGTTGATTTTAATTTGAAAATCGTGGTTTTAGTTTTTTTAATTTTACATTCATATATTTAATTTAAGTTAATTTAAAAATTATAAAATAAATTTAAAAATTGATCATATTTAAATTAAAAATTTTATATAATAAATTTTGACCAAATTAACATCATAAAAATTTAAAAAAATTTAATATTAAAACTATATTTTTTAATTTTGAACTATTTAAAATTTAAAAAAATTATAAAAAAACAAAATTTATGAATAAAAAATTATTAAAATTTGATTAATATATTTAAAATTTATTTAAAATATTTTAAAATATTTTAATAATAAAATATTATTAACTTTTTACATTCATTTGAGTTAAGATATAATTATTAAAAAATAAAATTCAAATTTAAATCTAAATTAAATTCTCTTTTTTATATTTATTTATTTTTATAAGTCTAGACATCAATTTAATTTGGAAAAAAATAACTATAAAACTAAGTTGAGCCTAGTGGCTTATCGTATATAAAGGTGAGCGTTGGGTTAATTCGGTCTATTTGGTTTAAACTATTGAAAAATTAAATTAACTGAATTTCTTGAAAAAAGACCAAATATAAAAAATAATGTTAAATCAAACCAAAATTTTTTTATTAGTTTAATTTTTGGTAACCAAATTAACCAAATATTTACTTAAATTTAAAGTTTATGTTTTAAAAAATAAATTATTATTATTAAAATTAATTAATTATTAAATTAAAATCAATTTTTCGATCAATTTTGATTTCAAAAATTAATCAAAAATTCACAAAAAAAAACTCAAAAAACCAATTTATAAACTATTTTTAAAATAAAAAAATTAAAAAATCAAATTGAATTAATTGAAATCAATTCGATTTATGGGTTTTTTTGGTTTTAACCGAATTATACTCACCTTAATCATATAATCACAGCGGGCTTCATTTCGAAATTTGCAAATTTTGTTAATTAAGTAATTATCAACATGCATCCGCTAATGGATGATGATTAATAAGATAACATAAACATTTTATCATATTTTCATATATTTTGAAAAAAAAAGTGTATCCATTAGTTGAGGTTATTTTTTAATATATATACATATATGTTTATACCATAGTTATGTTGTAATAGAATGTCAATTTAAATATGATAATGAGTTAAAAGTTCAATTTTTGTGGAAGCAATTAAAGTTCACTCATTCTCAACTGAGTTTCCGCAACCACTAGCTCTTCCAAAGAGCTCTCCTTTAGCAGCCACCCAATCCAAAGAGAGGGCAGAAGCCACCAAATGGGCTGAATGGACAGCTAGAAAAATCATGAAAATCATCAGCTTTTCGCCAAAGTCCAATGTTTTTAGGTATGGCAAGGTCGTCATGGTTGAGTTTCCTAATGTAGAACCAAAATAAAACCTTTTATTTTTTAATTGAATTAGAATCATTCATTACACTTTTAATTTGAAACCAAAATTTAACTTGATATTATTTTAGTTGGGTTATGATTTTTTATTTAAAAAAATTAATCTTAAAAAATTAAATTACTTATTAAATTAATATATCAATTTGTGATCTTTATTTTATAATAAAAATTAAATATTCAATTTATTTTAATTAAAATATGTTGAATCAATAATTATTTGATAACTCTTTAAAATTTTAAGATATAAAAAAATCAAATTAATGTTGTACCGAATTTGAAGTGAAACTTAAGCCAAACTTTGAATTGATTTTCAATTAAACCTTCATCAAAATGAAGATCAAAATGAATCAGCTTAAGTTCAAATTTTTTCATTTTTAATTTTGAACCGATAGTTCAAAATTAAAATTAAATCAAACCCAAATCATAGTCAAATGGAGAGTACATTGCCTGGAAAGTTTGTTGTTATAAAAGTAACAATTTGTCCTCTTTAATGAATAAAGATATTATAGGCATCGTTTTCTCATAAGTTCCCCATACTGCAAATCAAGCTATATTATGGGAATAAAATGTTAAAGATCATTTCGAATGCTATAGTTCTTATGATAATAATTCAAGAAGCTTAAAAAAAAGGTAATATGTGCAAAATAATCACGACCACTTTAGTTGAAGCAGATAAAGCACTATGGTTGTCTCTAAAAGAAGAGACAATTGATAAGCTTGAAATGTTCTAAATAGATAACTTCTTAAGTCATTTTTGTCGATAACATGACCCAAAATTGTTTTCACATGAAACATAAGCAAAAGCAGTCTTTACACAACTACATCAAATATTCCATCATATGCCACTTTTTCATAATAATTTTATGGAAGCAAGTCCCATAACATGGATGAGTTGTTAGTCAAAGAAGATAACTACCTTTAAATAATAATAATAATAATAAAAATAACACATAAATAAAAGAAGTTGAAAATAATAAGGAAAAAAACAACGAGAGCATAAGTAAGAATAAAAACAATAAAGGCAATCTGAATATAAAATTTTTGGAGGATGAACAACAAAGATATGCATCACTTACCATTACTTACACATCTTGGTCATTATCATCGTTTTAGATGTTTATCAAAATGAAGTTAGACTGAAATTAACAAGAAAAAAATAAGCATATTATAGATTTCATAGAGATCATGACGTTATAAGGATTTGAGAGATGAAAAAAAAAATCATCAAAAGACATCACATCTTTAGCTATACAAGAAAAGCAATGGGAAGAGAAGGTAACTAATGAGATAGACCAAGAGAAAACATAAGAACCATGAGCCACAACAACTCATAACAAAAATATTAGAAGATAACAAACCCATTGGTTTGGAATAAGCTCGTAACCTTAAAAAAACATATGTAGGATGAAATGAAAAAGAAAATGATTCATAAAAAAACATGACTCTACACAAAGAAAGTCATTACTTTTTCATATCAAGATTTGGTAAAGATATAGATGTAGTACTTATTTTTCTTAATCATCAACGATTTGACATGTGAAGCCAAATAGCCAAGTTTGTTCACGTAACACTCTCATGTGATGTACGCTTCACTAAGAAAGGATAATTGACTTTTACTTAAACTTGAAATTAAAAGTATACATGACATAATCTTAATCCAAAGTTATCCTTCACGATAACACGTTAGCTCGAATTTAACACAATCCTTATAAACATTTACCTAAATCATCACATCTTCCCATAAATATTCATGGATGTCATAAAATCAAGAAAATCCTTTTTATGCATGATCATAGAATCAAAGAAACACCCAAATTAAGTCAAGTTCCATTCTAAAGACATTCATAACAAGCCATAAGTATCTTGCTTTCAGACTCTATTATCACTTGAGAATTATATATTAACTTGAGTGTCAAAACTATCTTTTTTTTTTTTTATACATGTCTTTTAAGTTGTTGATCTTCTAATCAATCAACCTTTTTTCAGAATTTCTTAGATGATATCAAATACAATCCCTATGGCCACTTGTTGCTTTTAACTATAATGGTTGTTTAGTTGTGATTAAAAAGAAAAAAAGAGATTTGATTGACAATGTAACGTAACTAATGGGTCGTATTTACAAATTTTCTTAAAACCTAAGATTGACAAAAGATTCAATTGGGCCCTTTCAATATATGTACTTGAATAGCTTTAAAAGAAAAGACATCAACTATTAAAGAAATAATCATGATGGTCGTGACACTTTGGACTCAAACAATCAACTTTTTTTTTCTTGGTCTTTCCTAGGGCTCTTTCCCTAGTATGATTTTATGTCATCTTAAGTTTTCTTCAGATTGGCCATCATCTTGGCTAGCCAAGTTATGTCTTTTTTGTTTGATTTTTCTTTCAACTATTTTTCTTCTTATCTCTATTAAGATAAGTTTCTGTTTTCATTTAATTTATATCTTTGATCTAAGCCTTCTTTTTAGATCTCACTCTCAATGAAGGAGAACATAGATACACTATGATGTAAGTTAAGGCTCACATACAAAGAGCAAAAGGACATGGTCTTTAATGAGAAATGGGTTGTTGACGCAGTTGAAGTTAAGAAACTTTATTTGATAGGCAAGTTTGTATAGAAGAGGCAATACAATAATGAAGCAATGAAACTCATCATCTCTAACATTTAGAAGCTCTCCAATGGTCCAATGATTTGGGAGGTAAGAGAACATACATATGTCTTTGAGTTTGAAGACCACATTAAAAAAGAGAGGGTGCTCTTACATTAACCTTAGTCTTTAACAAGTCATTGGTTTATTCTAAAGGAGTTCGATGGGTAATCTTCTCTTGATAATTCATTTATGAACTAGTACTTATTCTAAGTTGAAGTTCATGGCCTTCCATTGACATGCATGAATGTTACTATTGAGATAATCATAGGAGAAAACATTAGAGATGTAAAAGAGGTTGACAAAATCGAAGACAATACTGCGCTTGAAAAATAAATGCGCGTTCAGGTCCTTGTCAATCTTCAGAAGCTATTGAGAAGATGTTCTTACCTTGCCATCCTTGGGAACCAAAAACAATAGTGTTCTTTAAGTATGAGTGATTGCTAGACATATGTTACATCTCTGATTTATTGGACCACTTAGAATAAGACTATCTTAGTTCTCTCAAAAAGTGAAAAGAGTTTGACCGTTGCTAAAGGGATTTTGGACCTCGGATTAAGGTGTAAGGTCTTGTTCGTGCCTTATTAGAGCAAACACATTTTAAACCAAGCAATACATAATACTTTAAGCAGATGTTAGGGCAACAATAATTGTTAAGGGTTTCGTTGATGCAGTTGTAGGTCAGAATGCCGATGAGTACCAAAAAAATCCAAGAGGGGAACCATAATCAATCCACGCATAAATTTATTAGCGGAATCAAAGGTATATATAGAAATGGAGACTCATACGAAAAATCTAATTCACGTGGAGTATGTCAAGGCTCATAATCTACATGCAATCATGTCGATCACAAATGTAAGGAGATGGAGCAAACCTCAATAACTTCAATGTAACATAACTTTTCTTTCAGCTACGTGCACATGAATGAGACCCGAGATGTGATCTCCTAACCAATCACACTTATGTGGCAACCCAAGTAAAAAAAATCTCAACATCTCTTTCAGTGATTCTATTTCCTTCTAAGGAATAAATAAAAGATCAAAACCAAAACGGAAAATGCTGGCAACAGACAAAAATAACCTGTCCACTGTTATACTACTCTTAAATATCCAACTGGTTAAGAACCCAAATGAAACCATAGTCACTCAAGCAAAAGACTATGAATTAGATATTGAAAATGTAGTAAGCACAACACTCCTCTTGTTGGTAGACATAGGGGATGGCCAGCCCCGCCATACATGATGGTTTTCTATTTTGGAACTGTCAAGGTCTAGGGGCCCCTCGATCAGTTAAAGATTTAACCCAATTGGTTAGAAGTATAATCCTTTGATGATTTTCCTAAGTGAAACAAGAAGATCGAAATAAGAGATGAAAATTATATGAGTGAAACTTGTCTTGAATGGCTACATCATAATCCCCAATGAAGGTTGAAGTGCTGGCTTTTTTATGGAAAGATGAGATGCATACTACCCTGAAATCTTCTTCTAGGAATCATAAAGATGCTAAACTCTTCAGACCTTCTCCATTTCCACACTAAAGATTTGCTAATTTCTACGGGAATCCATAAATAAATGATGCTTATGGAATCTTGAAATTGTTGTGTCTCCTACATTCTCAATCTTAAGATAAAAAAAATGGGAGGCTGCCCTTAACTTCAAAGTCAAATGGATAGTTTTGCCAAGAATATAATGAATTTTGACTTGCTAGAGAATCCATTTTTTGGGCACCAAATTTACTTGGTTTCAAGGCTTAAGTACTGCATTAATTCAAGAGAGGTTAGACAAAGGACCGGCGAATAAAGCATAACTAAACCTCTTTCATGAAACTTGTAAGTGTTACCTTTTTTCTGTAACATTAGATCACTTAGCTCTATTCTTTTCTAATAGCCCAGCCAAAACCACACCACATTGGAAGCTTTTTAGATATGAAAATATATGGACAACACCCCCTGAATGTGAAGAAGTAGTCACCAATAATTGGGGAGCCCTACTAGAAGGTTCCATTGATGACATTAAACGGAAAGTTAGTTAATGTGAAGAAGCATTATTTAATTGGAATCGAAGGGTGTTTGCAAACATTTCTTATAAAATAAAGAAGTAGTAAGATGAAGTAGAAAGGTTATCATTAAACATAATCGCGAATAACATATTGGAAGAGTTAGACAGATGCAAGACTAAGCTTAATGAGTTATTATAGAAAGAATAGATCATGCGACAACAACAGTTGCACGATACTTTGCTTCAGAAAAGAGATAGGAACACTAAATTTTTCCATTTAATAGCATCCACATGGGGATAGGTAAACTATGTCTTTAAAATACAAGATCCTAATGGAGACTCAGTATCAGAAATTAAGATTGCTAATTTTTTATGGCATATTTCTCAAATATTTTTTTCTTATTAAATGCTAATGAGGTGACTAGGGCTTGTCAAACAATGAAAAACAGATTAGTTGTATTCAAGCAAGAGCTTTTAGCTCAGAGTTACATAGTGGATGAAGTCATATTGGCACTAAAACAAATGATACCTAGTAAAGCACCAAGGTTAGATGAGTTGAATGCTCTGTTCTTCTAAAAATTTTGGAAAGTTGTCGGCAAAAACGTCACTACTCCAATGTGGGATGTCCTCAACAATGGATTACATTTTGCAATAATTAATCAAACTAATATAGCTCTTATTCCAAAAGTAAAGGACCCTATTGATCAACCAAAGATTACAAACTGATCAACTTATGCAATCTTATGCATATAAATTATTTCAGAAGGTCTTAGAAATCACATGAAAGAAACTCTACCATCTGTTATTAATATCACCCAATTTACAATTATTCAAGAACACATGATTTATTATCATGACATTGTGGCCTATAAGGGCATACATTCTGTGAAGTTGAGGAAAAAACGGTTTAACGGATACTTAGCTCTTAAATTGAATATGAGCAAGGCTTATGACAAGATAGTGTGGGTTATCTCAGAGAAAAATTATGAGAACTATGGAATTTCTAAACAAATGGATCCAACTAGTCATGGAATGTGTTAGATCGATATCTTACTTTATTTTGATCAATGGTAAAAGTATGATCAACTCATACCATCAAAAGGAATGAGGTTAGGTAATATTTTCTCTCCCTACTTTTTCTTATGTGCGTTGAAGGCCTCTCTTTGCCACTCACTCAAGCAAAAGTTGAAGGATGGAATCGAGGTATTGCAGTTACTCGTAATGGCCCTAAAGTCATCCACTTATTTTTTGTCAACGATAGTCTTTATTTTTCAAGGCTCTTAGGGAGGAATGCCAAGCTATCATGACAATTTTAAAGATATATGAGTTAGCATCTGGACAACAAGTCAATTTGGAAAAATTTGGTATACCCTTTAGCTCAAATATCAATATGGACCGTTAAGCATAAATGAAGCAATAGTTGGCCATTCAGAAAAATCTTTTTCAAGAATCTTATCTTGGCATCCCTATGATCATGGGTCGATTTGGAAAAAAAGAGATCACTTGGATCAAAACCTATTTACAAGCCAAGTTGGCTACATGGTATAGCAAACTATTATCCTAATCAGGAAGAAAGCTGCTAATAAAGGCAGTTGCCTAAGCAATTCCAAACTACATTATGAATTACTTCCTACCCCTAAAGACTTTTTTCTTCAAGAGTCGAATATGATATTGGCGAGATATCGATGGGGAGACAAGGGATCCCTAAAAAAGATCCATTGAAAATCTTGGGATACCTTGTGTATTTTTTAGCTCGATAATGGACTGGATTTTAGATATTTAGAGGCTTTCAATATAGCTCTCCTAGGTAGATAGTGTATTTTGGAGATTTTAGAGATGATTCTCATTACTTCAAAGTCCTCCAAGCAAAATACTTGTCTAATACTAGTCCTATAACAGTAGCACAAAAGAGTAATAGCTCATATGTCTGCAAAGTTTATTAATGGGGAGAGTCGTGATTAGCAAGGTAGCAAGGGAGCAAGATGGAGGATAAGGGATGGATCCCAAATGGATGTCTAGATAGATAACTGGGTCTTGAGAATTTTAGAATTAAGGACTATACCCTTAACAAAACCACCATCCATTCACATGCTAGTAAGCATATTGATTAACCTAGTAACTAAGGAATGGATTGTCTCATCTTTTGTAGAACTTTTTAAGCTAGAGAGGTTGTTGAGGCCGTACTTACTATACCACTTAGCAGATGCCCGATGAGAGACAGACTTATATGGCCTAGGAATAGGATTAAAGTATTAAAGCAGGATATTACACTACCAAAAGCCTCTTTAAAAGTGAAGTCCCCTGTATAAATTCCTAAACCATCGCAATGTAATGTAATATGCAAAGAGAATGTCACTTTGAGAGTTTAAGTCTTTGCTTCATGGATGTTACAAAAGATTACTACTTACCATGTTAGCGCTTACATACCGAGAAATCCATGTAACAAATGAATGCTGTATATATGGGGAAGGTTTAGACTCCCTGCACCCATTGCTTTTTATTTGTATTTTCAACAAAAAGTTTGGAATGCCTTGCATTAAGGTTAGGGACTTTTGTTGAAAATTTACTAGTAGAAGAACAGTTATGTCATAGGGTCCTCATCTGCGTACAAGACCTAAACTTACTAGAAATGTTTCTTATTCGTTGTGGGACTCTATGAACAAATAGAAACAAGGTGTTTAATAACCATATCTACTGCCTTCCATTTGTCACATAGAAGAGGAAAGAAGGGTAACCATAGAGATAAAGGTCATACAAGCTCGTCCCTCATAAGTGATAATACCTTGATAATGGCAACCTCTTCCAACTAGAATGGTTAAATTGAACACTTATGCATCCTTCATTGTAACCAGCAAACAAGCCAAATTAGAGGCAGTAATCCGAGATGATCAAGATACACTACAACAAAACAGATTTTTAACGGCAATCGTTTAGCAGTAATTATCACAATTGCTACTATATATATTAGTAGAAGTTTTTTTGTTATATTTTTACCAGCTTTTATCAAATAGCCACCATTAATAAAGATATGGTTGCAATTGTAAACTTTGGCCATTACAATACATATTTTTAGAGGCTATTGTTTATAATTGCTTTTAAAATAATTTAATAATTAATTTAAAATTATTAAATTTAAAATTTTATATTAAATTAATTAATATTAATTTAAATATAATAAAACAGTATTTATTAAATCTTATAATAAACACAATTTATATTTTCTATAAATTTTATAATAAATAAAAATCTTAAACATTCACATTATCATCATGTAAATATTAATGTAAACAACCTAATACTTTTTTTAAATATCTCCACTTTTATGTGTAACATATATATTATAGAATTTTTTATCCTTCTTCAGGTCTTACTTTAATTATCCTATTTGTTCTAAATTTGGATTTTGAAGAACAGACCTAGAAACCTGAGGCAACTTCTTTATCTTAGTTTTAATGGTAGAGCTGCCTTGGCTTATGGTATCATGCTTGGCCAAGTAGTAGTATCGAAACAACAATAGCTGGAACACTTGTTTGGTGCCACTTTCTCAATTCTGAGCAGGATATGCTCCTTCGAATGGCAAACCTAGGTTCCCAAATCAAGTCGATTGTTGGGCCCCAATAGGCCCATGTCCTAGCTTGTGAAGTGACTATTCACATCACATACGACTGACAGTGGATTTCCTGTGCTTTATAAGCATTAAATAGGAATGAATTTGATGATGAATCCCATATACCTACCACAACTACTATAGGCTTTGAAACTTCTCAAAGCTTTCAGGTTAGGTTATTATCACCAACTGCTATAAATCTCTATCTTCAGTTCCATTGTTCATTAAGATTCAAAGGAATGACATGCATCCTCTTTAAATAATTAGGATTTAATTGTGCCGTATGCAAGCCAAGTATGAGTAGCCATGGATGCTTATCAGGTAATTAATGCTAAGTTATAGACCAACAGCAACAGCAAAAGCAAAATTGAAACCTAACTACTCTGCTGCTACCCCATGCAAAGCAAATAGAGGATGCCAATATTATCCATTGAACTTGGGAATGCTTGCACTTCTATTTTTAATCTTTTTTCATAAAACATCTAAACTAATGTCGCATTACCAATGTGCATAGCTGATTTCACAATCTGTTTGATATTAGTAATTGGATAGCTCCATCTAGACTATAATATACCCTATTGCTTAATAATCTATGTAGCAACAACAGCAATGTCAAAGCACTATCACATGCTACTTCACTTGTTCCATTAACTCCACTTTCATTGGCTATTGAGGTCTTCCAATAGAGTTGTCTGGCTTAATTGATCTTCATAAAAATATATTGTTCATGTATAATCTCAAAGTAATTAAATCTTATTTGTTTTCTTCGTGGGTGCATTTGCTTCCATTGTAAGATTTCCCCTCTCCTCCCTCAATAAAATTAACTGGCCTTACAGTAAGATATAAATAGAGTTTAATGCCTTGATGCAAAAAAGAGTGAAATTAGACATTTGATAGCAATAGCAGAGTTCCTCTTCCAACTTCTATAACTATGGCTTGCATCAAAAATCTAGGATCCAACTATTAGTTCCATTAACTTACAAGTTAGATAAAAAAAAAAAAAAAACCTACACGAAAATAGTGAAGCATTAATCCTACTTGGAAACATTTTCTCTCTTCTGCATGCTATGTTTATTAGTTCCAGTAAACACAATCACAAACCAGTGAAGCATCTGTAACTTGAACTTGATAATTGAAAGCCAATCTCACTTAGCAATAAATGTTGTATGCTGCCTGCTCTTTGCTCTTCCTTATAGCCCTACAAAAATTCCATACATGTAATAACAGTAAGCTAATTTGAAGCAACACAACTCTAACCCATAGAACATGACAAAATTCTCAACTCTCCTTCACAAAGTTATAGGTATGTCATTTTAAAGCAGTTATGAGAATAATTTTACAAATTAATTATTCAAGGATATCATTTTAAAGGAGTAACTTGAACAAGCAGACCAAATTTCTCAGACATGTCAAGTTTCTGTCCCTCTAATAATTTCCATTCAAAGGAATGCAGCAGAGTGGCTAACACATAAGACAAAGCAGAGTATGTGATTTATATTCAAAGCAATGCAACTGGTCAGGCTATTTGTAGTTTGGTGTCTAGGTGTCCTCTTTTCCCTAGGCATCATAGAGCCTACCTTTCTTCATTCTCCAGGGAACCCAAGCTAAGGCCCATTGCCTAGTCCTCACTACTAGCTCATAGCCCTTTCACTAGACCATCATGCTCTCCCTTGTTTTTTATTTTTGGGCCAAATTTGCATCACCAATCACTTTTATTACATCTTGGAGTCAAGCCGAGCCAAACGCCAAAATTGATCTTTTTTGTTCTCTGATCTTTTTCAATTCCATCTTTCCTTGCACCTTGGACAAATTGGACAAATTCCTCTCTAGCTCATAATCTCTAACGATACAAATAATTTCCTCTCTAGATCTTGATCTATTAATCTCTTTCTCTGAGTTGGATAACCCAACAGCTTTTTCTCTGTTGGAAATCAATTAATCAGTGGTGATATAGGGATGAAGCTACCAATCAGAGCTCCATGCGATTTTGTTTGTTTGATTTCTAGGTTCTATTATTTCTAACTTTAATTCTCTCACTTGGCTATGTTTCTTTAATAATTAAAAGCATCATCAGATTTCTACCAGATCACTATTGATTTCTTGCAATTGCCATCAAGTAATGTGTCGCATGCTGATGAATGAACTGGAGAAGCAGCTTTTAAAGCTAGGAGTGGAAAGGTTAATTCTGCTTGCTGCTCCTAGTGTCTTAAATGCATGGATCAATTCCTTTGGATTATTGATATGATAAAAAGAAGGATTAGTTTAGGCTATAGGGATATCTATAATTTATAGTAAACTTGTCTATTGCAATGAACTAAGTAAAAAGATGAACTCCACGGTTATATTAGTTAAGAAATAAGTTGGTGCAGATTCATAAATAAAAGATGGTTTGAACACTTATAAATTAGTGAAGGCTACCACATAACCAAATTATAATTCCTTTTAGTTTAATGTCATAGAATTTTATCAAAATATAGTGTCTTAGCTCAATTGGATATTTTTAAACACCTCATACCTTGTCATTTATGCTTGACTGAGATTTTTTACCATAGTATATTGCTTATAAATTTTGGTTACTTTTATTTAAACTAGTCCAAACTTTAGTTCTTGTATGTAATCATCTTCCTTTTTCTATTGCTTTGTGTTTGTGTCACATAATTCATCACTAAGGTCAATAAAATTGCTACAAAATGCTTCAGTCCTTAAATTGCTTTGATCTGTGAAAACAAGCCTTGGTTTTCTACATGCTCTAGTTTTTGTGGACTGAGTTTTTAGGCTAAGGCCCCACTGCAGAACTAGAATAACCATGAACTTAAAAACAATTAAACACTGAGCAATGAAATTATGGTTAAGGCAGTACTGGATGTTCCCCGCTTCTGCGTACTGGCAAAGTCTAACCTCCCCTGCTGCTGCACCAAAAATCTCACAATTGTCAATTATAATCAAACACTGAACTGTGCATTTATGATCACCTGAAGTTTTCTTTTATCTACTATTGGTTTGATTCCATGGATCTTTATATGATTATTTCGGGTTATGGACATTGTTACTGATATATTCTCGACCCATTTCCTATAATATTAAAGGCTTTCAAAGTTTGACTTTTCTTCACATGCACGCTTATTAAAAATAAGTATTTAGGTCTAAGGAATGGAGTTTTGGATCAATTTGCTATACTTGTTTCAAGTTATGGATGCTTAACATGCATGAATTATAAGGTAACTATTTATTGCTTTTTTCAATTAGGAATCTCGTAAAGAAACAAAGTCTCTATTTTCAAAAATAAACAAACGACATTACTTATTAGAGAATTGGAATTTTAGTTCTGTAATTTTTGCCTAGTCTGTCTTATTTTAATTCCTTTGTACTTAGATATGTCACTCAGTTTATATGTTTGTTTCTTTAAGTTGTTTTCAGCATGTTATGTTATTCATGTGTACTTCCATAGAAATTTTGCACTGCATTATGTGCAAAAATTATAGATGTAGGATTGATTGAAGGTTGAAGAGCTACATTTAATTTTGTAGTCAACAATCACCTTATCCTGTTCATTATAAAAGAACTTAATCTTCTTTCCATTTTTTCTATTGAACTGCCTGATAACATTGTCTGATACCAACTTAATAGGGGAAAAACATTTTTACAAGTTTTTCTTGATATAATTCATTAGAGTTTCCAGGCCCTGACTAGCAGCCTCCTCATACACATGCATATCAGTATTTCCCTTACTGACACTTGCATCATACCAATTAACAAGAGGTAGGTGGCCTGAAACTAGATAGCATAACACTATAGCATCAATGCATTACATGGTGTTAACATGTTCAGAGCACCCTTAGATGCTAAAGACTTTAAAATATTAGTTAGAATATTTAAGGTAATGGCTTTTGAATGGAAAAAGAAAATAATTATTATACTCTTATCAAATATATCCTCATTTAATATGAAATTTTGTTACCTCATTCTCTTAGTTGGTTATTCTTTAAAATAGCAAAGATTCATTTGCTTTTGGTCTTACATTTCTATTGATATAGCCTACCATTAGTTCTAGTGGTTATAGATATGAATTTTACCATTGCTAGCAATGAGGGTTTTGGTTTTGTGTTCTCTATGGTTCAAAATATTAACCCAATAACAAGAAAGAAAAGGCATAAAATGTGCCAAAACCTTAATAATTTTGGATTCTATTAAATCAAATCCCAATAAGCATGAGATATATGGTAACAAAAATAATTTTAGGCAGTTAGGGTTTCTTCCTTCTTTCTATGATTACGTTTTCTTTACTTATACTTTTGCAATATTAAATTTGTTATATTTATCGTTTATTACATATCTTAATATATGTTGTTTAATATTTGTGCTTTACTAGTGAATTCTTAATTGATAATCAACCGTGTAAGAGATGGGTGGACTATAGTAGATTAAGCAAAGAATATTCGAATGGTGGTGATATTTTTCTAGATTTCACTTTCATGAATAAATTCATCGATGAAAAATTTTCATGTCCTTGTCAAAAATGTGTACTATATTATCATAAAAATTGGGAAGAAACACAGGAACACCTAATAGTCAATGGTATTATTCTTGGGTATGATCCTTGGATTTGTCATGGGGGTTCTATGTCCAATGTTAAACATACTACAGATATTAATATAGAGGAAGAATGGTATGAAGGTGATGACATAATGAGAATGTTGCATGGTATTTTTGAAGTGTTTAACCATCCCACAAATATTAGTATAAATAAGGAAGAGTTAGGCGACTGTAGTACAAGAGAATCTACTGTAAGAGAAGAAGGGTTTAACTGGTTAATGAAAGATGTGAACCAACCATTATATCTAGGATATGAGAACTTTACTGCACTTTCTTTCATATTGCATCTTTACCACATAAAGTGTCATTTTGGATGGTATAGCAAATCATTTAATGTTTTGCTGAAACTTTTGAAAGAAGGATTTCTTAAGGTGAGACGTTACCTAATTGTTATAGTGAAACAAAGAAGATCATTGAGGGATTATGTCTCAAGTACGAAAAATTCATGTTTGTCTTAATGATTGTTTACTATTTCTAGAAGAATATAATGGTGATGATGCTTATAAAGTTTGTGAGCTTTTCGATGAAAAACCAATGGAGAAAGAAACAGGAAAAAAAAATTCCTTCAAAAGTATTAAGGCATTTTCCTTTAAAACCACGGCTTCAAAGATTATATGCATATTCTAAAACTTCAGCATTGATGAGATAACATGAGAAGTGTCATACTAAAGACAACATTTTAAGGCATCCGACTGAAAAGTTTTGATGTCTAATATCCGAGTTTTAGTAAAGAGCCTCGTAATGTAAGGTTGGGCCTTGCTAGTGATGGTTTTAATCCATTTAGATTAATGCAAAGTAACTACAGTACTTGGCCAGTCATTTCAGTATCGTATAACTTACCACCGTGGTTATGCATGAAATAATCTTATTTTATACTTTCATTACTTTTTCCTAAACCAAAAGGACTTAGAAATGATATTGATATGTATTTTGAGCCTCTTATGGAAGAGTTAATTGAATTGTAGGAAGTGGGTATTGAGACTTACAATGCTTCAAGTGAAGAGATATTTCAAATGCATGTAGTAGTTTTGTGGACTATAAATGGCTTTCTAGCATGTGAGAACTTGTCTGGCTAGTGCACCTATGGTCGTTTTGCTTGTCCTTGTTGTAACATGGACAGTTCATCTAGAAGATTGACTTATGGTTAGAAGTTTTGTTATATGGGTCATCGACGCTACTTGGATTCTATGCATAAGGACAGATTTGGTTTAAAGTCTTTTGATGGATCCTCAGAATTGAGAGGTGCACGTACTGTACTATCTAGATCCAAGGTATCAGATCAATTGAAGGGGATCAAATTCACTTATGGTAAAAAAAAAAAAAAGATGTTAGTGTTGTTCAAGAGAAAACATAGAGAAAAAAGAGCATTTTATTCAAACTTTCTTATTGGGAGTATAATTTACTATGTCATAATCTTGATATAAGGCATATTGAGAAAAATGTATATGATAACTTAGTCAACACAATGCTGAGCATCGAAAAAAAAGTCGAAAGACAACTTAATTTGCTCGTCGTGACTTGGAAATGATGAATATAAGACAAGAGTTATGGCCTCAACAACGAGATTCTAAAAGAACATATTTGCCTTTTGCATGTTTTAACATGACTGCATAAGAGAAAAAAGTTTTTTATGAGGTCTTGAAAAATGTTAAGTTCCCAGATGGTTATGCATCAAATATCTCGTGGTGTATTCAGAGGAATCACAAACTTTCTAGACTTAAGAGTCATGATTGTCATGTGCTAATGCAACATCTTCTTCCAATTGCTTTGAAAGAAACTCTCCCTCATAAAGTAAGCTTAGTGTTGATTGATTTTTGTCTGTTTTTTCGTGTTTTATGTTCAAAAACTCTACAAATTCATGAGCTTGAGCATGTTGAAGCAAAGATTACTGAAATTCTTTGCAACATAGAGAAACTCTTCCCTTCGTGATTTTTCACCATTATGGTGCATTTGGTTGTTCACTTAGCAACAGATGCTAAAATTGCTGGGCCAGTACATTTTCAATGGATATATCCAATTGAGAGGTAAAAAGACATTATTCTTTATTAATTTATTTTTGTTATTTTGATTATCAAGAGGTTACATCAAGTTTAACCTTCATAATTGGAATAAGTACTTATCTACTTTAAAGTCTTATATGCATAACTGAGCACATCCAGAGGGTTTAATTGCGGAAGCATACATTTCAAATTAATGTTTGACATTTTGCTCCCAATACTTAGAAGATTTTGGAATGGCATTTCAACGATCAGTAGAAATAATGCAGATATTGACTACCAAATAGAACAAGTGTCTCATATTTTCTCGTGTGTAGGGCAACCATATGGGAGCATCCAAGTGTTATTGATGGATGAGAAAACATGGACACAAGCCAATTGCTATGTGCTCTTTAACTGCAGTTGTGACATTGTTGAATCATTTAGAAAGTAAGCTTAATTTTATATTTTGCATATATTAAGAGATATATTGGCTTTCTACTTGCTTACATTTAACATATATATAGGGAGCACATTGGTGTAACTAAGAGGTTGAATCGACGATGTCATTTATCATAACATGATATTGATTGCATGTATAGTGAAAGCTTTCATGAGTGGTTTAAGGAGCAAGTAAGTACTACGATCAACTCATAGAAAAAAATTTCATTAATTATATAGAAAAGTTTTTGCCATATACCAAGAATTATGTTTATCTATGCTCTATTATAATGATAAGGTTGTAAAGCTTGACAATTAAACTGATGATCGAATTACAGATGATATTAGATTGCTTGCTTATGACCCAAATTTCATTACAAGAGGATTTCAAGCTTTTGATGTGAATAATGTTTATAGATTTCGTACAAAAAAATATGAGAAAAACTTGAATACTCAAAATAGTGGAGTCATGGTCACTGCAAAGACATAAACTTATGCAAATACCAGCGACGTAAGGCTTAATTTGAGGGATGTTGTTTATTATAGTTCATTTGTTGACATCATGGAGTTGAACTATTATGAAAGAGCTAAAGTTGTTTTATTCAAGTGTGCTTGGGTTGATGTTACACAAGGTAAAGGAATAAAGCAAGTTGCATTGGGAAGGTATACACTTGTCAATTTTTTGCATCTGATACACACTGGTGATCGTCTAAGTGATGAGTCATTTGTATTTGCATCTCAAGTTCAACAAGTAATGTATGTGTAAAAAATGTGATTGGTTTATTCCTTTGATAGTGAAACCTATAGATATTTTTGATAGAGGGGAAGGACCTTTTGAGATTCAAACTCATGTTAGTTTGCAAGACACTATTATTATTAAAAATGATGATGATGTTAATTGGATAAGAGGCGATGCTGAAGGAACAATAATTGATATGAAATGATGTAATGAGTGATGTAATTAAAGTTGTAGAAGCTGCGAAAATAGCCCCAGAT
Source organism: Moringa oleifera (assembly GCA_021397835.1). NCBI lineage: Eukaryota > Viridiplantae > Streptophyta > Magnoliopsida > Brassicales > Moringaceae > Moringa > Moringa oleifera. Next base: position 8,829,626 of record JAJFZO010000034.1, on the reverse strand, counting down.
GCATTCTATTGTTCCCTGCTCCTCAGTGTTACTAGAGTGGTTGTTGTTCTTAGTTTTAACTTTGACCAGGTAGGTTCTATCTATTTCTATTTCCTGCTTGTCTATTAAATATATGTTACAAGTTCTAACTCACTTACGTTTTTATGTTTTACGATAGGTTTTTGGTACTTGGCATTTTAGGTGCACTATACTGCCCCAAGAAGATAAGATTTCAGCGGTTGTTTCTCGTTTGATAATGGTTCCATAAGAGTTTTATGGATGAGTTTCGTGATTGAGTGATCTTGCCATTTGTAGCCTTGGAGGAGTTTGAAATAAAAGCAATTGCCTAGCTTTAGCATGGATTCAAGGACATTATTTCTTTGTTGCTGTTGTTTAATCCTTCTAAAATAGTATTTTATTTCTTTAAATTTTAATTAAAGAAAGTTTTTAGTTTAATAGTTTTGTTGAGCCTTATATAAAATCATTAGTATTCTTTGCTACTCATTTTATCATAACCATTTCAATGCTTTGTTGTGCAATCAATTTCTTTTGAGGATTGGCCGTTTTGAGTGTTTAAGCTTCAATATTGAAGTAGAGTTTTGTTGATCCACAATTTCTAAAATTTTGATTTGAGGACATGTAATTATTAGTTGTTATTTAATTATTATATTGCTTAAATTTGTATAAAGTACACAGAGAATAATGATGTCTATTGGGGCAGTGCTGTAAGAGGAGAAGCAAAAGCTAACAAGTTAGAGTAAAAGTTAGAATAGAAGAGGATTGAAAATTAGTATGTTTTTCAATGTTCCATTGGCTTAGGAATTGCATTTTTTATGCATTTAATATTTCTTGGCTTTATAGGCACTAAAGTGGCCCAAAATTCTTTCTGTTCACTTTTTCTTAATAGTATTTTGCATCATTATGATTTTCATATTTTTCTTCCTAATGATTATGAGCTTGATCTTTTAGGTGGGCCAATGGATCAGATCACTTCACTTTGGTTTGGTTTTTTCCCTTTGCAGAAAAAACTTGTGAGTTTCTTTATTTATATTTGCTCTTGACATGGAGTAGTGAAGAGATAAAAGAACAAGAACTCATTAGAAAAGAGTATGTTAGGATACAATCAGGAAAAAAAAAGTTTGTATAGAGTCTCTTTTCATGAAGAAAGTAAAGGTTAGATCACACCACTTTGGTTTGGGTTCAGCCTTCTGCAGGAAAAACTTGTGAGTTTCTTTATTTATATTTGCTTTTGACATGGATTAGTGAAGGGACTAAAGAACAAGAACTCATCAGAAAAGACTATGTTAGGATACAATGAGGAAAAAAAAAGTTTGTGCTGAGCCTCTTTTCATAAAGAAAGTACAGGTAATATCATTTCACTTTAGTTTGAGTTCTGCTTTTTGTCAAAAAAAACTTGTGAGTTTCTTTATTTATATTTGCTCTTGACATGGAGTAGTGAAGGGACAAAAGAACAAAAACTCATTAAAAAATACTATATTAGGATATAATGAGGGACAAAAGAAGTTTATGTAGAGTCTTTTTTCATGAAGAAAGTGAAGGTTAGATCATCTTACTTTGGTTTAGGTTCTACACTTTGCGAGAAAAACTTATGAGTTTCTTTATTTATATTTGCTCTTGACATGGAGTAATGAAGGGAGAAAAGAACAAGAACTCATTAGAGAAGACTATATTAGGATATAATAAGGAAAAGAAAAAGTTTGCATAGAGTCTCTTTTCATGAAGAAAGTGGAGAATATTCTAGTATAGAGCCTTCTTCGAAGCAACAAAGTCAACCATGATCTAATGCGGAGCCTTCTGTTGAAGAACACTGTAGGATGGAGTCAAGAAATACATTTAGTAAAATTTAATTTGTATTAAATGATCACTCATTTCCTTTAAAAATTTGATTGTTTTTATTTTCATATTTTTCAAATAAAAAAAGAAAAAGAGGACCTACATTATTAGCACATATTTTGAATCAACTCAAAGGAGAAAGGGTAATTGTGTCATTTAATGATAGAGGACAAGCCATTGGAGATGAAAGACATGTACTTGCTAATTTCTTAGGTAATTTAGCAAGAAATCCAAATATAGCTCCTCTTCATATTGACGATTTAAGAATGTTCCCAAAGAAAGATAGAGAACTTGTTAACATTAGTGAAGGTAAGCAAACATTAAATTCTAAATATTGTTTTTTGTGTTTTGAGATTTATTATGTAAGTAGGATATATAGTACATTTGTTGATTTTTTTTATATACTTCAATGCAGTCAGAATTTTTAATACCCCAAAGCGGTGAAAAATGGGTGTTAAGATCACTTAGAAAAAAGTGGGAGGACTGCAAATGTGAGATCAAAGCTGAGTTTTTTTAAGAGATTCCGGGATAAGGAAGAACTCTTAAACAATAAGCCCGAAGCCATACCAAGAGATCAATGGACTATCTTAGTTTCATTTTGGTTTTCAGAGAAAGCTACGGTGAGTGTTCTAATATTATATTATTTTTTATTTTATAAAATTATATTAATCATTGTTGTAATATTAGAAACGTAGTGAGACAAACAGAAAAAATCGGATGAATCTAAAGATGACACATACTACAAGATCCAAAAGCATTGCACGCTTGATAAGAGAAAAGGTAAGATATAATTGTTTTATAAAGTAATTTAACAATAAATCATTTAAAATACATTTTATAATAATTGCAGCATTATGTATACTGATGTAATAGGCAAAAGATGGAGTAGAGCCATAACAAGCACATATATTCATAGATACTCACAAGGAGAGCAAAGATGGAAGATCACTCGATGAGGAGGCTACTCGTGTAGTGGTAAGTGTATGTAAACCCTAAAATACATTGTCAGGCCAAGTTTTTAGTTTTAAATATGACTTTATTTAAATATTAATAAAAATAGATGCTAACAATATATTTTTATATGTTATTTTGAGCATAGGATTTAATAAAAGATAAGTTAAGTCAATGTGAAAGTTCTAACGAGTAATTAAAAGATCATTAAATTAAGAAAATGATATATATTCACAAGTAATGGGACCAGAAAGAAATGATCTTGTGTGTGGATTAAGACTTAGTCCAACTTTAAAAAGTTTATTGACTTCATCATTCTCTTGCATGAGGAAAAATGTGAATGAGAATACAGTTGATGAGAGGTTCATAAGTTGAAAAATGACTTGAAGATGATGAAAGAAAATAAAAAATGTTTGGACGTTGTGCTTGCAATAATGAAATCATTGTTAACATATAAGTCTTCTGATACAATACATATTGAACATGATACGCCGTTTAACGATCAGGTCTAATTTACTTTGTATCTTCTGTTGTCTATGAAAATGTGGAAATAAATTCACCATGATGGAAAACAGCATATTATTGTTGAACTTCATTTTATATCGTATTATTGAAATGTATAATCTTATTTTATATATATATATATATATAAAATAAATTCCTGATGCATTGAGTGCTCATAAAGGTGTTGAAGAAAATGATGAAAATATAGTATCTGAATCTTCTCTGGTTTTTTTTTTCCCTTATGAAATAGTTATATTTTGTACATGCTCTTAATGAAATAATCATATTTTGTAAATGTTCTTACATATTTTTTTTTTCATTTTCAGGTTATACATTGTGAACTAACCATTATTTTTTCTTTTTTGAGATTGACAAAATAATATTTTGTGAAATTAGTGTATTAACTTTTAACATTTTAAATTTAGAAGCACTAGTAAACTTTTTATTTGGAATTGTATTTTTGTTAAATGACTATTTGATATTTAGATATATTTTATTATGTAAAAAGATAATATAGATGATACTTTCGTTATGAATGAATATATTTATTTTTAATTATATTGTGAGTTGTAATTTTAAATTTTCATATTTTAACTTGTAAATATTTTTTTTAAAAAAGAATGATTATTTAAATGGTAATTATCTTAACAAACTTATGATTTGGTTTATATCAATAATTATATTAATATTTAATGACAAATTATTAATTATCATAAAAAAAAAGTCAACTTGCTTTTAACAATAATTGTTAATTATTTGATAATTACCTCTAAATACATAGACATTTAGTGATAATTGATAATTTTCGTAAATAAAATAAAAGTTGATTCGTTTTTAATGGTAATTGTCATTTGTCTTAATAATTATCATTAAATAATTAAATATTTAATGATAATTGATAATTATCATAAATAATACAAATATCAATTTATTTTTTACGATAATTTATAATTGTTATTAACAAAATAAATGTTAATATATTTTTTTGTAATATTTATCAATTACTACTAACAATTAGTCAATAATAATATAGATTTTTAACGGTAATTATTTTATACCTTTATTAGCAATCGTAATAATTGCCGCTATGGATGGAGTTTTCTCAATCTCGATAATGTCCGCTTTTGATCAATTGCTGGTAAAAACATTAATGGTAATTATAATTTTTGCTAAAACTCTTTAATGTTGTAGTGATAGGGTCCTTCTATGCGCACTATCATGTGTGTCTCATGTCTCTTTCCATTTACAAAGTAAACTCCTGGCTATTTGGTATGGTCTAAAAGCTGCATTGAGTTTAGACAGCGAAGAATTACTGTAAAGAATGTCAGTCTCTTAGCAATCATGGAGCTCCGACAAGAGATCAAACCTTTGAATGAATGAGGAGAGATTTGCATGGATATCCACACTTTTGACCTTTCCATCATATACCCAAAACTCTTAACGAGTTAGCACACAAACTAACCCATATATCTGTCAATTTAAGGGTCCACTAAGTCTGGATAAATACTTTTACCAGACTATTTTTATGACCCTAACATGATTTAAAGTATTAGTATGTTTATTTTTTATCATAGAAAAATCAATGACAAAAATATCATCAATATACAAGGCTGTTATAAAGCTCTCCACACTCACCACCCTGCAAGTTGCGAGTACCTCCAACTACCACTTTGTAATGAAATTCTCCAGTTAACAGAAACTACAGTGGTTAAGGAAGACTACCTTCCTTTTACTTGGCCATTTACTCACTTCTGTTTTCCCTTCTTTTCAATGATAAATTTTCTAACTTTCAATCTCACAGTTGGTTGCTTTTCTTATTGTTCAGTTTCTGATAACATGAATATATGACAGAGATTTAGTCAACTTAAATAATCAAATGAGAGGCACATGATTTAATACGGCTCTCAAGAAATTTGTGGATCAACCTCTCAGGGAAGGAAAAAAAAAAACAATTGATTAAAATTTGAGAAACATGATCCAATAAAATAACAAAATCTGAGGCCACAGATTTTATTAAAAAACAAAATTTAAGTCATCATCCATGATATAATCACCGTCATCCTCCTGATCTTTCCATCCCCCACTTCATAAAGAATTTCTTTGATTTTCTCTTTTCAGTTTACATCATGAATTAAAGGGCCATTATTTTCTATTTTGTATGGCATGAGGATTATGACTACTAACTGGACTGCACTAACTTGAAATTTGATTACTGAATTCAAATTTTATAATCAATTTGAACTCAATCATATATTTTAGATACAATTTGAGAGTCAAATGCGATGTGTATAAAGTTTAGCCTAATTCCATGCAGAGCCAATAATACAATGTCACATTAATATTTAGTTATATATAAATTATACAGTTTTATTTAATATAATTATTTTAATTTATTCATGAATATAAAAACAGAACCTATATGCCATTGTTCATCATTACTAAAAGAATCAATAAACAGTAAGGACTTTTTCAAGATTTCGCCGATGATCCATTAAATTAATTTGGATGGCCTAGCAATCATCAGAACTTCATTACCCATGTGCCATTGTTATCCTGTGCATTATGAATCATATTAAAATTCAAATCCAACTGTAAAATCAAGGTATTCATGCTTAAAAAGGAATTTTCGTAGTGAAATTAAACCAGTAATATTATTAAAAAAAGTTTAAAGAATAAATTCATCAGAAAATGATTAAAAAATTTAAGCTTAGTCTGTAGCAAAAAAAATAAGCTGAAGAAATACTTTAATCTTCTCAAATAAAATTAAATTTTTGTGAAATAAAAATCAATTTTCACTACAACAAAATAAATTTTTAGTGGCAACTATTTGGCGATAATTGACACTATATATATTAGTAGAAGTTTTTTTGTTATACTTTTAATGACATTTATCAAACAACTAGCATTAATAAATATATGGTGACAATTGTAAACCATAACCATTAAAATACATATTTTTAGAGATTATTACTTGTAATTACCTATAAAAAAGTTTATAATTTTTTTAAAAAATTTTAAATCTCAAAATTTTATATTAAATTAATTAATATTGATTCAAATATAATAAAACAGTATTCATTAAATCATACTTAAAATCAAATATTCATTTTAATAAATACATTTTTATACAAATTAAAAATACAAATTAAAGTTAAAAAGTCATTATATTTTTTGAAGTGTTTTTATTATTAAGATAAGAAATATAAAAATAAAAATATCTTTTTAAATTTATTTTATATATTTTTAAGGAAAATATTAAATTTAATTTGAAAATAAATTTTTTTAACAGTTTTTTAATTGAAAATAAATTTTAATTCTGAAATTTTCCAAGAGATTTCTGAAATTTTTGGTACTAATGAATTTGGCCTCAAGAATGTATACAATTCTAGAAGGTAATATGTATGCAGGACCCAGATGTCATTCTACTGATAATTAAAGACAATATAATGCATATATACCATCATCATAGATACCTGCATCGATCCACAGTCCATTAAATAAAGATGATATCAACTGGGTATGAGGATCTAGGCATGTGGGTGAATGGTGTACTTACAATTATATCAATTGGTATGGATTAACTCCCCATTCATAATTTAACATTACAAAAACAATCTCAAAAAACAGTAAGATCTGTGAATTCATTGCACTGTAAACTGATATAATTGAATTGCACGGCCAAAAAATTAACTTAATTCTTGATTTATAGAGAGAATAGCCGACTATCACTTATCTCCCAAAAAATTCTGTAGTCGGTCCCATTTAAAATTTCAACCAGGAAAGGCAAACGTCAGTAGTCACCCAATTCTATAGAAAGGAGAGGTCCCATTTGAAATCGTATAAAGCAGACGGCAGGCAACACTGCCTTTTATCACGCCTTTTTCTTCAACTTACCAAAGTGTTTCTCTACTTCACCCTTCCTGCAACATATACCATCAGCTTGCTTCCTTAAGAGACTTGCGAGTTTTTTAACATCCTTCGTATCCTTCTCGACAGGCTTGATTTTGACCTTAATTGCCAGGTTCTTTTTTCTTATTTCCTCTGCTATCTTTTTCATGATCTCGCTTTTTTTAGGAAGGGACAAACTGACCGTTTCCAAACCATTTACAACAGGTTAGACTTTTTTCTTTTCCAATTATTTTGGAATGTTCATAGATCTGTTTTGTTTCGATCCTTCATTATTCATGCTCCATTGATTTCTTTATTTTGTGAGTCTATCTGTTCTAAATTTGAAAATCTCGGATTCTTACTAATAGATGAATCGGTGGCTTTTAGATCTAGGAACATATTTTGTTTCTAATGATCCAAGTTAACTAGCTGATTATTAGCATGCTCCCTCTCTCTCTTGCAACTAAATAGTTTCCATTTCGATTTATGTTATTGAGATTTTTATTCCGTTGAATTCGAGCAACTAGAACCAATTTGAGCATCCAATTGATCTTATATTTTTGGAATGGCTCTTGTAACTTTAAAGTGAAAGAAGTTAGGTGATTTGCATGTCGTCACCTTCTCTTTCTTTTTTTATACATGAAAAACGTTTATTGATTATGTGACATGTTTGATTGTTTTGATTTGTTGTCTATACTATGTATCTTGAGCAGTCCTTAAATTGGATAAGGTTCACTTGTGTAGCTAATATATTTGGGAGGTTAGGCCGCTGGCTGATTTCTTGAATTTTGGTTGTATTAAAATTGGTCTTACTAAGCCATTACAATATCGTTAAGTGGTTTACACTGCAAGCAGATAGCATGTTAGATATGGTTTCACTTCTACATGTTTAGTCACACATGTCAAGTAAAGAAATGGAAAAAATGCTATGTCCTCTGTTCCAAATAGTTGGAAACAAGTCAAGACTTACATAAAGTACTAAAATAGAATGCCTCTTGATAATTTACAACTTTGGAAGATGCCATAAATAAATCCTTTCTTCTTACTACAGTTACAAAAGGTAATTAAAACAATTCTCAATATTCAAATGATTTTAGTATAAATACTTCTCTCTGGGGTGATTAATTCCAAAAGAGAAAAAGTTGAAAGCTCTGGCAATTACAAAATGGTTGGTGCTGCCTATTTATATTTCTTGATGAAGCTCTCTAGGGTAAGAAGTGAAAATGACTTGGAAATTTGTTGGGATGCCATAAGAGGAAAACTAATAATTAATTCCAAAAAGGAAAAAGTTGAAAGCTTGGGCTAGTAGAGACAATATCTCTATTAATATGCCACAGAATCAATCACCAAATTATGGCTGTAGAGTCTTTTTCTTGATCCTTTTATTTTTTTTTTTTAAATTACCATGCTCATTCCCTTATTTACTGCTGTACAAAAGAAAATATATATAGTAGTATTAATTTGTTATCTCCTAGTTTAGAATCTTCATTATTGGTGACGTACAAATGTCACCAATTGGAAATCATCTAATTTTTGTAGTATGTGCCTACAAATTTTTGCAGTTTCTGCCAACTCTTATGACTTGCAATATAAATATACATATATCAGCATGTCTGCCATATTGATAATGTACAAGCGTTTGCTATGTGTGCCTTGTAGGAAGAAGGTGATCGATTCAGAGTAAATACATTGGTGAATAGTTTGCACTTTGGGTTGTTGTTTCTAGGTACTACTATTTGAATCTTGATTTGCTTGTGGATCTTTGTTAACATCTATAGTTTTATCGATCTCTATTTTTCCTCTTTTTTTGGTTAATTTTTTTGATTTTTCTTTTACAGACTTTAGTAAACTAACAGACCGTTGATTACCCAAGCTTCAAGCTCGTCATCTTTTGGTGACGGAGGCACCAATAGTTGTCCCTCTTTATCTTTTGCCATTGTTGTGTCTTTATGAATCTTGATTAGTTTAACGGGATTTATTACTTTACGATTTGCTTAAGGTAAACATATTTCATCAAAACTAGTCGTCGTAGGGAATACTCTCTATCAAAAGATGATGTTCTTCTAAACTATTATTTTCCCTTAAAACAAAGAGATAGTTGCATGGTGTTTGGTGGCTTTTGGAATAAACTGATTATGCTTGGTCTGTTGCAGGGAAGACTACTTTTTTCAAGAGACATCTTAATGGCAAGTTTGAAAAGAAGTATGAAGGTAAGTGTTCATAAAATAATGGTTCTTGGAAAACTTGGGAGTAGCTGATAGTTACTTTGGCTGCACTTATACATGCTCTATTTGCATTATGTAGCTACTATTGGTATGGAGATTCATCCATTGGATTTCTTCACAGACTATGGAAAAATCCGATTTTACTGCTGGGACACTGGCTGGAGAAATTTGGTGGTCTTAGAGATGGTTACTGGCAAGTGAATTTGTTGGTGTTATGTTTGCCAAAGACTTAAGTTTTGGTGTGTTGATGCATGTTCATAATTTTTTCTTTTTGTTTTTTTTCCTTCTTTTGGATAAACTTATCATGCATGAAAAGTGTAGAATGAAGTAGGTGGAAAAGATGGGGTAATTGTCACTAGTTAATGCAAGGGGTGAAACATTCATCATATATAATGTTCTTCAATGAACTGAAATAAATTATTATGAAGTTGGTTGAGCAAGCTTCGAAAATTTTAGAACTCGTGTTGTAAAAGTTGATGGATCAAGTGACTGTTAAATTCGTGTTGGTGCACTTGCCCATTTCTTTCCTTGTGATATTTTCCTTAAAATTATTGATGGAAAAGAAAACTCATCAAATCAATGTTAGGAAAATATATTTTACTCAAAGGAGCTATGGTGGCACGTTTATGTCTAAATGGTCTCCATTGTGCAATAATTTTTATTAATTGATGACAAATTTTTGTTCTCTAGCAAATGTTTTACCATGGTCGATGGATTTAAGCTTGTCTCGATCTTTTTATGATCTTTGATTATGTCTCACTTTCATTTAGCTGCTAGATTGCCAACTAAATGTATTTTAGCATTTAACATGATTCTGAATAAGCTTCCTCTTTCATCTGAGACCTGCTATGTTGATTTTTTTTTTTTTTTTCGGCTGTCTGTACTAAAAATCTGAGTGAATATCAACAATTCAAGCTTGTGTAGTTTTGTTTTGCTTGCACCTATGACTTGGCATTGATTCTTGGTACATGGTCTCTATATTTGCAGTATTGTTGGGGATTTACTTTTTTGCTTTATGTTAGTTGTACTTGTGTGACTTCTAAGAGAGAGAAGTGGTTGAGAGTTAAGAGAGATAAAAGTAGAAACAAATAACATCTTTGAGATATTATCCAAACAAAAGAATCTATGGATGCAAGGATATGAAATGAATGGTTGTTGATGTCCTTGATTCCAGAAACATGGGAATGTTATAAATTCTTTATCCATATACAATTAGGAGAATTAGGAATTTATGATGTACAAGGAATTAGGGTTGGATTGGCTGAAGTGTGATGAGAGGAGGCTAGAATAGGTAGAGTAGGAATTTCTAAATGGGAGCAAAAGAATATCTTTTTATGCATTTGATTTGAAGTGATTTGACATTATTTTAAACGTTTTGATTTCCAGTATGGCAAAGAGGGAGAGAGAGCAAATCAACGAGAAAACTAACATGACTTATTTAAAAATGTGAAAGACTAACTTTCTAACCCTTTCAAACTATCTAAGAAAACTTCTTTATTATTATTATTATATTTTAAAACATATAGGGAGAAAAGCACCACAATGAAAAATAACATATTACAATTGAACTTTGTTTATATTGTATTATAGGGGTGCATATTCTTATTTATTTTTTATTTTTTATATTTAATAGATTTCTGACGCATTGAATGCTCATAGAGATGAAGAAAATAATAAAAATTTGGTATCTAAACTTTTTCAAGATAAGTATTATTTTTTATTCTTATTAAATATTTATATTTCATGCATTTTCTTACATGTATTTTTCATTTTCAAGTCATATGTTGTGAATTAACCATCATTTATTGGCGATTGACAAAATAATATTTTGCAGAATTAGTACATTAACTTTTAACTCTTAAAATTCAGGAGCATTAGTGAATTTTTTAGTTAGAATTATATTTTTTTAAAATGATATTTGACATTTGAATATATTTTGTTATGTAAGAAGATAATATAAATAATATTTTAGTTATAAATGAGTATATTTGTTTTAATTACATTATGAGTTATAAATTTTAAATTTTTTCACTTTAATTTATAATTTTTTTTAAAATAATGGCAATTCATTAATGATAATTAAATAATTTTTTAACTATTTTAATTCAATGATAAGTAAATAATTAATAATTTATGCTCATTTTAGTGATAACTACTTTAAGGGTTGATATGTAAATATTTATGAGTTATTTTTGTATCATATGTTAATTATCTTAACAAATTTATCTTTTAATTTATGTCGATAATTATAGTGACATTTAATGATAAAAGATTTAATTGTTAATTATCACAAAAAAATAAAGATCAGTTTACTGTTAATAGCAATTGTTAATTACTTACAATTATCTTTAAATGCATAAATATTTAGTGATATTGTTAACGATCGTTAAATACATAGACATTTCAAGATAATTGTTAATTGATGTTAAATACGTAAATATTTAACAACAATTGTTAATTATTGCAAACAAAACAAAAGTCATTGTTTTTAGTGACAATTGTTATTTGTCTTAATAATTATCATTAAATGATTAAATGTTTAGCAATAATTGATAAATATTGCCAATAATATAAATATCAATTGAATTTTTACAATAATTTATAATTATCACATTTAAACAAGTGTTAATATATTTTTAACGATATTTGTCATTTATCGTTAATAATTATTAGTAAAATTACAGATTTTTAATGATAATTATTTTATATCTTTACTAACAATTGTGATAATTACCTTTATAAGGTTTTTTTCGACTCTGATTACATCAACTTTTGACTAGTTGTTGGTAAAGTGACAATTGTAATTATCATTAAAATTCAAAATAATTATGGCTAAAACTTTTTTATGTTGTGTTTTTTCATACCTAGTTTTCATAGTTTATTTTAAAAATCTAAATTTCTTGATAATTGTAAAAATATATTACTAACTAAAATTAAAAACTTAACATATTACAATTCATATTGAAGCTTTTCTAACCATGAATTTGATTATTACTTTTTTTTTTTTTTGGGAAACACTTGTCCATAAAAATCTAAGCAACTCCTCAAGTAGTAAATCAATTTCAACGTTACAAGGTAAGCTAGATCTAAGGCCTAAAGACTCGATAGGTTAGAAGCCTTGCCCTCTCTTAAAAGGGAACACAAGCCCATATGGAGAAAAGGAAAATGCAAAAAGAAGAGAGAGAATACCCTTCTAGTGAAGAAGCTAAGGAATGCTGCAAATTACAAACATTGGGCTCTATGTGCATGATATAAAGAAAGAGATATTGATAATTTGCAAAGAGCTTAATGTCTCGATCCTAGCTCTCTTAAAACTGAGCCATGCGACACTTAGGGAAGTCTGTCTCCTTAAGTCAATCTACAATCGAACTCAAGCAAAGCTCAAATAAAATATAAAGAGAGAAAAGCTAGAGAGAAAAGCTTTGGAAGGAATTCTTATTTGCTTTCAAAGCTGGATGAATTATAGCCAAAGACTCCTCCTCTATTTAAAATGAAAGGGGCGACTAGCAGACGATCTAGATTTGTGCATTTGGCTTCGATCTAATGGTCCAAGATCATCCTATAAATATCCTTGATATCTTTAGATGAGATCTTTAAACTAAATATTCTTATTTACAAGGAAACTAAGTAATCTTATCAAAAGAAAACTCTCTCCCCTTATAAGGGGGAAAGTCTCCCTCAACTAATCTATCATTTACAGTGAGATCCTTATCCTTTATTACGGATTTGCCTTCGTGCATCCCATTAATGCAAAAGTATTTTAAGATGAAACCTAACTTGGGCGAGCTATGACATTTTCCCTTGCCTAAATTCGAGACGCTTTCGTCGCATTTGCTTCTTTGAACTTGCAAATCTATTCATGGAATTACCATAAGGAGTTTTCATGTTCCCAATTGGTTTCACCCTCTGGCAAGTCTTTCCACTTAATAAGATACTCTCAATAGTTAGGCACCCCACATTTATGGATGAGTCGATCTACCATAATCCAATTAACTACCTTATCGAAAAAGGTGACAACTACCATTTGAGCTCTTTTTGACAACCTACGAGTAAGGTCATCATGATGGGGTTTCAACATGCTTACATGGAAGACAAGGTGAATCTTAAGTTTAGGTGAAAGTTGGAGTTAATACAATACCTTATCCACATGCTTAATGATAGAAAATGACCCTTCATACTTTTTAATCACCTTTTATGCACTTTCCTAAAACCCTACGAATCCCTTTCTTTTTGTCAGCCTACTTCTCCATCCGCATTGAGGTGCCTTATGGAGGTGGCCATATGCAATTTCCATATGCTCCTGCCAAGACTTAGCTAGTTTAAAAGCTGATAGGCTCTTTCTTATGTAGTTCATAGCAAGCACATGTGGTGTCATCGATTGTTGACCCATGATTACCTAAAATGGACACTTGCTGGTAGATTCACTTCTCTGCAAGTTATAGGAGAACTCGGCGACATCCAACAGCTTGGCCTAGTCTTATTGGTTAGCACTCACATAATGTCGTAAGTATAATTCTAAAAAAGCATTGATGCGCTCTATTTGACCATCAGTTTAAGGGTGAAAGCTAGTTGAAAAATCCAATTTTGATGCCAATAGTTTCGTCTAAAATCTCTTAGTGAAGCGAGGATCGAGATCACTAATAATGGTGGAAGGTATCCCCATACCTTGACCACATATTGCAAGAACAATTCAATTGTTTCTTTGACAATCACATCTAAGGACGCAGGGATGAAAGTAACATACTAAATCGATCGATTACTACAATGATGTTCTTAAATCCTTCTGACTTAGGTAGGCAAGTAATAAAATCCATTAAGACATTTTGCCATGGTTTCTCCGAAATAAGTAAGGCTTTAACAATCCCCTTGGTGCATGCTGTCCTACCTTATCTTGTTGACACACCTAACATGTTTGCATATAAGACTCCACCTCATCCTTCATCTACGGCCAATAATAAGCAGATTTAAGTAAAGTACTAATGCACTTAGTCCTTGGATGTTCGCCCATAAAGAATGATGGCACTTCTGATTAGCTTTTTATAAAAATTCTTGCTTTTGGTTACATACTAGTGAGAGTCGATAATGTCTAACAATCTATCAATTTGCCAAAACTTCCTCGTCTTTCCTTCTTCTATCAATGTAGTAAGACTCTTAGCTAATGGGTCATAGGCTAGTCCCTCTCTAATTCGACTCAATAAAGTACTACCCACTAGAGTTATGCTTACTAACTTAGCCTTTTGACTTAGGGCATCTACTACATGGTTTGCCCTCCTTGGTTTGTATCTTAGCTGATAATCAAACTCTACCAAGAAGGCCCAACATCTTACTTGTTTTGAACCCAACTTTCTTTGCGATGAAAAGTAGCTTGTGGCAATATTGTCTATTAGGATGGTAAAGTGGGATCCTAGCAAGTAATGGGGCCAAACCGAAAGTTCATCATTTTTTTCTCTTAGATAATATATTGTCACTCGCCATTGTTAAGTTTGCGATTGTTGTAGGCTATCGGATGCCCTCTTACATCAGAACACCACCAATGGCAAAATTTGAAGCATTAATATGTACCTCATAACCAAATGTGTGGTCAAAAGGGCTAAGTATCGACTCCTAGCTAACTAACTCCTTCAAGTCATCAAAAGTGTTTTCACCCTTTGCACACCACTTCCATGATTTATTCTTCTTAAGTAGGTTGATCTAAAAAGCGCCTAAAAAGGATCTCAACTTAGGTGCTTTCGTAGGCGACTTCCATATCTTAATGGTATGCACCTCGACCTCCTCCATCAGGAGCTTGCCCTCTTTGATTTTATGCCCTAAAAATGCCATCTCACTTTGAGCAAAGGAACATTTCTCATTCTTCGTATACAACTGATTCTACCTTAAAACCTTGAATACCTCCCTTGAGTGATCAAGGTGCTCTTCTAAGGTAATACTACATACTATTATATCATCAAGATATATCACCACAAATCGATCGAGATGGAAGTAAAATATCTTATTCCTCAAGGTACAAAAAGTCGCGGGTGCATTAGTTAAATCGAAAGGCATAATAAGAAATTCAAAAGCATTATACCTTGTGACACAAGTAATCTTCGATTCATCCCTTTCTACAAGCCAAACCTGATAATACCCTCATGACCTTAGAAGGCCTGATGTTCCCTGCTTCTAATAACTCCTTTAGCTGCTTGTGAAGGGTCTTCTAATTCTAGTGGAGCCATGTGATAAGGGCCTTTGACGGGTAGTTTAGCGTCGAGCTCAAGCTTGATCTTATGGTTTATCCCTCCTTTAGGTTGTAGTTGTTTAGGTAATGCATCAAGCATCACATCCAAAAACTTGCCTAACAACTTTTGTATCTCATTAGGCATCTCTCCTAGTTAGGATAACTCTTCATCATCATATGCCTTAAGAATTACCGAGTAATTTTCCTCCTCTTTCCTTAATCTTTTCTTAAACTGCAAGGTGGAAAGAGCTTCAGAGTTAATTTTTGTGAATCTTATTGTGGGCATTATGTAGGCTTTATCCCCATCCATGATCCATATAGTGTTTGCAAATGGAACTCGAAATGCCTTGACTTTATTCAAGAACTCCATCCCAAGGACCACTGAGAAATCATCCATTGGTACCACTAAATAATCCATTTGACCTTTCCAATTTCCTATGTCGGTATCTACCCCATAGGCCACACCTTGAATGGGCTTTGCCTCTAAGTTGACTACCTTGAGAAAGCTCCCTTCCCATGATGGGTTTAAGCGTGATTCGTTGGGCCTCCTCAATAAAAGCAAAATTGTGTGATGCACATGTTTACTAATGTTCGAGTGAGAATCCCATTGATGGTGACATCCAACATACATCAAAACCTACTTAAGACCCCTCATTCTGGGTCCTTTTTACCTTTTCCTCAAACTTTACGACCAATGCAGTCAGGGCCTTCCTCTTTGGACAATCTCTAGACTAATGAGGACCTTCACAAATGAAGTAACTTAGAGTCTTTTTGTCAAACTGATCCTCAAACTTATTGTTGAACCCTCCTCTCTGTGCTTCTTTGGGTTGGGCCTTGCCTTGATCTTTCCATCCTCTTCTAGCACCACTGGTTTTAGGCTTAACAACATCCTTTTAGTAGGATAGTCAATCAAACTCTCTGCCATTACTATTGCCAAGGCTAGATCCTGAATGTTACGCTTATCCAACTCCACTTAGGCCCACTTTTCAAGCTTATCTCTCCAAAAAGGAAGTATGCTTCATCATCTACGAGATTAGGGACTTCCAATACCAACATAATAAATTCCTTTGCATAGTCATGCATGTTACCTGAGTGCTTAAGTAGACAAAGTTTTCCCTTTGCTTCCATAGTGACATTTTTGGAGAAACAAAAATCAATGAAAAGGTTCATGACATAAATACCTCTATTGATGTCATCACTCTTTCTCCGCCACCACAGCATGGTGACATTTATGAGATAAAAAGGTTCTTGGTGAGTCTTGGCAGAACATCATTAATCTCCATGGCCTTAAAGTAATGCTCCAATCCCCATAAGAAGTTATCTACTTCTCGTGCATTCCTTGTAACTAATAAGCTGTATGGTTTGGGCTCGTCCACCTTATGCACCTCCGCGAAAATCACCACCCCATTAGTAATGCCCCGCTTACATAAGACCCGATCATTATGAACCTCCAACAAAAACGAAGTGAAAACCCCATCAATTTGCTTTTGGAATCATCTTTCAACTCACAAATTCCCCTATAAAAAGGCCTTGAAGAGCTCGAATCTCCTTCATCAAGTCATGCCCAAATTCTGAGAAGCGAACGTTCAATCCACTTTGGATCTCAACATCCTTAACCTCTAGGCCATCCACCCAAAGGGCCATGTGGGTCTCCACCTGGTTCAAGCATAACTTAAAACTCATAATCATGTCTTTGGAAGAAAACTTACCTCTAGGTTTCTCGACATTTATGTTCCTTTGATCCTCTCATCCATGATCAAGTTAGTTCTCAACATCGCTCTTCTCTCCACCATTCTTCCCGCTTGCAATTGCTTCCGACTAGCTTAAGTACCCTCATAGAACCTAGCTTTAATACCACTTGTCACGACCTGATCTCCCTTAAAGTTGAACCATGCAACACTTAGAGAAGTCCATCTCCCTAAGTCAACTCACAACCAAACTCAAAGTCCAAACAAGCTACAAAGAAAAAGAAGCTAAAGAGAAAAGCCTTGAAAGGAATTCTTATTTGATCCCAAAGCTAGATGATTTACAACCAAGGACCCCATCAATACCGTTGATATCTCTAAATGAGATCTCTAAACTAAATATTCCTATTTACAAGAAAATCAAATATTCTTATTTACAAAAAAACTAAATATTCATATAAAGAGGAAACTCTCTATCCTTATAAGATGGAAAGTATCTCTCTAACTAATCTATCATTTACAATGAAATCCCTATTTCTTATTACATATTCACCTCCATGGATCCCATTAATGCAACAAATCTTTTGGGTTAATGAAACAAATCTTTTGGGTTAATGCAACAAGTCTTTTGGGATGAAGCCTTCAACTTAAAGGGGCCATGACATTAAGCTCATTAGTTGTCCGAGAATCTCTGCATCACATGAGCAAAAAATGTTTCACATAATAAACCTTATCAACATGCATGCTCACCACCCTCCATTTCTGCATTCATCTCCTGCTCATGACACCCACACTTGCTCATCTTCTTTTCCCAACAACAAAACCAGAATTAACTTACATGTCCAAACCCACCTAGCACCGGTTTTCCCACCAGATCAGTTGAAAAGACTCCATCGTTTCACATCTAAGTATAAGATATAAATGCCCATTAAACTGCAAATCACAAAATAAATCCAACAAATGAAAAGGGAATAATGGAAAATCTGAAGAAATAGAAAGTGGTATTCTGTTTTTCCTTGATTCAGATAATTGTTTTTATACACAAGAAAGCTAGGGAAGAAGAAGATAGAAATGGCGAGAATCAGATCAAGAGTGCAGACCCCAGATCAGATCCATTGCTTTGAGATAAGATGTTTTACTTCAACGACACAGACAGAGTTGAAGAAAACTCCAGATGCCATAAACAACAATGATACTAATCTAGATATAACTCTAACGAAGCAAAGATTACCATAAAATTTTCCTGGACACCAGACTACCGTTGTTCCCCTTCTTTGTTAATCATTTTCTTGATAGAATAAGATTAGAAGGAAGAAAAGCAGAAAAAGGACCATTACATCAGTGGCGAATCATCAGAGGCACAACGCCGTCGCCCGAAGATCATCACCGGACAAATCACCGTCTTCTATCGGGGGCGGTAGGTTCAGATCGAACGGCAAGGTTTTGCAGAAGGATGAGGTTAAGACGCATTCTTCGTCGTCGATGACCGACGACGAAGAATCGCAATCGCTGTGGCAATCATTGGGTGGGAGGGGCTGCGCAGGCCTCCTCTGGCGGACCCTCGGAACCAGAGCCGAGGGGGGCCTCGGTCCACTAAATGACTCAACGGTGCTGCTCATGCTGCTGCTGGTGGGTCGGTTGACCTGAAACGGCCCGAACTTGGAGAACCCGCAGCGGTCCACCTGGTCATGGCGATGCTGCTCCTGCTGTTGATGCTGAAGCAGAGGAGGAATCTTCGACGAAAGGGTTGCAGGGAAGTTGGTTTTGGCTTTGGGTCCACGGAGGCTACGGGCGGCGGCGTCGTAAGCACGGGCAGCGTCCTCGGCGGAATCAAAAGTACCAAGCCAAACCCGGGTCTTCTTCCGGGGATCTCTGATCTCGGCTGCGAAGCGGCCCCAGGGACGCTTCCTGACCCCTCGGAAGCGGATTTCTTTAGTTGGGTTGCGTGAATCAGGAGTGGGCTCTTTCAGTGGCGCTGCTAGTGTTGCCGGATCTGTGCGCTTTGCGGTTGTGGTGAGTCTACCTCGCCGCATGGATGAAGAAGGTATGAGAGATTTTCTGTCTTTTTTTCTTCAGGAGATGGTATCGGTAGGTAGAAGAGAAGAATATGGAGGTGTGAAATATGGCTACCCACCACCTCCTTTAGGAGGAGATTTGTTATTGTTGATGATCTTCCATGGCTGCCTTTATGATTGCGGCTTTTGATTTTGGTTTTGCTTCTGTTCCTGATCCTGATCCTGATCCTGATCCTGATTTCCCTTCTCTCTCTCTCTCTCTCTCCCTCTCCCTCTCTCCCCGGAGTGGCAATCCGGTTTTCATTGCTTGGGATGATGTTTGCTTTTTTATTCACAGGAGAGAGAGGACTTCAAATGGTGATCGTGAAATTACTAGATTGCCATGTTTTTGATTTATTTACCGTGATTGTTGTTTTTTGTAATAAATTTGTCATGATTTTTTTATTAAATATTAAGTAGTACAGTTTTTTATATATTTATTTTAAAATTTGATTTAGATATCTCCATCCACGAAATTGGTCTTCCTGGTAACTTCTCATCAACGACAAAAATAAAACCGGAGGAGTCTCTCTCCGCCTTTCGTTAATTCATATCTTAGCTAAAGCCAAATTCGTTTGATGGTACCAAGTAGGACTAATTGGTCCTATACAATAATTGGAAAGTGAAATCTTCTTAATATGATAAAAGAAAGATCATTATATAATTAGAAAGTATTGAAAGGCTCTCTATATTCCTATTATACAATATTTATTTATGTTTTGATTTTAATTACGCAATTATGAAATAGAATAAACAAAATAATATTTTCAGGTAAAAACTTGTAAGTATAGTGTTTTTCATGGTAAAAGATATAAATATAATTATATGAAGAGTATTTTTATGGTAACTTGCACAAGGGCAAGTGATTAAGATCGATTTTACCTATCAATATTTTCCAAGGAAACTTTATGAAAAGGAATGGCCCCTTTTTTTTTAATCCTTATTATTTAATGTTAGGATGAAGTGCCCATGTGACTGCATATTGTGAAGCATTGATAAATGATATGTATATGTATATGTACATATTCATTCGCTTCCTCCACATCTCTATTCTAACAGCTTAACAGTACATTCAAATTAACTAAAATAATTTTAGAACATCCCCATCAATATTTTTTTGTAACATTAATATGAATAATGATTTCACCCAAGCCATACAGTATGGATTGACCTCATTTCAGGTGTCCATGCAATTCTTTAACTTGTTACATGAGTTTTCTTCAAATTCTTTCAACTTATTTGTATATTAAAGAATGCCAATCTCTGGGTAAGTCTACTATGTGTTGTTGATTGATATTTTGTCCTTTTTGATTTTGTCCTTGAAGGGACTTAGAGAGCATTTCGTGTTTGGTATTTCTGGCTTCGATTTTGACTTAATGCTGCTAAATTAGGTATTTTAGCGTTCTTTGATATCTATAACTTTTGCACAAAATGTCGTTTGCTTGTATAACGTTGTTTGCTTGTTTACTTTTATTGAAATGTTTAATTCTTACATTTGTTTTTATTTATATGATTTGATGTAATGTCTTTGTGTCTTGAATTGGGACATCGAACTATATGTATTCATCGTTTTAAATGCTTGGTCTAATCCATGACTTAAACTTGAAGTTTTGCCAGTGGTATTGTTAGTTCTTTCTCCACTCACTGTACCCCAATGTGGTCCCCTTATCAATTTATTATGGCTTATCTTACAAAGGGAATGCCACTATTAACTTGCTTGCGAGCATTAGTTGGGAATTATTTGACCTACTGCTCCCCTGAACTCGATGTATGGTCAAGATATATTGCTTAATCCTGATATGCTTGCGTATGATTAAAGAGCTATATCTTACCTAATGATGGAAACCAAGTAAAATGACTAAGAACTGGGATTGGCTTTTTAATAGGAATGACATGGTTGTCAACCATAAGGTCACCTATCTGACATCATTTTCCTTCAAAGTAAGGAGAATAATGGACCACTCATGCATAGTTCTATTTTGATTCACCTGAATTTTCATGAACTCTCAAAGTGGGCGAAAAAGGTCTCTTGGTATACCAATTGAGAAATCAAAGTGTGTTTTAAGCCACATATTAAGAACTGATACACCTATAATCTTCCTCTTACTTGTTTTTTTGACTTGGTTAAGAGAGTTTATGTACTAACTAAGAATTATAAGAGCACGATTCCCTCCTCTTACGAGAAAACGTATAAATGAGACAGTGTGGATGCTTATGTGTCTTGGAGCTTTAAGGCATATAATGAAGCCATTGATTAAGAAGGCCAATCTTGATAGGTTTCTCTTTTCATCCTTCTGTTGATGAATTTGTTGTTCTACAAATCAAAAAGAGATGCCTAAATTATTTGCTCTTTTTCTCTAATATCTTTAAATTGTTTGTTCATGTATTCCCAATATTTCAACTACCATTGTGATTACTCGCTTGACTTTCTTAATCTTAATGTACATATTAAGAGATTGGACACTGCCAACCTCGAGGAGTGCCTCACATTCCTTTGAAGTTGGCACTAGATCCATATTATTGAAATAGAAGCACTAATCAGAAAGGTCCTAGAAACTAAGAGCCACTCTAAGTAAGTGTTCCTTTATGCGAATATATAAAAAATCTATGATAAAGCCGAATTGTTCTTCAAACTTGGCCTTATTATGGTATTGATCTCATCCGAAACTCGATAAAGAGTTGATAGATCATCCCCTTTGAGATTTAGAAAAACCATTTCTCTTAAGTTTGTTCAAAATCCTTGAGGTAAAGCATCACCAAATGTCCTTTTCTCTTTCTCAGACTATTTTTGGACTTGTAAAAAGGTAACCAGATTAAGGTTACAAATGTCAAGTCAAGATATCTTCATAATCAAGGTTTTGGCTAGAATATGAATCGACCTTAGGAATTTTTAATGTGTCTGAAACCCGATGTCATAAAGTTTTCTGATGTTAATGTTATGTAGGATCATGTTTGAGAAACAAACAATTGAATAAGTCAGCACACATCACAGTCAAATTTAGTCCTTCTAACTAGAGTTCATGTCTTATAAGATGTGTCTTTATAACTTAAGGTTTTCTAAATTTGACCCTCATAAAGATTAACGTGCAAGACTAGCGATCGATGGCTTAACCTAGAATGAGGCCTTACTAAGTTTTCAATCACCTACATGAGGGTGCTTGTGAAGAAAACTTCATCTTCTAATGATAAAAATAGACACATGAACCTACGTGGGGCAAGTCCTTTTATGCAAGGAGACTAGGTGCCTTCCGAACACTAGCTCTCATAGCTCCACTTAACAGTGAAATGACCTCAAGGACCTAGCTTAAGTATAGAGCTAATGCAATGCATAAGTGTAATGTATGTGTTGGTTTTATATTTTGAAAATATATTGAATAAAAGAAAGACAAAAAAGATAAACACACAAAGGAATCAAGCTAAAAATTTTGGATTTTCACCGATTGAGAACAAATAAAAAAATTGCTTTTAATTTTGCAACTTTATAAACCTAGAGATTCTAGGTTCAATCCTTGGTAGAGTTGCCAAGCTGTCATAATGGGATCCAAAATACTGACTGACGTCAGCAAGTGACACTCCACTTCCCCATTTTAAGAAAATATGGGAGAATTAGTCTCTTTTAAGGAGAAATGATGAATTTTGAAATTCAATTTCATGGCTTATTAATAAAAATCAAGAAAATGAGCTGGAGTTGCCACTACTCTTTTTACTGTGTGATCAACTATCAAAAATTCTTTTACTTTTTTCTTCAAATCTATTTGTGAAAATAAAAGGTACAAGAAGAGTTTTGGTATAAACAAACTATACTGAGAAAATTAGGTGCGCGAGTCGATCACGTGTGAGAAAGGATTACCATCATTACTATGCTTGGACTTGTTAAAACAAAAAGATATTTAATCAGGTGGTAAAAAAAAAAATCCAGCTTGATCCTATACAAAGCAAAAATAATTACGAAGAGAAAAAAAAAACATTTTTCAAGGCATGAATGAATGATGGAAACTTGGTTTCCAAGATTATTTTGTTTAAGATTCCAAAGACTGG
Organism: Moringa oleifera; assembly: GCA_021397835.1. Classification (NCBI taxonomy): domain Eukaryota; kingdom Viridiplantae; phylum Streptophyta; class Magnoliopsida; order Brassicales; family Moringaceae; genus Moringa; species Moringa oleifera. Next base: position 8,806,234 of record JAJFZO010000034.1, on the reverse strand, counting down.
TTTTCATCGAATCCTTGAATCTTGAAAAAATGCAAAGAAAGTATCTTAGTTTTTGAAATCATCTAGAAGCATTTGAAATGACATATTTTGGGTGAGGATTCGAAAGAGACCCCAACATCAGGTTCCATCCTCTTAAGATAAAACGGTTTTATGTAAAACTTTATGGGAGGTTTGTCCCCTACTTCACTTTGTTCTTAAATTCATTATAGAGAAAGAATGGACATGTAATGTAGAAATAATAAAAGAAAGCACCCATGGCACAAAGAATATACCAAGAATGCAAGATAATAACAAGTAAGTATTGGGAAAGCATGGAAACTATATTGGCATTTTACATTCATGTATCTAAAGTGTTCACAATAAAGAGGTGTAGGGTGACAACATTTACTTGTTACCATAGCATAATGATCTTACTGCTACCTTACTGGAAACAACATTTAACTTTTAGAAGTCAATCTTTCCTCCCATAGCTAATACATGTATTTAGCCTAAGGTAAAGCCATGGTTCAGATTAAGAAAATAAACCTAGTAGGGACACCCATGATGAATTATTGCATTTTTATGTCAGCCAGAAATTTATCTTTTCATGGTATATTCTTTTATTATTTTCCTAAAAACATAAGAATTTCACTGATCCTAGTTAAATCTAAAGAAATTTTGTGCTAGTATAGAAAGAATAATATAAAAAAAGAGATGGCTTGAATATTGAAACTAAATTATCAATTGAAATTAAATTGGTGATAAAGAAAATTGGTTTGGTAGAATTAGCCTCATTATGGGAGATGATGAATAGAGAAAACGAAAAGAAATTCAATGATGAATATGAGTATATTGTGCATTTCTTCAAGGCCTTAATGAAGGAGGTTTAGCAGTCCATTTTCGAAACCTTTTCACTAGCATTTTAGTTTTTGAGAATGTGAATTTACACTAACTTTAGAGAAGTACACCTTATTATTAGGGCTAAAGCTAGCAAATCCTTATAAATTATACATAACTAAAAAGAAGATACAAGTTAAGAAGCAACAAGGAGGCTTCTTGCAGATATGCAAAAGTTTGGTCAAAACAGCTATTCAACATCGAGGAACCGTCAGCTAAGTTACACAAAAGTCTTTTTCCCTTATATTAAAGAGCATATAATAGAAGAGCTAGGAAGAAAAAGGCTAATGTAGGCCATCTATGGGCTTATAATTTTCCTTAGAAAGCAAAGTTAGGCAGAAGTTTCAATGATGAACTTTTTGATGGTATATCTCCATGGAGTAAGTCTAGACCCCATAATATTGGCAGAAACTTTGAGGTCCTTGGGATATTGCAAAAGAAATGGGGCAGGATATTTGTTAGAAGAGATTCTTTTACTTTTTACGTGGCTTAAAATCCATCTTAGAATGAATGGAAAAATATGCAAAGTTTAGCAGCATCCAATAAAGACATTTCATGAGGAAGGTAAAAATGAAAACATAACCATACATAGGTGGGCAAAAAATCCATGTAGCCTAATAAAAGCATAGATACAGTGGATAACATTTTAGATATGATATAAAGATATTTTGTGCAGAGCCAGGGCATTTCGTTATGTGTCCTTACTCGGAATATAAGGAAGTATAAAGTATACACTATTGGTAGTATAAAAGCATATAAGTGTGAAGTAATGTATGCTAGTCTTACATGAATTGGTTGAAGGAATATTTGAATATGATGAAGCACAATCAGTAGATAAAATAAAAAAAAATTAGACAAGCTTGGGAAGCACCCCATCTGACGCTAAAAAGTAACTGGGTGGATTGCAATACAATCACATATACTATTTGGGAAATGAACATAATTCAAGGTTTAGTCCCATCAGCACGGTTCCTTGTGTTTAAAATCTCTCTCACAAAATTAAGATAGGTGGAAGAATTAAGAACATTTTTAGAAGGACATAGAATCTTGGAAAGCTGAAAAATCCAAATGGAAACAAGGAATATCAATGTTAAGATACAAATTCTACATTTAAGAAAAAGTCACTAAGAACGCCTAGAAAGAAAAGAAAGAAGCCCTATTCGAGTTCAAAGAGTTAAAAAGCTTCTACATCCAAAGGTTAAAATCAAGGAATGATGGAGAAATTTGAAGGATGACTTAAGAAATAAAAGAATTAAGGAAAGAAAGGAACTTCTTCATGAGTGAGAGCATAGGTATATAAAGAATTCAAAAGGAAAGCTGAGGCCCTACATGACATAGGAAAAGAGAATAGAAAACTTTAAAGGATCATCTCCATAAATTAGGTCAGCCATCAAGGGCAATTTAGAAAAACAAAGTTAAGTCAACAACATTTGAGAAGATGAGTGTATGCTTAAGTTGAATCAACTAGTAAGGATGAGATCAAGAACTGTTGAAGAATAAATTAAAAAAAGCTGAAATGAATATTGAAGTATGGAGGAATTAAGCAAAGGAAATTTGTTTTCATGGTGTCAAGACCAAGAAAGATATAAATGAGTGACATAAAATTTTGATATCTTACGGATGCAAATGGAATTAGTAACAAACATGGCTACAAACATGTACGAAGTGATCTGTAAGCATCAAAAAAGTCTTCGACATTAGAAACCAATAGAAACAGAGGCCTTTTTAGACAAAATATTGATCATGCATGAAAGAGCACAAAATATCTTCAACTGTGGACCAAATGTGACATATTAACTATTTCAAAAGAAATTAATAAAATATTTTCCTTAAAAAGATAATTTTTTAGCTGAATATAAACACATAGGTTTGCTAAACTAAATTAAAAATTTTTAGAAGCTTTACAATAAGGAAAGCAAAGAAACACTTGGTCAATAAAGGATACAACACTCATTCAAAAGCTTTACCATAAGAAAATATTAAAGATTATATTATGAGGATAAAGAGGATCCAAGCTGCTCAGGTTGAGATATCCTTAGCTCAAAATAAAATAAAAAATCGAACGATGCAAAATTATACGGACCTCTTAAACTTGATGGCAAAATAGTTTCAGGACATGATGAAGTCCATGGAGATTCTTGTGAAATGCAAGACTGCCAAGAAAAAGGTGTTGATACCTAATTTTACCCTTAGAAATTTTACTTTTATCAAAACTCATCGTTTAGTTTAGAGGCCTATGATCAGGATTTACTACAAATTCTCATAAGTCCTAATTGTTTAATCTTTTGTAAGATTAAGAAGACTTCATTGGTTTATATTGCACATGACTCATTAAGATTGATATTATAGATGACTTATCGAGGTTTATAAATAGTTAATACATTAAGTTCTGCTTCATCAAGCTTTGTTTCATTGGGTTTGAAGTTAGACTTCACATTTGGATCCATTTGGTGAATAAATTTTTTAGGTCTTTTTGCATCGAGATTTCTAGTCAACTTATTCATTGGGACCCTCATCGAGTTTCTTTTATTATCGGGATCAAAGCCTTTAACAAGTCACTAGGATCCATTATCTAAACTGATCTCACATCGTGTGTTCCTTTATCTGGGTTTTCTTAGAGTTAATTCAAGTTCATTCATCATCAGAGTTAAGATTAAGCAACTAATAATTTCCTGATTAATATGTCAAAAATGGTCACTTTAGTCATTTTAAATGCGAGTTGAGATTGATTTTAAAATAGGAATTTCATTAATAAAAAGTTCATACATTTAGAAGGAAGAGAATAACAAAGAAGGAAAAGGATTACAAAGTCTTTAAGCCTTAAGTCATGACTCAACTTTGGCCATATGAGGCATTAAAGCAGGTCCTTCTAGCATTGGTATTGAAGTCCCTTTTTTAATTGACCTATCAGCCACTGCCTTTAGATTTACTAAAGAGACATCTAGATTTTTGAAATAGACTGATGGAACCTTTGCAAAAGGAGCCACTTGCACCCAAAGAGAGGTCTAGGTTGGGATGCCTACCTAGGATCTCCTTAACTATGCATTTTCAGATAGGCTAATAAAGATGAGATGCCTACTTCTCAATCTCAGCCCGATAAGCCTCTATCATCCTTAACACATCCATGAGTCGAGATCGAGCTTCTTCCCAATCTATCCTGAACTCATCCATATGTTGTAAGATAAGTACATTCTTAGCAAGACGTATTTTGCCTTTCACATTGGTCTAAACCTAGGCTAGTTTAACCTTCATACATTCGACACCAGCCTTATCTATGGTGGGTAGACTTTTTAACCTCTTAGCCTCAACTACATAGATGTGGACTTTATTAATGGCATTGATGCTAAACTCGTTCACCACATTAGCCTCTTTTGTAAAATGATGGAAACCAATGCTAGTGTGGTTTTACTTGTTAACAAGTATAACTATTCTCTGAGCAGATTGCAAATAAAAATGAAAGTATCAATAAAGATTATATGACTACATCTTTAAAAGAAAAAAAAAAGATTAAGCGGTTGATGCTCATCTTCTCAAAGCACATCATGGTATTGCTTAGGAATGTGTTATTGTTCTCCCCTTAAACTTCTTCGTGTCTTGGGGACGATCGATTTGTAGAATTATTTTTAAGCCAGACCTGGATGATTAGGGATCCTTCAATAAGTACATGCCAATCTGGCATAAATTTCTCCTTTAAGGGAAGAGGTCGTGGCATACCCAAAGGTATCGAGAGTGCTTGCATAACACCTTTTTTCGTAGGGTGGCTCCCCTTCTCACCCACTTTTCCCTTAATGGCTGAAGGATGGACAACCACCATTTTCCCTTTTTTTGTGATTGGGGCACCATCATTTAGGCTAACTCTAGCATCTTCCTTTTTGGAGCATCCCATGAGGACTGATCCTATTACTAAGGTTTGAAAGCAATACCAAGAGTGAAACTTCCTCTAGTGACATGTCTCCCTAGGGCCATGTCCATGGCATCCCACAGTTAATCTTCGGTGACTTGAGGCAGGTTTGGTGAAGGAGCCATTTTTTCTAGATCTCTAAAATATAACATTCTAAGATTAATAACAAGTAAAAGATAAAATATTGAAGCTAAAGTAGAAGTAGTGACAAAATCTAGCATGGCATTAGTCCTACAGATTACCCCAAGAGATGGAAGATTAAAGGGTTAAAGCTCAAGTCCTATATTAAGGTTAAAATCTACTTCTGGGCTACAAGTTGGTTTAAGGTTTTAAGTTTGCCCTTCATCGAGATGTGTACCCACTTTGAGTGGAGTATTTAGCCTAAGGTTTGTTGCTTTAACATTAGGATTAGGATTTTGGAGATGGGAAGAGAAGTCTTCCTCACGACCCAAGCCCAATATGTCTTTGACTGACATGGAAGTTCTATCAAATCTGAGCACTTTGTACCAGATCTTGGTAGCTTTAATTATAATTATCCTATTATTATCTATATGATCTCTAAAGCTATATATACCTTTCTGATCACAGAGGAACTGAAAGATCGATGTTTGGGGTAAACCTTTTTTATGTGGACTTTTTTGGAGAGCTCACTCTAGCTATTTAGGTGGAGATACATTTTAGTCAAAGAGGCTTAAAAATATTTATTGGTCCAGCCTTTGTTATTTGAAGGAAGGCTGTTGTTATTTGTTTTGAGCTAATGTTGACAAAATAAAGAAATTTCAATTCAAAATTTCTATCATCCTTATTGGCCTTTAACTCAAAAAACTTGGCAAATATGGTAACAAAAGATTTATACAATTAGTGGATAAAATTTTGGATATAAAGGCGAACATACAATGTCAAGAGTTGGGCGAGAGTTGTAAAGGTGAGACTCTGAACTAACGGCAAACATTTTACAAAAAAGGATGAATGGGTAAGTTTTGACCTTCTTTGAGACTATTATCAAAAACCATAACGTAGGACTCACGACGAGTCCATAACTAATCAAAAGAAAAAAGAATTTCTAGTTTTACATATATGAGAATAGGAAAATTACTACTAATGCATTCCAGATACTCAAGGTGTAAGTGGAATGACCTAAGTTTTAGGCCATTTTCCTAGTAGTGAAAAACAAAAAGAAAAAAGTAAAAGACTCACCTAATGTACTAAACTGCGAAGACAAAACAAAGAGCTCTAAGTTTCCTGAGTGAGGATGTGAAGGCTTCTTTTCGCAAGAAAGTAGAGTAAAGAGACGAAAAGACTTTTTCGAAACCCTTTTAAATGAAAAAAATCATTGATTGGAAAAACCAAGGGGCAACACACAAAATATGTGATCTTTTTGTATTCCTTGGCCATAGGGTAAATCATGAGCTGGCAACTAAACATTAAATGTGTCAGAAGGGATTTTTTGAAACGACTTAGTGGAATGCTCACTAGGCACTAGAGACATTATTTTCATGACCTGCATTCACCTCGATCACTTATCGGTTTGACTTATATCTTCCCCAATATGAGTATATCATTGGGTCATTCATGACGTTAAAATCTTGAGTTACACTAAGTCATGCATAAGATGTGCATTTCTAGAAGAATTTTACAGATTTCTAAAGGCTGCCCAAGAGATTCTAAATTCAAGAAAAGGCACATGATATAAGAACCATGAGTTTATGCATCTTGGATCGATGGTGTGCGCATGGAATTTTTATCATGACCACACCTATAAATAACCTTTTGATCAAAGAAGAATGAACTTGGCTTTCATTGTACGAATTGCGTTTTTAGCTACACACTTTGGAGAGACTTTATTAGAGAGAGACTTTCGGGAGGGATTTTTCAGAGAGAATAGCTTTCCTTTCTTTGAAAGCGAAACATTCTCATTTCCTTTAGCAAGCTTGAGAGTATAAGTTTAAGAATGCGTAAAAGTTTTGTGTGAAAAAACTATAAAAGAGTTGCTACATTATGTCAGTGAGTAAACCTGTCTTCTTCTGTCTTCTTCTTGTAACTCATTTTAACTATATATGAAATCTTGATGTTATTGTCACGCCTTTTTGGTACTTTCTTTATGATTTTGGTCATATTCTCCTGCTTTCTTGATGTTTCTTACTGTAATAAGTTCCTTTGTTTATCATTCTTACACTATATGTCCACTTTTTTACATAAACAAATTTCAAAATGAAGCATGTGTAAGGGTTAATCTTCACATGGAATTCTAAACAAAATCATTTTATCTTAAGGAAATAAGAGCTGATATGATGGACTTTCTTTAATTCTCACTCTAAATTATCATCCTAAGTGCTTCTTGATGATTTCAAGAAAACAAGCTTCTCTCTTTGTATTTCTTACAAGACTTGAAGGCTTAGTGAAAGCCAATCTTTGGTGTCTTTAATAAAGCTGATCTTGAAAACCAAGTTTTCATTATTCATATATTCTTTAAAAAGTTTTTTTTTCTTTGTAAATTATGTGTTGCTGTGAATGAGAATTAAGTTCAAATCTTTTTTACCACGTTAGAATACTTTCATTTTAATTGATACTAAGTTTGGGCATTGTGAAGGTACTAATTCTTCTTGACATGTAACTAAACCGCGGACCTAATTTTCTTGGTAAAGTTTGACAAGTGTCAAAACTTTTTGTTTTTTTTTTTCAAAGAAGAAATTTGGATGAAAAAGTGAAAGAATTTTTTGGTGACCAATGACACCATAAAAAAGATTGATACCAACTTCTATGTTTCTTTATTTTTATTAAAGGATCAACTAAAATTAATTTCAAGCCTAATCGTTCTTTAACCAAACTAAATAAAAGAAGATAGAAAATTTCTTTTATTTCTCACTTCGGGGAATGGAGTGCCTTGGCTTTGCCGCTTGAGCCCCGTTATGACTCCTTAGCAACTTTACTAGATATCGAACCCAAAATCTCTGGTTTCATAGAGTCGCGCCAAAGTTAAGACCAAAAAGTTTTTCTTTTCCTTTTTCCAATTAGGTGAAAATCCAAAATTCCAAACTTGATTCCCTTGTATATGCTATCTTATTTGCTCATTCTTTTGTTTTATATGCTTTTAGTATATATAACTATCACACACTTCACAGTCATGCATTGCATCGATTCTATATTGGGGGTGGGTTCTTTACGACCATTCCCTTATTAAGATGGAGTAGCTCATATTCGGATGGTACATAATCTCTGTGTATACCATGCTGCTCACCTCACTTAGGTCGAACCCTTGTATTTGTTTTCATCACTTAGAAGGGGGGAGTTTTCTTCCCAAACACCCTCATCTAGGTGATTATGGCGTAAAGATACCTTTTTTACTAAAATAGCATTAAGGGATGGTTTGGGAGCCTTTAATTTAAGTTGCAAAAATACCTTAATAGGATACAAACTCATATTAGAAAGACCAAACAGGGTTGTTACGTGTGTTAACTTATTCCATTACCATACATCATTCTACATGACATTGGCATCGGGAAAACCTTATGATATGGATTCTCTGGCACAATAGAAATTATGAAGGTTTGCTATTGTTCTAGTTAGAATCCTAATCATGAGGACATCTTGACTTGACAATAGTAATCTTGATATGGTTATAATGATCGCGTCCCAAGTACAAAATTAGTTTGAAGAAGAGTGGAGAATATTTGGGGATGCTTTATGTTGTGGTTTTCAAACAAATTTGAATGAAAAGATCTCTCTTAGTTTGAAAGAAAATGATTTATCCACCATTCACTGAGCTCAGTTTGAAACCACAATTTAAGACAAAATTAAGTTTGAATAACTATTTGATAGCATTGCAGATCTTTCATAGATTTAAATAGAGGAATCTTTGATTATAGCCACTATTAGCTTTTAGGATCCCTCTTATCATTGCGTTTATTTCAACAATTTGGATTTAGCTCCTACTCTAGAAAAATGTGAAGCACTTTTGGTAACTAATAGTTCATGGAATTTACATTAAAAATAAAAAACTTAAACGAGTGATGGAAGTGGTGGCAGATACATTAGGTATGCACAAGCAGTAACTAAAATATATAGTACCTAAAATGTAAAAAAGATAATTTATGTATTCCTATTAATTTTTGAAAAAAAATTTAATCAATCAATATAAAGGCGAATAAGTTAACTTGTTAAGACCTGCCTTGGCTTTTTATAGTCTGATTATATTCTTGAAAACCTTGGGTTACATAAGCATCCCTATTGTTTCCTTAGTATGTTTTCTTACACAAGGGGATTGTTGAGGTTATAATCTCTCATAATAATGTTAGGAAGAGTAGCAAAGGGAGAATCATGCATGAGCATACCAATGCTTAATGCATGGCTTGAAACACACCTAAATATTTCGATGCATGTACCTAAGAACCCACTTCTTTATCATCCACTCCATGAGTTCATAAAGATCTAGACCAGTAAAGAGAGAACTATGCATGAATGGTTTATTATTCTATTTACCCTTAAAGGAAATGAAGTAAGATGGATTGCCCCTTGGCTAAGGTGCATGACGGTCTTATTAAAATAAGGATCCTGATTCTTAATTATTCTTTTGAGCTTTCATCAGGGGTCCTATTGATGGTACTTTTGGCTGGTCGAGATTAAGTAATTCATCTAGAACACTTACTGAGTATAGAGAAATTAAGGGGTAACTAATTTTTTTTCACTATCCACTAGTAACTTATGAGTGGAACTTTCTTTCTAGAGTAATTTGGAGTAGGTGGATAAGAGGAACCACATCAAGATACAAAAAGTGGAGAGAGAAATTGACAAATGATATGCCACTCTCGATATGGCTTTACCAAAATCAGTCTACCTTAATTTCGATACCTGCTTTGAGAAAATCATACAGAGAGATAGAGACCAGTAGTTGATCAAAGATTTGAAAATCTAAGAACATTATTCTACAACGAAAGCTAGAATTGTTACAATATGAAGGCTTAGTTCAAGAATAGGCATTAGTCACCCTTGCAGCAGAAAGAGATCAACTTAAGGAGAGCATAAGAAAATTGGAATATTACATGGCATAACACAACTCCAAGGATAGACAAATTCAAAGCCTAATAACATAGCTAGAAAAGCTGCAACTTTTGCTTGCAAATTAATGCTTATCATAAAAGAGTACTCTGAAAGTGGAATATAGAACTTAACCCAGAATGGATCAAGACCAGATCATGATTTCTTCAAAGAGAGGAAGACTAAAGAAAAAGAACATAAAATCAAGTCAACCACCTATTGGCCAAAATTGATTAAGAAAGAAACTATAAGCTAACTCAGATGGTTGCTCTTGAGAAAACAAAAGATAGTTTAAACTTTGCTTTGAAAGAATGGCATTCTTAAAGGGAAAAAGCCAAGGAAATTTGCATGCAGTAATGTCAAAATAAGGAGGACTTTGCTCAAAATTGGAAGCGTGCCCAGATTTTAATTAGATAGATTAAATTAACCATGGAGGAAGCTTTTGGCTTGAAACATGAACTAAATCACTTTGAGAAAGCTAATTCTAAGGAATAAACTTAGGATTCATGGGATGTAACAACCTTTGTCCAAAGGTTACAAATCCTTTTCTGCAGGGCTTCTAATCCATTATTATTCTATTCAAACTCAAGATATAGTCAAAGAGGTTCATCTTTTGTGCCACCATCTTTGACACATACGAAAACTCTTTTCGAGAATCCACCTCTAAAAAGGTTAAGACTTCCTATCCGTTCAATTTTGATTCCCTATGATAAGCTTACTCTCAACCTTTAGAGAAAAAGCTAGTGGCACTGATGTTCACAATACCCGTGAATCCATCATTTCCTAATTGGTATAATCTTCCTTCAACCTATTTATGCCTCTTTGGAGCATAAAGTCACAACATTGATGACTGTATCAACTTTAAATATCAAGTGCAGAAGTTAGTGGACAATATTATCCTTTTTTTTTTCAAATGGAGAAACGCCTTAATGTAGCTAATAACCTTTTCTTAGCTCATCAAGTGAATATGTTAAAATGGGAAGAGGAAGAAGACGAAGAGATCTTGATTATTAACCATTGTGGTCAAAGCCTTAGCTTAACCAAAGTAACCAGGTAAAGACGAGAAGGCTGCACCCATCTAGGGCTCTAAGGTCATGATTAAGGTCTTGGCTCCTTATCAATTTACCCATGTGGTACATTAGAAGTACCCCATCTTAATCATAAGTGAGATGATGGTAAACCTTACTCAACCCATCCATATAATGAAGAATGGTAGATATTATGGCTTTCTATCGAGGAGCCAACCTCATCTAAATAGCCAGCCTAGAAATAGAGCACTTCTAACAAGGCCAAGAAAGAGAAAGCCCTTGTTTTACCCATTTTAGAGAACGATGCAATAGAGTTTCTGAAATTCATAAAACATATTCAGTACACAATTTTAGATCAATTGCAAAAAACTCTAACTAAGATATTAATGCTAGCAGTCATCCTCGGTTCTAAAGTACATCGACAAAACCTTTTACAAATCTTGAAGAATTTCTATGTGCCTCCTAAGATATCAACTCAAAGTTGGAGGATATCTACAACCACATCATAACTCATAACTTTATAACTTTTTCAAATGATGAACTCTTTCTAGAGGGTTGAGACTCCATTAAAGCTCTTTACACAATGGCTTCATACAAGTGCCATATCATTTCGCGGGTATTAATTAATAATAAGCTATTGGTAAACGTCATGTTGGCACATACTATAGAGCTCCTTAATATAGTTTGGATAACTAATTATCACACCATAGCTATGTCTATAAGAGCTTTTGATGAGAATAGAACTAAGGTCCAAGGAATCATTTATTTGCCCTAAAAAATTGGACCATTCATCTATGACATCGAGTTTCAGGTAATGGACATCCTTATCTCGTTGAACATCCTCCTAGGAAGGCCATGGATACACATGGCAAGGGTAGTAATATTTACTCTCCACTAAAAACTTAAGATGATGGTAGAAGATCGCTTGATCACCATTCATGGAGAAGAAGATATCATTGCCTTTGTTACCAAAGATTTCCTATATGTAGAGGCACTTGACAAGGAAAAGAGTGCCTTTCAAACATCAAACTTCATTAATGTCATGAAGTTCACTTAGATTATCTCTCAATCTACTATTCTAAATCAGCCAGATTGTAAGCAGAGGCTGTCGAGCTAGAAAAAGGCATGGCGAGAACCTGTAAGGGATACCGATAATTCTTGACTCACCAAACAACTTAAAGAGCTAAGGGGTCAGATATTGGCCTATGATTGAAGATAAAGAGGATAAAAAGGAGATAAAGAGAGCTCAGAAGCTTGGGTGTGGTTAGACTATCAATTATAGTAGGACTCGAGCTTATAATTTCTACTCAATTGGGTGGTTATCTAGCAAATCAATTCTCACCTCGATGACTCATCAAGTCATTCACAAAATAGTATTAAATGATGAAAACAAGAATGTTACAAGTTGAGAATTACTTGGAGTCCTCCTTATTTTGAACTACGTAATTAGGTAAAGACCAATATTCCTTATGTAGTCCTACTGTTACTCTTTTTAGGAATGATATATGAACTGCACTTTATTCCTTCATCTCTTTCCACATTGATTCAATCGTATTCTTCATCCTTGGCTCATTCATAAAAATCATCATCTAAACATTAATAAAACATCTCCTTTTCATATCTAGGAAGCTTAGTTACGATAATCTCAACATCTGTAAAATGGACTTAAGTGAGGAAGGTATTTTTGCACATGACCTTGGAGCTGAAAGGGAATTCGAATTACCATCAGAACTATTCAAGCAAATATAAACTAATGAGAAATAAATATTAACTCATCAAGAGGAAGCCCAAATCATAAATGTAGATACAGATGAAGAAAGAAAAAAACTAATGATTGACACCACTCTACCGCCACAGCTAAACTAGAGTTTAATGGACTTGCTTCAAGAATTTAGTGATATATTTGCCTGGTCTCACAAAGACATACCATGCTTGGATAGAAATATAATTGAACATAAATTGCCACTCAAGCTAGAATGTCCCTTAGTTTAGTAAAAGTTAAGGAGAATGAAACCTGAAATACTCTTAACAATTAAAGAAGAAGTGCAAAAACTTTTATAAGCAGTGTTTATTATAGTTTCTAAATATCCAAAGTGAGTAGCAAACATAGTCCTAGTGTCTAAAAAGGATGGAATGAATTTGGACTTGTGTGGATTATAAAGACTTAAATAGACCAAGTCCCAAGGATAACTTTTCACTACTATATATAGATACATTAGTTGACAACACAGCAAAGTACTCTTTGTTTTCTTTCATAGATGGCTATTCTAGCTATAATCAAATGCTCATGGCATAAGAAGACATGAAGAAAACCATCTTCATGTCCATATGGAGAACATTTAACTATCAAGTAATGCCTTTCGACTAAAAAAACATCAGGGTAACATATCAAAGAGCAGTAGTGACTCTATTTCATGACCTAATTCATAAATATGTAGAAGTCTATGTGGAAGATATGATTTCCAAATCTAAAAAAGATGGGTACCACATAGATGACCTTCAAAAGTTATTCAAAAGACTTAAGCAATATAAGCTCTAGTCGAATCCAAACAAATGGACTCTTAGTGTTAAATTTGGAAAACCACTATAGTCAGTAAATAAGGTATTGAGATTGTTCCTGATAAAGTCCAAGCAATATAAGAACTCCCCCTACCAAGGACCGTAAAAGAGGTGAGAGGCTTCATAGGGCACCTCAACTATATATCTAGGTTCATATCTCAATTAACAAATATATGTGAACCCATTTTTACTCTACTGAAGAAACATGATCTTGAAGAATGAAAATGCAGAGTGCCAAACTCCCTTTAATGAGATAAAGGAGTATCACTCTCATTCGCTAGTGCTGATGCCTCCTAGAGAAACCATTAATTTCGTATATATCTATATATGAGAGATCATTGGGTTATGTATTGGCACTAGTCAATGAAACTGATCAAAAAGAACAGGGCATATATTATCTCAGCAAGAAATTCACAGATTATGAGTGTAAACAATCATCAATCGAAAAAAATATATTGTATTTAGGAATAGGCCATTCATAGATTAAGATAGTATATACTCAGCCATACTATTTGGGTTATACCCAAAATAGACTCCATAACATATTTGATAGAAAAAGCATCAATTTTAGGCAGGCTCATAAGATAGCAAACGTTTATGTCTAAATACGACCTTATTTATGTTTCACGAAAGGCTACGAAAGAGAGTACCTTGGCCTAATTTCTTTATTAAAAGAGCTACTAACGATTATTTCCTTGTTAAGTTTGATTTTTTTTTTATGAAAGTCTACTCACCTAGGTTGATCTGATCAACACAAAAATAATTAAATGGACCATGTATTTCAACGAAGCCTCCAATGCACTGGGGCATGGCATAAGGACATTATTAAAATCCGTAGAAGAAGATTATTGTCTCTTCACTACAAGGCTAAATTTCAATTCGATCAACAATGTAGTCGAATATAAGGCATGTATGATAGACCTGAGATCTATGGTTGATAAAAATATGAAATAACTCATGGTCTATGAAGATTCTACTTTAGTCATTTATCAATTAAGAGGTGAATGGTTGGCAAGAAATCTTAGGCTCTAGAGATGCTATGAAATTGATACAAGAGTTGCTAGTCAACTTTCAAGATGTATGTTTTTAATATCTCCTTAAATAAGAAAATCAAATGGTAGACGCTCTGGCTACCTTAGTAGCGATGTTATAAATAATTGATCCTCAAGATGTCATGCCTATGAAAATGAGCATCCATCGAGTTTTTACATATTATGCCGCATTTGTGAAAAAGATGAAAAGTCATGGTATTATGATATCTAAAAATTCCTCAAGGAACGACTTTACATATAAAAACAATAAAAAATGATAAAAAAATATTTAAAAGAATAACAGTAAATTATCTAACTAATAGAGAGATATTATATAAAAGAATTTTTGATCAAATACTTTTAAGATGTTTGGACATCAAAAAAGCCCATGAGATCTTGAAAGAAATACACAAAGAAACCTATGGAACACATGGAAGCATATGCTAGAAATACAGATAATTTGAGTGGGATATTATTGGCTCATCATGGAAAATGATTGCATATAACATGATCGAAAGTCCCAAAAGTGCTAGATGTATGCAGATAATATCCATGTCTCACCTTCGTATTTACACATGATGACTACTTTTTGGCCATTCTTTATATGGGGTTTTGATGTTGTTGGTTTAATTACCTTGAAAGCTTCAAGCGGGCATATACTTATCTTGGTGTTTATCGATTACTTCACTAGATGGGTTAAAGCCTAATCTTTTACCCACCTAACCAAGTCAATGGTGATAAATTTTCTTAAAAGGGAGATAATTTACTAGTATGGTCCTTAAAAAAGAATTATTTTTGATAATGCCAAGAATCTGAATAGCAAAGTAATGCAAGAAATTTGAAAGCAGTTCAAAATCCACCATTATAAGTTTGCCACATATCCACCACAGATAAATGGGGCAGTCGAGGCAGCAAATAAAAATATCTAAAAAATCATATGAAGGATGACAACTACATATCAAGATTAGCATGAGATCCTCTTGTTGGCATTATATGCATATCAAAGATCCGTTAAAAGATCTACTAGGGTAATTCCTCATCCCTTAATCTACAACATAGAGGATGTTTTACTAATGGAGCTAAAGATATCATCCTTCAAGGTTTTAAAAGAAGTAGACCTAAAAGAAGCTAAGTGGATTCAGGCTAAATATGAGTAACTTAATTTAATTCAAGAGAAATGACTGAAGACCCTTTGTCATGGCCAGATGCATTAGAAAAAATGGAAAGAGTATATAACAAAAAGGTATACCTCAGAATTTCAAAGAAGGTGACTTGGTGATAAAAAGGATACTAGACAATGTCATTAATCCAAAAGGCAAATGGCCACCAAACTGAGGCCCCTTACATGGTAACAAGAGCTTTCTATGGTAGGGCACTCATAGAAGTAGAGATGAATAGGTAAGAATTGCATAATTCTTTCAATTTCGATGTAGTAAAGAAGTGTTATGCCTAAAATCTCTCATGAGGAAAAGAGGCATATGAAACATTTTGTTCCTTAAAATTGTTCATTTAAACTTAAATTCATATAACCAGGTGGATTGGACATTAAAAAAACATCTTGCGATCATTACTCCTTTAACATACAGTTCTTTGAGCACATACAATAAAAGTCATTTGGGCATTGTTTTCTTTTATGTCATGTATTTCTATGCTACTAAAAGGCATCGTTTCCATTCTATATACCAAAAGGCAAAGGTATGCCTAATTACATTTTACAAAACTTGGTAGCAATGAAAGAAATCACTCAAATAAAAGAAAACAATAATATAAAATAAAAGAAAAAGACACCTTTCGATGAAAAACTGAGCAATATATAAAAAAGTGAAGGAAGCGTGATTCAATGAGTATCGATCTTACAAAAACATTTACATTCATGCCACCCACATAGATCATGTCTTCTCACAGCAAATGTTACTGATCATCTCAATGACGAAAAGAAAATAGGGGCAAAAGGTTAAGGACCAGATGATGGACGATCAAGTAACCCACCAAAAGAAAAATAATATTAAAATTTATTATTACTAGCTAAGAAATGTACATAGCATTCATACATGCATACATCATACTTGGAAGATTTCGATTGAAGTTACATCTCTAAAGAGTTAAAAAGAAAAAAGTAGTAAAAAAGAGTTATCTAACTAGTATACTACCTTAGGAGTGGCTACTTTCATGCTTCACATTGAGGGACCATAGTGAGAGATAGAGGATTAAAGGGTTAAAGCTCAAGTCCTACATTGGGGTTCACATCTACTTTGGAGCTAGAGCTAGTTTGAGGTTTTGTGTTTGCCTTTTGTTAAGATGTGTACCCACTTCGGGTGGAGTACTTAGCTTAAGGTTTGTTGGCTCAACATCAGGATTTGGACTTAGGAGATGGAAAGAGAGATCTTCCTTAAGCCTCTAGCTTGATATGTCTTCGACTACTCTGGAAGTTCTATCAAATTCTAAACACTTTGTACCCGATCCTGGTAGCTTTAACTATAACTATCTTATCATTAACTATATGATCCCTAAAGCTATTTATACGTTTTTGATCATAGAGGGACTGGAAGATCGATGCTAGATTAAGGTCAAACTTCTTTATGTGGACTTCTTTAAAGGGCTTATTGTAGGTGTTCATGCTTGGCAAAATAATGAAATTTAAGTGCGAAATATATATCATCTTATTGGGCTTTAACTCTAAAAACTTAACAAAAAGACAATAGAAAGATTTATATATTTGATGGATAAAATTTTGGATACAAAGGCAAGCATACAAGGCTAAGAGTTAGGTGTCAGTTAGGAAGGTGAGGCTTTGAACTGACAACAAATATTTTGGAAGAAGGGATGGATGGGTATGTCTTGGCTTCTCTTAAGGTTGTCCTCATAGATCATAACCTAGCTTTCACAGTGGATCCATGACTAGTGAGAAGAAGGAGGAATTTTGAGTTTTATATATCTTGAAATGGAAAATTTACTCTTGACCCATTCTAAATCCTTAAGGGTGTAAGTGGAAGGACTTAGTTTTAAAGCCATTTTCCTCTTACTAAAAAACAAGAAGAAAATAGTAAAAAGCTCATCTAATGCGGTGAACTATCAAGACAAAGATGATGAGCTCTAGGTTTACTAAGAAAAGATGTAGATACTACTTTTTTGTGAAAAATTGAGTAAAGAGAGGAAAAGAATTTTTTGAAACCATTTTAAAAAACACAATCAGTCATCGAAAAAACTAAGGGCAACACACAAAATGTGTGACCTTTCTGCATCTCTAGGGCTTAGGGTAAATCGTGAGCAGGAACCTAAATATTAAAATGTGTTAAAAGCAACTTTTCAAAATGACTTAGTAAAATGCTGATTGGGCACTAGAGACATGGTTTTTCTAACCTACATTTGTCTCGATCACTCATTGGCTCGACTTTCATTCTTTTTGACCTAGTTATATCCTGGATCACTCATCAAATCATCTATAACTTCAAAATCTTGACATAAGAAATCTCGAGTTACACCAAGTCATGAATAGTAAAATGTAGGTTGCATGTTTTTAGAAGATCTCTGTAGATTTTTGGAGGTTACCTAGAAGATTCTAAATTCAAGAAAGGCGCACAATGCAAGAACCTTGCATCTGTGCACCTTAGATCAATGGTTTGCACTGCCATTTCTATCATGACCACACCTATAAATAACCTTTCGATTGAAGGAGAATGGACTTTACTTTTATTGTAAAAAAATTGCATTTTTTTTTTAACCACATGCTTTGGAGAGACTTTGTTAGGGCAAGTTTTTAGAGAGAATAATTTTTCCTTTTTTGAGAGCAAATCACTTTCATTTAGTGAGCTTGAGAGTATAAGCTCGAGAATATGTAAAGTTTTTTTTGAAAACATTAGGGATGGGTTAGTATAGTGTGTCAACAGGTAAAGCCGGTCTTTTTCTTGTAACCCCTAACCATATATGAAATCCTAATGTTATTCTTATGTTTTCTTGGTACTTTCTTTATGATTTCTATCATATTCTCTTGCTTTCTTGCTGTAGTAAGTTCCTTTCTTTATCGTTTCTACACTATATATCCATTCTTTTCACATAAATGAATTTTAAAATGAAGTGCAAGTAGGGGTCAAACCTCATATGGTCCTAACTAAAGTCATTTTATCCTAAGCAAATGAAGACGGTATAATGGCCTTTCTTTGATCCTCATCCAAAATGCATCATTTTGAGTGCTTTCAAATGATTTCAAGAAAATAAGATTCTTTTTTAGCATTTCTTTCCACACTAAAGGCTTAAAGAAAGTCAATTTTTGGGGTCTTAAAAAAGAGTGACCTTGAAAGCCAAGTTTTCATCATTCATATATTCTTTGAAAAGTTTTCTCTCTGTAAATTATGTGTTACTATGAATAGGAATCAAGGTTAAATCTTTTTTGTCACCCAAGAACACTTTTTGTTTCAATTGGTACTAATTTTGAATATTGTGAAAGTGCTAATCTTTCCTCACATGTAACTGACTTACGAACCTAGTTTTCTTGGTAAAGTTTAACTAGTACCAAAACTTTCTTTGGCCTTTCTTTGGTTTATTTTGCAAAAAAAAAAAAAAAAAGTTTTAGAGGAAAAGTAAAAGAATGTTTTGGTGACTAATCACACCATAAAAAGATTGGTGGGAATTCTTTTTTTTTTTTTTCATTAAAAGGTCAGCCAAAATAAATTTCAAAGCTTATCATTCTTTAACCAAACTAAGCAAAAGAAAAAAAAAACAAATTCTACCATTCTTCACTTCAGAGCATGATTGCCTCGGCTTCATCGCTTGGGCTTCATTGTGATAAGAGGAGCCTAAATAGAGAAAAGAAAAGAAGTCTTTCATCTTCTAGCCAGCTAGCCTAGCCATTGTGAGAGCCTCAAGAAATGCCCCAATAATTGAGGGGGCAAATAATGGTTGTGAACAGAAAGCAGTAATGAATATAAGATCACTAATCTTGTCCACATTTTGGATGTAGAATATCTAAAAGAAGTAGAAAAACTCACAAGCCTCGACAATGTCAATCAAAAGCTACCAACACAAGTGGAGTTTTTAGTTGAAAAAATCAAAGAATTCTAATAGACAAGGGAGTATATTGGGGTAGGCATAGTAAATCTAAGTCTAGTGCTAAGGATGGTTATTCCTCCAAAGTTTGAAGTGACAAATTCAACAAATATGATGGCACTAAATTCCCAAGGACGCATCCAAGGGTATATTTGCATAAAATGCTTCGTTATGAAAATAACCAAAAAATGTTAGTACACAACTTCAAAGACAGCTTGAAGGAAAAGGCATTGGATTGGTACACAAGCTTAGAATTGTTAAAGATATAGAATTTTAGAGATTTGGTTGTGGCCTTCCTCAATCACTATCAACACATGGATGAGCTGGCTTTCAATAGGATAACTCTTCAGAATATGAGCAAAAAAGGAAATGAAACTTTCAAAGAGTATGCTCAATGATGGAAGGAGGTAATAGCAAAAGTAAGGCCCTGATTAATTAAGCGAAAGAAAGCTAATTGAAACATTCATCGAGGGCCCTTAAAGCTCCTTTCTATATAAGAGGCTACTAATTATGATGGGGCAAAAATTCATCAATGTGGTATGAACTAAAGAATTCATCAAGAATGTAATACCTAATAAAAGAAATCATTTGCCTCCAAAAAGAAAGAAAAGAAGATGAACTTTATCTCAAAACCCTTGGGTTTAATGTACTAGGCCTCCTCAAAGAATGTTGCTAATATGAACATCGAGTCTATATGATAGAGGCCATAAAGAAAAAAGTTGCCCATTAGGCCTATCCCATACTCATGTTTAAAACTATTCTCCTAACTCCTGGAACAAAAACTGATTGCCCTTTTAATCGTGAAGCTACCATAGCCCCTGTACTTGAAATGGTATGATGTACATATCGCATGCAACTATCATAATGGGATAGTAGTGCATAACATCGAGAACTACTTTATATTCAAATACAAGGTGCAATATCTTATGGGTAACGAAATTCTAGGCTTCAAGGCCACAAATAGCCCAATGTGGTTAATAACCCATTGTCTGCATAGACAAAGCATTAGGTGAACATGATAGAGACAAGCAATGATATTTATGAAATAAAAATGGTCAAGAGAATGAAGCCATTCATATTTAAAGTGAACATCTCCACACCTTCCCCCACGGCAATAGAGAAGCTTAAGGTGATCATCAAGGTGCTTGCCTCTTTCCCATACAAGATGATCATGTTGTACCATGGAGATATCATACTTCATTTCAAGAAAATGAAATATCGAATGTAACAGGCCAATCAACTCACTGAACCTAGAAATAATGTGACAAAGATACAAGTCATGAAAAAGGCAAAACAAAAGGTAAAAAAAGAGGCTCCTCAAGCTGTGGCAGAAAAAAAGACTCTGGAATTCTTAAAATTCATCAAGCACATTGAATATAGTGTAATATATCAGTTAAGTAAGACCTCAGCAAAAATCTTACTAATGTCATTGATTCTTAATTGAGAACCTTATAGGGATCCTTTGGTGATAGTACTAAAGAATGGTTATGTATCACATTAAATCCCTACCAACCAAATAGAGAATCTAGCTAGGCACATCACAACGTATAATTGATATCTTTTAGTGATGATAAGATACCTTCAAATGGGTAAGGATCTATAAAAGCCCCATAAAAGCACTGCACATCTTGGCAGAATATACAGGGATTACCTTATCCAAGGTATTGATCGATAATAGGTATTTTTTTTAATTTCATGCCATGCTGTACACTAGATAACTCCTAGTTGACACTAGTTTCTTAAGAAAAAGTTTTATAACAATAAAAGCATTTAACAGAACAACCAGCCCAATACAAGGAGTCATTAACCTAATAGTTAAAATACGTCTGATCTATTATAAAGTTCCAAATGATGGATATATGTTCATCATACTCCATTCTGTTAGAAAGACCTTAGATTCATTTGACTAGGGTGGTTTCATCCACACTACACCAAAAAGTTAAAATGGTCATGGATGAACAACTCATCATAATATAAGCTAAAGATACCTTAATTGTGTTTGTATCAGAAAATCATCCTTATATTGAAACACCAAAGCGTGATAAATCTTTATTCCTTATATTTGAGTTTGTGAACACCATTGAGTGTATCTAGCTTGGCAACTAAGATTATCGAATAATATGGTCTTTTACTTGCAAGAAACTTTAGGAAAAGGTTGCAAAATAGGGAAAAGGTTTGGTGTAAATCTATAAGGAATTGACCAAGCTCTAAAGATCGAAGAAAGCAAAAATCGATTGAGCTTGGGCTATAAGCCAACAAAAGCTAACAAGAAAAGAATAGAAAGGAAAAGGAAATTAAGGAAGGGTGGTGAGGAAGAAATGGACTTGACTGATTATAGCCGATCCTTCCACTAAATTTTTAAATCAATTGGATTTTATGTTACAAATTAGTCTTTGATTAAAAAGTCACTTATAAAGGATAACTTAGCTGAGTTATTCTTAAAATATATTAAAAAGAAAAATCAATCAATCATTTTTCAAACTTATCTACTTTCGTATAAAATAAATAGATCAACCATGATCATCATCATGTATCTATGTTCTCCCATCAATAAAGTTACTTGTTTGATCCCATCTTTGTTTTCTTTTTTTTTTTCAAGAGATAGTATGGTGTGCTTTTGGCCATAGATTTTGATAAAAAAAACTTTAATAATGAGTAACTCTAAAATCTTTAAAAAATCTATCTAGGGAAAATGGAGGGAGAAGATTATGACATACCCTCATAAATTCTTTGACAATTGAGTAAGAAGAAAAGCAACTAAGCCCATTTAAAGAAAAAACAAAAATAATTAATTTAGGGATTGAAGAGGATAAAAAAGAGATTAAGATTGTTGCTACACTAACATTAGAAATAAAAGTTGAATTGATTAGATTGCTAGAAAAACGTACAAGTATATTCGCATGGTCTTATAAGGACATGCTTGGACTTGATTGAAGTATCGTAGAAACATAATCTACCACTGAGACCGAAATGCTTACCAGTCAAATAAAAACTTTGAATGATGATGCCTAATATGTTAATAAAGAACAAAGAAAAAGTATAAAAGTTGTTAGATGTGGGGGTATATCAAGGTGGAAAAATATCCGAAGTAGGTCATTAACCTTATAATGAAAAAAGATTGATGCGTGAGAATTTGTGTAGATTGCAGATACTTGAATAAGGCTAGCCCAAAAAATAGTTTTCTTACACCACATATCAATACATTGGTAGATAAATATGGAATGTTTTCATTATTTTCCTTTATGGATGGTTATTCAGGTTATAACCAGATAACGATGGCCCCAAAAAATATGAAAAAGACAACTTCTATAACTATGGGAAGAATATTTAGCTATTGTGTGATGCCATTCGGATTCAAAAATACAAAGGTAACATATGAAAGAGCTATGTGGTAACACTTTTCCATGAAATGATGCACAAGACTATAGAAGTGTTTGATGATGATGTGATTGCAAAATATTGTAAGAATGATAGTCATGTGGGAAGCCTGCAATAACTCTTTGAAAGGGTAGGACAATAATCAAGATTAAACCTGAACAAGTTTACTTTTGGAGTATGATCAAGAAAACTATTAGGATTCATATTTAATGAATAAGGGATTGAAATAGATCTTGATGAGGTGAAATCTATCTAAAAATTACCATTGTCGAAGATAGTAAAAGAAGTTAGAAGATTTTTAGGTCGGTTCAATTATATTTTAGATTCATCTTTCAATTAATGAACAAAACAATATTTAACTTATGAAAAAAGAATGATCTTAAGGAATGGAATGAAGAATGTCAATAGGCTTTTGATAAAATCAAAACACATGTGATAAATCCTTCGATATTGATGCCACTAGTGCTATTGTATTTAATGGTATATGAAAGGTTTTTTGGAGGTTTACCAACACAACAAGATGATTTGAAAAAGAAATAGTACATCATTCATTATCTAAGTAAGAAGTTTACTGAGTATGAGGCCAATATTCATCAATTGAGAAAATTTGTTGTGCAATAGCTTGGGTAGTTTAGAGGCTTCATTAATATTTATTAAGCCATACAAAATTGATCATCGTCAACTAGGATCACATAAAGTACCTATTTGAAAAACCATCTTTGTGAGAAAGGTTAGCACAATAGTAGGTTTGTTATCAGAATTTGACTTGATATGTTTCTCACAAGTCTATCAAGAGCGAGGCTATATCAGATTTCTTAGTTGATCATGCCAACAATGAACATTAGCCAGTAAATTTTGACTTCCTTGACGAAGATTTGATGACAACTAGCTTATTTTTTAGTTCTTGAGGTACTTGATGTCAATTTGAAATATTTATAAGTACAACCCAACCGATTGCCCTTTTTCATTTATTTTTATGCGTATCTTCTCACCTGTGAGTTTACTTTTTATAAATTTATGCATATGGGTCATGTCTCGGTTTTTACTCTTCCCCAATTCTCCATTTAAGCTAAAAGTTTTATAAGGGATCCATATAATCTGCATGTAGCACATAAAAATTAAGGTTAGCAAAATAAAAAATTAAATGTGAGAAAAAAAAACTATCACTCTACATAACTTGATATAAAAATAAACATAATTTACCTATTGAATATATTACACCCATAATCCTTCATAATCTTCCCTTATATATATTAATCCACCATCACCCATAGGATCAAATACTTCAACTGGTGGTAAATTATTACAAACATATGTTTGATCTACACCAAGCTCGCCAAAGTCATCTTCTTCATAATCATTTCAAGGTGTTGTCAGTACAATTGACCATCTAGCATCAACTAGATATTTAACATAAAACATTTGTTTTACTTGCAATGCCAATATGAATGGATCATTTTTATGTCTAATACGATTAAGGTCTACTAATATGAAACCTCAGTCATCAACTTTAACACCATTACTATTCTCGACCTGTCACATTTAAAAATTGGTACTTTGAATGTTGTATAGTTGAGTTCCCATATCTCTTGTATCACTCAACAAAAAGATAAATCTCCACAGATTAGACTTTTATCTTTCGCACCTGAGATTTGCATAGTATTTGCAATCAAAGTCACCCTACTGTTTTAATGAACTCTTAAATTGTCTCGAGCTTTTGTATAAAATCGACAACCATTTATGATGTACCCATGATATTTAATTACAATAAATTGAGGACCATGAGCGATCCATCGTAAAGTAGGTAAAAGTTCATGATGGGACAATGAAAGTTAATATTCTAACTGTGCAGCACAATTTCTAAAGCTAAGTAATACATAGATGGGCATTAAGAAAAGATAAATGGTTATGTTTAAAAATTATTCTATAATAAATAGTTATGTTTAAAAATTATTCTATCTTTACCCTATTGCATAGCCAATTAGTGGAGGTGTGATTGTGTTCATTATGCAACTACTTAAGCCTTCTTGACTTCATTGGAATAGCCATTCTAAGTTGGTTTATATGCTTACTGCATTTTTAAATGAAGTTAATGAAACTAAATGAAATTATGATAATTAATAACACTAAATGTGAATAAAATTACCTTATATATGGTTGAACTTCATTGGTGTGTAATAGAATATATAAGTGAGCTTGCTGTAGAAGATCATGGGCAACTTTCTCAATGTAACCACTAAACAATGGTTTACCATTCTGAGTTGAGTGATCATAAACATGCTTCCTTATGGGAATCCCAATGGCATCCAAGTTGGATAAATGGTCAGTATAAAATTCTAATGCCTCTTTTGCTATGTATGCTTCAGCTATACGCCCCTCTAGCTTATTACGATTTCACACATATCCCTTTAACACTTTTCTATATCTTTCAAATGAATAAATCCATCGCAAGTATAAAGGAGCACAAAGCTTTACTTCTCTAATTAAATGAACAATGAGATGAACCATCATATCAAAAAAACTTAAAGGAAATTACTTCTCCAACAAACATAATGTTATCACTAGTTCACTTTGCATATCATCTAACTTTGCCACATCAACAACCTTTTGGCATAAAAGGTTGAAAAATATACAAAATCTTATAAGTACATATCTGACATGTTTAGGTAACAATACTCATAAAGCAGCGGACAACAATTATTGCATTAATATATGACAATCATGAGACTTCAACCCATATCACTTTAGATTTTCTAAGGGTACAAGGTTTTGAATGTTTGAACAATATCTATCTAGCACTTTTATCTCACTCAATACCTTACAAAATTGTAACCTCTCGATTTTTGATAAGGTGAAGTAAGCTGGGGGTAGAAATATACGATTATTTCGAACCTGCATTATCAATTTAGATCGCAAGTTTATCTCTTTAAGATCCTTTCTGGTAGTAAGGCCATCTTTAGATTTGCCAGTAATATTAGGCAGTGTCCTAATAAAGCTATCATATACATTTTTTTCTATGTGTATCACATCGAGCACATGTTTCACATGCAATGATTTCTAGTATGGTAATTCAAAGAATATTGATTTCTTTTTCCAACACAATGAGACAATATCCTCTTTTTTTTTTTTTTTGACTTGCCTCGTATGTTTTGTATTTTATGAACTTTCATTGACACTTCATCACTAGTTAATAGAGGTAGGGCAATTTTGAATTCTTGTTCCTCATTGAATGCTTTCTTTTTTCTTCTGTACGGATGACTCTGAGGTAAAATTCTTCTGTGTCCTATAAACGACATCTTCTTATTGTGTGGCAAACGACATGCATGTGTGTTTTCACCACATATAGGACATGCATAATAGCCTTTCACTATAAAATCGAATAAATTACCATGTGCAGGAAAATCCTTAATTGTCCATAATAACACTGCTTTTAAGTTGAATGACTCCTTATTATGTACATCATACACTTGAACACCAATCTCCCATAACATTTTCAAATCTTCAATTGGTGATGCCAAATAGACATCGATATCATTCCTAGGTTGCTTAGGCCCCTATATCAATAGTGTAAGTATCATAAACTTTCTCTTCATTGTCAACCAAGTTAGTAAATTATATGTCACCATGACTATAGGCCAACAACTGTAATGGCTGCTTAAGGAATTATATGCATTAATGCCATTCACTGAAATGGCAAGCTTAAAGTTTGGGGGTTCAGATGCAAATTCTAGCCCAAGAAATCTATTAACGTCCAAGATGGTGCATCGGATGGATGCCTCAATTGACCATTTATTTCTTTTTGCCTTCAATGCCATTTGAGTTGTTTTGATATTTTAGAGCATCTGAACAGTCTTTTAAATCTTGATATCGGTGAAAAATACCATAATATCTTTGTAGGCACTCCTTGCTTAATTTCTTTACTATTCTTTGTCAATGTCCATCTAGAAACACCACACATTAGACATCGAGTCTCATCTTGGTACTCCTTTCGATATAAAATGCAATCATTTTGACATGCATGTATCTTTTTATGATCCATACCCAATGTATTCAAGGTTTCTTTGCCTCATACATGGAAAAGGGCATTTCATTATTCTTAGGCAACATTTCAGATACTAATTGTAGTAGTTCATTGAAGCTTTGATTAGACTAATTATACTTCACTTTCAAGTTGTAAAGTTTCGCTAAAGTAGACAATTTGGTGAATTTCACTGCTCTAGGGTGTAGAGGTTTCTTAACTTCTTTAAATAATCTTTCAAAATCATCTGGGTTACTATCATACGCAGCAAAAGCCTGATACATCATCTTTATTACATTATCAACTTCGGCCTCATATACAATTTTTTGCTCAACTCCACGATTCTTACTTGTAGAAGACCTAAATAAGGTTTCCTCTCCATGCTATATCTAATTTTGATAACTATGATCCATACCATTGTCAAATAAATGATCTTGAATCTCACATGGAGTACCATGTTTCATATTACCACACTTAGTGCATGGACAACATATGAACTCACAATTCTTTGCACTGTGAATCGCGAAATCCAAGAATTTCTTTACCCTTTTATCATATTCTTCTGACCTTTTATCAGTAAACATCCATGTTTTGTCTATTGTTGTGTTAATGAGTGTATCTTACAACAATGTATGTATGTAAGTTTGCATGCCATCCAAACTACAAAGGTAGATGGTCCTATACCATTTAGGAATGTATACTTATGTGAAGCATATGTACATCATTGTTTATTTTATTTTATAAAAATTTCGACAGCATATCCTTATAATTCTCCAAGTACAACACTAATATAGATATGAGTAATCATTTTTTATCAAAACAGTTACTAATATCCATTAGTATGTACTTGAAAAATAATGAAGAAAATACTAAATAATGATGTACTTACTACACATAAATATAACATTTATAAACTGTCCAATCTAGATAATTTAAGAATTGTTAATAAACTATTTATATCGATACGCGTTTGAAACAGGCAAACAATAATAAATATTTATTAATAATTCTTAAACGGTGTCTAAAGATCAATGTCACAAACTTAATTGATAATAATAATTATGAGTAATAATTAATTTTTCTCCAA
Source organism: Moringa oleifera (assembly GCA_021397835.1). NCBI lineage: Eukaryota > Viridiplantae > Streptophyta > Magnoliopsida > Brassicales > Moringaceae > Moringa > Moringa oleifera. The sequence continues at coordinate 8,778,279 of JAJFZO010000034.1, read as the reverse complement.
CTGTTAATATAAAAGCAAAATTTTAAATTAAGAAATAAGGATATGAAAATATTTTTATCATTCTACGAAAGTTAATTAATTATTTATTTTACATCTAATTAATTAAAAAATATTTGTTTAATTAATTATCTCACTAACATCTAATTATAAATTAAAAATAATTAGCTACTAATTAGTTAATCTAGTTTGTAAAAAAACTAATTAATTATTTAACATCTGCTTAATTACTTAACATCCATTTAATTAATTATTTATCTAATTAACATTTACTTAAAATCTAATTGACATCTAACTCCCTTCTAATATAATTCATTAATTAATTATCTAACTAATACCTTACTATAAACTCAAATTAGTTAGTTACTAATCAATTAATAAATTAATATATAATTAACTAAGAAACATCTACCTAACATATAATTAATTATTTGAAATCTAATTAATTCTTTAACATTTACTTAATTATTTAGGATCCACTTAATTAATTCATTTTTAATTATCATGTAAATAGCATTTATCTGACATCTATTCATTATTTATCTAATTAATATTTAATTAATTTAATTCACATCTAATTAATTAATTATCAAACTAACATCAAATTAATTAGTTACAAATGAATTAATTAACATATAATTTCTTGATTTATAACTAAATATCTAATTAATATCAAATCACTTAATTAACTTCTAATTAATATACCCATACACAATCAGAACTAGGAAACTCATACATACATTAAATATTAATATACCCATATAACTATATGCACATTGAAAATTCATATAATTTATATATCCATATACCCATTGAAAATTTAACATACCTATATGAATCTTGACATACTCATCTATACCGTACACATTGAACATTCAAAAACCTAAAAAAATCAAATATTAAAGTACCCATACATTAAGTTACCCATACAATGATTAACAAACTTATATATAAATTAAAAATTACAATACCAAATATCTCATACATTAAACTTTCCATAGACAATATATATTTACATCTTTCTTCACTCACATCTCTCTTCACTTTACTAAAACATTTGAAATCTCAAAAAACAGGAGGAAGATTCACATATTTATCATTCAAAGTGGAAGAAATCTTAAAAAATGGGGAGGATATACCCGAATAGGTGGACGACAAATGGATTTATCAGGGAGGACAAACCAAAGGTCATCTCACTTCATTGAAAGTTGACTAGAGAAGAGAACTAGCTGCTGATGAAGAAGCACACCGACAGGAGGACAATGGTGATGAAGAAGCACACCGGTGAGAGGACAATAGTGCATTGGGATGAAAAGAAAACAATTGCCGAAGAAAATAGTTCCTAATCCAAGATTTCGATATCTAGTTGTGGGTATTGAGATCCTTATCTATGAAACCTTTCTCATCGGATTATTCTTGAACTGACGAGAAAAAGAGGTTATCACATTGGTTCAAAATAAAATCAATGTGAAATTATACAAATTTGATGTCGATTTTATTATAAACTGACATCAAACAACAAATTTCATGGTAGCTCTTAAAATTGACATGAATTTCCTTCATTTTAATATCCGTTCATAACAGAACTGACATTAAAAAAAATAATTTTATGTCAGTTTTAAGAACCGATATGAAATCATTATCTTTTAATGTCGGTTTAACGTCGGTTCGATTATGAATCGATGTTAACATTACTGCAAATGTAATGTTTAGTGGCCTCATCTCCTTTTATATCTCACCAATTCTTGAACTACGTTTATGGGTGTTAGTGGTGCTTAGGTTCATCATTCATGCTAGATTGGAAGCTAATACCTAATACATGAAATTGACATGGTAGGTAACTCAAGAGTATTTTCGTATTCATTCTCTTGATGTTCTTTAAGTTTTTAATGTTCATGAATCCCATTACCAAACTTCTAGTGTTCTTAGGTTTCCAGTGTTCATGAATCCGATTACCAAACTTCTAGTGTTCTTTAAGTTTCAGAGCAAAATTTTGATATCGTTGCTTGCTCTTTCTTTTTTCTTAAAATCATTAAATTACGTATAAAATATGATAATGATTTAGTGCCGTAAATCAAAACCTAAAAAGGTACCTTTTTTAACTGCATATGATCACATTGGCTTATTAAAGACTTTGAGTAATTTATAGTGTATAAGATATCACGTCGGTTCTCTTACAGACCGACATGAAATACAAGAAATTCATGTCCACGTGAATTGCATTCATGTTAATGTCGATTCACATATGAATGAAGTGAAAGACATGCAATTTACACATGTGAAAGACATGTAATTCACATGCATTTGAATTGCATTCATGTTGAAGTTGACTCCCATGTGAACCAACATGAAAGAGATGCAATTCACATGCACGTGAAAGACATGCAGTTCACATGCATGTGAATTGCATGCATTTTAACATCGGTTCATGAGTGAACCGACGTTAACAACTTGAATTGAATTAATTTTAATATTGGTTTACTTATGAACTAAAGTGAAAAACTTCAATTTCACGTTAGTTTTAAGATGCAACATGAAATGTATGTGTTTTGGCATCGATTTTTATAGAGCTGACATTAATATTTCAAATTAATTCTTTTAACATCGGTTCTATTGTTGAACTATCATCTAATCTTTTCGTTCCATAATTAATCTATTTTTAACGATGTTTTTTATTTAAATCGTCATCTACTAGTGTCATTAAAAATTGATTTTGCTGTAATGAATGTTCTTAAGGCATGTTAAAAAAGAATTCCAACCATCAAGTCATCGTACGTCATGGATGATTCTGATGAAAGATGAGACCTTTCAAAACATTTATTTATGTCAAACATCAAGGAAGTTTCAGATAGAAGATGAAAACCTTACTTTATCAAATGTTAATGAAGCAGTCAATGTCAAGGAAGAATTTTGATAATAAGTGGTAAAATTCAAATTTTACTTGTCATAAATAGACAAGGAATTGCATCATGAGAGAAAAGTAGGGCTCCCTGACTATAACCAGAGGAACAATTTTGATAAAATGCATTTGGATCAAGATTTTTCTAATGATGAACGACGTGTTCGTCATTAAAACGAGAAAAAAGTCTCTCTTAAGTGATTCAAATTAATTTCAACAAATAAATTTCATTTCTATTGATTGTTTATATCATTTACCCAAAAAAAGACAAAAAAAGGTACAAAAGGAGGAAAAAAAAAGGAAAACAACAAAAAAAAAAGAGAGGAAAGAGATTTTGGGAGAATTTCTAGAGATGTGAGGACAAATTTTGTTATTTGTTGGATTTTGTTTTATTTTTTATTTTTAAAAATAAACAAAAAGGGGCTACTATTGATACCCAAAGTTTTCCCTCACTATGATTTTGAAAAATCAAAGGTGCCACTGTAGTCTGCAGCTTGAAGAACAACAACGTCACTCTCAAAGAAGACTGTGCAAATATGGTTAAATGAGGGAGAAATTGGACCTATGAGGGAAAATCTAGTATGCAACCTTCTAAAAGTGAAAAGTAAAGTGTTAAGTCTCTTATTATGTAGTTTTTAATACTCATCCTAGGGAGAGTCTGTCTATAAATAGGGAGAGTTTACAAATTATTAAAAAAAAACTAAGGAAAAGTCTTCTAAAAGGAGGGAAATAGATGATAAGACATAAGGATCTTATATCTAAGGGACGAAGAGTGTTTGGATACATCTGTAGCCTTTTTAACACTCTTCCTTGTTAGAATCTATTTATAACTAGGAAGAGTCCAAAATTTTTAAAGGTGAATTATGAAGAGTCTGCCTAAATGTGCAAAGTAAATATTAAGATAATAAAATCTTATTGTTAGTAAAAGTAGACTCTTTAGTCTTTCATTTAAAATTTTGCAACACTCTTCCAGGAAAATTTTGCCTTGTGCTAAAAAAAATAGACTATCACCAAGTTATAGGGATTTGTTATAATGATAGTTAGGATTTTAAGGTCTTCATTGATTCTCTTATGCTTTCATCTTATAATATTATCCTTAAAAAAGAAAATGTAAAAATAAATCTATTTCATTTCCCACTGAAAGATTACATCAAGTTCAAAAGAAGCGAAATACATTTAATTTGTTTTTTCTTCAGCATCAATAGTCTCTTTATTCAACTCTTGTAAAATCTAGTTAATAAAGTTAGGAGAGATAAAGATTGGACTCCTTATAGGGTCAAGCACATATCTTGCAAACAAGACTGTTTATCTGATCACTTATACTTCCAGAACCTTTCTTAGTTATTTATCTATGTCATGTAATAATTCATATTTAGATTGAAAGGGATAAGCTATTCTTCTCATTATTTTATTCCTAATGAATGCAATTTTATTCCTCCAAAATAGATTATCTTTTGGTGACTTACAATGGTTATCAAACTCAGACTAATGTTTATTAGGAAGGGTAAATGCATCCAAAACTTCTTATAGTAAGGATAAGCCAATTTTCCTAATGTATTCTAATCAAACACCATCGAGTAGGCAAAGAAGTCATTAATGGTCCATATTAGAGTAACTTTCATGATGAAATTTTGTTCATAAAAGACATTGTATATGGACACCCTAACTTCCAACAACATTTGCAACACTATTATCACCGACTATAAGTAGATAACTAACTTACCTTTTGGATTCGTTGGTCTAGGAATAGTCATAGTTAGAAACATGTATTCCTCCTTCATGCGCATCAAAAAGGGTAAGTTATATGGTATAACTATTACTAGCCATAAGCAATACTATTTTCCTAATTAAGCAAATGGTTGAAATCCATCAATACTCAAATCAATTTTGATGTTCTTACATTTAGCAGCAACAGATGGATGAGATTGATTAAAATGCATTAATTAGGAGAGTTAGAGTAATGATGCATGACACCATTTTCAATTTCATGTTCTACATGTCATTTCATGTTCTTAGCAATGGCTTCCAATGGATATAGTCTTTGTAAGTTTAGGCTGAGAAAAAAATAAAGCTTCTTCTAGTATGGGACAAGTATTTTTCATTTATTAGATCCTCGTCTTTGTCTCTTATATTGCCGATGATCACAAAACTTACGAGAGCTTAGTCCATTATCCTTCCCTTAGTATATCATGTACCTGTTGTTACAAAAGTAAATGTTTTCAGGTGGCAACCCCATATCTTGCAAGCATATTTTTATACTGTAAAAATTCTCAATTACGAGATTATCGACTAGCATCATCTCTTTCATTAATTGACAAATATCATTATAAACCCTTTCAGAAATATGATGTTTTGACTTTATGTTTAACATTCTAGTAATAGTAGACAATAGTGAATGATTTAATTTGATTTTCATCATATAATTGTTGATTAGCAGCATTCAACATATCACAAAAATATTAAGCATCTAAATTAGGGGATTCCTTCATGTGTTTTAAAATAAATTCTAGATCAACCGCATCCATTACCATTGTTTTATATGTATTAGCATATTTATGCATAGTGACAGATCCTTCCCCGACATAATATTTAGTTACTTTATAATTAAAACTCTTACCATTTTTTTCATAGCAATTCCAAACATAATATCCCGATAGAAAATCATATGTAGCAAATGATATCTAACCAAATCAACACTCTTATAAAGATAATTTTGACACTTTCTACGATTATATGGACACCTTATCTTATCTTTGTCCATGAATGCTAGTTGATTACGAGCAAACCGAATAAATTGTTCCATTCCATCCAAAAATTCTTGATTTAAAATCAATTTATAAGCCTGAAGTATATCCACTAACGATCCAATCTTCTCATGTTTATGTTTCTCAATTAATTGTAAACTAATTCCCAACAACTTACCTCTTAAAATTTTTAATAATTTGATAATTGAATTCAAAATTTTAAGCAAACATCTAAAGTATAACTAATCTATTCATAACTTAAATTACCATGTAAAATTGTCATCAAACAATTTCGAGAATACATCAAAAGTACATGACTTAATAGTACAACTTGTTTTATGTTTTCTTCATACCAAACTTCAAAGGTGGTCTTCCACCATTCAGAAATGGACACTTATGTGAATCACAATATCATAAATCATTGTTCACTTTATTTTGTAAAAATTTTGGTAGCATATAGGAACTACTACTTAAGACACTTAGGGAGGCTTTAGAGAAAGCACGAGACGTAATAGCAAAAACCAAGGAAGGTGATGTTATTATTGCTAGTAACTCCTTTAAAGAAAGAGTTATGTTTGCTGTACTATGGTCCAAAAATGTTGTGTATGGATTCTATATTTTCTTGTATCATTTATATGTATCATAAAAGAGACTGAGTCTTTCAAACCAAAAGAGAAAGTACGTTGTGAGAAATGACCAATGATGTGATGTTAAAAGAATTAGATTAGTAGCTTTTTAGCTACAAATGAGACTAAAAGGTTCTAAAAGTAGTTACATATGCTTGAGTTGTGGAGAAATCTAATTTTCCTAGGGTGTTTAGTTACTAAGGCCTATATTTTCAAGTCAAAAAATGGTCTATTAAAACTTGCAAAAGTGTCTTTAGTAACTTTAAAGGGTATCCAGGAGAATCACTTATATGTATTACAATAAAAGTTAGTTATCATAACTATTACTATTGAAGCTAAATTTGTACAAACGATAGTTTAACTTTGGCATTAAAAGGTTTAGGCATACTAGTGAAAAAGGACTACAAATATTGAATAATTAAGGTCTAACAAGAAACAATCATCACTTAGGCTTATATAGAGACTACATTTTGGGGAAGTAACTCATACTTAAATTTGTAGTAGCTATTCAACACAAGTTAAAGGAAATTATGAATTATGTGTTTGCTAAATTTATGGGGCTCTAAGAAGATACCACTACATGGTAGTAATAGCTATTTTTTTATCTATTATGAATGACTTTTCAAAGAAGATCTAGATATTATTACTAAAGATTAAAGATGATTTTACTAAGTTTAAAGAACAGAAAGCAATAAATGGAAAATCAAATAAAGAAGAAATTTAAAGCGCTTTGGGCTGGTACTTCAGCTTTGATAAAATTATGTAAATATAAAGGAGTTCAAAGGCACAAATCCATAAGAAAAACCCATTAGAAAAGTCGTGTTGTTAAGGATGAACAAGACCTTAATGGGGAAGGTAAAATGCATGGCATTTACTATTGGGCATAATAAAGGATTTTCGAATAAGACAATAATAACAATTGTTTATCTAGCAAACAGGTGCCTTTTTAAGGCCATTATCTCAAACTTGAGCCATCTAAGAGTGTTTGGATGAGTAGATGAAATGTACTTCACAAAAAAAAAAAAAAAAAAAAGAGACCCAAAACCAAGATAGGTCTCCAAGATCTCTTAAAAACAGATTTGTATGGAATCGCAACTTGTTACTTATAGCAAAGTAAGAACCTTGGTGTAATGAAATGTTATAATCAATTATGTAAGTATTGCGAATATGCAACTTCACAAATGTTATTTTCCATTCCATATTTGTTTCTTAAAGAGCTTGCATAGAAAATATTTAGTTAAAAAGTAAAGATCCTAAAATAAAAAAATCAATATCCTAAAATCCAAAAGTAAATATCTTTAAATCAAAATGTAAATATCCTAAAATCGAAAAGGAATATCTTATACAATAAAGCAAATAATAGCAAATATTATTGACTCTACTTATGAAGTAAATATTTTATAGTAAATCTTCATCTACATCAACCTCTGTAGTTAATCTTCTTACATTTTAAAGATTAGCCAATGTAATAGATCTTTTGATGATACATTTCTTCTTTTTTTTTTTTGCATCATTCCCTTTCTCTTAAAAAGTATTTGTCCTTACATCTTAAAATAATGAGACAAATCAGATAATGTTACCCATATTACCTTAACATTAATTTTTTTTTTCTAATCTCTATATCACATCTTCTTTCTTTTTTTTTTTTTTTGGGCTCCATAACTTAAAGTTACTCCATTTCCTTTTTTTTAATAATTTTTTTTTGCAGTATAAGCTAAAGTTGAATGGCTTCCCCTTTTTTCTTCTTTTTTTTTTCTTTTTTTTTTTTATGAACTAAGAAAAAACTTAGTTCTAAATATTAGCAAAAGAAAGATAGGCAAACTTAGGATAAAGCTAGCTTTGATACCAAATAATACTAACCTCACAAAGAAAAGTGAGAGCAAATATCAAGATAGGTCACCAAGATCTCCCAAAAAACAAATTTGTATGATGACCACAACCCATTGCTTATTCCAAAGCAAGAAGCTTAGTATAATGAAGTTGTCATAAGCAATATGGAAAGATTGATTGATAAAGAAAAGAAAAGAAAGAAGAAAAAAAGCAAAAAAAAAAAAAAGGAAGGGGGAGTAAAAAAAACTAGATATTTCAAGCAATGAAATAATTAGTCATCTTTATGATCTGTCTTGAGTAGTATCATTCTTAATTTTTTCAAAAAATATATTTTGACCCTTTTCCTTAACTAGTTTATTTTTTTAATATTCTTTTTTCCTGTTTCTATTGATTTGAATTTTCCAAGATGAATTCTTGGTTAAGTTTTATTAGCTTAATAAAGAACTAAAAAGATGAAGCTAAAAGTGGACAACGGCTAGAAAGTGTGAGATTATTATCGGAAAAAAGCCAATCAAGAGTGAAAACATGATCATGAGTAACATTATTTGACTGCAAACATGCAAGGAGTGTTTTAAAGGGAAAAAAATTCCAAAAATTCTTTTTGGATTCAGTATTTCCTGTAAGGATGAGTCAATAGGTCAAGAAGGAGGACAAGAACCATGCATTTTGATGTAGCTATACAACAACAATTTAAACGTATAAACGGGGTGTTTAATGAAATTTAAGATTAGATGGATTGACAAGATACTACTATTGCTAACTTACAGGACAGTTAACCTCAAAGAGTCCCTAATACTGGGAGGCAAGAGAGATATGCATCCATATATGATTTTGATCATGAGAGTGAGAATGAGATGAAGTGAATCTAGTATCACTAGGAGGTACAGATAAGTTCGTACAAAGGGAAGAAAGCTGTGGAGAAAACTTCAAGAAAGATCCTAGATGGTGAGATGAAAATGATTGAAACTTGGGGAGCATTTTAAGATAAAAATACCCACATTTCAAGGGAGAAATGACCTCAAGCATATTTGGAGTGGGAAAAGAAGGTCGAGTTGGTTTTTGAGTATCATAATTATTTAGAGGAGAAAAAGGCAAAACTTGCAAGTATAAAGTTTTCTGATGACACCATTATATGATAGGATCAACTTAGGATGACTAGAATGAGAAAACCACGAAATATTTATTGATACTTTGGATAAAATGAAGGTCATAATGTGGAAGTGGTTTGTTTTTTAACCACTATTATAAAGATTTATATAGCAAAAATTATGTAGGCTTACTCAAGTATTTAAAATTGTGGATGACTATTATAAGGAAATAGAGGTAGTCATGACTTGAGTTAAGATAGAGGAGGATAAGGGAGCTACCATGCAAGATTTCTAAATGGAATAAGTAGGAAAATTGTTAATGTGATGGAGTTACAACATTACGTGGAGTTAGAACACATGGGCATATGGCTATAAAGGTGGAATGACAATTGAATAAGAATGATAGTAGACATCTCAAAATTTCAGCTCTTTTATTTCATGGAGGTAAAATTAGAGAAAGAAAGATGGGGCTTTTCCTAAGTCCAAACCTGAACCATCTAAAGAGAAAGATCAAATACTTAGCATAAGTAAAGGTAAAACTAAATCTTAAACTCATAATTATGACATTAAGTGCTTTTGTTGTCTTGTTTTAGGACACATAACTTCATAGTTTCCAAATAAGAGGGTTATGATTGTATGTGCTTATAAAGAAGTGAAAACGGGGAGTAAAAGTGAAGATGACCAAGTACCATTACTAGATGATATTTTTGATGATGATATGGAGTATTCGGTTAGGGGGGGTGAAATGCTTATGGCTAAGCGTGCATTGAGTGCCCAAGTCAAGGAAAATGATATGAAGCAAACATTTTTCACACTAAATGTTACATTAATGACAAAGTATGCAATATAATCATTAATGGGTGAGCCATACTAATAAAGCTAGCACTACTTTAGTTGAAAAATTAAACTTATCAACTATCATAATGGTGCCAAAGATAAACTGTTACTCTCCCCTGAAAGTGAGGAAACAAATTTTTTCTTTTTTGTTTTAAAAGTGATGAATCTTGAAATTCATTTTAGCTAGTGTTTTAATGAAAATTAAGAAAAGTCACCACCAATCTTTTTATGGCATGATTGGTTAATGAAATTTATGACACAGGTTAAACTTTACTAAAAAATTTAGGTCCTTGAGTCTATTACATGTGAGGAAGAATTTGCACCCTCACAAATGCCCAAAATGAGTACTAGATCAATAAAAATGTATTCTGTCGAGTGATGTGAAAAAGATTCAAAATGAATTTCCATCCAACGTAACACATAATAATTATGGAAGACCTTTGGAGAATGTATGAATGATGAAAACTTTTGAATATGACCATTTTCTTATCTTGGTCTACAAAATGATTTTGTTTAACACCTAGAAAGTTGAATTTTACCAAACCTCTGAATCTTGAAATAAATACAAAAAAAAAAAAATCTTATTTTCTTGAAATTGTCAGGCAGTGCTCAAGATAATGCATTTTTAGGAGATGGTCAAGGAAAAGCACTAAGACTAACTTTTCTTCCCTCAAGACAACACAATTTTATTTAGAACTTCATATAAGGAAAGACTCCAACACAATGTCATTCTAAAGTTCATTTAGTGCAAAAATGATGGCATATAATGCAAAAGCAATGGAGAAAAGAAGCTCATTAAAACAACCAAGAAAGTAAGAGAATATCAAAGAAAGCAACAAGATTTTATTCATCAAGTTATTTTGATTTATTACACAAAGAGACCCCGTATGGTGATTGAGTTTACCCAGCGAGCATGTTCCAAAAAATCTCTCTTTTATTTTGCAGTTATAAGAAAGGAAAAGATCTTAAAAATTCTAGAGGATGCCACTGAATGGTCTCAAAAACTCTTTACAGAAAAGGAAACAAAGTGTTTTTACTTCTAAAAAAGAAATCTAATCTCAAAAGGCTTGTGTTAGAGAGCCTATTCTTAAAAAAAGAAAAAAAAGGTAGTAAAAAGCTATAACAAGTTATCCCTCTCCTTTTGATTGAAGGGGTATTTATAAATGTAATCTCTTATAGAAGCCTGCCAATTATCTAAATTGTGCAAGACACCTAACAAAAATGGTTTGCACCTACTATTGATCTAGATACACTAATATGTGATTCTTGTATCCTACCACCTTTTCTTGAGTATTTAATCTTCTCATTAGCTTTTAAAAGTTTGTAAAGTCTTTCCTAGAATGAACACATCAGAGTTTTTTTTCCACTTGGTAACTTTGTTTAGCTCAAGATTTTCCAAGGTTGAGATTTGTCAAGGTCATGTTCACCCTGGTTCGAATCCCTCAGTAATTCACATAATCATTGATAAATTCATTTGTTAAGATTCATTTGGATTTGGAAAAGTAAGGTTCAACTTGGTATAGCTCAACATCATCAAGGTCAAACTCACATGAGTGGTTGGAGCTTGAATTCATAGAGATTGTATAAGTTGAATTTTTAGGTAGATCAAAAAATGGTAAGTTAGGAAGAAAGTAGGCGAAGAGAAAGTAGATAGGAAAAATCCATGCTTTTCTAATGCCCAGTTAGTTTTCCACTAAATCATTTCAAAAATTTCCTTTTTGACACATTTAATAGGTAGGTACTAACTCATGATTTAGTTTATGACATAGGGATCCTAAAAGGCCATATTTATTAAAGGGGTTATTACATTTGGTATGACGGCTTTGATTTTTCTGTTGAATGATTCTTCCATTTTAAAAAGGGATTTCTTAGGTGTTTCACTTCTCTTTACCTTCCTTTACTCTCTCGTGAAGCCTTTAAACTCTCTCTTAGGAAGCCAAAGCTCTGCATTTTCATCTTCAATTTTTTTGAGTCTTCCATACGTCTTTTCATTTGCATTCATGGCTAGAAATCTACGATCTTCTTCTTATATTTCTGAGGACTTAGAATGGGCGAGAAATAATTTTTTCATTCTAAGATTTGTCCAGCTTATGATTAGACCACCCGTCACGAAGGGTGGGTCATGTTTTGAAGATAACCTTAAGGGAGGACAAGTCTTGCCCATTCAAGTCTTTTTGCCTAATATCTCTCAGCAGCTTAAAATTTCTCCTTTTCAGCTTACCCTATGCTAGGCATTTTGTGGTTACTTTCGTGTCAAAAATATTTTCCATGAATTGCATAAATCTCTCAACGGCCTTGTTTGCAAAGCTTTTTCAGTTAAGGTCAATAGGAATCATTAAAATTCAAAATTTAAATTTTATTACCTCTGTACCATCAGGCCTAATTTTTTTTAAAGGCCTTCCTTCGAACAATAAGGAAGGAGCTAAAAAGTATTTATAGGTCTCATGGCCTAAAATGTACCTTAACCTGAATGCGTGGGGTCAAACCTTCAAAAAGGCATATAAGAAAAAGGTTTACACTGGCTTGATGCCAATTTTCAGAATACTTTCCAATCATCAGAGTGTAGATAACTTTAGGGACCATATAAATGACACTAGGGTAGTTGTCGTTAGGGTTGTGAAATTATGGTACAAGGCCTTTAAGTTCGATAAGACCTTTTAATCTATCGAGAATAAATCAAGTTTAGATTTTGAAAAAGGAGAGCTCTTTTCTCATATTTTAAATTTAATTCTTGGTCCGAATCAAGCACTAAAACCTGGACTAAAACTTAGCCTAAATTGCATACTAACCGTGATGAAGAAGTTGTGTTTTTGCCCTTGATCTCCATCAAACTAGCATCCACTATTTTTAATCCTAGTTTAGCACTTGTTTCATGTTTTTTTAACTAATCTTGTGTTTTACCTTAGTAGATCCTAAAGAAATGACCCTTTAATGAAATCTATCTTCACTAACCAAAGACCAACTTTGAAAGGTCATGAATGCCACAATGGGGAGAACTACCCTTAGAGTTAGTTCTATTATTAGTGATGCTGCTAGACTAACCAATCAAGCATAGTAAAAAGGATAACCTTCATAAGCTACCACGAAAGAAAAAAAAGCTTGACTTGCGTCGAGTGGTGTTGCCCTTGCCTTAAAAAAAAAGGGAAGACTGTTTTTATTGCTTTTCCATCAAGCAAGAAAGGGAAAGGAAGCATGAGTCTTAAAGATCAGAGTGTTATGGATGCAATCTTGATGCCCTTAAGTGGGCCACGGGTAATTCCCAAAAAAGAGAAATTCTTTAGCAAAATAAGATCTTTTAGTTGAAGGCTCTTTAAACCACCTGAGCCTGGTGTAAGAATGGATCTACAAACGCATCATTCATCGAGACTTGAAAAAGTTAAAGATAAGAGTAGTGATACCTTCTTAAGGAATATAATGATGAGATTAGGGAATATAAGTATTATTCACTTGATCCTCTTTCTATCATAGTAGTGAATTCCTAGTCAAGTTGCTATTGTTATTCTTAATGAATGACTTTTCTTTTTTATAGTTCACTTAAAAAATGGTTGTGCTTGTCAATAAATACAACCACATCAGCATTGTTCTTCTACTACTACATGAAGGAGGTCGATGTTACTCATAGGTGTGCAATTGACATAGTCAATAAAGTGCATGTCTACGTGGCTAAAGCTGAGAGGCTAAAAAGCTTGTGGGCTAAGGCTGAACTAAAGTAGACAATGCTAAGATTTAGTTAGCCCATGTCCAAGCGAATGTAATAGTGAGGATAGCTAAAAATGAGCTTATCCTTCAACATCAATAAGAGTTAAGGGTAGCTCGAGAAGAATCCCGATCTTGAGCCATTGATGAGTTCGCAATGTCGAAAACATACAAGATGATCGAGGAATAAACCTCTTACCTATAATGGCTAATTCAAAAGTAAGTAGTTAAAGAAATTCAAAGTAAATGTCTCGAACTCGACCGAACATGGGTATAAATGTGTGCTCGTGCAAAAGCTTTTTTGATCCACTATAAGGACTCAAATTTCCCACTGATTGATTTGAAAGAGGTAGCTAAAAAGCTAGTTGAAAAGATGCCATTGCCACCAGTATTGGGAAGGGCTTCCATTCTCAAAGTTACCATAGAACCAACTATAGGTGCCACCAAAGCTGGGCTTGAGGCTAATGAAGTTTCAACGTGTAATCTTTTCTTTTTTTCTTTAGATGTAAAAAAGTTGGTATAATTTGTAATGGAAGTTTTCTTCAAATTTATCTGCACTTATTCTTTAAATTTGGTAGTTATACACCTTGAGCATAAAACAATGAAGTAACGATAATCCTAAGCATGTACCAATATTACTAAAATATTAGCCTAAGAATTATTAACTACCCAATCAGCAATAATGATTAGTGACCACCGCTTCAAAACTTGATGAGTTAACTTTAAATGAGAGAAATCTTGATGAACACATATCTCAACCTATGCAAGTTGATGAAGAAAAACCCAATGAGCTTAATCTCAATGATAGGAGAATCTTGATGAACTGCATTAAAGTTTCAATCTTCATAACAAGAGGATCCTAATGAAGGTAATCCCATTAAATTGAAGTGAACTCCAATTTCAATGAAGTAAATCCCGATGACATAAAATTGACTTCAAGCCTGATGAAGTAAATCTCGATGACTTAAGATTAACTCCAAGCCGAATGAAGCAAATCTCAATGAATCAAAATTGACTTCAAGCCTGATGAAGTAAATCTCAATGAATTGAGATTGAATCTCCAAGTCCAATGAATTAAATCTTGATGAATTAAAACTGACTTTAAGCTTGATGAAGTTTTTAACTGATGAATTTTGATTGATTTCAAGCTCGATGAAGTAAATCAAACCTCAGTGAACTAAGATTAATTTAAAGCCCAATGAAGTAAATCTTCGTAAATTGAGATTGACTCCAAGCTCGATGATGTAAATCTCAATGAATTGAGATTAACTTCAAGCTTGATGAAATAAATCTCGATGAACTAGGATTGAGTTCAAGCCTGATGATGTAAATCTTGATATATTCAGCTGAATGACAAATCTTATGAAACTCTTCATTTAAGTCAAGTGAAACTTAATCCCGACCAATACAAAATCTCGATTTAACATAGATTTGAAGATGAAGTTATAGTTCAAAACTCGATTTAGGACCTCTGGTGAAGATAAGATTTTGGAGAAGTCTCTAGGAGCAAAATTAGGTGTCAATAGCTACCCTTTTTGTCCATGCTCTAAGTGTTAGAGTTTGGATAAAAACTACAAGATAACTAATTTTTCTCGAAACCAAAACTTTAAGCTTTCCTTATTGCAAATTTTTTTCTTTTTAAGCTTTCCTTATTGCAAATTTTTTTCTTTCTTTTTTGTTTTGTTTTATTTGTTTTATTCCCTTTTCATTCTAGTTTTCTTCTTTCCTTTTTTCTTATATAAAAATTTCTATGATTTGAGATGTACATTTTGAAATCATGAGGGTGACTTCCACGTGATGTATTTTTTTAACACCACATGATGGTTTCTTTATCAGGGTATGATTTGCAATCATCTTTAAATGCCTTCCATGTGACGCGATGGACATACTTCTCTAGTAACCTGTCATGTTAGTCATTCTTGAATGCTAGTGGTTTTGGAATTTCTTTTCTTGATGCCTTGTCTTAGATTTCCTATGATTGCGTTTTCAAAATTCTTGTGCTTTATTATAACAAACTTTCCTGAATTCTTATCCTTGATATGACTCTCAAATTCCCTATGATTGTGGTCCTGAGCTTTCAATACTTTATTACATTGAATTTTCCTAACTTCCTACCCTTGTTGTCTCGGATTCCCTATGATTGCAATCTTGAGCTTTAGTACTTTATTATAAAAAACTTTCTTGAATTCTTTTCGTCAATGTGTGTCTTAAACTCCCTGTGATTGCGAATCTTAAACTTTTAATACTTTATTGTAATAAGCGTTCTTGAACTTTGCTCCTTAATGTGCGCCTCAGATTCCTTGTGATTGTAGTCTCAGATGTCTAGTTCGCTTTATTATAAGAAGCTTTCATGAATTCCCATCTTTGATGCAATCTATAGGATTCCTTATGATTACGGTCCCAAGCTTTTTAGTATTCAATTGTAATAGGCATTTATAAGCTCCCCTCATCGGCATGTGCCTATTCTCTACGACCGTAGTCTTGGACATTTAATTCACTTTATTATAAGAAGATCTCACAAATTCTCGTCCTTAACCTCTGTCTCACTTTCCTTAAGATAGTGATCTCGAGATTTCAATTGGATTCAATGTAATGGGTGATCCTAGATTCCCCTTATTTATATGTGTCTCGAATTCCCTACAATTGTGGTCTTCGGCTTTTAGTACTCGATTGTAACAAGCATTCCTAAACTTTTTTCCTCGAGGCGTGCCTTAGATTCCCTACAATTGTGATTTTAGGTGTTCAACTTGCTTTATTATAAGATGCTCTCACAAATTCCTATCCTCAACGTGTGCCTCAGATTCCTTAACACAGTGATCCCATGTTTTCGGTTTGTTTTAACATAAAAGGCTATCTTGGATCCCCTTTTTAACACTTATCTTAGATTCCCTACAATCATGGTCCTAAGCTTTTTATTTGCTATAGTTAATTTTTATGATCTTTCATCCTCGAAGTAATTGTCTTGGATTCCTTACTATAATGGCTTTCAAAAATCTTGTCAATGAGTGTTATTGCAAGAGAGTTCTTAGGAAGTCTTGGCTGTTCCATTAAGGATTTTCTTTAATCAGTTTCCTGAAGTTATTTCAATTATTTTAGTGAGAGATCTTGATGAGGATAATTTTTATTTTTTGTTCCTTTTTGACTTTTCTCCAATCTCTATGAGACTATTCTTTAGATTTTTTGATTAAAGTTCTTCCACCTATAAATGTTAAATGCAATGCATGCATGCATGTTATGCACCATCTTCATTACTAAGCTCTTTTTCCTTTTTCTTTTTTAATCGACATTACTAATCTTCCATCCCCTAATCTTTAGTGTTTTGCCTACTAGTCTTCTCATCAACTTGACTGTTTTAATGCTTAAGAAATGATAGCCAGAGCTTACCGTGAGAAAAGGCGGTCCATCCATATGACATGAGTGAGAATTATTTTTATGATCAATACCCACTGGATTGAATTCCCCCTAATTTGCCTACTTCTTTTTTGATTCTTATTGTTTTTATCTTCATTGTCATTTCCTCATTTTTAAATTATAATTTTTTCTTTTTTATTTGCATGTTTCCTTTTGTCACTACCCAATTTCGTAAAATGCAACTTAAACATGCATTTAATCCTTTATGTATAGAATATAAATGACACACTTTGGTAACAAGAAAAAGTGAGACATTTAAGGAGGAAATGATGCCGAAGTGGCTTTTATTACATTAATGTACAAAGATTTGTATGATAAAGTGTAACAATTAAAGGATGATTTTTAGTAATGTCCAATTCACTTGGTTATTTATGTCATGCCTAAGCTTAGGCAGACCATCTTTTAATGGGGAAGGAAAATGTTTCAAAAGCCTCTTTCCCTCATAGGAGTCCTTAGGCATAGTATATTTTTACCACATTAGAATTAAAAGGATTGGGTAGCTCTTGACTGTCCATTTCTATAAGAATGAGTATACCACTAGAGAAAGCTCTTTTCACTATGTAAGAAGCCTCCTTGTTTGGTGCCCATTTACCTTTGAGGCCGAGGATGTTGTTTGAAATTCTTTTTAATACCAGATCACCCTCTTTAAAATTCTTAGGGAGTACCTTCTTGTTACATGCTTTCTCCATTCTTTTTTGGTACATCTGCCCATGGCAAAGGGCTTTTAAATGCTTCTCATTAGTGAGGTTAAGCTATTCATATCTAGTTTGAACCATTCAACCTCTTCCAAATCCACTTATTTTAAAACCCTAAGGGTTAGTATATCTACTTACACTGGTAAGACAGTATCTATATCATGTACCAAGGCATAAAGGGTTGCCTTAGCTGATGTTCTAATCGATGTTTGGTAAGCGTAGAAGGCCATTAGGAGGATCTCATGCGAATTCAGATACATGACTAGCATCTTACATATGATATGTTTAATATTTTTATTTGCTGCCTCGTCTGCTCCATTCATATGTGGTTGATATGTGGCAGAATTATGATGATAGATCTTAAACTACTTGCATACTTTCTCCATTTCCATACTATTAAAATTCTTGGCATTATTTAAAATAATTCTTGGGGTACTATATTGATAAATTATCTCCCTTTTAAGGAAGTTTATCATGACTAATTTGGTTATTTGAGAGAATGACCACACTTCAACTCATTTGGTAAAGTAATCGATAAACATCAAAACGAATTTATGCCTGTTTGAAGTCTTTGGGGTTATTGGGCCAATCACACCAAACCCCTACAGAGAAAATGGCTAAGGCACAGTTATCATATGTAAATTTGAAGGTGGCATGTGAATCTTATCTGCATATATTTAGCACTTATGATGTTTTCATACATATTGTGTGCAGTTTCTCTTCATAATGAGCTATATCCTGCTCTGATTATTGGTCTTGTAAGCATGAGACTTCTTACATGGGTTCCACAAAATTCCTTCATGTATTTCTTTCAACATCTCTTGACCTTCTTTGATGTTTAACCACCCTCAAAAGTTTTTGATCAAAATTTCTTTTATACAATGTCTTTCCATAAGTTAGGTAATTTGTTACTAATTTTCTCAAATTTTTGTCATTTTCTTTTACTTTTACTAGATACCATCATTCCTCAAAAAATTGTTGATGTCATAATACCACGACTTTCTATCTCTTTTTTTTTTCTAATGTGACATAAGACGCAGGCATTTTTTGTTTAGTCATTTTGATAGGCATGACATTTTTAAGATCACTTATTTGAAACACTGCCACTAACATGACTAAGGTATCTGCCATTTGATGTTCTTTTTTAGAGAGATATTAAAAACGTATGTCTTGAAATTTGGTCAATAACTCCTGCACCAACTTGTAGCAATTTAGAAGCTTAAGGTTTTTTACCAACCATTCTCTTTTTACTTGATAGATAACTAGGGCAAAATCTCCATATATGGTGAACTGCTTGATATCTTTATCAATCGTGGCTCTCAAAACCATTATAGATGCCTCATATTTCACCAAGTTGTTGGCTGAATTAAAAGTCTACTCTTGCAGTAAAGGGGCAATAGTCTCCTTTTAGAGATTTTAATAGTACCCTTATGCCATGCCGCAATGCACTGCATGCTCCATTAAAATACATCGTCCATCTAATTACTTCCTCGTTGATTAGGTCAACTTCACTCGATAAGTCTTCATTTGAAACATCAAACTTAATGGGGAGATAATTATCATTGTTTTTTCAGCTGAAAATTCAGCTGATATTCCTCTTAACAATTTTCTACGAGACACAGACTAGATTATATTCAGATAAAAGCACTTGCCATCTTGCCATCTCCTTGAAAGCAATAGTTTTTTCTATCAAATTCTTTATGGGGTCTAATTTTCTTATAACCTAGACTGTATGGCTAAGCAAATATTGTATTAATTTCTAAGTAGCCCATGTCAGAGCATAACATATTTTTTAATTGATGAGTACCTACGCTCATAATATGTAAACTTCTTATTGAGATAATATATTGCCTATTCTTTCTTTGTTGTTTCATTAGCCTATACCAACACACAAACCAAAGATTTGTCATAGAGGGATAGGTATAATATCAGTGGCTTTCCTAGAATCAAAGGCATTAACATCGGTGGTTAGGACAAATATTCCTTAATCTTATCGAAGCCCATTTGGCACTCTACATTCCACTACCCTAGTCAGGCTTCATTAATAATGTGAAAATAGGGTCCTAATATTTGTATGTTGTGATATGAATCTAGATATGTAGTTTAGGTGCCCCAAGAAGCCACTTATTTCTTTTACTATCTTTGGTGGGGGGCGTTCTTGTATAGCTCAAATTTTGTCAAGGTAAACCTCGATTCCCTATCCATTGACTATAAAGAGTCTAACAACTTTTCAGATTTGACTCTGAAAGTACATTTATTCATGGTTAGCTGTAGCTTGTATCATCTAAGTCTTTCAAACAACTTTTTAAGTCATCTATATAATTCTCGTCTTTCTTGGATTTGGCAATCATGTCATCCATGTAGACTTTAATGGAGTTGTGCATCACGTCATGAAATAAAGTTACCATTGCCCTCTGATATCTTACCCTGATATTCTTTAAACTGAAAGGCATTATTGGATAGCAAAATGTTCCCCACATAGTTGCAAAAGTGATTTTTTCCATATCTTCTAGTGCCACAAGTATTTGGTTGTACCTGGAATAACATCCATGAAAGAAATTAAGGAGTATTTTGTCGTATTGTTAACTAGCATATCTATACATGGGAGAGAAAAATCATATTTAGGACTTCCTTTATTTAAGTCACGATAGTTGACATAAATTTGAATTTGACTTTTTTTTTAATACCAAGACTATATTTGTTACCCACAATGGGTATTTAGAAACCACTATGAATTCTACTTCCAAGAGTTTTTGTATTTCTTCTTTGACCTTTAGGAGTATTTCTTAGTTCATTCTCCTTAACTTTTATTGAACCAGAGCACATTTTAGCTTAACTGGCAGCTTGTGTTCCACTATACTCTTATCTAGGCTTGACATATCTTTGTGAGCGAAGAAAACATATCATTAAATTCTTAGAGCAGATTGACTAAGCTCTATTTAAGTTATAGAGGCATAAAAGTGCAAATCTTTAGTTCTTTTCAATCCTCATCTATCCTTACATTCATGATATATGTTTCTTCTTGGTGGGACAATATTTTTTTTTTCTCAATATGTAATTGCCTAAAAAATTTCGATGGTACTTCAGTTTCTTCCTTAGTTTTGAGATCATCTATGAAAATTTCTTTTTCATTTAAGTCTACCTTAAAAATGTTGTTACTCTTATAACTAGATTTCTTGGACATGACAATGAAATGATTTTATTGATATGGATGATTTTTATGAATGAGTAAGGATGGAGAATGAAATGTATTGATTGAAAAAAAAGAGTGTATTTACTTAATATGCCAAAAGAATATTACATTTTTCTTTAGGGTCCATAGAAGGGATTTGGAGCTCTATCTAGTTGCGTGTTTTGAAACTGGGAAGGCTCTAAAAAATCCCTCCTTCATATGTTTTTATTTCTCTCTCTATGATGTGGACCCTTTTGAATCAATCTAGAGAGTAAGTGGAGCAAGAAATAATTCGCTTGATTGTCAATCGACGAAGCAAAAATTTTTGGTTAGGGTTTTGCCATAGTTAATGACCCAGTCATCCTCAATCTTTCAAGTTCTTCTTTCCCCTTTTTTTACCTTCTTTGTCTTTTGGGCTTGGCAAATACTCGAGGCCCTAATTTTTTGAATTATTTCAAAATTTAAGAATTACGGGTATGTCTTAAAGATTCCTACCTAGGCCTTTTCCTAATTGACAATCTTTTTCCACCATTTGGTTGACCTAGAATTGTAAATTTTAAGGATACTCTTAAAGGCCTCTCATCAATGAACTCAATTATGTTGATGAATTTGAATGTTTGAAATGTTTTTTCTTCTTTTTCAGATGCTTCTTAATAAGGAAAATCTTTCATGATAGAGGCGATGATATCATCTTCCTTATGAACGATGATCAATGAGTCTTTTACCACCATTTTAAGTTTTTAGTAGAGAGTAAAAAGGCCTACTCTTGGCATATGCATCCATGGCCTTCCTAAGAAAATGTTGAAAAAGGCAGGGATTTTCATAATTAAAAACTTGTTGTCACAGACAAATGGTTCAATCTTTATAAGTAGATTGATGGTCTCTTGAACTTCAGTCTGATTTCCATCGAAGGCTCTTACAGGCATAGTTGTTGCGTGATTGTCACGATTAGGTTTCAATTAGAGAAACTTGCAACTTGAAAAAAAGGTTAGAGTCATCACCAATCTTTTTAGGTGCAACTGGTAACTATCTTATTGTAAGGCTAACTGGTAAGAAAATGTTGAGATTTTGGGTCTAAGAGTCAGTTATGCTTAAAGAATGATTAGCACCCCCAAGATGCCCAATAATTAGTATCGATTTGGTTTCTTTTCTTGTAAATTAATGTTAGGGATATGGTTAAAGTGCTTAAAACTTCATACTTTTTTCATCCTTATGTACTAAAAAGTTTTAAGGAAAAGAGAGCGATTTGCACTTGCTCACCTTTTTTCTTCTTCAAAACAAGGTTTAAAAATAATTTATTTAATATTTTTTGTTAGAGAATAAATTTTTCAAATGAAAAATCTAATATAAAAATATTTTCTATTTTTATAAAATGATTTAGCTAAATATAAATCAAAAAATCTATCTTAACAAGATTCTATTAATAATTAACTCAACTCAAGCAATTTTGTTCAAGATAATGAATATGCTATGGTAAATGAGTTCAAGACGTTTGTTTGATACCTCTTAAAGTCCCTTACACTTTTTGTAGTTTTCTTCCTTTCTTCAATATGAATGAATACAAGATTTCAATGAGAAATCCTCTTCAAAAGTAATAAAAACTCTAATTAAAACTAAGAACGTATTTATGTGTTCAACCTTTATGACTTTTATGTGTTTATGAATTTTGATTCTACCTAGATGTGTCCACGAATGTGGATGTTTGTTGTTGGCAATTGTAGAATCTAGCAGGTATTTATGGGATTTTGATGGCGCAAGTTAGCAACAAATGGAAGGCAAATTAGGGAAGTGCAGTGCACTTAAACAGCCTTAATCTTAAGGCTCAATGCACTCTACCTTACTATTTAAGACTGTTCTATGTTGTTCTCATTGATTCTAACTTCATTTTTATACTCATGCACCTCATCTGAGTGGGAAACCACCTTCACTTTCTCTAATCATTGTCCAAATAGCTCAACAATAGGTTTATGTAGTGAGCCACTGCTACATCATCAAACTCTTCCAATTTTTAGCTTAGTCTCTATAATTTAAAAAGGCTTACAGTCTGGTTCATTATTCCATCCTCCTCTATGTAATTTTTAGCTCAAATTTCAACCAATTTGATGGAGATTCGACCGTCATTAAGTTATATGTTTATTACAACATATGCTGCCTTCAATTGTTGTGCCACATTAACTCACCTAACCATGTCAGCTCATCAACTCATGCAATGACGTCAGCTCGCCTAACGATAATGTACCATGTCATTAAATTTACTATTGATTGCAGGTTGGCTAACATGTTGAGCTTTCTAGGAAGAATGTTCTCATGACAAACTCTGATTCTTGACCTTGAGCTCTTAATTTTAAATCTCGATGATGGTGAAAATCTTGATCTTGGACTTGATAAAGGTAATCCTAATCTAAAATACTATTAGCCTTCAAAACTAGACAAAGTGATTTTCTAACTAGACATGAATAAAGGAAATCTCGAACTCGAAATCTCGTTCAAGAAAATTCTTGACCTTAACCCAAATGATAGGAAATCTTAATATTAGTCTTCAACTCCGAACCCTGATTTAGGAAACTCTTGAGCTTGAGCTAAACGAAGGAAAATCTTAATCTTGCTCTTTGACTTAGAGCCTTGATCTAGGAAACTCTTGACCTTCAGAAAACCCAACCTTAGTTTAATTCCTGACCTTAAGTTAAATCTTGACCTTGCATTAGCTCCCAACCTTCACTTAACTCCCAACCTTAGAGAATTCTTAACCTTGAGCTAATCTTAACCTTCGAGAATTCTCGACCTTGAGTAATCTAAACCCTAAAGGATGTTGCTGGGGGTATAGTACTCTAGTTGTAGTTTCGAAATACATCAAATGTAACTCAATGACGTCAACTTACCTAATGATGATGTACCACGTCATTAGCTTTACTATTGATTACACATCTGCTAGCATGTTAAATCTTTTAGGAAGAATGTTCTCATGACAAACTTTAGTTCCTAACCTTAAGCTTTGAATTTTAAATCCCAATCATGGTAAAATCTTGATCTTGGACTTGATAAAGGAAATTCTGATCTAAAAGTACTATTAGTCTTCAAAACCATATCAAGTGAGTCTCGAACTTAAACTTCAATGAAGGAAATCTCGTTCTAAAAAATTCCTGACCTTGACCCAAATGATAGGAAATCCCAATCATGGTAAAAATCTTGATCTTGGACTTGATAAAGGAAATCTTGATCTAAAAGTACTATTAGTCTTCAAAACCATATTAAGTGAGTCCCGAGCTTAAACTTGAATGAAGGAAATCCCGTTCCAAAAAATTCCTGACCTTGACCCAAATGATAGGAAATCCCAATATTAATCTTAAACTCTAAATCCTGATCCAGGAAACTCTGGACCTTGAACGAAATAAAGGAAAATCTCAATCTTGCTCTTTCACTTTGAACCTTGATATGGGAAACTCTAGACCTTAGGAAACCCAACCTTAATCTTGATGTTAAGTTAAATTTTGACCTTAGATTCCCAACCTTCAGTTAACTCCCAACCTTGAAGAATTCTTAACCTTGAGCTAATCTTGACCTTGGAGAATTCTCGAGCTTGAGTAATCTCAAGCCTAAAGGATGCTACTAAAGGCATAGTACTCTGGTTATAGTTCAAGAATACATCAAATGTAACTTAGCCAAGTTCATTGAGTTTCTCTGAAAAATTCAATTTTTTCATCATCAGACCTTTTTTTTGGTACTTTTTTCCATAGTGATAGAAAATATACTGATTGTAGGGTGACAATGATACTTTTGCTCTAGATTTGTATCGAGGGAAGAATTTGAGTATCAACATGTTGGATGAATTGCATGGGTCATGCATTTTTATAAAAATCGATTTAAAAAATGGGTATCATCAGATTAGGATAAAAGAGGGAGATGAATGAAAAACTACTTTTAAGACTAAATATGGGTTCTATGAGTGGTTGATAATGCCTCTCTATCTAACTAATGCATCAAGCACGTTCATGAGATTAATGAATCATATATTATGTGAAATTATAGGCAGATTTGTTATGATCTATTTTGATAATATATTGATATATTGTATAAGTTTATATGATCATAATGAGCATTTGCTATGTTTTTGATGTTTTAAGAAAGAAAAAATTATATGCTAATGTTAGAAAGTGCTCCATTTATGTAAAAAAGAAAATTATGTTTCTTGATCATGTTGTTAGTGCAAAGGAAACTAAAGTAGATAATGAAAAGGTGAAAGCTATCAAAGAATGGCCCACACCTAAATCAGCCATACAAGCAAGAAATTATTATAGTTTAGCCAGTTTTTATCGACAATTTGACAAAGAATTTAGTACATTAGCCACATAACTCACTAAAATTATTTAAAAAAATTATTGGTTTTAAATGGGTTGATGAACAAGATCATGCATTTAATGTGATTAAAAAGGTTATGAGTTGCTCTGTTATTAACATTACTTGACAATTCTAGAAATTTTGAGATTGAGTGTGACGCCTTATGAATAGGTATTAGAGCTATTCTAATGTATAAGAAGTGTCTAATAGTTCACTTTAATGAAAACTTAAATTGGGTAGAATTGAATTACCTAACATATGATAAAGATTTATATACATTAGTGAGAGCATTAAAGACTTGGCAACATTATCTATGGTCAAAGGAGTTTGTTATACATACTGATCATAAGTCCTTGAAGCACTTGAAGAGACAGTAATCAGAGAACTAGTTTAGATGGTCAAAAGAAGGCTGAGCTAGTAAAAGACCTTCATGAGAGTGTGAGGTAATAAATAAAAAAAGAAGAATGAGCAATATGCAAGTAAGGCCAACAAAGGTAGAAGACAAGTAATCTTTGAACTAGGTGATTAGATTAGGGTACATATTAAGAAGGAAAGGTTTCCTACTCACAAGTGATTTAATTTACATCCTAAAAGAGGTGGTTTGTTTCAAGTCCTTAAAAAGGATTAATAATAATGCCTATAAGTTTGATCTTTCAAGTGAATATAACATTAGTGATGTTTTTGATATTTCTCTTTTTGATATAGGTGATGATTCAAGGTCAAATCCTTTTCAAAAGAAGCAAGATAATAAGAATCAAGAAGCACCAATAGATCCATTGCATGTTATAATTAGGCCAATTGCAAGAGTAAGAGCCAAAAGGATCAAGAAGCACTTAATGAGTCAATTCAAGATATCTAGGCTGATTCTAAAATAATGGATTCCAAAAGCTTAACCAATGTAATTAAAGCAGCATAATTTTGGTATACAACCAGATTAGCTATAGAATTTATGAACTTTAATGTCAACGAGGATTTGTTGTGGAAATGGTGAAAATGTTTGCCATAATTTGCTTTTAAAATTTTACGATATTTCCTTTTCGAATTTAGAATATTTAGTTTTCAAATTCAAGATAATTACTTTTTCAAATTTAGAGTACTTTCTTTTCAAATTTAAGATATTTAATTTTTAAATTTAAGATATGTGTATTTCATGATCATTTTCTAAATTGTTTGTCACTTCAACCGCTTTATTTTCATATGCTTAAGTTATTTATGTTTTCTTCTTTTTTTTATTGGTTTTTTTTTTTTAGATGGTAATCCTTGGCATCGTGTAGACAACACGTTTGATAGAGTTAACTAAGAAGTGATTCACATTCAACTTAATATATCGAATTTACAGAATCAACTAGGAAGTGATTCACATTCATCTTGATGTGTTGATGACTTTTTTACAATGCAGTTCTCAAGTATTGACAATATCCACGGTTCTTGATCTACTAAGGATGATTATTTTTCTTCTATTTCTTCTTAAATTTTATTTTTATTTTTTACTATAGGACATTCCAGTTTTGGTGGCAATGTATGTTCCACTATGCTTCCACATTCACAGATTCTTGAAATAACTTAGCCAATTCCTTCTTCAATTTCATGGCACTTATTTCGGCTTCCTTTTGGTCTTCTTCAGTTTCTCAACCCAACCATTTTGGTTTCTTCCTTATAGAGGTCGTTTTGCTTCTTTTTTCTTGCTCCACTTGCTTAAGAATCTCTTAGAGCATTTCATAATCCTTTTGTTCCATATTCAAATTTTTCTCCATTGAAGTTTTCACTATCAGAATACCTCAACAAGAGTATGTTAAATTTCACTCAAAGCATGAATAAAAGAAAATAAGGGTTTTATTGATGTGGCAATAATTTTTATGAAACTATATATATTTTTGATACTCAATCTCAATTGGATTGTTTTATACAAATTTATAAAAGTATTGAGAACAACTTTCATTTTCATATTCTAATAATATCCTAGCTATGTTATACTCTATATTGGAATAAGTCACCAAAGATTAAATCACATCATATAGCCCAACAAAAGTGAAAATGTGGTGGAGGGTTAATTAAAGTCAATTGGATCTATTTATCTCTCTCTTTTCCATTCTTTATATATATATATACATATTCTTAATCGAGTGTTATATTCTTTGATGACCAAGTGATTCTTCATTTTTCCTATTGTAATTCTTGGAATATATGTATTAACTTATTTTAGTTATATGATATGTAACATAGCAATGTATTAAATATATTTGATGCATATGTCCTAATTGGGTTTACAATCTCTGACCCTAGGCATGGATCTACCCTATGTTAAATAGATCCATTAGTTATGTAAGGAAAGACTGGCTTTTAAAGGTTCCTATTCCCCTTGTCAAACTAATGACGACTCTTTAGACCATGGTTATTATCACAATGGCGAATAGCATTCGGGATTAGCAACACGTCCTAGGTTCAATTTGAGTGAAATAATTCCCTAATTTTACAGAGGAAAGGTTTCCTCTCGGAAGCATGGCTACACATATTTCTCTTAAAAAGTGAAGTTCGTGTTTAAAGCATATGTTACGTTTTGTGGTGTGTGTTATATTATGAGTAGTTATTAAAGCAAATAAAACATTACAAGTAAGAAAGTAAAGCATAAACACAAAGTAGGAAAGAAATAAAAAGTTTGGCCTAACTTTCTTAAGTTCTAAAACTAGAGATCTTGAGTTTGATCGTTATTGAAGTCACCAGTTGTCACGATTGGGGTTTCAACAAAGCCTATAGCGTGAGAAAGTATTAGGATTCACCATTAATCTTTTTAGTTGTGATTAGCCACCAGACTAAAGTAAACTAATTGGTTAAAAAAACAATGGAGATTTTGGGTCTAGGAGTCGGTTATACTTAGGGAAGGATTACCACCCCCAAAATGCCCAATAATTGGTAACATTTTGATTTCTTTCTCTGAAATATAATTTTAGTAGTATTTTGGTCAAAGTATTCAAGACTTCGTATTACCTCGTGCTGATGTACTAAAAATATTTTTTTAGGCACAAGAAAGCAACTTGTACTTACTCACCTTTTTTCCTTCTTTAATATGAACAGTTTGAAATTGTATATACAATATTTTTTATCATAAGAGAATAAATTTTTATAAAGAAAAATTCTAATGTAATCATAAAAATATTCTCATTTTTTATAACAACATTTATATATATTATATATATATATATATATTAAAACGTTAAATAGATTAAAAACATATGACTTAATAAGAATCTAGTAATAATTAACTCAGCTTAAACAATTTTATTTCAAAAAAGTGAGTACGCTATAGTAAATGAATACAAGAAGTGAGATTGAATACCTTTTGAAGTCCCTTACACTTTACACAGTATTCCTTCTTTCTTCAGTTTGATCAACTATAAAATTTCAATTGAAATTTTTTAGAAAAAATGAAAAATCTAAAAATTATAAAGAATTTTTTAAGAGAACTTTCTTTTGCTTGATTCTACATTTGTAACTACTTCTTGACTGATTGTTGTATATGAATCTATGAATGCATCTATCACTTTCCTTTAAGAAGACTTTCCTTCTGTCTCTTCTAAATTTCAAACTCTCCATAGTCACAAATAAACTCTATTGGCCATAAGGTAGACCTCCTTGGGATAAGTGTCAAAAAAATAAGCAAAATAGAATACTTGACACTTTGTTTTTCACTTTTGAGAAGTCACCTACTAGATTCTGCCTCAGAGGCTCAATTTCTTCCTTATCCAACTCCATTTGCATATCTTCCAAAAAGTGATGTTGTTGTCCTTCAAGCCATAAAGTAACAGTAAGGGTAAATTTTGGGTATCGATAGCTATTCCTTTCTGTTTATTTTCAAAAATAAAAATAAAACAAGGATTAAGAAATAACAAATTTTTTGCACTTTTTCCCTCTCAAATTTTTTTCTCAAAAAATTTTTCTCAAGATTTTTCGCTTTTTCTTTCCTTCCTTTTTTTTTAATCTATTTTCTTCTTTTTTTTTCCTTTTTTGTTTTAGGTAAATTACAGAAGAAATGAAATTTATTTGATGAAATTAGTTTCATAGTTATTATTCATCACTCAAGACGAAATTATTCCTCGTCTTTTGTGACAAACATATTACTTATCATTGAAAAATTCTTGATCCTAACACTTTGGATTGGAATTCTTTCATGATATTAGTCAAAGGTTCCGTACTTTTAACTTATGATGAAATTGTTTCTTATCTTTTAATGATAAGCATCATCCTTTTACTATTAAAATTCTTCATCTATATTGGACGATTATTATTTATTGTTGAAATTCTTCTTAGACATTTGACGTTATAAGGTTTTTGTCTCCCATTGGAATAGCCCTTAATGTTCGACATGTGTTAATGTTTTGAAAGGTCTCACATATCATGGGAATCGTCCTTAATGTACAATGATTCAACTATTGAAATTCTTTTTCAACGTGCCCCATAATCATTATTTTCGGTCAAAATCATCCTCGACATTTGACATTGTAAAGAAAAATTTTGAATTGTTTCATTTTCCATCGAAATCGTCCTTGATGTTCAATGATATGGTTGTTAAAATTCTTCCTCAACATGTCCTATGAATGTTGTCTCCTATCAAAATCATCCTTGATGTTCAATGATATGATTGTTAAACTTCTTCCTCAACATGCCCTACGAACGTTGTCTCCTATCGAAATCATTCTTGACCTTTGATATTGTAAAGAAATATCTTATCTTTCATCGAAATTCTTGTTGTCAGCATTCTTCCTCAACATGCCTTACAAATGTCATCTCTTATCGGAATCATCCTCGACATTGTAAAGAAATATCATGTCTTCCATCAAAATTATCCTTAATGTATGATGATCTAGCTATCAAAATTCTTTTTCACATGTCTTATGAATGTTATCTCTTGTTGAAATCTTTCTTGACATTTGACATGATAAAATAAAATTTTTGCAACTTTCAAATGTCTCGTCCTCCATTGGAATCATCCTTTATGTTTAACAATCTGGCTATCAAGATTCTTATTTGACATATACTACAAACATTATCTCCTATTGGAATCATTCTCAACATTCAATGTCGGAAAGAATGATATTTTGAAATATATCATCTTTCATCAAAATCATCCTAGATGTACGATGATCTAGCTATCAAAATTCTTCATCGACGTACCCTATGACCATAGTCTCCTATAAAATTGTCCTCGACATTTGACATTGTGAAAATGTCTCTCATTTTTCATTAAAGTCATTCTTGACGTATAACGATCTGACTATGAAAATTCTTCCTTAACATATCTTATGAACGTTGTCTCTTGTCGAAATCACCTCAACATTTGACGTTGTACAGAGTGATAATTTACTTTCTATCGATGTCTGCTTCAATATTAGTATTGAAAATATTTTGCCCTTCATTAGAATCTTCTTCAACGTTTAGCATTAAGAAAAAATTTTTACCTCCCATTTGGATTCCCTTTGGCATTGGATAGTGAAAGAATGTTTTTAGTTGTTCTTTTTTTACCTTTTTTTTTTTTGCATGATCATCAAAGTATATAGCTCGTCAATCAAATTTGTTTTTCTTCTTTTCTTTCATCTTTGTCCTTAATTTTTTCTTTCTCATTTTTTCTCTTTTTTCGAGGAATAACAGATCCTTTTGACTTTAGCATCCTTCCTTGAAAATATGATTGATGCATTTTCAAATGTCAAGTTAAATCACTGATTTGAGATTCTCTTAATGGAGGCACTCCCCATACATTCTCTCTATTTTTTTTTATTGTGTTTCTTAAAGAGTGTCCTTTTCCTTTTATCTTTTTCCTTAATTCTTTCTTGTTATTTTTTTTCATTTTTATCGAGGAACAATGAATCCTTTTGACTTTTAGTATCCTTCCTTGAAAATATGATTGCTGGATTTTCATGTGTCAAGTGTAATCAATGATTTGAGATTCTCTTAATAAAGGCACTCCCCATGCATTCTTTATGATTTTTCATTTTGTATTGTGTTTTCAAAAGAGTCCTTTTCCATTGGTTTTATTTATATTTTTTATTTTATAAAATTGTGTGCAACCTGTTATCAAATTTATTTTGAGCAGCTAATGTCACAATGAGGCCAAAGCCATGAGGCTAAGGCACCCCATTCCGCAAAGTGAGAAATGGGAGAGGTTCTCTCTTCCCTATTATTTAATTTAGTTAAAAGATAGTAAATTAAGAAAAATAGGAGTCGCCATTAATATTTTGTATTATATGATTGATCGCTGAAAATTCTTCTACTTTTCTTTCAAATCCTTTTTCATGAAAAGAAACCAAAGAAAGCTAAAAGAAGAGTTTTTAGTACTGGTCAAACTTTATGGAGAAATTTAGATGTATGCGAGTCAACTACATATAAGGAAGGATTAGCACCCTCATAATGCCCAAAATTAGGACTAATTAAAACAAAAAAAAAAATTCTATAAGGTGGTGATAAAGATTCAAACTTGATTCCCATACAAAGCATCATATAATCACAAAGAGAAATCATTTTCAAAAGAATGCATGAATAATGGAAATGTGATTTCCAAGACCATTTTGTTTAAAGTCCTAAAAGTTAGCTTTTACCAAGCCTTTGAGTCTTAAAAGAAATACAAAAAAGAAATTTTCACTACAACAATATTGATTTTAATGACACTTTATAAAAGAGAGTTTTAACAAAAAAACATCATTACAAATGAACTGAAAAGATTAGATGATGGTATCATAATAAATTGATGTTAAAATAATTAATTTCACATCAGTTTATAAGAAAAACGACGTTAATAAACATGCATTTCATCTTAGTTTGATGAACTGACATGAAATCGAAGTTTTTAATATCGGTTCATAAGAAAACTAAATTAAAAGACGTAAAGACGTGCACTTCATGTTAGTTTGTTGAACCAACATGAAATTAAAGTTTTATCATTAGTCTGTGGGAGAACCGACATTAAAAAGCATGCATTCCATGCATTCTCAATGTCTTTTGTTTGAAATTTAAACTAACCCACCTCTAATTCTAGTAATAGGAATCTTATTTATGGACACCCACATCAAAATTTTTTTTCCTAATTAATAAAGAACATGTTAATACATTATTAATGTCAACACAAAATTAAAATTTATATGGAGATTAATTATATTAACTTCCAAATATTATTTTTTATTATGATATATTTAGGTATAATATATGGTTCAAATGTACTTGTATTAATGAATTTTCAATTGTTAATATATGGTTTGGTTGATCAGTTGTCAAGGTTCATATTTTCGGTTCACTTAGCAAAAGAGAAGTTGTACTTGTGAGGAACATTGCTTCTTTCAATTACAATATATGGTACATGTGTACTTGTATTAATGACTTTTCAATTGTTAATATGTGGTTTGGATGATCAGTTGTCAAGGTTCATATTTTCGGTTCACTTAGCAAAAGAGAAGTTATACTTGTGAGGAATTGTTTCTTTTTCATCGGTTCTCTAACAAACCGACAAGAAAGGTTTCCTATTTAAAGGCCCTGATACCCATTTTTGGGTGTCAAAATTTAGGGATCAAAAAACTATTTTCTCTTCATCTCGTCACACCATTGTCATCCCATTGGTGTGCTTCTTCATCACCATTATCGTCTTGTCAGTATGCTTCTTCATCACTAGCTGGTTCTCATCGACTTCCAATGAACTAAGATGGTCTTTGGTTTGTCCTCAATCAATCCATTCGCTGGCCACCTATTTGGGTATATCCTCCCCCATTTTTAAAGATCACTTTCTCCACGCATGATAAATATGTGAATCTCCCTCCCATTTTTTTAAGATCTCAAATGTCTTGATAGAATGACGAGAGATGACGTTTGAAGAGAGGTATCAGTGAAGAGAGATGTGTGTATATATTATCTATGGAAAGCTTAATCTGTAGTGTATTTGATATTGTCATCTTTGATTTGTGTATAAGTATGTCAATCCTTGTATGGGTAACTAAATTTATGGGTATTTTAATGTTTGATTTGTTTGGATTTTTGAATGTTCAATGTGTATGGTGTATATGGGTATGTTAATTTTCAATAGGTATATAGGTATATTGATACATAGGTAATATGAACTTTCAATGAGTATATAGTTATATGGATGTGTTAGCGTTCAATGTATGTATAAGTTTCTTAGGTTTCATTATGTAGGGGTATATTGATTAGAAGCTAATTAAGTAATTAGATATTAATTAGATATTTAGTTGCAAATTAAAAAATTATATGTTAATTAATTAGTTTATAATTAATTAATTAGACTCTAATTTAATGTTAGTTTGATAATTAATTAAATAGAGATTTTTTAATTAATTAGATGTGAATTAGATTTTAATTAAATGTTAATTCGATAAATAATTAATAGATGTTAAAGAAATATTATTTACATGATAATTAAAAATGAATTAATTAAGTAGATGTCAAATAATTAATTAGATTTCAAATAATTAATTATATGTTAGTTACATGTTTAGATAAAATATAATTATATGTTTGTTATTTAATTATATATTAATTAATTAGTAAAAAATTAATTTGAATTTATAAAGCTATTAGTTAGATAATTAATTAGATGTGTCTCAATTAATTAGAAGGGAGTTACATGTAAATTAGATATTAAGTGACTGTTAATTAGATAAATAATTAATTAAGTGGATGTGAATTAATTAAGTAGATATTAAATATTAGATTTTGACAAATTAAATTAATTAATTAGTTAGTAACTAATTATTTTTAATTTATAATTAGATGTTAGTTAGATAATTAATTAATTAATTATAAAATAATTAATTAAATAAATTCTTGTTGATAAGAGTTTAATGTCAAGTATACATTTCAATCTTTTTTCGTAGGTTTTTTAAAATTCATTAACATATTTACACTCTACATTACTTTTATATAACTATTAAAAAGTAAATGTTCGTAGAATCATAAAATATTTTCACATCCTTATTACTTGATTTGATAAATGTTTTATATTAACACTTATCAAATAATTAATTATTATTCATGATAATTATTACTAATTAAGTTTTAAGATATTAATCTTTAGATATTGTTTGAGAATTATTAATAAATACTTATTATTGTTCATGTGTTTTACACTTGTATCGATGTAAATAGTTTGCTAATAATTCTTGAATTATTTAGATTGGACAGTTTGAGAATGTTACATTTCTGTACAGCAAGTGCATCATTATTTATTTTATTTTATAAAACTTTTATGCAGTATTTTCACTGTTATTCTTCGGATGAGATACACAATAATGGATATTAGTGAATGTTTTGATAAAAAACACTCACTCGTATTTATACAAGTCTTGTACTTAGAGAACTATACAGATATATTGCTAAAATTTTTGCCAAAAAAAAAAAAAAACCAATGATCTACATATGCTTCACGTAAATGTACATTCATGAATAGTATAGAAACCTCTTACCTTTGGAGTTTAGGTGGTATGCATACCTACATATGTTTGTTTCTTATTATTTTTTTACTTTTATTTGTTAGACTGATTTTTTTTATTTCTTTTCATATAATGTATAGGCCAACCCTCTAATATTGAGTGTGGTTATTATATTATAGCATACATGAGGGACATCATTGAAAGATATGGTGATACCGTTCTTTTTTATAAAATAGTAAGTTGTTTTAATAATTGTTTAATTAGTTAATGTATTTGTTATTAATAATGTGTGAATTTATTTATGACTTTTTTATAAATGCAGTTGAATAATAAAGCCATGTACACTGAAGTAGAAATAAATTAATAGTGGAAAGAATTTTGTATAAAGTCATGCACACTAAAGCAAAAATAAATCACTTACAGAAAAAAATTTTGTGACTTCATATGGTGTTATTTAAGCGATACGATAGGATGTGAATTTTAGAATCCTTTCTTTTATAGATTGGAACATATTAAACATACTTTTGCGCTAATTATGTAAAAGTTGGTTATTTGATAAATTTCTCATATGATAATATATTATATATTCGCATAACTAAATTTTGTTAGTATTAATTTGAGTTATTGAATGAATATCTTGAATGATAATATTTTTATACATTAATTATTAGAGAGTATTGAAGTGCTATTTAGTGTATTATTATTGCATCATAAAGTTGAGAAGTGAACGTGTTGGTATATATTGGAGTGTAATTTTGTATATTATAGTTGCACTATAGAGAAGTGAAGGTATCGGTGTACATTTAAATGTGATTTGGTGTACTATTGTTGCACTATATAATGTTGGAGGAGTGAAGGTGTTAATGTGTATTGGAGTAGTGTATCAATGTTATGCAAATTGAATTATGTTAAATGTGGTGTTGATATGTTAAAATGAGGTTTGATAGTGCATCTTAATGCATGTGGAGTATAATTGTTATTGATATGACAACTGAAATATTTTAAAATTGAATTTGATGTATTAATGATATTTTAAAATGTAATTTTATATATAAAATTTGAGATTATTCATATGATTTTGTATATAAAATTGATAATTATGTTGTAATTATAATTGAAATAAATTGCAATCTATAAATTTAGAATTCGTAATGTATTTTTGAAATATTTTAAAAATATAAATATTAGTCTACAATAATTAAAATAAAATTTTTAAAAATATGAAAACATTAGATGACAGTTGCAAATAAAACCGTCATCTAAAGTAATGGGTATTAGATGAGGGTTGCATTTACAACCACCATCTAATGTAATGGGATATTAGATGATGGTTTTGTACATAACCATTATCTAACGTAATGGGTATTAAATGATAGTTTTGTGCACCGTCATCTAATGTTGGATTGTATTAGATGACGGTCATTATAAAGCGACATATAATAATCTTACAACTATCATTAAAAGACACATTAGATAAAAGTTTTGCAATCGCCATCTATTTTACAAGGTTGTATCTCGTCGCTTATAAAGATGGCACTTTTACAACCATCATCTTTAATTTTTTTTTTCACTATCATTAAAAGCATATTTGTAGTGCTTGTTTCTTGAAATCATCAAGAAACACTGAAAATGATGCATTTTGATTACGGATCAAGGAGAGGTCCTCACACTAACACTCTTTCCCTCAAGATAAGACTATTTTGTTTAAAACTTCATGTAAGGATTGACCACTACACATACTTCATTCTTAAATTCGTTTATGCTGAAGGAGTGAATCATATAGTGCATAATCAATACAGAAGAATTCATCACAACAAAAATATATCATGAAGGCAAAAGAATGTAAAGAAAATACGAGGAACGCACAGGGATAACATCAAAATTTCATATATATTTACAGTGTTTACAATAAAGAAACTACAAGGTGATAGGTTTACCTATTAGTATAATGTAATAACCCTTTTACAACCCTTGTGAAAAACAGAATTCTTACACTCTCTGGCTAAGATATCTACTTGCTAAAGATAAGTGTTTTTGCTCTTGGAGAAAAAAAGATACTTTCTTTAAAAGAACTTTGTCTAAGGAAAAAAAAAAAGGTTATCTCTCTTTCTTTAAAACAGGTCAATGAATTTTGGCTTAACTTGGTACATCCAAGATCAGGATTTAGATGTCACAGAAAACCTGGCGTGTGATTGAGAATATGCCTAGGTCAAAATCTTTCTAAGTGTCTTGATGAGTGATTAGGGAAGATAAGGGCCCACCTGATGAGTGATCAGGGAGGAAGTAGGTTAAAAAGACTAGATCCAATGCCACATTAGCATTCTACTAAGTCACTTTTGAAAGGTTTCTTTTGACACATTTACTATATAAGTCCTAGCTCATGATTTGCGACCTAGCGCTGCAAAAAGTCACATATTTTCTTGGTTCTCCCAATGAATGATTGTTTCATTTAGGAGTTTTGAAAAGTTTTTTCCTCTTTTACTTTGCTCTTTTCTTTTCATTTTTTATTGTAAGATAATGTCTAGAAACTTAGGTCTATTTATCTACACCATCGAAGATCGAGAATAGGTAAGGAATAACTTAACCCATTCCAAAATATGTAGCATTAAAACTTCCCACTTTTTTGACCAATTATGAACCCATTGTGAAGGCTAAGTCATGGTTTTTAAAGACAACCTTAAGGGAAGGTAGGACTTACCAATCCACCCTTTCTTCTAGAATGTCTATAGATAATTTAGATTTCTCCCTCTTAATCTTTGCCTAACTCTTAGCATTGTGTGCTTGCAAATGTTCCTAAAATTTTGTCCATCGATTTGACAGATCTCTTTATTATGTTTTTTGTCAAATATTTTGAGTTAAAAGCGAATAGAGATGACATGAATTTTGAATTCAAGCTCTATTACTTTACCAGCATTAGCCCAAACCTTTTCTGAAAAGGCTTGCCATCTGTCAATAAGAGCTAGGCCAAAAAGTACTTTTGAGCCTCTTGGCCTAAAATGTATGCACATCTTAACACCTGGAGTGAGCCTTTTAGAAGAATCCATAACAAAAAAGTCCACCCTAATTTGACATTGACCTTTAAGTCCCTCAGTGATCAAACGGGTATAGATAGTTTTGGGACCATATCAATAATGATATAGTTGTTATAGTTAGAGCAACCAAGACCTGGTATAAGGTGTTTAGATTTGATAAAACTTTTATGTTAGCCAAATACATCTGGAGCTCAGGCCCTAGAAAAAAAAGCTCTTTTCACCTCTCCCAAAAAATCTAAACCTTAATGTCTAAAATCTTAAGCTAAATCTCACACTTACAGAGGATGTCTATCTCGATGTGAGGCTAAAGCCTCAAACTCTAAGTTCCCTATCTTTCGGTGTGGTCTCTAGGGCCAATACCACATCGAGTCTTATTTCTTTTCTACTTTAAACTTCTTTGGGCTTGTTGCTCATTATTTAAATCTTAAATGATGTCTTATAGACCTTGAAGAAATGGGCCTCTAACGTACTTTACCTCAAGTGACTGAGGATCAACTATGGTAAGTGATGGACATAGCCTTGGGAAGGCATGTCCTTAGAGAAAACTCTACTCTTAATGAAGCTACCAGAATCCAACAGCGGAGTCAGTACTCTTGGGCTGCCTTAAAAAGAGAAGTGGCCACTATTAACCCCAAAGTTAGTGCCATTGCTGCAAAGAAGGGGAAGACAACTGGCTGCTGCTCCCCTAGCTATCAAGAGAAAAAGTGGTGAAAAAGGGTGCAACCTAAAGGATAGGGGTGTCATGGATACAGTTGTAGTACCATTCGGTAAACCACAATCCCTCCCTCTAAAGAAAAGATTTATGTCAGACTAGAATGTCTTGGTTGAAGGCTCCTTAAACTAATCTAATCTGGTTCAAAAGTGGCTTTACAAGTGCATTCACCCCCAAGATATGAGCCAGATAAAAGGAAAAAATAATAACTTGTTCTTAGACAGCACAATGCTCGACTTCGATGAGGTAAGTATCTGCTTCTTTTAATTTTGCTTCTTTGGAAATATAATTGCAGATTTTTGACTTGTGTTTTTCCCCTCCTATTTGTAATTTGCTCAAAGGATGGTTGTGCTTGTTAACAGGTATAGCTACACCAACGTCGGCCTTTATCATTTCATGAAAGAGGTCGAGTTTGCCAACAAGTTCGCTATTGATGTTATCAATAAGGTACATGTCTACATGGCCAAAACTAAGAGGGTAAAGAGTCTTTTGGTCAAGGCTAAAGCAGATATGGATGGACTGA
Organism: Moringa oleifera; assembly: GCA_021397835.1. Lineage (NCBI taxonomy): Eukaryota > Viridiplantae > Streptophyta > Magnoliopsida > Brassicales > Moringaceae > Moringa > Moringa oleifera. Next base: position 8,739,260 of record JAJFZO010000034.1, on the reverse strand, counting down.
AGCAGGAGTTGGGCTAGGTGCAAGCCAACATTTAGGCCTAGATAAATCATGCTAAGAATGAAGTTATCCTATAGCACTTAGGTCAACTGAGAGTAGCTTAAAAGGAATCCCAATTTCAAGCCATGGACGAATTTCGTATGACTGATGCATATAGGCTTGAGATCAAGGAGTAGGCTTCCAAGCTATACTAGTTAATTCAAAGGCGCACAGTTTAGGAGATCCCAAGTTAATATCCAAACCTAAACCTATCGTGGGTACTGCTGGCCCCTCCCATAAAAGCTCATTGGTTTTTTCTAAAAATTTAGAGTTTTCCCTCGCAGATCTAGAAAAAGTGGTTGAGAGGCCAAGTGATGAGGGGACATCAACAGCTACCTCCAAAGACCAAACTCCCAATGCTACTTTGGCTCTTAATATAGGTGAGATTACAGCCCAGCTTGGGCCTTGAGTTATATGTTTTTCTTCCTTTTGGATGTACAAACCTTTTTTGATTAATGAAAGTTTAAATTTCTAGATCTACATCTCCATTTGCACTTAGACTTCCTTTTTTTTTTTTTTGGGTAATCATCATTGGTATAGTAATTTGTTAAAAATCACAACCCTAATGGTAATTGCCTTGAATTGATTATGGATGAGAGAAACTCAATAAGGTACCATAATACCCAAGGTGAACTTAGCTTCTAAATACCAAGGCTTTGATATCAATGTGAGCAAGGACCTGATGTATCATCTAAACTAGAAAACTTGATGTACTTTATGTTGGTGAACCCCTATAAGTCATCTGCAATAAGCCTAAATGACTTAAATCTTGATGAATCATCAACAATGGCAATCTTGATAAGGATTTTTGATCTTGGACAAAGTCAAATAATTAGGACCTAAGGTCTAACAAGGAATTGCAGGAAATCCTAATGTACCTACAAAACAAACTAATAGAAAGATGAAGTTGTAAAAGCAAAATTAGGTGTCAATAATTAATCAATCATGAATTATACAAAATAATATTCTACTTATCAAGAAAGAGAGATTGCCATGAATAACATTTCACTTTTGATAAAAACATTAGGTATCCAAGTGAAGAAAAGGAAACAAAGATTCAGTCCCCTATTATCAAGCATCAACTTTATCTGTTTTTTCTTAATAATAATCACTTTAATATACCAATTTTCCTTTGATCAAAATGATGAAGATGTCTTATTATCTTCTTCAAATATGCCTAATATTGGGCCTAAAAAGTTCTTGCCCATCTATTTCATGTAAAATCAAATCTCCTCTAAGGAAAGTTTTCTTCATAAAATCCATCCCTATTTGGTGCTCATCCACTCTTTAGACTCTCATTTGCCCCTGGGTCCATGGTATTCTCAAAAATTCATTTCAACACTAAATTCCCTTCTTTGAATTGTTTGGTATGCCTTTTTCTATCTTACTCTAGTACAACTGCCCATAGCAAATGACTTTTAATTTTTTATCGTTAATAAAATTTAGTGGCTTGTAGCATTTTTTTTTTCACCCATTCTACTTCATTGAGCTACATTTTCATGAGTATACTTAGAGAAGGAATCTATATTTTAATTGGCAATATTGCTTTCATATTATCTACCAATGAGTAAGAAGTTAGCTCAATTAATGTTCTTATCGAACCATGTAAAGCTAGTGGTAGCATCTTGTATAGTCCTTATAGTTCATGGTCATTTTACATTATTTAAACCGCTCTATTTTCATCCTCCTGAATTTTTTGCATCTTTTTATTTTATTTTTATTTTTTCTTATTTTGTTTTATCTTTTTTTTTTCATATGGTAGTCCTTGACATCTTGCAGACAACAAGATTAATGGAGTTAACTAGAAATGATTCACATTCATCTTACCATTCTGATTTTCATAATCCATTAGGATGCGATTCTCATTCAACCTAATGTACCAAATTTATAGAATCAACTAGGAAGCGATTCACATTCATCATGTCGTTTTGTAGAGCTAACTAAGAAGGGATTCTCATTCATTTGGTTGCTCTGAATTTGTAAAGTTAACCAATAAGTGATTCTCATTCATCTTGATGTACTAATAAGTTTTCTACAATGTGATTCTCAATTATTGAGAATATCCATGGTTCTTGATCAACTGAGGATGATTTTTTTTTTTTTTGTTTCTTCTTAGATTTGTTGTTTTTGCAAGTGACATTCCAATTGTTGTGGTAAATTATGTTCCATTCTAGTTTCACATCCACATAGTCTTGCAATAACTTGACTAATTCCTCATTCAATTTCTTGGCAATTATTTTGACTTTTTCTTTTTGTATTCTTCAGTTTTTTAGCTTAAACCATTTTGATTTTTTCTCTTATGGAGGCATTTTTGCTTTTTTTTTTTCTTGCTCCACTTGCTTGAGAATGTTTTAGGGCATTTCAGAATCTTTTTCTTTCATATCCTCAAAATGGGAGTCATCCTCTTGAAAATATTCAAGTTATCTTTATTAAAGTTTTCATGATCAGAATCCCCAAACAAGAGTATGTCGAATTTCACTTAAAGCATGAATAAGGAAAAAAGAAGGTTTTTATTGATATGGAAGGAATTTATATGAAGTTGTATATATATTCATTTTTTCTTTTCTAAAAATATCCTAGCTATGTTATACTCTATATTAGAATCTATTATCAAAGATTGGCTCGAATCATATAGCACAACAAACTAAAAATACTGTAGAAATTAATGTCAATTGGATTCGTTTATTTCTCTTTTTTCCATTCTTTTTTTATTTTCTCGAATCGAGTGTTATATTTTTTTGATAAACAAGCATTTCTTCATTTTTCCTATTGTAGTTCCTAGAATATGTATTTCAATTTATTTTAGTTATATGATATGTAACATATCAATATATCAAATATATTTGATGCATGTCCTATTCAAGTTTACAATCTTTAACCCTAGCCAAGGCTCTACTTTAGGTCAAATAGATGCGTTGGTTATGCAAAGAAAGACTAACTTCTAAAGGTTCCAAAGTTATGCTCATCAGACTAATGAGGGCTTCTTAGAACATTGTTATTATCGTGGCAATGGATAACATTCACAATTATCGACACATCCTACGTTCAATCTAAGTGGACTACTTCACTAGCTTTGGAGAGGAGAGGTTTCCTCTCGGAAGCATGGCTACACATATTTTTCTCCTAAAGGGTGAAGCTGAGTTTAGAGCTTATATTATGCTTTGTGGTATGTGCTATGTTATGAGCAATTATTAATGAAAATAAAGAATAGCAAAGCATAACTATAAAGTAGGAAAGAAATCAAAATTTTGGCCTAACTTTCTTAATTTCCAAAACCAAATATTCTGGGTTAGATCTCTAGTGGAGTCACAAGGTGTCATGATCAAGATTTCAGTTATGGAAACTCACAAACAAAAAAAAAATTGGGAGTCACCACTCATCTTTTTAAGCATGACTGATCACTATCCTAGAATAAGACTAACTAGTAAAAAAAAATTGAGATTTTGGGTCTAAGAGTTGGTTATGCTTAGAAAAGGATTAGCACCCTAAAATGCCCATAATTAGTACCATTTTGATTTCTTTTCTTGAAAATAATTTTAGGGATGTTTTAGTCAACGTACGCAAGACTTCGTAATTGTTCCATCTTGCTGTGCTACAACATTTTTTAGGGAGATGAAAGCAGCTTGCACTTGCTCATCTGTTTTCTTCTCCTAAATAAAGGGTTTGAGTCAATATATAATGTTTTTTTTTCATAAGGAAAAATAATTTTTTTTCTAAAGAAAAACTCTAATACAATCATAAAAATATTCTTTTTCCCTATAGCATGATTTAATTATACATTAAAATATTAAATATATCAAAACATATAACTTAACAAGAATCTAATGATAGTTAACCCACCTCAAGCAATTTTATTCAAGAAAGTGAGTATGTTAGAGTAAATGATTACAAGAGTGAGATTGAATGCCTCTTAAAGTCCCCTACACTTTTTATAGTATCGTTCCCTTCTTCAACATGATAAATATATAATTTAAAAGAAAATTCTTCTGGAAAGAAACGAAAACTCTAAAAAATTACAAGGAAATTTTTTTTTAAAGAACTTTCTTTTGCTTAATTTTGTATTTGTAACTGCTTCTTAACAGCTTCTTAACTGATTATTTTGTATGAATCTATGAATGTGTTTCATTCCCTCTTAGGAAGACTCTCCCTTCATCTCTTATATAAATTCTAGACTCTTCTCAGTCACAGGTAGATTCTCTTAGCCATAGGTAAACTCTTCTTAAGATAAGTGCCAAAACAAGTAAAATATATGATTTAACACTCTACTTTTTACTTCTAAAAGTTCACTTACTAGATTCTCCCTCAGATGCCTAGTTTTAATCTCATTCGACTCTATTTGCATAGTCTTCCCAAATGCAACACAGTTATTCTTCAGGCTGTAAAGTGATTGTTGCACCTATCACAATTTGTCTTTTAGTTGGGGTAAAATTTAGGTATCGACAACCCCTATTGAAAGACGATGCAAGCTTTATAGAAACAATATTAGTGAATGAAATTTAATATGAGGGTTGCTTCTTTTTTTTTTTTTTGGTTCTTGAGAGAATTATTCTGAACTTATCAAGAGTTCTTCCTTGTGGCGTTCAAATTGCATACTTAAGGTTCTTGATTCGATAATCATTGGGTTGGAATTTTCTTTTCATCAAATTTAAATTTTTAGTTTCTAAGGCAGGTACCTAAATTGCTTGTTAGGTTTCAAGGCAAGACTTTTAAGGTTCGCATTAGTAGCCTATACATATTAAAGGGAAGACAAGCTTGATTATAGAGTAATCATGGGAGTCTTCCTTAGATATCTTAAAAGAGTGAAGGACTAAAAGCTTTGTGTTAAGCAAGGAGTTAATTCCAAAAACATCAATAAGTAGGATGTAATGTTTGATGAATAATCTCTAGTTGATACTCAACTAAGGAGAGCCTTAGCAAATGCAAAGAATGTAGAAAATGTCATTTCATTAAGAAATCTTGTGGTGTAGAGGTGGAGCTTAGAAATCATGATCCAGTAGGTTCACTCATAAATTATCTAGATGCTATAATAGACAACCCTCACTATCAAGAATAAATGCTTATAAAAGTAGAAGGCCAAGTGTTTGATGATGATTCAAATCAACTTAGAGATTGTCAACTTATTGGAAATTGATCTATAATAAGCATCAAACCACTAAAGAAGTTCCAGCTTGGAAAATCGTATTCTAACTTGTAGAAAGATAGTTAATTATTTATGTTCTCAATAATGCTAAAGAAATAGTTAGGTTGAAACTAAGTAACTTTATAGAATCTATAACTAACCCTTAAGGTAAGTAATGAATTAACATTACGAGAGAAAAAAATTAATTCCTTGCATATTAACAGAACACGGGTACTAGTTAAGAGACCTAATAACCAAAAGGTTATTGATTACAAGTGGATTTACAAACTTAAGGATATAGAAGTTGCAATAATTACCAAGAGATTTAAAGCCAGATTAGTGGCAAAAAGTTTCACTCAAGTAGCAAAAGTTAACTACAAGGATATCTTTTCAGTTATGGTCAACTACAAGTCTGTAAAAGTAATCTTTGTTATGGTTGTAATTGAGAATTAGGAGTTGGATGGGATCGATATGAAGACAACTTTTCTCTATAGTGGGTTAGATGAAACTACCTTCTTGAAACAACTTAACAGTTTTTAAGTTAAAAATAAAAAGCATCATGTTTACTTGCTTAAAAAGATCATTGAATAGTCTCAGGCAGTTGCTCATGTAATGATACAAAATATTTGACCATATGTGATGCAAACAGGTTCATAAGGAGAAATTTTGATGCATGCTTATAGTTTAAGTATGCTAGTGGTAAGAATGACCATGTGAGGTCAGTGAAAGTAATATTGATCAAGGACTTTGATATAAATGACTTAGAGCTAGCTAAGATGATTTTATGCATCAAAATGAAGAACAAAAAAGTAAGGCATTAGTTTTAATTGTCCCAAAGGCAGTATTTACAAAAGTTAACTAAAATATGTATATATATATATATATATATATTTCATGAACTAATCTAAATCTTTATTACGTTATTATTTGCAATGAGCTTGATCTTTTTTATTTAATTGACTTACTTAGTAGATATATGACTAATCTCGAAAAAAATAATTGACATGCAATAAAATGGCTTAATACAAAAATAGTTGAGAGGTTATGTAAATGTTGATTTTATTGGTGACGAAGATCAAAGCAGGTCCCCATCAGATTATGTATTTTTGTTTGAAGGATGCCGCTTAAGTTAGAAGCCTTAAGGTTGAATATATGATAGTTACTAAAGGGTTTAAAAAAAGTATTTGGTTACGTGAGCTACTTAAGGAATTGAAACTTTACAGTTCAAACATGACCATTTTTCTAGATAGCCAATCTACTACGCACTTGTGTAGGAATCATTTTGCCATGAATGCACTAAACATGTTGATGTCAAATATCACTTTATGAGAGAAAAATTAGAATACTACATTAAGCTAGAGAAAATAAGGATGAAAAAGAAAATCATGTTATATTACAACTAAAAAGTGTATACATGTATACCTTGTGTTACTAGGAATTAAAGCTAGCTGAAGACATGATCTATGGAAAGTTTAGGCTTATACTAAATTTGTTTTTCTAGATCAAGTTAGAGTGTGCTAAAACTAATCTAGGAAAATGAAATGTGAAAGGTAATAACTATAATTGATTTGGCTAGGTGAGTAGATTGCGTTAGAGGAGTTATTTGAGCTGACAAATGAGAACCATACAACCAAAGCACTAATCATTCATCTACCATGGTGTTTTTGGCAACATCAATTTTTACTTAATAACATATAAAGCAAGTTTCTTGAAACCTAAGATGCATGAGAAATAGTAGTAGAAATTGAGAGAACAATTAAGTGCAATTATGTAACAAGGGTTGGGATTTGAAATATAGTTAGAGATGATTCTTTCTGGCTTAAATTTTGGGATGAAGTCATATATCTTATTTCTTATTGACTTTTTATAGAAGCCCTTGGCTACTCATTCTTTGCTCTTTGCCATTTTGTTGTAAATCGATCAATTCTAGTGTAGATCAAGGCCTCCAAGCAAAAACAAACTTAAACTGGATGTAGGTATTTAGCTAAAACAATATAAATTCTTTTATGCTAATGTGTGCGTTGATTGAGTAAACCTTGTGATGTTTGATGTTGTTCTATTTTCTACAAAGGAATCAATCATGGTTTCGTTGGAAATGATTTAATGCTGAATGCTTTAGTTTTTATTTATAAATATAGGATTTCTTTTCTAATTGACTTTTAAAAAGGTTCAAAAATTATCCAAATTTGTTATGTTTTCATTATGATAATTCTCATATTATAGCAGGTATGCACAACCTAATATATTCATGAATTTTTCTTACCACATACCATACACATGAATATGAAAACAAAAGAAAATTCACAAATAAAATAACCAATTGCATGTTTGCAACATATTTATTCCTTTTCTTGATCTCTTTTATGTTCCCATGAAGTTCATAATTGTCTTACAGATACTACAATAACACAAATCCAATTCATACATTGAGTTTTCGATGTCCATCTTTATGTTCAAGTTAAATTTTGACAATTTTTGAGCTATCACTTTAGTAGTTTCTCTGGCCCACTTATTCGAAATTGTTCCGAAGTTGTCATTTAATTAAAGATTTTCTCTCTCAAATGATATTTTTCTCTCTTTAATGAACATAAAGATAAAAACAAAAGTATGTATTGTTATTATAATTAAAGGAGATGAGTTTTCATCAAAGGAGACAAGTAATTGACTAAATTTCCTTTTCATTTGACAGTTTTTTTGCACAATTGTTTGGTTTAAATTTAATTTAAATCAAATTAATAATTACATGCAAAGTTCATTTAATCAAAATATTAAGATTTAAATAAAAATAATTTAATTTGCAATAATTTAATTATATTTTTATTAATAATTTTTATTTTTCAAGCTTTTTAAAAATAAAAATTAAAATAAATAAATGTAAAATTCTAATATATAATTTTCAACAAAGATATAGCCATATCATAAAAAACTTACATGTATTTTCTATTTACTATAACTAAAATAATTACCACCTAAATTATCAATTATATAGCAAATAAATATTCCAAAAGTTGTGCTATGGTAGAACTAGTAATAAAATGATACTTAACGGGACCTTAATCTAAAATCATGGATTACATCAATCTTTATTATTGTAATATAAATGTTACAATTTTTGATGATGTAACTTGTCATAATTTATTAATTTGTTTATTTTTAAGAAATATTTAGTTGTTTTCATCCAATCGATCAATTTTTAATGCTGCAACATGCAATCTATTTGTATAGCTTAAGAAAATGAGTTGTACGATTTGGCACTCACATTTTTCGTATTCACATCATATTATTTTAACATTTATTATTAATTTATTAATAAAAATATTAAAATAAATTTATTTTGGTTTATATTTTTAAATAAACACTCCCTTTCTGGAATCCATAAAGAAGAGTCAACCAACCCTCACTAGATTATCCAATGCAGTTAAGTGGCCAGGTGATGAATTCAAAAGTAAACAGCCAATGCACATAAAACCAACTGTGGCACTGTATGAACGATCACGATTATCTATATGTATCAATTGAAGACGCCTTTAGTTGATTTATTTATTTAATTAATTGCATATTGACATGTATTTATTAGACATTTTGATTATTTTTATTTTTATTTTTATTTTGTATAAAAATTTTAATTTTTTTATATTTATTTTATGTTATTAACTAATTTTTATGATTAAAAATAACATATGATTTTTATTTATTAATTTAATTTAAATTAAAATTTATCAAAAAATTATCTTCATAAAAAGTTTTAAATTTTTTAATATTAAAAATATACTTTTTAAATTTAGATTATCAAATTTTTAAAAAATTTTAAAAATAAATATTATATTAAAAATTATTTAAATTTAAAAATAACTCAAAATAAAGTGAAAATTTTATTTTAATTATTTTTGAGATATTTTAATAATAAAAAATTTTAATTTTATATTTATTTAAATTAAATTAATAAATTAAAATTTAATATATTATTTCAAAATATAAAAATTTAGTTGATATTATATAAAAAATATAAAAAATTTATATTTTTTATTTTTATTTAAAAAACAAAAAGCAGCTTTTTGCTCCTTTTATGAGTTGTGCATGTGGTCATGGCTTCTCCGAGATACAAGAAACACCTTGAGTATGTTTACTTAGGTTTTCTATGTTTTAGAAATATCAAAATTCTTTATTGATTTGAGTTTTATACTGAATTTTTTAATAAAAAATTATAAATATATTTTAATAGTTTAAAATATTAATAAAATATTTAAGTTATTATATTTATTAAATTGTCATATGTTATAATTTTATTAAAAGCTCAACATAGTTTAAATTAGTAGAAGATTCTAATCTGTTTTAGAAACACTATGATGATGTTCCATTTTCTTCATCATTATTATCATCATGCGTACGTCTTACTTTTACATTATCCTTTTAGTGCACTCAATTCTTTAAAATTATTTTTAAATTAATTTATTTTTTATCACTAATGTAAATATTTTTAATTAATAAATATTTAAAATAAAAATAGAAAAATCTTAGCCTTTCTTAGCCTTTATTACGACATCAATACAATTATACTATCCAATTAATATCTTTTCACTCTCCTCTTTTATTTTTTTTCAAATTTTTAAAAAATTAAATTAAATTTCTTTACCTGGATACTTAAATCTGGCTCTTTAAACATATATTTTTAATTTGTATTTTGGATATCAACTATAGTCAATCTTATCAAATAAAATTTTGAATTTTGAGAAGTAAATTGGATTTTTAAAAATAATGTATCATGATTCAATTATAAACATTGTGATTATATATATATATATATATATAATTTAATTTTTGAAAAATTTGAAGTTGGTGCAATGGTCTCCCATACTAATTGATGCTTACCTCGAACCTAAACTTCATTGTCCCTTTGTCAAGTGTAAACATATAAAACATGATGATTCATAGGTATCTTCTTTATTACACTGATCAATAATCGTTAATCTAAAATTATTTTCATGTTCCTCTCTAATTGAAGTAAAAAATTATAAACAAAATAAAAAAATGAAATAGCAAATTCTCATCACAAAAATAAGAGTAAATTACAAAAAAAAAACAAATTCATATTTTTTATTTTTATATTTTAGATAATACTGTATCAAAAGTAATTTTTTGGTTGGGCGCAACTAAAATCCTCTTTCATATTTAGGGTAAAAGTTTAAAAAAAAACTTTGAATTTTATGATTTTTAAAATTTTTAATTATGTATTTAAATTTTTAATATGATTTAATTTAAATTCTACAAAAAAAATTTAAAAGTAAGAGATATTCAGATTAAAGATCTTATATCATAATTTTGACTTATAATTTTAGAAGAAATGTTTAAATTACTATCATAAAAATATTTAAAGATTTTTAATACTGAATATATAGATATGCATATTTAATTTTACATCTATTATTACAAAAAATGTAATAAGTGACACTGATTTAATGACAGTTATTCCAAAACTGTCATTAAAAATAAGATCTTTAACGTTAGTTAGTAATAAACTGATGTTAAAGATAAATAAGAATTGACATTGAAAGACTATCCTGGAGCTTTTAACGCCAGTTCTTAAATAACTGGCATTAAAGGCCTTCAATCATAACAGAATTGAAGGATACGCCAGTTCCACCAAAACTGGCATTGAAGGCCATCCTGTGCTCTTCATACCAATTCTGGCCCCTTAAATGCTGTATCACTTATTAATGAACCATGCATCTACTTCTTCTTTCTTGAGCTAAGGGTCCTGCCCCTTGGTTTTCGAGCAGTATCAAGAGGAAGTTGCAGTACTTGGAGTTACTACTGATCATCGGGATCATTTATTGGTTCGTCATTATCGAACACAATAGGCTCAACGACAGGAGCTGGGGTGGTGGCTGGTGCAGGGACCATGATGAGAAAGGTGCTAGGGGTTTGTTACTAAGTTTGAAAAACTTCACATTGAAAATAATCAGCTTAAGGAAGAGGTATTGTTATTTGTTTGGCTTGTAATTAAAGAACTAAGATCTTGCATGATTTTAAAATGATATATTGAAAAGAAAAGCATTTTTTAATGGTTTCTTTCACTGGAATGTTTTTCATTTGAGAGACTCTTTTATTCTTTGTAATCCACTACTCTGATGCGATTAATTGATGAGAACTTTAATAACAGAAACATTTAAAATTATTATTGTTTATGATCTTGAAATGCTCTGCAATTGGAACGTGTTTGCTATATCGCTTCATGTTATAGTGGTCGTTTAATACAACCGATGGTGTTTGCAGCTACCCTCTTGCCTCTTTCGTTGGAGTTAGACATGAGCATTTATCCAAGGCATTTCACGGAGCCTACAATGGGTTCTTATGTGGATATGATGCCTGTGTCTATGCTACCTGGTTCCTCGTTTCTAAAGAATGCTTTCTTATTAATGGAAGAGGAAAAAGCTCTTATAACAGAGCTTGCCATGTCATCCATCGACCAACTCATGAGAATGTGTCAAATGGTGAGCTTCTGTGGATCCAAAATGGTGAAAATGGAAAAGAGCTACTGAATCTTGAAGAGCATGCTAGGATGTTCTCATGGCCTTTAAATATTAAGCAGAACTCTAGTGAGTTCAAGATTGAGGCTAGCCATGATATTACTATGATTACAATGAATAGCATCACTCTGGTGGATGCTTTCTTGGATGTGGTAAGTATTCCCTTCTAAAGTTAGAAATATGTTTATGATCCAAATTTTGAGCCTCCCTATGAAGTTTGTTCATGCCTATATAACATGGAAATCCAACTATTAAATTGTTAGTAAGGATTGTCTTTATACCATTAGTTTTGTGGAAGCATATTCACACAGCTTATGATTTTCAAGAGTTATAACTCTCATCTTATATTTGCATTTAAGACTTTGATTCTTATGCAAAAATCATATTAATTATTGAATAAGCTTATTAGTTCATTACTATCATCTTAATTTAATTTCTCTGCCATTTCAGAATAAATGGATGGAGCTGGTTCCTTCCGTTATTGCTAGAGGAAAAACCATGCAAGTTCTATCATCTGGCATTTCTAATGCAAATGGCTCCCTTCAACTGATAGGCACACCTTTCTTATTCATTTTATTTAAATTTTAGGAAGGTTAAATAAAATAACTATTGAAAAATCCCTAAGAAATTACCTGATTTCTTGCGTATATACAACTTGATGTCTGATATTCACATTTCATTTGAGCAGATGTATGCATAATTTGAAGCTCTTTCTCTTTTGGTGCCCACTTGTGAGGCATACTTCCTTCACTACTACCAATAGAACATTGAAGAGAGAACCTGGGCAATTATTGATTAAAGGGCTCCCTTTTAATGACAGTTCTATTGGAACTATCATTAAAGGCCCCCCCTTTAATGACATGAACAAAGATGATAGGTTTACAACTATCATTAGAAGCCATTTTTAACTGTCATTAAAGCTTTTGTTTGTAGTAATGATCATTAAAAAATTTAAAATTGAAAAAAATAACTCATAAATTAAAAATTATTCAAAATTGATGCATGAACTTGAAATAAAGTGCAAATTTCTTTGATTCATTTTTAAAGTATTTCTATAATGAGAATATTATAAATTTTACAAAAATAATTAAACTAAAATTTAAATTAAATAAAATTAAATCTTTATATGCACAATTAAAAAAGTTGAAATAAAGAAATTTAAATTAAAACAGTTGAAATAATGAAACTTAAATTAAATAAGCACATAAATTTTTGAATTTTTTTGTATGTACTTTTATTTTTATTAGTGCCACTAAAATTTTTATAATAATTTTGAAAAGATTGAATTATTCTTATTCCTTATTATAATATGCATTAGAAAGAGAAAAACTCAAAGAAACGACAAGAATAGCTAATTGATGAAAATAGCTTGAAAAACTTCTTTTACCACAAGACTACACCCAATATTATTAAATTACATGTTTTTAATCTTTTTTCCATTGTGAAGATTATACCACCCTCTTTTTTTGGCTGTGAAGACAATCATGCCCTTGTTCATATATGAGGTTAATACCTTTTTTTTTTTTGGTTTGACAACACAATACGCCATATTTTATTGTGCTGCCACTCAACAAGCAACCATCCCTTACCTCTCTCATTTTTTGCCCTACAACCCTTCTAAATCCATTTTCTCTACTACAAGTTGCTTCCTTATTAAGTCTAAAGGAGGACAACCTTATTCTGCCACCTCAAGTCTTCCATTTTTCTTCAAATTGATTAGATTTTGACATTCTTAAAAGTAGCTTACATGCGTTAACTGATGGGATTTTCAGTGGCTTTCATGCTTTAAGTGGTGATATTCAATGTAGAAGACGATCAACTCGGTAAAGAATGGGTAATGACGTTAGATCAATTCTTTGAAATTTTTTCCAAACGTATAGTAGATGATTCATCATTTTCAATGCATCTTTTTTTTTTTTTTTTTTGCATTGATAAGTTCAGAGGTTTCTCTTTTTTTTTTTGTGTGAGGGTTAAGAAGCAACAAAGACGAGGACCAAACCCTACAATTTTTAGGTTTGTTTAAAGTTTATTTTTTGATAATATTTTTGTTCATGTGTAGAAAGTGAAAACCCATGATACATTTTCTAGATTTTTTGTGGTTGGGTTCATTTTTTGTGTGTCTTCATGTGAACACATTTGTATCATTTTCGAGTTCTATGTTGAACTCACGCAGGAAACTTGTTTGTTTTTAGGATTTAGTGTTATACGAATATGCAGTAATTCTTAGAATTGAAATATGCAAATGTATATTAATTCTATGCATATCTAGTTAGTTAATTTGAGTGATAGTTACTAGTTGCCTATTATGATTGATTTGAATTCATTCTATTTGACATTGTCATATCGTGGAGTCTTATTAGCATGATACAAAAAATATTGATAGTGACTTTTTGCAAGTAAATATATAATTTTAAGTTTGTTTAAAGTTTATTTTCTATTAATGCTTTTGTTATTATGCAGAAAGTTAAACTCAAGATACATTTTTTGGGCTTTTTTTATGATTAGGTTAATATTTTATGTGTGTTCATGTGAACCCTTTATGTCATTTTTGGGTTTTATGTTGAACTCATGCGAGAACTTTATTTTTTTTTTTTAGGATTTAGTATTATATGAATATGCAATAACTCTAAAAATTGAACTATGCACATGTATGTTGGTTTTATGCATATTTACTTAGTTATTTTGAATGATATTTATTTTTTTTGCACGGATACTGACTTATGTGTGATGGTAGTGATGTGTGTTTAACGATAATGAATTTTTCTAGACCAATCTACTATCTTTTTGGTAAATGTCATGGTTACTCATTTTGACTAATTTGAACGCATTGTACCTTACATTGTCATATCGTGGAATCCTATTAATATGATGTGAAAATTGTTAATAGTGACTTTTTATAAGCTATAGTTAATTAGTATGTGGTGGCTGTGAATTGTCATATCATCATAGTGATTTCACACAAAAGCAATAGCATAATGTATGTACTATAGTTATAAAGGCTGTTATTGTGTCAATGAAGTTTGTTTTAATCATGGTGTAATATGGGTGATGATATTTGAGTGATGTTGTCATTCAATAAAATATGGGATAAGGATAGTTTGAATTACATATATTCTGGTATTGTTGTCCAAAATAGAGGTGTATTGGTCCTAAAGAGTTGTACTTGCAAGAAGTTATTAGAAAATGTGAAATTAGTTCTAAATACTTACTATGTGAATTATGAAAATGAGTTGGACACGGTAATTAAAATTGAAGAAGTAAAGTTACAAACTAAATATTTTAGTGGTGAACTAAATATTTTGTTTATAGTTTCTTGGCGTTAGGCTAAATATTTTAGTCATGAACCATGAAACTATCTCTACTTGTATTTGGTCGAGCAATATGCAAATGTAAATGTTGACAAGATGGCAATTATTTATTTTACTGTCATAGTGATGAAAAATATTATTATAGTTTCATAGCATGAGGAATAGTTAATTTTATTCACAACAGTAATTTTGATTGTATTTAAAGTTTATTTTTTGGATGAAGTCTCCTGATAGGGAAAAGAAGACCAAGCAGGATAGAAAATGAATTAGTTGAAGTAGACTTTAAGGAAAAGTATGCCACTTAGGAAGAAAGTGTGATAGGAAGGTTAGAATGCTCTCTAGAGGTTGACAATGGAATGAACTCTTCGGATACAAGATGAGAGTGTACTCTAGCTATACATGCATCACTAAATAAGGTAGATATAAGCATAGTCTTCTTGCTACTCACTAGAATCTATGTGGAAGCAGCAAGAAGCTTACAAAAGGTGATATTACTACCATATTCTTGGGTTTTGCTTGAGTCTAATGATTAATCCTAAAAGGAATTCTATTCCAAAACACCCAAAAGTATGACAATCTCTAGTGCTGCAATACTTTAGAAAGGTCAAAAGCAAAGAGTGAAGGCCTATTGGATAAGAAGTGCAAAATTTCTTAGGATGTTCTAGGTTAGTTTGTAGTTGCTACAGCTTAAAAAACTTAGAAAACACTAGGGATGATAAATTTATAACATCTAAATATGAACATCTAGCAGAGAAAGCAATAAAGATTCTTTAAAACTTAGAACTAGCTGAGAAGGGAATATCTTGTAATTTTTTGCAAATTACTCTAGATAATATATTTAAAGGAAGTCTCAAGCCTCCTTTGAGACATTTATCGAACACATAGAGGGTGTTTGACTTTTTTGAGCAAGGCCTCTCATTAGAAAAGGGTACCATCATGCCCACTAAGGCAAAGATCCCATATGTTTTCCTAATCCTAACCAAATTCTTATTGGTAATCATTGAAAGGCTTACAAGTTCCATGCTAGCTAAAGTGTACAAGAAGAAAGAGGAAAAAAAAGAGTGAAATTTACCTAGAGAAAGAAAGTACTTTGTTGGAAGAAAAGGAGACTCGCCATGAGAGAATTAGTAGAGATTAGAATAAGTAAAAGGTGATTTCTAGTTGCCAAGAATAGTTTCATTGAAAGTGACGCTACTGATGTGATCGGGTGAGCTAATGTGGCACGATGTGGTTAGGGGAAGCTTTAATGATGTATAATGAGGGAGGTCACATGGTAGGGCATGATTTTAAGTTACTTCTACTAACTAGGCGAAGTAGTTGTTAACAGTAGTAAGATGTTGCTAATGTGACAAAGAGATCCAGTTAGCATGGTGCTAGTGGGCAATCTTGATGAGTAGGCAGGGTGGAACTATACCAACTCACCTACTCATTAATTGATATGGCAAGATATCATTCGATGATGTTGTCGATATGGTAAAGTCGAGCTGCACCGTTTATCCATTCATTAATTAATATGGCATGACATTATTCGATGATGTTGCCATATCAGTTTAAAACACAATAAAAAGGTGATGTGGCTAGTAACACTGATATTGTGACGATTGAATGGAAATAAACTTGCCTAGTCACTAGTGAGTTTCCATGCAGCGAGCAAACCTATTGACGTGGTAGTCTACCTAAAAGAAGCGCACTCTACAGCTCAGTTTAAGAAAATTCTTTAGCCAAATGACAAGATCCAAGTTGATGAAAATCATATGAAGAAGTGCGAAATGCATAAGAAGACTTAAAATTATTATTAAAAACTAGAATCAAGCATTGGGTTAGGGGAATTGAGTGGCATGATGGAAGTCACCAAGTAATCCTATTCTTAAGCTATCCGAGTGAGAATAAATGGAATTAAAGATGTTGTTATGCCTAGACAAAGCCAAAGAGTAGTGGACATCAAGTCAAAATTGATAAACACCCTCAAGTACAGTTTCAAAGACCTTTCCAAGTGAAGATGACTTTGTTGAGCTTGAAGGCAAAGTCTACTGGGTGCATTGCCCTCGCCTGCCTTTTATTACTAACCTATACCAATGAATTCTTATAAATAGCCGTTGGATCCTATAGATACATACATGCATCAAAGAAAGATAAAAGCATTCTCCTTGCGTTCTCAAACATCCACAGTAAAAGTTCTTTAAAAAAATTTCTCTATAGATTTATTAGTTTTCACAGAAGAAAATTCTTTTCTAATCAGAAAAATTTTCATTTGAAATCTCATATCTATTCATATTGAATAGAGGAGGAATTCTATAAAAAAAGTAAGGGACTTTAATAGTTTTTTTTTTTTTTTGAATCTATTTACTATAAATTATTCATTTTTAAAAAAAATAAAATTGCTTAAGTGCTGAGATATCATTAGATTCTTCTTAAGTTATATGTTTTTGATCTATTTAATATCTAGTTTATACCTAAATCTTGTTATATGAAAAGAAAATATTTTCATGTTAACATTCTTCTTTAAAACAATTTATTTTTCCTCATAAAAAATATTATATATACAATTTTTAACCCTTGTTTTGAAACAAAAAAGAAAAAAAAAAGGTTAGCAACTGCAAACCACTCTCTTCTCCCTAAAGAATGTTTTGGTATATTGGGACAGAGTAAGTACGAAATTCTAAGTACTTTAACCAAAATACCCCTAAAATTATTTTTTCAAGGAAAAACATCAAAATGATACTAATTTTTGGACGTTTGATGGGTACTAATCCTTGTCCAAACGTAGTCGACTCTCAAACTCAGAATCTTAATTTTTTGTATCAGTTAGCCTTACTCTAAAATGGTGGCCAATCACACTTAAAAAGATTAGTGGTAATTCCTAACATTTTCTCATGTTACGGGTTTTTCCTGGTTGAAACCCCAATCATGACAAGTATAACTCAAACAAATAATTAATATAGTTCAATAAATGTAGTGTGTATATATATATATTATGTAACAAATGACTATACTTGAAAGACCCTTTCAAAACAAAGTTAAACTTATCACAACTCAAGTGACATCAACTGCATTAGCATATATAGTAATAGCAGTATATTTTTAGATCTACACAATGTTCGATTCGATGAAATTTAATGATAATCCTTTAATAATCAATTTAATGACAAAACTATCAAATCATTGTGCCATGAAAATCTTATATGGGTTATTGTCAATCATCTATGGAAAAAATGAGTACTTTCTCTTTACTATTATGCATGCATAAATCAGTATTCATTATTACATATTATAACATAAATCTACAAATTACTATCACACATTTATAAATAACTATTCAACACGAATCAACATTAAATCTAAAATTCCACCAACAATATACATATGACATATAACTCAATTTCTTTAACATCCTAACAATATTCCTTTGTCAATTTCTTTAACAATCCTAATAATATTCTCATGCACAAATCACTAACCATGGTTGTAAATCACTATCAAACTCTATGACTCACTGTCGACTTTCAAAAATCATTACTGCACAAAACTCCTTAACCATCTCATTATGCATGTAGTTCATACAAACGTAAGTTATACAAATTACTGTAAGATGCACATATCCTCAGGGTAAAATAAAGAAGAAATATTAAGGTAAAAAAAAAATCTAACAGTTCATATTAAAAGTAAATCAATCTATTAAGGAACAAAATTGTAATACAATCATCTTTGCAAACAAAATTTAGCTCAAATGAATACAAAATAAAAAAATAAATCAATATAAATAAGAAAACAAATCAAAACAAAATAAAGGAATGAATTCAAAACAAATTAAGGTAACAAATAAACACAAAATAAGAAACAAGATAATTATAAATTAGAAAATAAAGCAATATAGTTGCAAAATAGCAGATATGAACATCCTTTATTTTTTCAACTAAATTCCTTAATATTCTTCTTATACTTATCAAACACATCTTAATTTATTATTATTTTGTCATTTGATTACCTTTAATTCATTAACTAATTAATTGGTTACATCATAAATTCTCTTCTCACATTTCTAAATTTTCTCTGAAAACATTGAGAAACTAACAAATATAAATTTCATTCGATTTCTCAATAATTACTTAATACTTTAGATCATACACTAAACAAATAATATTAATGAGATTCTTTTCCTTTTCTTTTGGTTTGATTTTTTAAAAGAAGGGAGTGAATGGTTAAAAAATGAAGCGATTTGTTACTAATAGTGAACTCATACTCATTTTCATATTCAGTGTAAAATGAGTATATCATATGTTAAAAATAAATTATAACATATTCAAAATTTAAACTTTCCTCTTCTTGTAAATGTTTGTCTTTAAACATTTTCAAATAAAAAGAAAAAACTATGACAGATCAACAAATGACTAACCTTTTAGTAATAATACAGAATCAAACAACTTTTGATTACCCAAAAAGAAAAAAGAAAAAGATTTGAACCATAAACTTGTGACCATGCAAAGCAAATGCTAGACACCATAATAAAGATTCTAGATGTAATTAAAATGCATGAATAAAAACCTAATGTTTGAACCATATGTCTTCTCACATGTAGTAAAGACTAATACAAACACAGAATAAGCTGATCCAGAACTTCGATGAATGAAACCTTACAATTTCGATCACATTTCACAATCTGTTCATCCATATCGCAACAAACCCTTCAAAACTCCTATTTTATCTCTATAGCCACACATACCTCACAAATTTCAACCATATTCTGCAATCGAATATTACTATGAATGGTCAAAAATTAAGAAATCTAACACATCGTTCCAAAGCTCATTCCCATTTGACTCATATAATTTTGAATAACTAAATATTCATATCATGCCTTCACAGTGATAATTAGCAACACATGTCTCGATGTTGGGATACTCAGTGTGGGCCTTTGATAGACTTCTCACAATGACCCCTTTTACACAAACTTGTTCGATGTGATGAGTGGCTTTTTGAGATGGTCGACGATGAGGTCACAAAGCAAGGTAAAGCTGGAAAGGTTAGGGTGACAATGTGAGGCAGATAGAAGAAAGGAGGGAAGAGGGAAAAAAATGGTGAGTTTAGGTTAAAAATGGGTTTCAACTGAAAATAACTGACAGTCATAGATGATTTAAAGATAGGTTTTGGTATTGATTGGCAACAATGTGACATGAAAAAAATGGTTTCACTAGTGATGTAGCTTAGGCGATTGAAGATAGAGAATGAGAAAGATAAAGAAATGGGAAGAAAAGAGAAAAGAGTAAGGTTTGGGCAACAAGATGAAGATTTTGGGGGAAGCTTCAAAAGTTTTAAAAAATTTTAAAAAAAAAACTATCATCGTAACCTTTCAAGTAAAAGGTTATGATTGATCAATACCCATTGACTAAGTATTACGCAACTGTAAGTATGCTTATGATATAAAGGAAATTAAATCATTTGTTTAGCAATTGCTGATTATTATTTTATGTGTTTAAGTTAGAAACATATATATATTAATGAGTGTAAGTCATTTTAGTTCATACGAATTCTTTAAATTTTATTTTTTTTACTGTTAAATGTGTTTTTTTTCTTTTATTTCAATAACAAATATAATGGGTTTTTAGACGTCATTTTAAATTTTTTTTATATTAAAAATATTTAAAATTAAAAATTAAATAATAATTAATATGGTAAATTTTTCAAACAAAAAACTTTAAATATTTTATTATTAATTTGAAAAATAATCACTTTTTGATTTAATTTTAATTTTTTGATGCATAAAGAACTTGAATCGTCCTTACCATGCAAGGCATGTGGGACCTCTCCTGCTAGGTTGCTTCTATGCCAAAGTTCTTCTGCTTCAAAAAGCATTGTTCTACGTGCGATTTTTATAGAAGCACACGTTAGCACCGATAAGAATGGCTCTTGGATTTACAGTGATTGGTTTATTTTGCAAAGAAAAGATTAAATTAAAAATGACAATAAATTGGATTTATGCTGATACTCAATTATATTAAATTTTAATAAAACGAGTTTAAATAATATTTAAACAAGTTTAAAATTTAGTATCCAAATTTAGTTCCGTTTGAATTTAGGTTTTGATTTTTGAAAATCCGTTACTCAAATTTGTTTACATAATTATATTAATATATTAAATTTTTTATTTAAAATTCAATTATATTAAATTTTTTAATTTGAATTTCAAAATTTTATTGTTAAGTTTTAATTTTTAATCAATAAAAGATTGTATAAGTTTTCATTTTTATTAATATTTGTTAATTTATTTTTATTAAAATTTATAATATATAAATAAAAAACAAATTTAAATGAGTTTGAATAATATATAAATAATTTTAAACAGATTTAAGATAAATTTATATACTAAAATTAATTTTTTAAATAAATTCAAAATTAGTTCAATTATATATTTTAATCAAATTTTGATTCCAAATGTTATAAATGAGCGTATATTCAATCCGTGGTAATACCTAAGTCAAACAGATGGTTAGTACTGTAGGAAAAGTGCATTCATTAACCCTTGTCTTTCAATGGATTCACAACCCAAAAGGGCATTTCATTATTCAGAGAGATCATTCATGCATTTTAATAGTTGAATCCATATGATTTTAAAGAATTTAGTGGACAAAAAATAATTTAAAATAAAATATTTCATATTTTAAAAGCTTTTGTTATAAAATTGATGGGTAAGTTAAAAAATTGTCAATGTGAATATTATTTTACAATTCAAAATTTTAAATATTAATTAATTAAAAATTATTAATAATACTCATAAAAATTAAAAACTTAAAACATTTTCACATTAATAGATGAATTTCAAATTTTATAAAATGAAAGTATTATGCAATATATTGTAATATAATGTTCACATCAATAGATGAATTTCAACATGACCATCTCAGCCATGCTCCACAATTGGATCAGCTATGCAAAATATACCTCTTCAGTGAGAAAAAGGTATAGGTGTCTTGCTTCAAGCGTGCACATGAAATGAAAGAGTGAAGATTAAGACAGCACATTACTAATAAGATTTCATTTTTCCTATTGGAAGTTCAAATACAACTTCCTCTTCCTTTCATTCAAAAGATTAAGGAAGGGCTGGATAAACTCTTCGCCTTATCAAATAATTTTAGCTAACAAATAAGTTACCACTTGCTATTTACCACCTTACCCAAGATTTGATATGCCCCACTTTACCCAATCCATATGGCTCGCTCATTTCCGTAAACTTCATGTAGAAAACACCTCTGATAGGTTAGGTGAAAGGAAGAACCCCGGTGACTAAACAAGGTTGATGGTTCTTAGCACCAAAAATACACCGAAAGAAACGCAGCTTTGTGGAGAGGGGAAGGAAGCATAAAACCACCAAAAAAGATGTCTAAGATTCAAGATGCCTGGCCACCCACTCCTGAACTCAGAAACATAAAAAAAAAGCCAAATAAAGCTAATACTTATAATCCTTTACACAATATGGTGAAGTATCTCCATAGCCAGATGAAGCTCAAAAATGCTAAGTTTGCCCGTAAATATCAGGTACATGCAGAAATTGCCTGCTCATAGCTCTATGCCCTTGTGCTCCTAATGAATGATTGAAAAGTTTCAGCATATTCACGATGCTGAACTTCAAACCAAATAACCTATTGTCAACTTTTCCCATGGACAACGACAAAGCAATCAAGCGGGAGCATGATAACCAACTCCGATCAATACAAATTGATATCATCTGTGGAAAGAGAAACAGTCCAAAGAAGAAATGTTACAAACTTTTTCACCTGCATTTTATTCACCACAAAAAAAATGCCATCCATACCCCCCATCGAATTTGCTCATGGAAATCTCCAAAGAAACCTATACCATTTTGCAGAACCACAGGTGAAAAAGGGGGGGAAGGGGCAGGAGGTACACATATCATAGAATCTCCTTGGAAAGTACCAGATTAAGAAAAATGTAAAAGGCATGAGACAAGGAACAATGTGACTCAATCAGACTGATCATGAGAAGGTTCTGAAGAGGTCTGCAAAGATAGCAGTGGGGAATCAGCCTGTTCAGGTGAATCAACTGATTTCTTTGTCCCTGAGTTCAGATGTTTGTTGTTGATGCCATCTGGGCTCCTTGCCCAATCAGGAAGCTTTGATGACATGGAGGAAGTTTCTGACGAATGAACTGTTGGTGACATTCTTGGATAACTTAGAAGTGATGAATCAAGCATGGATGGGGAAGGCAGGCTCAAACCATAATTATAGGGATAGCCCACAAAAGGGTGATCAAATCTGCAGGTTGGGCCAAACTTGCAGAGTCCATACATACTGTAGTTCGAACATATAGCTTGTCCCTGCAGAGAGATGAACAAACAATTACGGAACAAACTCTCAAAACTTAAAACATGTTGAAAACCAGACATAAAATCCACCTACACTAAAATTTGCACTCTTACCCCAAGATTATCTAATATTTCAGAAAGCTAATAAGTGAATCTAGCCAATTCTTAGGGGAGATTAGCAAATTGCAATCACCACAAGAAAAGGCAATAAACCTACTTTAAACAACTTGTGGATTCTTTTGTTAATGTACCATCTGAAAGTTCAATTACACCTGAAAGAGAATAATAAAAAATGCTTCTCCGAACCAAATAGCAATTTTCCATCTTATGGCACCCATGAAGGCAAATAAGTTCCAAAACCTTCCAACTGTTAATCCCATGGAACAGCCCATGTATAAGCACATACAGAAGGGCTTTCATGATAATAATGAGTAACTTCCAATCTATATCAAACAGAGCAAAAGCCTGCAAGTCAAGATGAATAAACCTACATACTACATAGATAGCAACTTACAGGTCTGGAGGGAAGCCCAAGTGGTCCTATGGTACTCATTGCCAATTGTGCAATCCTTTCTTTTGGATGATGGAACTTGCAGTCAGATCCATATTTGCAGGTGCCATTATTCATATAATATCGGCATTCTGGTTGATCAGGTCTTTCAGGGAAATTTTGATTGGGCATAGACATAACATTCATCTGTGTGCTAGAACCTGAGTCAGCTTGATTTTTGGTGTTGTAAACAAGGTTGGAGCCAACAATATTGGTAGAAGACAAAGGGCCTAAATTTCCCTGCTTATGACCAAAATCAGAAAATAAACCAAGATAAGAATATTCTTTTCAGAGCAGCTGAGCCTTCTCTGTAAAAAGAGTTAAAAACAGAAACACGGTAAAAGATGAATCACCAAGCAGGCTAACCTGAACGTAAGTTAACAAAAGGTCTCATATCTGCACTTTTCTGCATACATATTGAACATAATTTAACTACAGGACAATATTACTAGGCATATGAATACATCTTCAGAGTCGAACTAAAGGACTACTACTCCATGTAGAATATCATAATGTGGATGGTGCTTTCTATAAATATAGCCAAAAACCAGTGGTAAAACTGTTACTAAACGCACAGGATCTGCCACATTAAAGGTTTTTTTTTTTTTTCCTCTGGAATTTATACATATTCACAAAACTGGCTCAGCAAATACTGCATTTGTCATGTTCTAGACATGAATTCACTAGGGATCCATCAACCATCAAATCACTTTATCTACTTGTTTGAAACAGAAGAGCAGACCTTAAGCACACAATAGTAATCTTACTTTGATTAAACAGAGAAACATTTATACATGTCTGACAGCCAACACAAAATCAATGAATAAATTGCAAAATCTTGCCCATTCTCTACATTAATAACAGAAAGTAGAGACAGTTTAAAACATATAATGACAGTTCAAAAGTTGCAAAGAAGAGTTTAAGGTCTATAGCTCAAAAGTGTGCAAAAGAGAATTCGAGGTCTAATTATTTAAGCAACAGAATAGCTGTTACTATGGTCTAGCCACTGTTGAGAAGGACATGATCAAATACTATGGAAATGTAGGGACAGGCTAGAAAATAGGCCAAACAACAGGAAGAGGACGCTCTCACATATCACCTAATTTTTCAAAATCAGGAACGATGCTGGTTCAAAGGGGTGGGAACTTCAATATCCTAGTGAGGCCTGATAAAGTGAAGACTAGAACATAGCAAGGACAGACTAAATACTGATCCATACAGCAGAATTTGCAAATCAAGACAAAATAAGAACATTATTGTAGAACAAACCTACACATCCACCTCTACAACAATCAGGACCTGACAAAATAAACGTTCTTTTTCAACATACTATTAGAGATTCAGATAGATATTTTGCTCAACTTGAAAAATCTTTACTCACCAAGTAGGTATTCCAGCCTTGTGCAGGTATAATGCCTTGAGAAGGAGAAACCACAACAGGCATGTAGCCATGTGGACTCTGTAAACGTGGGCCAGTTATATATGGGGCCCTTGGTAAGGACCATGTTGGAAATCCACCAACATAAGGCAGACCAGATGAAGGTAAAATTGATGATCCCACAGATCCATAGGCAGCCGGACCATTTACAGGTATGCCAGTTCCAAGTGAAGCAGGCTGGGGATGATGGAACTTGCATGCAACTCCAAATTTACACGATCCAGTACGCATGTAATAAGGACATGATTTCTCATCCTAGAAAGGAAAAATTCACTGATTAGGAGATGTATGCATAGTTCATAGCTTCATGCCCGTACAGGGTTCAGAACTTGTTTAACAATGTAAATAAACCTGGTCAGAACAACTGGCACAAATCTGAATGCCAAATATATGTACCTGCCGCATGGGAAGACCCAGAATGTTAAATGAGACCGGTCCAGCACCGTTCCTGTCCTTTGGATGATGATATTTACATGTTGGTCCATATTTGCAGGTCCCTGTCTTCAGAAAATACTGCAGTGCACATTTGGAAGGCAGACAAGTCTAATATTAAAAGCATTGCCATAAAAAGTAATTTTCTAAAAACAGAAACCTAACTAGCACCAAAAGGGTACTTTCTAAGACAAAATTGCATCTAGAACATAACCCACAACCAACTTCTAGTGAAACCAACTCGCCAAGCTTCAATGACTCCCCAAACCAGAGGGTCATACATGATACAAGCTTAAATTCGTCAAGCTAGGTAAACAATTAGAAGAAATCATGGAAGACATGATTGGAAAAGCCAGGAAAAGAAAGTTTTTAATATGCTTAACAAAGGACATAACCCACAACCAACTTTCATAAAACCAACTTGTCAAAGTTTCAATAACTCCCCAAACCAGAGCAGTCAGATATGACACAAGCCTAAATTCAGCAAACCAGGTAAACATTTAAAAGAATCATGATGACATAATCATAAAATCCTGAAAACAAAAAGAATGAGACTCAGACTCTCTATGACATTAGCATGTAAGCACAAAAATATAAATACCTACTAAGAAGGCAGCAACATCCCCGCACGCAGGTAGCCCACAAGAGACCACAATAATGTTGGATATGATAGAGTTTATATCACAAAACACTATAAAAAATAGATAGACACCTTTATTTTTCCTAACAATATGTTTTCTTATACTATAAAAATCAACCTATTCATATAAATAGGTTAAATTAGTAGAGCTCCCTTTCAGTAACTTGCTGCACAAAAAGAACATGCAAGTTTCCAGTAGCAAGCCATCGAACTAGGGAAGAATTGTACCCCACAGTCAGGTTGCCCAACTCTCTCTGGCAGTTCATCTCTATAATATGGAGCACCCTGTACATATAGAAACATATTCCATGACCCATTTGTATAGGTAACACTTATACTTAAGCTAGACAAGACTTTCAAAATCAAGAAATTTGTTATGGTAAACCACTAACCTGTGCAGCATAAGCAGGATGATTGAAACGACAATTATTTCCATAACCACATGACCCAGTCCTCAAATAATACAAACAATCAGGTTCCCCTGGTCGATCTGGGTATGGACTAGATTGAGCCACACTACCCCCCTCTTGACTACCATGAATTTTTAAACGCCAAAATGCTTCTACAATGTATGAAAACATCCCAAGTTATCAGATTAGAATCTTTAACTATCAAAGCCATCAATAATCAAACATTAAATGTTATTAGGGTAAAAAGGGGATCAGAACATTCAATTCTAACAAACTGAAACAAATTATTGAAGTGAAACTAAAACTGCCAAAGCAAAAGCCAGAAATTTAGAAACCTCATTAGCCAGGTTACATTGCATCAAAATTATCAAAATCAGCACCTCACATACCACTGGACGTTAAAGATGGGTCTAAAACAAACAGTTTCCAGTTAACAAATACCTAAGTTATGACATTCACAAATACAAAAACTAGAATCCCTTAAATCCTCGGTATGCATTGTATGGTAATCAAGTAACGTACTAAGTTCAGATGAAGTTCTGAAAATCTCAACTTGAACAAGATACAGAAATTGCAACAGTGATCACAAGAAACCACCAAAACGACGATCAGTGAATCAGAGAATGATATAAAATCATATTACACAAAAATAAAACATCTTCAGATCTCTATCACTCTTTCAACATCAAGCACACGAGAAACGAATACTACCTTCAATGTTAACAGCGGATTGATCTGACACAGTACTGCTCTGGACCTGCCGGTTATCTGGCATCGGTGGCGCAGATAAAGGTAAACCCAGTTTCTTTTCAATCAAAACCCAGAAAGAATTGCGCAATTCCAAGCCCAAATCAGAGCCAAACAACAAACAACCAAAATAACACAAAAAAAAAAGAGGCGTGTGATTCTAAGCGAGCAATGAGACAATGATCAAGGACAGAGAAACAGAAGAGGAAAACAAAAAATAAACGTTAATTTGTTTCCTTTTTTTCTTCAGGGAATCTAATGAAGAGAAGAGAGGCTAGTAATCAGATATAAGTTTATGGAAATTCAAAAAGTGAAATCAGCAAAAATATTCCAATTCGATTAAATTCCCAATTTTCTGTCTCTCTCTTTCTCCTTTGCCTTTTTTTTTTTTTTCCTTTTCTTTTCTTTTCTCCAATTCTGAGGTATGCTGGGGAAATTTTCGGATCTCTTGTGTGAACGTGAAAACCGAAAATTTATAACATTTTGAGTTAGTTTCCCTGCTCGCGTACGAATAATAAATTTCACTGTTTCTCCTTTGAAAAGACATTATTGTCCCACGCCACACGCAACCACCCTGTTTCAGTTATTAACCTGTGCGTACGAGTCACCATGCATGGGGATTTATATGGTCGATATCAGCCGTTTGATCTGGCGAAAACAATGGGACCCACGAGAATTTCCCTCAACCAGGCAACTGGGACTCCATGTACAATCAACATATCAAAATATTACGCGGTTACATGCGTTTGTGTCCTTAAGGACTGTATCATAAGTGCTCTGCATGCCACATGTCACGTGCCTAACATTTATTTATTTTTTTACATTTAATTAAATTGTAAACAACAGAACACAAATTCTTATGTCTTTTATACCAGCTTTGATGTGAAAATAAAAACGACTACATGTTAATGTTATGAAGCAGACAATTGTAGCCCTAGGGTGATGCAAGTAAAAAAGGGTGTTTGCGTCTTTTCCCGTCTTAAATGGACCTAGAAATGAGGCGTTAGAGTCACGGTATGTAAAACTTTTCTTTTGTTCTTTCTTTTTTGAATTTAAGAAAATACAAGAAGTCATCATCACCGTCAAAGCGCGCGAACTTGGGAGGCGGCGGTGAGGTGTGGACCACTGGATTTAAATTCCTGAGGGGCCCATTTAAAGTGCTAATTACTGGGGAAGCTGAAGTTACGATAGTAACCCTGAATTGCAGTTATTTTCCCTCTGCAAGAACAAAACAGGTGTCGTCGTTCGAATACTACAGTTCACACGATTATGAAATAATTAAAGGGCGCGCGAAATTGCTGATAAATATCATCCCGCAGCTGCTTTTTTTTTTTTATTGTTAATATTATCATGCGGGGGCATGGCTTTTTTTGTGCGAAAAATCGTCGCCGTTTAAAGCTTTTTCTGATGGTGAGATTTGGACCATTCGATCTTAATGTCACAAGAGAAGCGGGACCCGCGGATATCGGGGAGAGAAAATAGACGGGCTTGTCTTGGATTCGTTACGTTTCATACAGGGCCCACTCGCCAGTGGAAAGAGAGAGAGAGGGAAAGATCGTACAGCTTTCCAAGGCGATTTAGTCGCCGACGAGCTGATCTGCTTTCCTGCCCCTGTGGATATTGAATTACACGTATAACCCTGGATGAAAGTTTTGAGCGAGAAGTATAAGCGGTAGAGTTGAAGGGGCAAAGTGGCCTTTCATCTGCAGGGGAATTATAGAAAGAAATTCGCTGAAGGATAAAAGAGTCCAAATAGATGCTTTCCCATCAAGTTAGTTTCCTTATTTTTTCAAAAAATAAGTTGCGAAATAGTTAAACAGGGGCGATCTCGTCCAGACAATTAATCTTGGGAAGAATGGGTCCCAGAAGATGGTAATTACATTAAAGCGTCAACATTAAAATAGATGCTATGCCACAAAGGTTAGCGATCTGACAAATAAACTAAAGCCACCTGTCGGAGAATTTGGATCAGAAGTTCAGGGGCCAGAGACCTGATCATTGCAGTGAGCCCTGAAGGAGGCGATTTGGATTTCTGTGAGACCATTTGGCACGTTCAGGCGAAGACGTCAACAATTTCTGGTGAGAATCTGACTCCATTTGACCAATGGGGGACGACCTGCTGGTGCGGTCGGTCACCAGTGGTCAGACTGCCTTCTCTTTTCTCCCTAGACGAAGCCGTTTTATCATTTGCCAACCCCTTGACTCCTCCACGTACATGACCCATTATATTGAGAGAAAATTTTTGTTTTAGTCGTTCGTTCAAGAGTATTTATGAAAATAATTAAAGTTATGATTTCAAACATATATTTTGCTCAAATTTTTCTGGGTTTGTTGCTTATTGGATACTCACCGATGAAATCTTTCTCTCATATTCGATTCATCGATTTTTTTAATATTTTTTGAGTTTACTCTATGGGTTTGGAAGCTTCTCCAATAGTTTTTGAGTCATTTTCCTTAGATTTGGCATTGGTTTTGGAATTTACGATGTTTGGATATATCATTGTGTATTATTTTTTAATTTTCTTTTGATACATTGAAACAAAAAAATTTCTCTAGGTATATGTATAGGTATCGCATGTTTAGGTCTCCATTTTTTGATTTGTTGGCTTTAATTTCTTGGTTTAGGTGCATCCAGGTGCAACAGTTCGTCACAATCATCACCTCTTAATAAGAATTGTATCTAGTTAATGAAATCGTAACCTATTAGCTTAAATCATAACCTATTTTGGTAATCATACTAATTTTTTTTTTATGCAAATCGTATCTTGTTTGCTTGAATCGTACCTTATTTAAAATAATCGTAAAATGTTTTTTTTTTAAGAATCGTAAAATGTTTACACAAATTTTGACTTTTTTTGGTCAAATGCAGATGGCAAGCAGCTTTATTTCTCATAAGCCATATGTGACATACAAAGAGTCATGAAAGACTATGAAGATACTCAAGCACTGCGGCAATGATGTCATCCCCACTCTAAGAAAAATTTTCGATGACTTTCAGCAGGAAAAGTTTAGAGGGACGTGCTTAGGGCATTTCCTACATTTGCACATAGATTTTGGTTTCTTTAGAATTATTGTCCATAATCTCCTACTTCGGAAGATTTAACAGAACTGCGAGGATGAAATGTGGTCCAAACTTGGGCAGAATAAGGTTCATTTCAGAAAAGTGAAATTCTGCCTAATCATTGGATTAAAAATTGGCGAGCTACCGGACACAGACAACATTGAAGCTAATCCATCTAGTATCTGAGCCAAATACTTCGAGGTAAGGGATAAGGTTATTGGTAGTAGCATTAAGATGATATTGCTACAAAGAGAACTTTGAGGACTAAGATGACAAACTAAAGCTAGGGTTATTGTATTTGTTGAATGGGTTCATTAAAGGCCATGACAAGTGGCAACAGGTCCTGACATGGCAGTTTCATTTGGTAGACAATTTACAAGCTTTTAACAGCTTTCTATGGGGCACATGGGTGTCTATTGCAACTTCCTGTTACATTTCAAGAAGACAATTGCAAATCGAATAATGGATGCTGATGGGGTGAGTTACAATACTTACAGCTTCGTATGGGCACTATATATAAAGATTTTATTTTATTTTTTATTTTTTTAAGTTCTTTTGAATTTTATATTAATCAAGTACAACTTCATTTTCCTTTTCCAAAGGTTTTTACCTTTGAAGTGATTCTTACTACCAACATGCGTGGTAGTAGGTTGTCAGGATCTAACCTGTCATTACTAAGAATTTATCGATTGAGGTTCCATCACAGGCCTTATAATGGAGATTGCAATAAGATCTTCATAAACAACGTAAGTAATTTCGTGCCTTTGTTCTCCATTTCATGCCTTTGTTCTCCATTTCGTGCCTTTGTTCTCCATTTCGTGCGGTTTTTTTCCATTTTTGTACCTTCCATTTCTATTTTGTGACTTGATTTTCAAATTTCGTGGCTTTTTTTCATTTTGTGACTTCATTTTATATTTTCATATCTTTATTTTCATTTTGTGCCTTAATTTTTCATTTTCATATTTTCATTATTAATTTTGTACCTTTATTTGTATTTTCAGATAGGGGCTAAGCTAAATTTGGAGCCAATTATTGTTAAGTGCCAAGCTCCACACTATGTTGGGGTTGAAGACACTGTGGTGTCGTTGCAAGCTATTGAGGCCATTGTGCCTATTTCACGATCGATTCGGGATGACGACACTGTGGAGTCTCCCAATCAGAATAAGGCTACAAATTTATCATCTTCTTTGCGCAAAACATACAAGGGTAGGAGAGGATTATTGATGATGAAGAACGAATTGTTGACGAGTTAAAGCCGGACCTGAGGGAAGGGAATGTTGAGAGGGAGGCACTTGGTGCTGAAAGGGTTATATGGGATCCAGATGTTTACCATCGCCTTGCAACTATAGAGGCGAAATTAGATCTTTTCGAGGTGAAGGTAAATCACATGGATTCAGACAACGAAAGATGCCATCAAGAGCAAATGGCTATCTTGAAATCCATCCAAGTCTCTTTACAAGGATATGGATTTGGTGGTCAAGACCCATCTCGAAGTATGTCAAATCCAATTCCCAATGAAGTAGTTGTGTACATATGTTTTATGACCAATATATTTCAACTGTATTTTTTGGTATATTATTATTTTAAACGTGACGCCCTAATTCAGTATATTGTTTTTCAAGGTGTTAATGCAAACTGAACCAAAAGAGGTTTTGGCTCCTGCAAGGCAATGCCACGAAACAGAAGTCACTGTAGGGCTAATGGAAGAATTTGTCACTGCAGGGCCATGCAATGATGACGTTGGGGCTCCTGTTGGGCTGCATGATGAATTGCTATTTGCAGGTCACCCAAGGGGAGTTCAATAAGGGGCTTGGCTCTTGTCCTAAATGAGGCCACCGATAATGTGATGACGGTTGTTAGGACTCATAAACGGTCAAGACAACTATGCAGCCCATATGTCGACCTTAACATTAGGCAGAAGAAAGCTAGGTCCACTCACATGGTGAGTGCAAAGTTTAAAATCTCAGACAAGATCATCATTATATTCAATGAGTTCATGAAAGGCCAATCATAGTAAGTAATTTACATATATGTTGCATACTATTCGTTTAAATTTCATTTTTTGCACTTTTTTCTCAAACTTTCTTTTTATCTTAACTGCAACGTAGTTATTGGCCATTCAGTCAGCGTCAACTTGTTCAAAGTCTTAATTGATAATGATGAATGGATCGATGACTCTGTAAGTTTGTATTTTTTTACACTAATTTATATATTGCTTAAAATTCGTGTCTTTTATTTTATACCCTGATTCTTAGTTTCGTAACTAAATTAGAATTCATGTCTTTATTTTGTACCCTAATTCCTAGTTTCGTAACCAAATTATAATTTGTCTTTATTTTGTACACTTATTCCTTGATTTTGTACATAAATTATAATTTGTGTCTTCATTTCATACCCTGATTCCTAGTTTCGTAACCAAATTAGAATCCGTGTCTTCATTTCGTACCATGATTCTTAGTTTCGTAATCAAATTATAATTCATGTCTTCATTTCATACCTTTATTCCTTGATTTCGTATCAAAATTATAATTCGTGTATTCATTTCATACCCAAATTATAATTTGTATCTTCATTTCGTACCTTTATTCCCTCATTTCGTGACTTAATTATAATTTGTATCTCAATTTAATATATTGATTTAATATATTATATCTTAATTATATTATCATTTTTCTTGTGTCTCTACCAGCATATTGATGCATATTTGCATATCCTTCGAAGAAGGCAAAGAGAGCTTCCTAAGCAATATGTGTAAGATATCTGCATCTATAATCCTTGGTCTTTATGTAAGTTCATTGATCATTAAAGTGATTTATCTGATTTTGTAAGTTCATTGATCATTAAGGTGTTTATCTGATTTCCTATTCAATTTGTTTGTTGACTTTGTTTTATTTTTCAAATTTATAGACAGCATTTTATTACATTTATAATGAATATCAAAAAGATCTAGATGCTGATTGTCCTTCACCACACTCAAACTTTGAAAAGCATAAATAGGAGAAGATTTCCTAGATTGTGTGTAAGGCAAATTTTCAAGTGATTGTCTTGCTTAGGACACCGTAAATAAGGTGACTTATCTTCATTAGTTTTGCTTTGTTAACTTTTTTTTTTCAATATTATGAGTACTCAATAATGACATTTAAATAATATTTAATGTAGATGATGATTCCATGCCATGTTAGGGGATCTCACTGGCTCCTAGTCGTTATAAACTTGGCAAAATTCTCGTTGAGTATTTTTGATTCCTTCCATCAAGAGATACCAACTTAGGTACGCATTCGATAGTAAAACCTGTTCAGATTTATGCTAACCAGTTATATGGCGAAAGGCGAATATTTCATGTGAAAACCAGATGCCATAATATCGAATCTTCCACTTTCATGCACATTAAAGTCAAGGAACAAGGTCCCTTAGCAAAGAAGAAGGTAAGTCTTTTTTCAAGTTTATGTTATTATCTAAAAATTTCTATTAAATGTCTTTTTTTAATTTTAATTATGTTTTCTTTTTTGCAATGGGAATTGCGATCCTCACATACTATATATTATGGAACACTTACTATTTAGGAAGCATTTAAATAAAATACAGTGACAAGGATATGTCAAAAATTATAAAGCACATGGCAATATATATATTTGTTAACTCCACTACAGATGATAACCAGTGATTCAATTTTTTCTTTTTATACAATGCATTTATTTTGTATATACATTTGAAAATTGTATATACCATTTTTTTGTCAATAAAAATTATATTTATGTAAATAATGTGTAAGATGTACTAATCATGTTACAAATTTTGGTCACGTATTAATTAAGCGTGTTAGATTTACTAATCAAGTTACGAATTTTAGTCACGACTCTAT
The DNA here is from genome assembly GCA_021397835.1 of Moringa oleifera. Classification (NCBI taxonomy): domain Eukaryota; kingdom Viridiplantae; phylum Streptophyta; class Magnoliopsida; order Brassicales; family Moringaceae; genus Moringa; species Moringa oleifera. The sequence continues at coordinate 8,704,813 of JAJFZO010000034.1, read as the reverse complement.
TATAAGTTTGCCAACTTATCAATCAATTTACGAATTTTAATTACGATTTTTATTATAGTTGTGAAGGATTTACTAATCAAGTTATGAATTTTAGTCATAATTTCATTATATAAGTTTGCACGATTTATTTATCAAGTTACGAATTTTAGTCACGTATTCATTATGAGTATGCATGATTTACTAATCAAGTTACAAATATTAGTCATAATTTCATTGTAAGTGTGCACGATTTTGCTAATGAATTACAAATTTAATATATGAAAATAAGGTGCACTTACATTATGATGATCACACGATTTATAAAAATATTAGGTAATTTATTATTCAATTTGCTAATCAAGTTACGATTTGTGGTGAAAATATTTTCAAAGTGTCAGTTACATTGTCAACATTACATTAATTGATCTACATGTAATAATTGATACCATATAAGACTTAAAATCTGAATCTGTAGTGATATAGAAGTTAAAAATCAATAATATCATCAAAATATTATGATTTATCATAAGCTAATTGTACAATCATCTAGTAAAGTTGAATTGGGAGGCATTTGACAAGTTTGTAAATTATGACTAATTCCACCACAATTACGGTATTTACAACGCAATTGATCAAGCATATTTGATGACTGAGAGTGGCTTACTCCATCAAAATATTATGGATTCGAGCATGTTAATCGATTTTGTCCATATTGACTGCATCTAAAGCACTTTTTTTGGTGCATCCTTTCCCCACCAGAGGGTATTCTCTGCTTTTTTGGATACCCTACTAACTTACCATTATTCGGTGGTAATACCTCAACTCTTTTAACTTTCTCAAGTACATTCCAATCAGAGTTGTCACCAACTGGATATACCGGCTCAGCATATGCCACTACTAGTTGATTTATTTGTAGTAGTTGGAGCAAAAAATTATAAAATACATTCCCTGTAAAAGGTACACAATTTATGAAGTTAATGCAAAAAGTAACAACGAATAATAAAATTGACAAAACCATCAATAACACCTGAAAGCTGCTAGTGCATATGCACATGGCAAAAGGTCAGCCTGAAACTCCCTACAAGTGCAAGTACGTTCGATAAGGTTCACAACTGCCTCTTTACCCTTGTGCCTAACCAAAAATATGTTTTAATCAACATTGGAAGTCGTCATTTGTAAAGAAACTTTTTGTCTCTCAGTCATCAATGAGTGAACCCATTTTGTGAGTTATGACCTCCAAGCCTTAGCTTTTTTAAGTCGATCATAGAACCAATATTGCATCATATCTCGAATGAATTCCAATAAAGCCATAACAGGCAACTCATGAGCAAATCAAAGACACGAATCCAAGCTCTCAGCAATGTTAGTAGTCATGTGTTGATATCATCTTCAGGGGCAATACACACATGATCATTTTTTTGAATTTTCCTTCATGATATATTCGAAAGCTTTAGGATGATTAGCTTGTAACTCAGTCATTAATTTAGATTCTTGATATGCCCTGGCCGTACTATAAAATATCTTGGATAAATTTTCTCTCTTATATTTATTCTTTATGTTTTGAGCCATATACCAAGAACATAAATCATGATAAAAATTGCGAAAGACCTTTGCAGTGGCTTTTGTTATACTGGCATGACGATAAGATATAATGGCCAAGTTTTTAATCGAACCAATTGCTTCTTTTAGCTGCCTTAAGAACCATTCTCAAGCTTCATAGTTCTCCGAGTCACCATAACTGAATGCTACTGAATATATCTGTTCATTCCCATCTTTGCATGCTACTGCAAATATTACATCGTGGAACCTCCCTTTTAGGTGAACAGCATCGATAGCAATGATCGATCTAATTACTGAATGAAACCCCTTCAATAATTGTCCAAGAGCCACAAATAAATACTTAAATTGATTAGTTCCATTTTTGATACATATGTGAGCCATAATTCCAGGATTAATAGTTTACAACATGTGGCAGTATGAAGGTAGTTGTTGATATGACTCAATTGGATCACTATATGTAAAAGACAATGCATATTATTTAGCCGTCCAAGCTTTACTATATAAAATCTGTATGCCATATAGTTCTTTCATATCACCCATGATGTCTTTCGTCTTAATGATTTTAGCATTAGTAAACAACCTCTAAGCTAAAAATTTTTCAGTAATTGTAGAACTTGCTTGTCGATGTCGTCGATGCAACTCTTCAATCGTGTAAGTATGCGTGAAATCATATTTTCTAATTTGGAAGAATTACCTTTGTGCAATTCTCACAGTAGAACCCTCCATGCACAATTTCCTTCTACAAACAATCTTAAATACTGATTTGTTAGACCTAGTGACTCTAAATTCAAAGTTCTCAGTTAATGCATGCATACCTAAAAATCGCTTCAACTCTTTCTTGTTTGAAAAAAACTGACCTCTTGTAAGGGTATAGATTGAAGTCACTGATTCTATAGTAGAAGTCGAAGAAAGCAAGACTATATAATTCAGTACCCAACACATTATATCGTTTGACAACACCATTATTTGAATTAATATGTACTTTTGGGCATGCAAGTGGGACATAAGGTGAGATGTTACGTAAGTTCTCATTCAATTCTTCATTGTCGAGTTCTACTTCTAGAATGAGCACATTGATCTTTACTGGTAGGCCGAGTAGGTTGAGTTTCTATGATTGGTTATTAACACCCAATATCATAGTCCATCCGCTCATCCAAGTTGATCTCATCGGTATGCTGAGTGTTAAGAGTAGTCTCACTATGGATGAATGGTTCAGTGCCATAAACGTCTAATTGAACAGTAGGATTGCTTCAAGTACAAGAATTAAAAGGATTGATTCTTCTTAAAATTTCACCTTCATATAAACCGTGGCTATTTTCAACAAAAATTTTTCTTTACCAAATCAACAATTACACGGGAAACTATATTGTCATTGTATAATATAAACTCAATATTTTCATCATTCTTTTAACTCAATTTTGATAATAACTTTTTTAGATCTTACTATTGTATGCAGTACAATGTTAATATTAGAGAAATCAGCCTTATTCAAGATTTAACTAAATCCAATAACTGTACATATATCAAATCCCTTTGAACAACATATCCCTTAGTTTTGATAGCTTTGCCAATATACTCAAAACTTTCTCTAGACTCGGACCACTCATCATTCCAAGTTATAATGATCTGTGTTCTGTAATGACCACGAAAACATTTCATCTAGCAATTGAAAAGAATTACCTATTACAGATAAGAATATAAGATTTCGCATAACATGTTACGATTTCATTAAATAAGTCAAGATTCAAAAACTTGTTACGATTTTATGAATGTTACGAATTTCATAATGATGTTATGATAAACCAAGTAAGATACGATTTTCCAACATGTATGAACTTAAGATTATGACATGATTCTCAATCTGAGTTATGAAATATAAAAGAGGTCATGATATAAATAGACACAACTAAAATCTTCACAGTTTTAAGCTACATTACAGGTCAAAAGGTATACCTGTCACCTTCTTTACCCATCCGAGCACGTTCTGATTTTGAAGAGAAATATATTGTTAAAAACATGAGCTTCCTTCTTTACATAAGATAACTAGCCTTCAATTCCTTCTTGGGATCTTGGTTTAATAGATCTTGGATATAAAGGTCGGAAGAAAAAAACTCAAAGGAAGAGCGAGGAAGACAGAGCTCGAGGAGAGACAAAGGCCGAAAGAGAGAAAGATTTAGAAAAAGTAATGTATTCAAACAAATCTCATGAATTTTTGAGTTCATTTAATTTTTCAAAGGTATCATTGTCTTTTGTAAGAGTATTTTTATCTTTTCAATATATTTAAGTGCTAAAAAAACCAAGCTTAGTAAAAGAAGTTTCTTTTACAAAAACCCAGTGGCAGAGTGTTATTTTTGGCAATTTCCTTTTATATTAATAACGTTTTAGTTTTTGGGCTTTTCAATGAAAATAGTAGATTATTCAAACTTGGTTTTCAAAAGTCAAAGCCTAATTTGGGTACAAGTAATTTCTCCTTTTGATTTAGAAAAAATTGTCACAATTGACACTAGATCTTTTTTTTTATAAAATAAATTATTTTTATTAATTTTATTTTGTAACACTTAAATATATTGTGAAAATAAAAATACCTATGTTAAAAATAATAATACCCATAAAAAATTAATAAATTCAAATTTAAAGAAATTGATGCATATTGTCTTCTATTTTTTCGATCTCTCTCTTTATATCTTTAGGCTTTTTCTCCAAATTTTTGTTCACTTTTGTATATAAGATCTACCTAAATAATGATTAAAGAAGGAAGAAATCAAAAGCGATCATCAATTGATTGTGGCTAATTTTTTTCACATCTGTACCTAAGATCTGCATAACCAAGCTCATGTTTTTGGTAACATATTGTTCTTCAAAACCAAAAAGTGTTCAGGTGAGTCAAAAAAGTAACAGGTATGTATTTGAAATATAATGTATCTTAATACTGCAAAAATGTTAAATGTTTTAAAAAAAATCGTGACGTATCATACATATGATAACATGAATAAAAAACTATGCTATGTTTGATTAAATTGTGACTTCGTCACTAAATTCATATCTTCTTGAGAAATATAGTGATTTCTTTTATAAATCGATATTTCTTTGATGAAATCGATACATAACATAATATCGTTGTTTATTTATCTAAATCGTTACTTATTTACTGAACTTTAGTTTTGTTCTTTTTTCTATAACTGTCGCTTCTTTTTTTGAAATGTTACTTCTTTTTTAAAATGTTTTCAAGGTCATCGTAGAATGCATGTTATTGAACTTGGAATGGTGAGTGGTCCGAGTCAAAAGGAAGTTTTGAGTATACTAGTAAGACAATCAAACTTAAGGTTATGTTGTTTAGAAGGGTTTGATGTATGCACAGTTATTGAGTTTACTTAAATCTTACGTTAGTGTTGATTTCTAAGTATGTATTATACTGCACATCATAATGAGATTCGAAGAAACTGCCATCAAAATTGAGTTATCGAATGATGTCGATATTGAGTTCATGTTATACGATGACAATATAGTACTCCATGTAAATATGGATTTGGTGGAGTGACATTATGTTGAGAACAAACAAGGTGTCTGTGATGGTAGAAATCGAAAACAAATTAATCAGTTGAATTTTTGTATTAAGAACAATGAGGTTAGCGATGCAATCCCTAATGTGCAGATCTATCCAACTGTTTAAAATGAAAATTTTAGCACAAAACCATTATTCCATAATAAGACTCCTCCTAACACTCATAATACTGATGCAATCAACTTGGATGAGTCAATAGATTATGATATTAAGAGTGAGTATCCAATCATAAAAACTGAGCCCACTCGACCTATCGAAGAATAGCAATATGAACCTATTATGGAAGTTAAGCTTGACGATGAGAACCTACCTTTTGTACCTCATTCAGTCTCACCTTATGTGCCACTTGATGCCTTAAAGCATATAACAATATAAGTAATGGTGTTAGTAAGAGGTGTTGTGTGTTGAGTGCTGAATTATACAGTATTATTTCTGTTTTTACTATGAAATTAGTGACTCTAATTAACACCCTTACTAGAGGTCAATTTTTTTCAAATAAGAAAGAGTTGAAGTGATGTTTGGGTATACATGCATTGACTAAGAGCTTTAAATTTAGAGTCATTAGATCTAACAAATTAGTATTTGAGATTACTTATAGAGAAGAAAATTATGCATTGAAGGTCCATGCTATGAGAGTTGCACAAAGGCAATTCTTTTAAATTAAGTGTTGTGATTTGACGCACACTTGCACAATTGAGGAGTTGCATCGATGACATAGATAAGCAAGTTCTACTATTATTGGAGAAATTATTGCTCAGCGGTTATCCATTAATGCTAGAATTATTAAACCGAAAGATATTATGGGTGACATGAAAGAATTATATAACATATAAATTTTTTCTATAGCAAAGCTTAAAAGGCAAAATAGTACGCATTGTCTCTTACTCATGTTGACCTAGCTGAGTCGTACCAACAATTGCCATCATATTGTCATATATTGCAAACAGTGAATCTTGGAACTAAGGCTCACATATACATCGAAGATGAAACTAATCGATTTAAGTACTTTTTTGTCACTTTTGGACAATCATCGAGAGAATTCCATTTAGTGATTAGACTAGTCATTGCTATCGATGCCACTCACTTAAAAAGTAGATTCCACGGTATCATGTTCATGGAGGTATGCAACGATAGAAATGAATAGATATACCCACTAGTATGTGGTTACGGTGACTCGAAAAATTATAAGGCTAGGGAGTATTTTTGGAACAACTGAAGGAAGTTATTGGTCCTATTGATGACTCGGTTATTATATCAGATTGTCATGCTAGTTTTGCAAAGGGCATTGTAAAGGTCTTCCTTGGTTCTTGTCATGGGTTATGTTCTTGGTATATGACCCAAAATATAAAAAATATATTTAAAAAATAAGAAGTGTACAATATATTTTCACTACTACAAAAATTATAATAATTGACATTAATTTAATAACAGTTATTTAAAGAACTGTCATTAAAATGTTTATTAACACTTTTGATGACAATTATTCCAAAACTGTAATTAAAAATAAGGTTTTTAACGTCAATTAAAGACGAACTGACGTTAAAAAACCATTACTTAAACATTTAATGTCAGTTCTTCAAGAACTGACGTTAAAAGATGTATCACTTAAACCTTTAATGTCAGTTCTCAAGGAATTGACGTTAAAACACCAGTCATGTAATAAGCCTTTAACGCCAGTTCTTGAAGAACTGGCGTTAAAGGCCAATAAGACTGGGACACTGATAAGCTACACAGACTTTTAACTTCGGGCATACCCTAATCCAGCTGCATCTCTTGTAGCAGCAACCACAGCAGCAGCAGCAGCAACCATTACTCCTACTTCTGTTGTAAGCAGCAGCGGCTGATGGCGAGTCCACTGGGTATCAGCTCTTGAGGTATGATGGTGAGTTCACTGGGTATCAGCTCTTAAGGTATGATGGTGAGTCCACTGGCATTTCTTTTTACCAATGCCATTATGTTGACAACACCTCTTGAAGCTTGGGCAGAAACATGTGAGGTTGTGAACTTCTTTTTCAACATGCCTTTATTGCTACTTGTAGCCCTTATTGGGGCCACCGTTAGAGGTAAAGTGTTCTTTTATGATCACCTTAAGTTCTGGTCCTTGATGTTAGTATGAAAAGGTTTCAAAGGATTTACTGATGAGCATAGATAGCATCAACAAATATGTGCTCCGCATCCAAAATCTTAGTTGAGTGTACTCTAATTTGCATCACTCTGGCAGCCCTAACAATCATAGTTGTCAGATAACTTAGTTTAGTTTTAGCAGCAATTTATTGGAGAGTAATGGTGCCATCTAAAGGTCCTTACTTTCCATTCTGTCTTGGATAGAAATTTCATCAGGGAGTACTCTGCATAACAAGGCTATGTCTCATTCATAATGTACAAAGCCGAAGAGTAAAGCATGATAAGTGCCCAATTTGCATCAATAAAGAATGATCGCCACCAAAAAACAGAGCCATGAGACAATTTCGTTTAGCTTAGAGCCATAATTTTAGAAAGAACAGTGTTATTTACTTGTCAAAAAGAAAATGGAGCGTTGGTAACACTTAGAATGCTACATCCTCCCATTTTGTTTATGGACAGAAAAACTAGTTGAACCATGAAATACACCCTTCAAGCTATGATTTAGAGCAATTTATTCAAGGACACAGGAACTTTTAATGTTTTGCAGTGATGAGTTGATGGCTAAACTGCATATTCAATTTTTTTTTCTTGTTCTTATCAGGCTGGTTGGATCTAATTGGCATTACTGGATTTCTTGTCCTATGTTTCTCAACCACAAAAATCATTTGTGCATCTTGTCTTCATGTTGTTATTGTCATAGTATAGAATGTTTACACAGCATCTTTGATTCGAATTTTGATTTGGAATTGAATTTACTTGATCCAGGGGCGTCACTGCACAGACAGGGCAAATACTGGGAGGCTATTACATACCACTCAATGGTTTTATAGATCTCTGAGTGAGAAGGAGAAGACTCTGATAACACAGAAGCATATGGAGCAATTGCTAACTGTAGACCTTTTAATGACAGTTTTATTGGAACTGTCATTAAAAGGTCCCCTTTTAATGACAGTTCTATTAGAACTGTCATTAAAAAGGCTCTCCTTTAATGACAGTTCCATTGGAACTGTCATTAAAAGTTTCCCCTTTAATGACAGTTCAATAACTGTCATTAAAACTTCTTCCCTTTAATGACATGAACAAAGATGACATTTTTACAACTGTCATTAAAAGCCATTTTTAACTGTCATTAAAGCTTTTATTTGTTGTAGTGTTTATAGTGTAGCAAGGGCATATCAAGAGTCTAAATTTATTCAATTGATGACTGAATTGCAAGCAAATCACTTTCAGTTATTTGAATATATTAAAAAAAAGATATGAGGAAATGGTCATCTGTATATTGCCCTCGAAGACCATACTAACTTATGACCACCAATATTACTGAGAGTTTGAATTCATGTTTTTCGATTTTTCTGTGAGTTACCCGTAATGGCTTTATTAGAATTTATTAGAGATATAATGCAACGTTGGTTCTATAACAGGCACAAGAAAGCTAAGATTTGGAGAGCATAATTAACTGAATGGATCCACTCTTTAATGAATGAAAGACAAAAAACTTTATTATAGATGATGGCTTTTAACATTGACTGGAATATATTTATGGTCAAGCATAAGAGTAAAGAGGTGATTGTTAATCTTATAGAATGTTCTTGCACTTTTAGGGAGTTTCAAGTTGATCTTTTATCATAAGCACATGCACTAGCAGCATACAAGTGATAAGTTTAATTAGGATGTACCTGAAGAAGTTATAAAAAGGTTGTTGTATTATCGTCGAATAATGCTAAACATGCAGGTCATCCAAGGAAGCAAAGAATACCCTTTAGTGGGGAGAAATATGACAAAAGAAATATTCTAGGTATAGCTAATACGGACACAATCAATTAATATACTCAAACCTGCAATATCACGATAAAAGAAGTCATTCTCGATCATCAGATGTGCCCGACTAGTTGCGTCATAAATGTCGCAATTGTGGTGTGGTTGGACACAACTCACAGATTTACACTACTACCCTTTATTTATCTCTAATTGGTAAAGATGTCATTGTCTTATGATATACAATGTATTTGATATTGTTGATTTGTTATATAATTGGGAAACACATTATTGATTTGTTACCTTTAGATATTGTTGATTTATCATATATTTGAGAATGTTACAAGTAATGCATGTAAGAGTAGACCAATGTTGACATTGAAACTGTATACTTCATGAGAGTTTTCCATAAATCGTCAATTGTTAAGAAAAATCGTAATAAGATTAGTAAATCATATGATGATAACCCTTCCTTTAAAGTAAAAAGTCTCACAAATTATGACATCTTTTGACAAAATCGTATAACGATTGCTAATAGTTTTGTAAGATTTTTTTGACAGAAATCGTATGATATTGTCCAATTTCATGACATCTTGTTTATTCTTTATTGAAAATTGAGAATGGTGTCTTAGTTTCGTAACATCTTTTAGTTAAAATCGTATCATGATTACTCCTATTTCGTTTCTTCTTGGTTTTAAACATAAAATTGGCCTAATTTCGATATTGCTTTCTATATATGAAACATACATAAAAAAATATATAATATAAAATAATTGTGTAAAAAATAGTACGTAATTGAGCTCTCATGGTGAGTCGTCTTTCTCATCAATTAAGTTAGCAAATACATAAACGGTCATGTGCTTTCTAATTTTTAGCATTTGGGTATCAGTGTATTTCAGTGACTTGCCAGCTAATAAATGCTCTATGATATATAGCGTATGAGGGTCGCAATTACCATTATAAAACAAAAAATGTATGGTGATGGGTATTTATAAGAAAACTAAAAGTAGTAAAAATATAAATAAATTACTATCACTAAACTTACAATGCTTTTTGCTAAGAGACTTGAGACTTTGGGTGCAATGTGCATGACAATGGAACTATAAGAGTTACGACATTAGGTTTGGCGTTAAAGTAACTCCTACTCGACAAGAAACTACGTAGTATGAATCTAAAATAATTTTATTGTTGGATCAGCAATTCTGTTGGTACATGTGTCGAAACGAGTCATAGATACCCAAATTGAATTTCTACATGTCGATGACGACAACAAGCTAATGCACTCCACTAATATTGCATGGAACCAACGATTACAATTGATCATATGTCAGTAAGATGAAATATTGCTATTAAAGCAATTAAGATAATTCCTTTTACCTTATTGACAGTGTCCCATGGGGAACAGCCATCACAAAAGGTACCATGCACACACTCGAGAGACCATTTTCCCCTTTATTTGTGTCTCATTTTCAGTTCCTTGAAAGACTATCAGTATCTAAATTTACTTAGTACTCATTATATGCATAAAAAAAAAAAACGTGTATACAAAACTATGCTATAAAACTAAGGCACAATATCATGAAATAATAAATGTAGACACGAATCATAATACTTGATACCAAAGTTTACATATAGAAATGAATAACTAGACGCGAAATCATAATACTTGATGTGAAATTATATAACTTAGGCACTGGATCACAAAACTTGATACGAAACGATATAACATAGGCATGAATCACAATATTTGATACAAAAGCATACATGTGAAGATGAATAACTAGTTACAAGATCATAATACTTGATACCAAATGATATAACCTAGGTATAAATCACAATAAATGATAAGAAATGATATAACGTAGGCACGAATCATAATACTTGATACAAAAGCATACATGTAAAGATGAATAACTAAACATGATATCATAATACTTAATACGAAATGATATAACCTAGAAATGAATCACAATATTTGATACAAAAGCATACATGTAAATACAAATAACTAGTCATGAAATCATAATACTTGATACGAAATAATATAATCTAGGCACGAGTTACAATGTTTGATACAAAAATATGCATGTAGAGATGAATAACTGCTCATAAGATCATAATACTTGATACAAAAATATACGTATAAAGATGAACAACTCGACATGAAATCACAATACTTGTTGTGAAATAATACACTTAAACACAAATTCGATAAATTAGACATGATTTGTTGTAAAGATGACATACCAAATCATCGATCCACTAATCAATTAGCTCAAATGTGTGGAACCAATTAACACTGACAAACCAATATGTACATTGCGAGTACATTATAGAAGTTAATTCGTTATTTATATGATACTGATAAAAAACATGATATTTAAAAAATATATACATAAGTTTACTCACTATGACATTGATGGTCCTTTCATAAACATTTCGTATTTGTTACATATATCTTCATCCAACTGTAGCTTCGAATCGATCATTTGGTCAGACTTAGCATATTTTTTTCCTAATAGGGTTAACATAAGGGCTACACAGTTATTTAGATCGCTTATGAGTCCTAGAAAGTGGCACCATATTATATTCCCCAACTTGAATGATTATTAGACCTGCCGCACTCTTTCTTCTAGCCTTAACGGCTCGACCCTCATCCCTCACTTCCTCAACTATGACAGTTAGTGGCTCTACAACTCAATTTAAGTCATTATGATAGATAGCCTCAATACTACTACTATTTCTTGTATCATTTGCCATAATGACCATCTCAGTTACCCTAATAAGGATAGCTACCACATTAATCTCCTCGTGTGCCTCTTTGACACCCTTAACCTCACTTACATTCATGTGCTCCTGAGAATCTTGGCCTTCAGTGGCAGGAGAGTGTGCTGTGAAAGTTGCATTATCACTACCTTATAAAAGATAACAAAAATTTTTTTACTAGAAATAGCAAAAACTTACCAAAGTAACAATCTCAGTACACTCATGTTATGAAATTAACATCTTATAACGATTTATGGGAAATAAAACATGGCCTAAGAGTGCAAGACATAAGTAAGCCTTAAATCAATGTGTCTTTCAAGCATGTGCCCAAAAAGCATGCCATGAGCATTGCGTAGCATCCTCCTTTAGTAGCGTGTTCCTCTAGCATAGGAGGCTAGCTAAGACTTCCTTGAGTGTACACCATAAGCAAGCCCCAAGTTGGTATGTGTCTAGTGAGTATGCCACGAGCACCACATTACCTCTTCCTTTGGCATGGGAGGCTAGCTAAGGCTGCCTCGAGTGAGCCCCATGTTAGTGTGTCCCACAGGCATGTGCTGAACGAGCATGCGACGACACCATGTGACCACTTCCCTTGACATAAGAGGTTAGCCAAGGCTATCTCGAGTAACCACGGCATGTGTGTACCTAAACAAACTTTTTATGCAGCATGATTAGTGACATGAACCTATGCTATTAGCTTCAAATGAGCCACGCGCTTCACTCAAAAATAGTGTGATGCCTTAACTATTAAGGCCACATTGATGTCCTTTTGTATCAAAAACTTGTCCTTGTTATCTTGTCCCTCACTTTTGAAAAATTTTACACTTAACGATTAAAGTACCATGACACTTAATGGCTTACTTAATCAATAAGCTCTAAGCTTATAAGCATGCAACTGATTTAGGTACTTTTGTTGCCCATTTGTAAATGTGACATAAGAGTGGTGATTTGGTCATGCATGTCGGTAGACATGCATGATGTTTCCTGCTACATAATTGATTTTTCATATAAGACCTTTTGGGTCGAGAGATGGTTACCTACTAATAGGCATCCAGTAAGAGCCACATGTTCTTATCCCCCCACACCCTAAGGATAAGCACTAAACTTAGGCAACCTAGAGTGCACATGGCAAGGGTTTGACAGCTTACTATCTCTTTTGTATAAAAGTTTATGTGCGATCGATAAGTAATACCATTAAGCGACAATGATAACCAATGATGGATAGTGTGTCTAATCAGTAGCCCCTAAAGTGGGCAATAATAAAAGAAAGGAAATATGGGTCTGAAAGCGTGCAATGTAAATGTGCCTCAAGTTAATGGATCTCTTGAGCACGTGTTTAAAGAGTATTTCACAAGCTCCGCATGACTTCTTCCCTTGGCATAAAAGGCTAGCTAATGTTGCCTTGAGCTAATATGACATGGGTGCATAGCCCAACATGTTGTAGCACAGTGCATATGCCAAGCTAATGACGTGCTGTGAAATCAAGCCTTAAGTCAAGAAGGGCCTAAGGCCCAGCTAATGACATGTTGTGAAAACAAGCTAAGTTAATGACGTGCTATGAATTGCGTAGTGTTATCCCATTGCACAAAAGGCTAGTCAAGGCTACCTTCAGTGAGCATGATAAAGGCCCAAAGCCTAACATGCTTCAGCACGCATGATCCAAGCTAAGAGTGTATAATGAAATCAAGCCCCAAGTCAGTATATCCCTTGGGTGTGTGCCTAGTGAGCTAGCAATAGCACTTTGTGACCTCATTCCATGGAATAAGAGGCTAACCAAGGCTACTTAAAATGAGCACAGTATTGGCATGCTAAGGCAGACCCTTTATGTAGTGCTATCAATGATGCTTGATTGTTAGACGTCGAATGAGTCGCATACTGTACTCCAGCATCTAATGACACTCTAACTGCTAGGGTCACATCAATGCCTTATCTTATCAAAAACTCATCCCTCTCTCTTAAAATCTTTAATGCTTAGTGATCTTGGTGTGGTAGTGCTTGATAGCCTGCAAGATAATAGGCATTTTACTCATCAGCTTATAACTTTTTTGGTGTTGTGACTGCCCATTTGTGTGACTAATAATGGTCTTTTGTTTTGGCATACATGGGTGACATTATCACCTTCTTGAAGTGATTTTTTGTTTAAGACTCTTTAGAAGAAGGTACTTACTTACTTGTTGGGCGCTCGGTAAGAGCCATGGATGCTTGTCCCACTAATGCCCATGGATAAGCACTAGGCTAGGACAACCTAATAAACACAAGGCATGGACGTAGCAGCATGCCTTGTTGATCCTACAGCTGGTGGTGTACGACTGGCCAACAATATCATAGGGCAATGATGATTGTTAATGATAGTGATCATGTTCAATTAGTAGGCCATGAAGTTGGTAGCAATTAGGAAAATAAAATATAAGAACATGATCGCTGTGTACACAAGCCCTAAGTATATATGTCCGTCAAACATGTGCCTAACAAGCATGCTAGTACAACCATGTGATTTAGGCAAGGATGGCATGGGAATAAAACCTAGCATCCTGCAACACAGCATAGGCAAGCTAAGCCATGAGTTAGAGTGTTGCTCAAGCGTCTAGCCAATGAACATCCTCATCAATGCCATATTCAACATATCATGAAGGGCATCCAAAAATAGATTCTAATATTATAACCATTGCATTGGTTTTAAGAAGACACCATGTGGAAGTCATCAAGATTAACATCATAGCTCCTCGTTGATGCCATAATCATTGTATAAGGGAAGGCATCCAAAGGTGAGTTGAGCTTGCATCACGCGATCTTGACAAAACACAAGGCATGGAAGTCGCCTTCATGATCTTCAGATGAACACCCCAAGTCATGATATTTAGAATATATATAGTAAAAATAAAAATAATAAATCTCTCTTGGAATATTCATTATAGAGCAAAATTAGTTTCTTGAAGTTTTTGTTTAAACTTTGATGACTCAGAGCATTTAACAAAGAGGGGTACTTGTTGACACACCTAATTTTGCTCCTAGAACTTCTTTTCTTTATTTAGTTTGTTTGGAAAGTACATCAGGATGTACTGGAGCTTTTTAAACTCTGTCATGTTTCTTCTATCAAGTACGTGGTTGGGAGTCCTCAACACGGATCCTTGATGACTCATTAGGACTTGATTCACAATAGCTTATCTAGTTTTTGGCGTAAGAATAACTTAGGAAAACCCATTAGGTTAAAGGAAAGGCCCATAATGAAATTAGAGTTTAGTTTTATTTTTTGGCCTAAAAGGCACATTGAGGTTAATGGCTTGGAAATTTGAAGATAATCTATTCACATCAATTCAAGAGTTTGCATTAGAGGTAATGTCTTGGGAAATTTGAAGTTGATTTGTCCACATTAGCTTAAGTGTTGATAGCAAGATTAATGACTTTGATAAATTGAAAGTTGAGTTCATATCATGTACTATTCAACTAGCTCTGGTGTTGTTCATTTAGAATTAATTCAAAGTACTTTTCAAGGCTCTTAAGGCAGTGATCATTATCTCAACTATTTCTGAAGACTTGGATTTCTACAAAATGTAAACTTCATTAATCGAAAGGGGAAAGCCAAGAGGTCGTAATCTTAGCAACATTAGGAACCGATGATGCAGCTTGAGGTTGGTTTTCAAGAGACATACCTGATGTCCCCTCTTCAGTCGACCTCTCCATTCCCTTAAGATTGTCGAGGGAGACCTTTAAATCTTCAAAAAGTATTGATGAAGTTTCAGTTGGAAGAGCCACCTACACCTAAGGTAGATCTAAGTTAGAGTACTAATCTTGAATCTCATGCACTGTCTTTCTCTTGATGGTCTAGTAGAGCCTAGAGGCTTGCTCCCCGATCTTGGCTCTGTATCCTTCAATAATGCAAAATTCATCCTTTGCATAAGATTAAGTTTTTTCTCAAGTTACCCTCATCTTTTTTGAGTGCTAAAAGATAAGCTTATTTTTGGCATGGCTTATCTTGGCCTCAACATTTGCTTTTGCCTTAATTAGAAGACTATTGGTCCTTTCAATCTCAGTAGCATAGTCGTGCACCTTATTGATGGCATTAGTAGTAGATGACTCGTTGATGACTTCGGTCGCTTTCACAAAGTGTCAAAGGTCAATGCTTGTATGGTTATATTTGTTAACATGTATAGCTATCCTCCGGGCGAACAGTAAGTGAACAGAAAACTTAAGCAAAAAAATCAATAGTTATTTTCCACAAAAAAACAAAGAGTAAAAGGAAGATATCCTTACCTTCTCGAAGCATACCATGGTGTAATCCAAAAAAACATCATTGCCGTCCCTCTCTAGCTACCTCATATCTTAAGGGAGAACCAACTTCATTAACCACTTCTAGGCTCAACTGGATGCATTTATAGAGCCTTCTGCTGGAATATTCCATTCTAGTAGGAAATTTTCCTACAGAAGGGAATAGCGTTAGTTCACCTAAGGGCATTTCTAAGGCATCCATTAAGCCTTGGTCCCTTAGATACCTTTCTTTTCTCCATTTTTCTTTTTAATAGCTAAGGAAACAGTAGCCACTATCTTTCCTTTTTCATGGCAAAAGCTTCATTTTTTGATCTAGCATTGATCATTTTTCTTTTTGAGGCAGTGCAAAAGGACTAGTCCTTTTATTGTGACTTGGCAACAGCTCTAAGGGTTAAGTTACCACTTGTGACATACTGGCCTAAGGCCATGTCCATCGCCTCCCATAGTTAATTGTTAATCACTAAAAGAATGGTGCATTGGGCCCAATCACTACATACTGTGAATAGACGAGGAACAGTGCGTTGGGGGCCTCATCGAGAAAACCCTCTTCAGGTGTAGGACTTTATGAAAGTGGAGTGACTACATGCCCCTCGTCGAGGTTGATGCCTTCTTCGATAACAGCAATAAGGGTGGCTTCGAATTCAACGTTCTCAATTTTTGGTTTTCTAGTAGGCATGTGTTAGGTTCCTCCTTAGTACTCAAGCTCGAGGCTTCATCGTCTGACCTAATGGTTTTATCTGACCTAAAGTTTTTATACCAAGATCTAGTTACCCTAACTACTAACATCCTGTCACTATTTAAGTGGTCTTTAAAACTAAATATCCCCTTCTGATCACAAAGGGCTTGGAAGATTAATTTATGGTCAGGATGGATTTTCATATCATAAACTTTCCTAGATAGTTCGGACCATGTGTTAAGGTGTGTGGGTATTCTAGGCGATGAAGGCCAAAAATATATTTCGGCCCAGCCTTTAATAGAATTTGAACTCATAATTTTTTTTTGTCCATATTGGCTTTTAATTTAAATTTTTTTGTACAAAAAGATCTTTATAATTTGTAGACATTATTTTGGAAGCAAAAGTCAACACACAGTGCCAAGAGTTGGGCGTAAGCTCGGAGAAAGAAATCTTAAATTATTGGCACACATTTCTATTGAAAGGGTGGTAGGTCCTAACCTTCTTTGAGGCAGTCCTCAAACAACATTACCCAGTAATCGCAATAGGTCCATGGTCAATTGGTGGCAGAAGGAACTTCTAGCATTACATATTTAAGGATGGACCCAATTTAGGTCATCAACTATGTAGACAAAAGGATTTCTATATTTTCGGCTATGATCTTAAAAGAAGAGATAAAGAAGAAATATGAGAGAACTCACCTAAAGGGAAGAATCATGAAGTAGATGGAAGCTTAGAGCTCTAGTGTGTTGAAAAGAAGTTGAAAGATTTGGCTGCAGAGAAATCAAAGGAAAGGCCAAGAGATATTTTTTTTGAATTGATTTTAAATGAAACAACAAGTTGGTTAGGAAAACGAAAGAGAAACACACTAAATGTGTGATTGTTTTACACTCCCAGGCCGAAGCTAATCATGAGTTGGCACTTAAGAAATAAATGTGTTAGAAAATACTTTTCAAAAATAACTTAATGGAATGCTGACAAGGCATTAGAGATGTACACCCGACCTCTATCTGGTTCGATAACTGATTGGGATGACTTGGGCTTTCCTTAAACATGGGTCAAACTCTTGATTATACATTGGATCATTCAACAAGATTTTGGGATAAACTCCCATTCATATGTTGGGTTGGTCAATAAAGTCAACATGGAGTAATCATGTATCGGGTCTTTCAAAATAGTAAAATCCCAAACTCAAGAATCCTAGAATGCATTAAATCATGAACAGTGGGCACAAAATGTTCATCCTTAAAAAGTTAGCAGCCTTTCAAAATTTGTCTAGAAGGTTCCAAATTCAAGAAAAAGGCATATGATATAAGAACTGAGTACCTACACATCTTAGAGCCATGGTATGCGCCGCCATTTTTACTAAGGCCACACCTATAAATACTCCTTTGGTCGAAGCAAGAAGGGATGGAAGATTAAAAAGAAAAAGAAGGAAAGAAAAAAGCAAGAAAAAGAGAAACTAGTCTTTTATGACTGCACTTGAGATACTATGCCAAGGAGAGAATCCTTCGTGATTCATTAGTAATAAGAGAAAGAGAGAGAGTTTTGAAAATTCTAGACTAAAGTTTCTTTCTTTTCCAAGAAAGAAAAATTTTCATTTTCTTGGCAAGCTTGACACCTATTCAAGAGTGTAAGGCCTTTGTTTTTAGTAAGGGTCAACAGGTCATTAAGTTGTATTAACTAGTAAACCTTGTCACCCTATGTTTTTTTACTATAAACACTCTAAATATATATGAATACATGAAATGCCAATATCGTTTTCATGTTTTCTTGATGTGTTTTTATTACTGTCATGTGTTCTTGGCATGTTATTGCTACCACGCATGCTTTTTTTATTGTTTTTGGCATTGTATATCCATTCCTTCTGCATAAGTGAATTTAAGAACAAAGTGAAGCAAGGGACAAACCTCCTATGGAGTTTTAAATAAAGCCATTTTATCTTGAAGGGATGGGAGCTGGTGTTGGGGTCTTTTCCTAATCCTTACTCAAAATAAATCATCTTGTAGACTTCTTGAAAATTTCAAAAACCAAAATTCTTTATTTGCATTTCCTCTAAGACTTAGAAGTTCAGTGAAAGCTAGTCTTTGGGGTCCTAAACAAAACAATCTTGGAAACCAAGCTTTCATCATTCATGCACTCTTCTATAAAGGATTTTTTTCTGTAATTATATTATCCTTTGAACGGGAATTAAGCTTAAATCATTTTCACCATCTGATTGAATATTTTTTCATTTCAACTAGCTTAAGCGTAGTGAGAGTGTTAGTGTTTTTTTATACATGATTAACTCTCAGATCCAATTTTCTCATTAAGGTTTAAACAGTGCCAAAACTCTTCTTTTGCCTTTCTTTCATCTGGTTTTTGTGAAAAAAAGATTTAGAGATCAAGTATAAAAATTTTTGGTGGTCGATTACACCATAAAAAAGACTGGTGGTAAATTCTATTCTTTTCTTGATTTTTTTTATAAGCCAATGAAAATGGATTTCAAGATTCACCCCTTTTTTTTAGAAGAGACTAATTCTCCAACATTTTCTCGTGATGGGAAAGTGGAGTGTCCCTTTTTGGCTTTGACTTGCATTTAGGGCCCCGTTGTGATACTTGGGTGATTCTATCGGGAACTTGAACCTAGAATTTTTTGTTTCATAGAGTTGGGCCAAAGTTAAAACAAAAAAAAAAAAAAAAATTTAACTGAGTGAAAATCCAAAATTTTGAGCTAGAATCCCTTGTGTTTTTACATGTTTTGTTTCATTTATTCCATATGCTTTTAAAACATAAAAAACTAACACACACATCATAGACATGCATTGCATTAGCTTTATACCTAAGCTAGGTCCTTGAGGCAATTTTCCTATTAGGAAGGGTGTGAGAGCTAGTGTTTGAGGGATTCTAGTCTCCTTACATAATGTGGCTCACCCCACTCAGGTCAAACCTTGTGTCTATTTTCATCACTAAGGGAAAGTTTGCTTCTCAATACCCTCATGTAGGTGGTTACAGGCTAGGGGTACCTTTCTTGCTTAACCAGCATTTAGGAATGATTTGGGAGCCTTTAGAAAGCTTGAAAACCTAGTAAGACCCTATTTTGAGTCAAGCCACCAATTGTACCCCTTATGTTAATCTTTAGAAAGGTCAGATTTAGAAAAGCTCAGCCATAGAAACACCTCTTATGAGACATGAACCCTAGTTAGAAGGATAAAATTTAACTATTATGTATGTTAGCCTATCCTATGATGTTATTCCCATGCATCATCATGCATTAGGCATTAGAAATTTCTATGGACTTCTCCTATTCGAATTGGAACTTTGAACATGAATACATCCTAAACTAACATCCATAACCTGGATGTGGTTATCATGACCTATTCCTAAGTCTAAAAAATAGTTTGAGGAAAAGTAGAGGACATTTGATGATGCTTTACTTTAGGTTTTTGTACAAACTTAAAAGAAATTGTTTTTCTAAATGTCAAAGGGGATGACTTATTGATTCTTCATCAATTTTGGGATGATAGTAGTACTCGTGGTAAGGTCAAGTTTGAAGAACAATTTGGCTTCTTTGCAAATTTTTGCATATTCAAATTAAAGAACCCTTGCTTAGGGTAGTTGTTAGTTTCTAGGACCCTTCTGATAACTACTTTCTTTTCAATAATATGGATCTATTACCAACTCTCGAGGAAAGCAAAGTACTTCGGGGGTTAATAGTGCACAATCTTTTGGGATATATAGTAAGATTAAAAAACTTAAGCAAATAATCATGATAGTGGTTGAAATATTGAGCATAAATGAACAGACAATCTTGGACATTAGAGGAACAAAAAGAGATAGTCTGAGCATCCCTTTTTGATTTTTAGAACGATTAATTCATCAACGTGAAGGTGAAGAATGAAACCTGTTAAGATGAAACCTGTTAAGATTTGCCCTTGCATTCCATGGCTTTATCGTATGCCCTAAAAACCCCAAGGTAGCAAGCATTCATATGGTTCCCTTTATATGTTTCCTCATAAGAGGAGGAAACTTAGCTCCATCAATTTTTGCTAAGATCATAAATTCTTTAAACCATATTAAAACGATAAGTAAGGGTAGGATCATAAGTGCGTTAGTTATTAATGTGTGGCTCAAATCACATCTAGATTTCTCATTGAGTATACTAATGGACCCTTTTCATACACTTCGGGAGATCGTGAAGATTCAAACAAATTAGAACATTACCATGCGTGAGTGGTTTGTTATTCGCTTTGCCTTGAAGGAAAATGATATAAGATGGGTGGCTTCATGGCTAGGGTTCTACGTCTTTTCTATTAAATGATCGATTCCACTCTTCAGTAATTTTGCTTGCATCACTCGAAAGATGGACATATTCAAGCTTTGACGTTACAGTTGAGAAAAATAGAATAACCACTTACAAGTCAATGATCATTAGGAGGAATTAGAATGACAAGTGATTGTGAGAATTTAATCCATAACTTGCAATATATGGAACAAGAAAATGACTAGCTAAAAAAAAGATAAAGATAGATCAACATTTGATGGATGATCTCTTTAAGGAAGGGAGACTAAACAATAAGAACAATGGAATGATTAATCATCTATTAGCCAAAATTAATCAAGAGAGGGATTACAGGCCAAGCAAGATGGTTGAATTTCAAAAGACCAAAGATAGTCTAAACCTCACCTTGAAAGGACAATTCTAGAAAGAGAAAGCTAAACAAATTTGCACACTGTGGTGTTGAGATAAGGAAAGCTTTACTCAAGATTCAAAAAGTGTCAAGAATCTAATTACTCAAATTGAATAGATTATGTAAGAAGCTTTTAGCTTCAAGCATGAACTAGACCTTTTGAAGAAGTCATTTCCAAAGATAAAGATTGGAATTTGTAAGATATATCAATCTTTGTCAAAAGTTTATAGGTTTTTTTCCAGAGAGTCTTTGATATGCTCAACTAAGAGCCTAACATTAGGTATCATTAGAGAATCATCAATTTTTCAAGCAACCATTGTGCTAAATCCCGATGTCCATTTATGCATGCACATCTACATATTAACATATCATGTAAACATCTACTTTAATAAAATTAAAAATGTATTAACAGAATAGGTAAGGCAAAAGCTTATCACTCGGTCATTTAGACCTATAACACTCAATCTAGATCTTAGTTATCTGAAATGGAGGATTAATTAGCTTGTATTGAAGCCTTGGCTAAAATGCATGAAAGAATGATAAAGAATCATCATAACCTCTAGCTTTCCATGCAAGAACAGTTTTAACAAATGATGAGCTCTATTGGAACGCTCTTAAAAAGAAAGGTTCCTATGGAGCCTAAACAAGATATGGTTTATAACCCACCGAGTATCATCGTGAGACTCCTCAACCCAGCAATCATTGGTACATCTTAGAACACGAAGTAGCCTAGTACCCTAAAATGTGATAGACAAAGCTCTCGAAGTCTTCCAATTCCCTAACTTAGATGATCCTGTTAAACTCGAGCACCTAGGGATCGGTAATTCTTAAAGAGCTGCTAGCCAAGATAGAAGGGCTGGCAGAACAAGTTAGAACTCTGAGGCAGGAGAAAAAGATAGTAGGAATAAACATCATTAAACTATGCCTCAACTAGGCTAGTCATCCCTCCAAAATTCAATGCCTCGGAGTTTGATAAGTATGATTGGACTCGCTACTCTCGTACTTATTTAAAGATGTTTCTACACAAGATGCATGGACATAAAGGGAATGAGAAGCTCCTCATTCATTACTTTTAGGATAGCTTCAAGGATGAGGCACTTGAGTGGCATACGAACCTCAAGCTAACCAAAATACAAGGATGGAAGGATTTAGCTGTGACTTTTCTCCTACATTATCAACACATGGAGGGACTCGGTCCTAGTCGAGTCACGCTCTAACACATGAGTAGGAAAGATAATGAAATCTTTAAGGACAATGTGAATTGTAGAGAGAAACAATAGTTCATTTGCAACCTCTTCTAACTAGCACCAAGCTCTCCCAAACTATCCTCGAAACACTAAAGCCTCCATTATACAACCATTTAGTCATGATGGTAGGAAAGAAGTTTGTACTATTATACAAATGAGAGAATTTATCGAGAATGCCCTCACATCAGGCAAATTGGAAGTATTATAAGGAGAGGTTTCACCCTTAAAAAGAAAAGTAAGGCTAAATTTGTTAACCATTCCTTAATCAAGAGGCCCTAAGCAACGTTTCTTACATATTACTATTCCATTTTAACTCAAAGCATAGTCAAAGATAGTCTACCCTTTAATGCCTCCAACATTTGATGCAGAAGAAGATCTTATCTAAGAATGCACCTCTGAAGAATGAAACACTTCTTATTCTCCTTATGCCTATTTCTCACCACGAGTAATACCCTCAGCTCTTGGAATAAAAACTGGTGGTGCCAATATTCACATGGCCTCTAACTCCATCATTCCCAATGGTATAATCTTGTGGTAACTTGTTCATAATACTTTGAGGCATAAGGGCACCCATTAATGACTGCCTCACCTTCAAGTATCGAGCGTAAAAGTTGATCAATAATGACATCTTGTCTTGTGAAACCAAGAAGGCCTCTAATGTGGCCACTAATCCTCTACTTGCTCACCAAGAAACATGATCCGATGGGAAGTAAAAGGCAAACCAAAAACCTTCATGATCAACCATTGCCCATTCATGGTGAAAGTAAAGGTGTTAACTCCGAAAAGAGAAATAAATCAAGGAGAAAAGGTGGCACCTATTTATAGACCTAAAGTGGTCATCAAGGTCTAACTGCCTTATTAGTCAACCCGATGTGGTGCCATAGAAGTACTCTTCAACAACAATGGATAAGATAGTTAGGAACATTGCCTGACCAATACGTGTTACTAGGAGTAAGAGATGGTATGGACCCCCTCCTAACAAATCAACTTTAAAACAATCGATAAGAAAGACTGCCATTATGGACAAAACGAACAAAGATAAGGCTCTTTTCAGCCAGTTTTGAAAGAAGATGCAACAAACTTCCTAAAGTTCATTAAACAAGCGAGTAACCATTTCGGATCAGTTGTAAAAACCCTTAGTAAATATATCGATGCTAGCACTTTTTTTGAGCTTAAAGGTGCATAGGCAAGCCCTCTTGCACATTCTTAAAAATGCTTATGTACCGATAAAGATACCAATTGAGAACATGAATGATATTTACAGCCACATTACTACTCATAACTTCATCACCTTTTTTGACGACGAGTTTCCTCCTGAAGGTAGAGGTTTTATTAAAGCCCTCTATATAATTGCCTCTTATAAAAGGCAAACCACTTCAAAAGTACTCATCGATAGTGGGTCCTTTATAAACGTCATGCTTATGTGCACCTTGGAATGGATCTATATCGACTTGACCACTATTCAGCATATTACTACCATGTTAGTCAAAGCCTTTGATGGCAGTAGAACTAAAATCTATAGGACGATTGATCGGCTTTTAAAGATAAGGCCATTCTTTTACAAGGTTGAATTTTAGATCAGGGACATCTTAATTTTTTCAACCTTTTTCCTTCAAAGACATGGATTCATAGGTGTTGTGCGTTCCACTCTCCACCAAAAGCTCAAAATGATGGTGGAAGATTGTTTGATCACCATTCATGGCAAAAGAGATATCATAGCCTCCATCGTCAAGAACTTCCTATATTTAGAGGCTTCGAATAAAAAAGAAAATGCTTTTTAAACCTTTGACTTTGCCAACACCACAAAATTTACGAAGGAGAGGCCACTTAAGTTTTCTTTGAGTTGTAGCTTCAAATTAACCAGATCATTAGTAAAGGCTGCCAAGTTGGTAAACAACTTGGAAAGTATCTTCAAAGCATCCCAATAGTACTTGAATTACATAATAATTTGGAAGGCTGAAGGGTTGGTTATCAGCCAATGATAAACGATAAAAAGGGCAAGAAAGATTAGAAAAATTTGAAGAAACTCGAGGGCATTTAAGCTTCTAACTATGCGAGAACACTTGCTTGAAATTTTTGCTTTTTTAGGTGGCTGTATGATGAACGTATTCTGATTCCGATGACTCATCAAGTTGTTCACATTTTGTTAAGTAGGCAAATGAATACATCAAGTTAGGGATTGCCTGAAGTTTTCTCTATTTTGGGCTCAAGTAATTAGTAAAGACCACATCTACTTTTAATCTCGATATGATAATAGAGAGCATAATAAAAAGCTTGCACTTTTCTCACTTTTCTTCTAATTCAATTCATCTCATGCCTTACTACATTTTTTCAATCCAATTAATCTCATTCCTCATTTCAAAAATGAAATCTATCTTCTCTATAAACAGAAATCTCCTACCCATGTCTTGGAATCCTAGTTACAAAATTTTTAATATAAAAAATGGACTTAAGCAAGGAAGACACCTTCATAGATGACCTGAAATTTGGGAGGAAATAGAATTACTACTAGAATTGTTCTAGCAGCTACAAAGCAAGGAAAAAGAAATTCTATTCTATTAAGAAGAAACTTAGATCATAAATGTTGGAATAAATAAAAAGAAAAAAGAGTAAAAAATCAGCATCACTTTGCCAACCCAACTAAAATAAAATTTGATTGACTTATCCTAAGAGTTCAGTAATGTATTCACCTGCTTTTACAAGGACATGTCGGGCCTAGACCAAAGTGTAGTAGAGCATAAGTTGCCTCTCAAGCCATAATATCCTCCTGTCCAACAAAAACTAAGGATCATGAAACCTGAAATACTCTTGAAGATTAAAGAAGAGGTTTAGAAACCACTGGAAGCTGAATTCATTATAATCTTTAAATACCTAGAGTGGGTAGTAAATATAGTTCCATACCTAAAAAAGATGGGCGCATTTGGATTTTCCTGCACTATAGAGACTTAAACAGAACAAGCCTTAAAGATAATTTCCCACTTCCACATATAGATACACTAGTTAATAATATAACAATATATATATATATATATATATATATATATATAAACTTTCATGGATGGCTATCAGGTTATAACCAAATACTCATGGCATCAAAAGATATGGAAAGGATTACTTTTGTGACCATTTGGGGTACTTTTTGCTGTAGAGTTATGCCTAGGTTTGAAGAATGATAGGGCAACATGCTAAAGAGCAATGATGACTCTACTTCACAACTTGATGCATAAAGTGGTGAAAGTCTATGTAAGTAATATGATTACAAAGTCTAAAAAGGATGAAGACCACATAGATGACCTTAGAAAGTTGTTTGAAAGACTTTAATAATACGAGATTCAGCTTAACCCAGCACTTTCAGAGTTAAGTCCACCAGACTTTTAGGCTTTGTAGTCTAGGAATTGAGGTGGATCCCAACAAGATTTAAGCTATAATAAAGCTACTCCTACCAAGGACTATAAATGAGGTGAGAGATTTCTTAAGGCATTTCAACTATATATCTAAATTCATATCTCAACTAACAAACATATGTGACCTAATTTTTGCCTTGTTGTAGAAGTATGATCTAGGAAAATGGAATACAGAGTGCCAAAGAGCCTTTCACATAATAATGAAGTATCTTTCCCATCAACCCGTATTGATGCCTTCAATCCTTGAGAAACCATTGATAATGTATTTATCCGTGTATGATAGGTCATTAGGCTATCTTCTAGCCTAAGTTCATGAAATTGGGAAAAGGAAACAATCCATATACTATCTTAGTAAGAAGTCCATGAACTATGAGTGCAGATATTCGTTGACTAAGAAAATATGTCATGCTTTAGCATGGGCTGCTATAGCCTTAGACAGTATATGCTTAATCATACCATGTGGGTCATAGAAAAATTAGACTCTATAAAATATTTGATAGAGAAACCAACCTTTTTAAGAAGGCTTGCTAGGTGGCAAGTCCACTTGTCTGAATATGACCTTTGGAACATCCCATAGAAGGCTATTAAAAGGAGTGCCTTAGTTAAATTTTTAGCCGAAAAAGCTATAGATGATTATCTTCAAGTTAAATTTGAATTTCTCGATGAAGGCTTACTAAGCTAAGTTGACTTAGTAATTAATGAAACACTTGAATGGATTTTGTACTTTGATGAACATTCAAATGCATTGAGGCATGGCATAAGGGCATTATTAAAATCCTTAGAAAGAGATTATTGCCTTTTCACTGCAAGACTTGATTTTTATTCAACTATAATTTAGCAGAGTATGAGGCATGTGCGATAAGGCCTAAGATTTTCAATAGATAAGAACATTAACCAGCTCCTTTATAGAGACTCTACTCTAGTCATCTACCAATTAAAAGGAGAGTTGTAGGTGAGAACCGTTAACTTCAAAAATATCAAGAATTAGTACAAGTATTGCTAACCAACTTCCAAGATATGCATTTTTAGCATCTCCACGAAAAAAAAAAATTATATGGCAGATGGCTTGGCTACCTTACCAGTAATGTTTCAAACAAGTGACCCTGAATTTGTCGCATTTATCAAACTAAGCATTCGTCATGCTCCTGTATATTATGTCGCACTTCAAGAAGAAAAAGATGGAAAGTCATGGTATAATGATATCCAAAAATTCCTTAAGGAACAATTTTACCTAGAAAAAGCAACTAAAAATGATAAAAAGATGATAAGAAAATTAGTTGCAAATTACTTAACTTATGTGGAGATCTTATACAAAAGAAATTTTACCAAACACTTTTGAGGTGCCTTCACGTTAAAGAAGTTCAGAGATTTTAAAAAAAGTTCATGAGGGGATTTATGGAACGCATAGAAGTGGCCTTGTGCTAACAAATAATTTGAGCGGGCTATTATTGGTTTACCATGGAAAAGGACTGCATATAGTATGTTCGAAAATGCCACAAATGCTAGATATATACAAACAAAATCCATGTGTTGCCTTCAAAATTACATATGATGAGTGCTCCCTAGCCCTTCTCAATATAGGGTTTTGATATGATCAAGACAATCACCTTAAAGGCCTCAAATGATTGTAGATTCATCTTGGTGTTTATCAACTATTTCACGAAGAAGGTTGAAGCAAAATTGTTTGTCTGGGTCACCAAGTTAATGATGATAAACTTTCTCAAAAAAAAATATATATATATATATATATATAATTTACTAGGATGGTCCTCCAAAAAGGATTATCTCAAATATTGCCAAAAATTTGAATAGCAAAGTAGTGGAAAAAACATGCAATCAAACATTATAATTTTGCCACTTACCAGTCGAAAATAAATTGGGCAGTCAAGGCAGAAAACAAAAACATCAAACAGACCATAAGAAAAGTGACAACAATATATCGAGCTTGGCATGAGATCCTCCCACTGGCTTTGTATGCATACCAAACTTCGGTTAGGACATCTATTAGGACAACTCCTTATGCTTTGGTTTATCTAACAAAAGTTGTGTTACTTGTGGAGCTTGAAATGTCGTCCCTTAAGGCACTAAAAGAAGTGGAGTTAGAAGAAGTTAAGGGGATTCAAGCCAGATAAGAACAACTCAGTTTGATTGTGGAAGACATTTGAATGCCCTTTGTCATGGGCAGATGTACCAAAAAAGGATGGAGAGAGCTTACAACAAAAAGGTACATTCCTAGATCTTCAAAGAAGGAGATTGGGTGTTTAAAAGAATCCCAAATAATGTTATCGATCTTAAGGGTAAGTGGCACCAAACTAGGAAGGCCAATATGTTGTGAAAAGAGCTTTCTCTAGGGAGGCACTCATACTGGCAAACATAGATGGTCAATAGCTGCCCAACCCTTTCAATTCCAACGTGATAAACAAGTAATTTGCTTGAAGACTCTGATGAAAAAAAGAGGTATCTAATACTTTTTCCCCAAAAAAATTATCCATCTACCTTTTAAATTTGTGTAACTAGATGACATGGACATCATAAAAAATACTCTATCTTTCAGCACCTTTGGAAATACAAATCCTCATAAACATAAATAAAAGTCATTTGGACTTCTCTATGCTTTGTTTTCTCCTTTTATCACTAAAGTGCATCATCTACATTGTTATACACATGGGATTGAAGGTCTATGTAGTTACATGTTACAAAACAAGGCAAAGGCAAAAGAAATCATTTGAATAAAGAACAAAATACTAATCTAAGAATCAAGGGAAAAGGATATCTTTAGGAAAACACAAAATGATATACAAAAGCTAAAGGAGTACAATTTAATGAGTCTTCGTTATGAAAAGTATTCTCACTCATGCCACTCGAATGAATCATTTCTCTCATAGAAAGTGAGGTTCATTCATTCCACCAATGAGAAAATAGTTGGGTTAAAGGTCAACTGTCAAAGGATGGACAATCGATCAATCATTAAGAGAAAAAATAATAATATAAAAAGATAATAAAATATTCTTTTGAAGAATTTTATACATGGAATTCATGCATGCATACATCATGTCTAAAAGCAATATATGGCAAAGCTACATATGAAATCACATCCCCAAGGAGACAAAAAATAAATGAATAAATAACAAGCTATACCAAGTCTTAAAGGAGACTACTTTCATGCCTCTTATCAGCCACTATCGCCTCAAATGTTGTCGCTTTCATGCCCCACGTTGGACACCCTTGCCTTAGATGTGGTTACTTTCATGCCTTTCATCAAGCAACCCCATCGACATGATATTCATCATGTCATGGGGGGAATCTTGATATCATAAGTCCCTATTGATGTAATATTCATTGTCCACAGAGGGCATCCTAATATCTTAGACCCTTGTCGACATGATATTCACCGTGTCATGAAGGAAATTTTGATATCATAAGTCCTCATTGGTGCAATATTCATTGTGCTATAAAAGATATCTTAATATCGTAGACCTTCATCAGCACAATATTCATCGTGTCATTGAGGAAATCTTGATATCATAAGTCTCTATTGGTGTAATATTTCGTTATACCACTGAGGGCATCTTAATATCGTAGACCCTCGTTGGCATCACATTCATTGTGTCACGGAGGGAATCTTGATATCACAAGTCCTTGTTGGTGCAATTTTCATTGTACCATGGAGAGCATCCTAATGTTGTACGTCCCCATCATTGCAATATTCATTATACCATGGAGGACATCTTTGCCTTAGATGTGGCTACTTTCATGCCCCACATCAAGTACTAACACTACCTTAGATGAGACTGGTTACTTACCTCACATCATGTATCCTTACCGAATCTCAAATGTGATTGACTCAAGCCTCACAATGAGTATTATTTGTATTCTAAATGTGATTTGCATAGTTATCACATTGGGTTTTAGATCTAACTAAGGTACTCAGTCTAGTTATTTCAATGGAGACTGACATTGTGGGTCCCCGTCGATGCTATATTCATTGTATCATAGAGAACATCAAGAAACGGATTCTGATACAATAACCATTACATGGATTTTTTAAAAAGACAACATGTGGAAGTCATTTAGACTACTATTGTAGGTCCTCATCAATGCCATATTCATTGTATCATAGAAGGCATCTAGAGGCGAGTTTAGCTTGCATCCAGGTAAAGAACCATCATGTGATCTTAACAAAACACATGACATGAAAGTTGCTTCTTAAACACTGTCTTATTTCTTTTATTAAGTAAGAGGTTAGAAGTCCTCAGAATTGATCCCTATTATACTTTGTAGATAAGCCATGTTGATTTAAGTCCTAAGTCATTGATGAATAAAAGGAATAAGGAGTTAATTAAAAGATAAATAAAGGATAAGGCCTAATGTGACATTAATTGTAGAAGCCACACTAGGAGATGAAGGATTTAGAGTTTAATCTTTTAAGGTGAATGATAAAAAGATCATCTTAGCTCTATTGCAACTTGCTGAAGTAAGTCTAACAAAGAAAGAAGTTAGTACTTTTATGTCTTATGGTGAATTCAAGGATAAATTAGAGAGAGGTGGAGTTGTTTTTACTATTGTGGTTGTAAAGAAGAATGCAAAGCATAATGAACGACCAAAAATCATGAAATTAATTCTGAATGAGTTTCAAGATGTTATCCCAAAGGAGATTCGTTATGGCTTTCCACCTTTAAGGGACATTTAACATCACATTGATCTTATTCTAGGGGTTGTTCTTCCAAATAAAATAGCCTATCAAATGAGTCCTAAAGAGCATGACGAGCTTCAGAGGTAAGTTAATTAGTTGGTGTAAAAAGGGTTAATTCAAGAAAGCATGGGTCCACGTGTTGTTCCCACCTTATTGGTGCTAAAGAAGGATAGTTCTTAGAGGATCTGTACACATAGCTTTGCTATCAATAAAATTATAATTGATTACAGTTTCCCAATTCCACGGTTAGATGATGCACTTAATCAATTATGTGGTAAATTTATTTTCCCTAAAATTGATGTGAGAAGTGGTTGCCATTAAATTAGAATGAGGCTTAGAGATGAATGGAAGACAACATTTAAAATAAGAGATGGTTTATATGAATGGTTGGTTATAACATTTGGATTGTCTAATGGACCTAGTACTTTCGTGCGATTTATGAATCACATATTTAAGCCATGCATGGGTTTTTTTTTGTTGTGGTTCACTTTAATGACATATTGGTGTACAACAAAAATGAAAAGGAGCATATAGATCGTCTTACACTATTGTTTCTTATTTCGAGGGAGCAAAAACTTTATGCTTATTTAAGGAAGTGTGACTTCTTTACTTTTAGTTGTGTTTTTGGGGTATGTTGTTTTAAGAGAAGGAATTATGATGGATCAAAATAAGGTAGAGGCTATTCTTAATTGGCTAACATCTACTTCTCTACATGATGCTTGAAGTTTCCATGGGTTGACTTCTTTTTATAGGCGATTCATTAAGGGTAACAATTTTATCGTTGCTCCAATCATCGAATGCTTGAAAGATAACAAGTTTAAATGGACTAGTGAAGTTGATGATACTTTCAAGTTATTGAAAAGAAAAGTGACAGAGACTCATATTTTAATTCTTTTTAACTTTAATAAGGTGTCTAAGGTTGAATGTGATGCTTCTAATATTGGTATTGGTGTTGTTTTGAGTCAAGAAGGAAAGCCTATTGCCTTTTTCAATGAGAAGCTTCATGATTGCCGAATGAATTATTCTATTTATGACAAGAAGTTTTATGGGATTTGTAAAGCCTTGGACCATTGGAATCAATACCTTCTTACAAAGTATTTTATTCTTTACTCTGATCATGAAGTGTTGAAGTTCATCAATCATCAGCATAAGTTAAAAAAGAGACATGCAGCTTGGGTTGAGTACTTGTAATGTCTATAACTTTACATCAAGCACAAATCCCGTGTTTAAAATGTTATTGCTAATGCATTTAGTGGGAAGAATTCTTTTTTATCAACCATGAAGGTTAAAGTGGTGGGATTCGATGCTTTCAAGGATCTTTAGGAGCATGATGTTGATTTCAACTCAATATGGCAAAATTGCAAATCAAGTTCTTACAAACAACTTTCTATCTTCAATGGCTTTCTTTTTAAAGCTAATGCATTGTGTATTCCATCTTGTTCTTTAAGACAAGTGATTTAGTAAAAGCTTTATGGTGGTGTTTTAGGAGGACACTTTGGTAGACACAAAAACTTTGGCTTTAATTTAAGCTAATTTCTATTGGCCAAAGATGTTTAAAGATGTTGACTGATTTGTAAAGAGATGTAAAGTATGTTATTCGGCTAACATGAAAGGCCAAGATTCTGGTTTGTACACTGCATTACTAGGGCCTAATGTTCCCTAGGAGGATGTGAGTCTTGCTTTTGTTATAGGACTACCCAGAACATGAAGGAATAAGGATTCAATCATAGTCATTATTAATAGGTTCTCGAAGATGTCTCACTTTGTTCCTTGCAACAAAACAAATGATGCATCTCATGTTGTTGATTTGTATTTCAAGGAGACTATGAAGTTACATGGCATTCCAAAGATAATTGTTGCTAATCAAGACTTAAAATTCCTTAGCCATTTTCAGAGAACCTTACGAAGGAAGCTAGGTACTTTATTAAAATTTTAGTAGCTCCTATCATCCCTAAAATGATGGATAAACGAACATAACAAACAAGAGCTTAGGGAACTTGCTAAGAAGTTATGTTGGCAAAAATATTAAGCAATGAGATCTAGTTTTTCCATAGATTAAGCTTGCCTACAACTTTCAATGTTTCAAAGTACAAGTATGAGTCCATTTAAAGTTATTTATGGTGCTTCTATAGGTCCTTTGGATTTTGTTCCTTACCCTATAACTAAGTAATTTAGTGGAGATACTGATGAAAAGGCAAAATAGATCAAGAAGTTACATGAGAGTGTAAGAGCAACCATTGAGAAACAAAAATGAGAAATACAAGCAAGTTACCAATAAACAACGAAAGCATAAAGAGTTTAAAAAAGGTGATATAGTTTGGACTTCTTTAAGAGAGGAAAGGTTTTTGCAAGGAAAATTTAGGAAGTGAAAATCAAAGGTTGATGATTCCTTCAAGGTGCTCTGAAGGATTGGTACAAATACTTATGAGATTAAGTTACCGACTGATTACAGAGTTTCCCCAACATTTAATATGGCTAACTTAAGCCCATATCATGCGAGGAGAGACATTGCAGACTTAAGGACAAGTCTTTTTCAATTAGGGGAGATTGGCATAGGAGTGGTTATATTACCATATTTAACCCATGATGCTATATAAAGGACAATTGGCATGCACATTGGAAGATTTTCTAGAGAGGAGGTGATGGAAGCTTCTTTAATGGTGGATAGTTGGCATGCACCTTACAATCTTCTAGAAAGATTTATTTCAGTCCACTAACTTCATTTTTTGTCAAACAAATACATTAAATAATTTAGTTATTGAGCAAAAACTTAATAATTTTTAAAATCCCGATGCCTGGGGGGTTGTTCCATGCACTAGTATTTATTCTCATATTTTAACTTAGAAGATAGATTAGACTTGAGTTATATGTGCAAAAACTCTTTGTGTTCCCTCTTCCATCTTTGTATCTCTTTAGTTATGACCATTGAGTGGTGAGAAACATCTATATCTATTAGGGTGATATTTATCTATATCCCTTTGAGTGGTTACTATTACAAATAAAAGCTTTAATGACAATTAAAAGTAGTTTTTAATCACAGTTGTAAAACTATCATCTTTGTTCATGTCATTAAGAGGGAGACGTTTTAAAGATAGTTCAATAACTGTCATTAAAGGCCCTCACTTTTAATGACAGTTCTAATACAACTATCGTTAAAAGGAGGGCCTTCAATGAAAGTTTTATAGAACTATCATTAAAAGGAGGGTTTTAATGACAGTTCTATGAGAATTGTCGTTAAAAGGGAGCCTTTAAATAGTTATAATAGAACTGTTGTTAAAGGTATATATACATTTTTATTAATTTCAAAATAAATATAAAATTTTTATATTCAAATTATCCAAAACCTGTGTATATAAAATTCATCATCTTTTTCACATCAACCATACACATCAATATAATTCTTTACAATATGCAATCAAAATTTTCTCTATCAAAATTACATTATAATATATAAATGTGACTTTTCCATTAAACTTAGTCAACATATATAAGTATACAATTATCAAATACACTGATCACAGTTCTTTTTATAAAATTAAATGAAACAATTATACTATCTTTCTTCCTTCAACATAATTACACTAGCACTTCAATGAAAAAACTTTTTCCTATTATACACTTCAATACCATTCTCACAAAACCATCATTACTTCTTTTATATTTAAAACCACTCAAAATAATCTAATCCAAAAAAGTAATAAAGATTAACAAAACAAAAAAAAAATTTGATGCCATAATTGAACTCCATTTGAACAATGCATCAGTTTAAATATATACTATCATATACAATTCTAAAAATTCAACTATATAAATTCAATGATATTCATGTGTACAAAAATCTTCAAGATTCAACTTTCTAATATAGCACTCCAAAAAAATTATCCAACCTCCTTTCTAACTTTATCAGTATCTGATTGGGTGTAAGTATCTATGTCCACTAACTATATTTATAAAAAAAAAAGTTAATCCAATTAAAACTTTTAGTAAGCACATCAATTAATTACTTAAGTACTTACATAAGTAAATGCTTAAAAACTTACTATTTTGGCATATGGATATTTCTATCACGTATATCAATGATGTCCCTTAAAAGTTTCATAATATAATATCCACACTCAGCATTTGAAGGCTGATATAAACATTGTATTAAAATTTTTTTATAGTTATATTTTGGAAAATAAATAAAACTAACTCACATATAGGTGTAAATATATATATCTTAGCTGGAATACTCCCAGAAATGTACTTATTGCTATCACATATATCAATGATGTCCCTTAAAAGTTTTATAATATAATATCCACACTCAGCATTTGAAGGCTGATACAAACATTGCATTAAAATTTTTTTATAGTTATATTTTGCAAAATAAATAAAACTAACATCACATATAGGTTTAAATATACATATCTCAGCTAGAATACTCCTAAAAATGCACTTATTGCTTGATTTTTTGATAACTTAGAACAATTTAAAAGAGTTACCAATAAAAAATAATCAATATTGTTAATAGTAAAAAAAATATATACTAACATAAAAGAAAATATTTTCACTTATGTTGATCTAATTCTTAACGAAAACCATGGTTTAAAGGATTAAAAATACTATACACAAAATTATGAGGCTCTTCAACCACCAACATCCAGTACTGCCTACATTATGAAAAATAAATGTTAAAAATATTGTGAACAAAATTATTAATAATTTCAACTAATATTATAATTTACCTCAAGTTATAAGGAAATATCACTACTTCGTCACATGGATCTGTCATTCTATTGACTAGGTGACGGCCGTTGGTATCTATACTTATAGACATTTCATATGACAATGTTGACGGATCAGCAAATACAAAATACTTCCCTAAGCTAAGTGCAACTAAGTCTGTATAAAGTTTACTAAAATAATGAAGAGTAAGAAAAATATAAATATGATGTAGCTGAACAATAACAAACCAACAAAAATTCAAAAGACATACGTACGTAATGTAAGCTTAAATAATGGTGACACTTAGCTCCTTTATGTGACAAAATGCATGATATCTTCTCGAGCCACAAATACATGTACATCAGAAGCAAAGACTTCAATAAAAGGTATGTGTATTGCTTTATTAGGTACCATCACCTTATTCACATAATTATACATCTTCTGCAATCCTGGTGGTAGCGTAATGAAAGATACTTGTTGCGATGATTGTGGTTTTGTCAATGTTGGTACTCTCTTAATTGGCAACTTACCTTGTTGCTTTATAGTTGATAGCTAAAAAAATTTTGCAAACTTAATTGACACTAATAGGTTCATTTTATAAAATATGTTTACCAAAAACATTACCTTATGTATACTAACAATGACCTAATCTCGAGGCTAAGCAACATTGAACCGAGTGCAGAAAAAACATTTGTCAATTCACAGTTGGGGTTTGGGCGAGGTAATTATGCATCACGATGAATAGCTACGTCCACTGTCACCTGAACATCACCAGAAAACAATGAACGCCCATGGATCATCTGATTAAGAGTATGATCCAAGAAGATAACTCCACTTGCCACTATGCAATCTGATGATTGGATGAACATATGGCATGGCTCACACTACAATGATCCAAAAAAACAGAAGTTATGTTCATAATATTATTAATATCATATCTACTATGATTAACATGTAACATGCTTTATTGCGTAGAGTGCTAGTGCGGGTGCTGATGCTGTGATTGGCATAAGTGATTGAGGTGTTGGATATTCTTCTTCCTCCAATAATCCAGTTATATTGTTGCTAGATTTACTTGAACAAAATTTCATTGCCCATTTTTCTTGTTGGACATCATCAGTTTTGTTCGTAACAATGTTTGTCAAAACTTCTTTATACTTTATGAGCTATCTTATCATCTTTGCCAACTACTGTTGATCTAATTGCATATCTTGAGGGACAATCAACTCTTTGGACTTCCTAAAACAAGATGTGATAGTCACCCCAGATCCTTGACCTTTAATGCGTCCGGGGTGCTCCGATGTACCAAAAGCTTTCGTCAGCGCATCTTCTGGACTGAAGTTGTAAATATACCATGTGTGCTCTGTGTCATCAACTCATCTTACAATATTGTAATAAAATTAATCAATGAACATGAAATTTATTACTATTAATGATATAAAAAAATTAAACTACACTTACAATTCTTTCCCCACACAGTCGACTTGCATCATTCATATATGCTTCCTTTTTATTCTGTCTTGAAGCTTTTTACAATAAAGCACGATCAATTTAAGCATTACTAATATTTTGTTTTAACATAAAGAGTGAACATGTTAAATTTTTAGAAGGTACAACTAAATGAATATATTATCAATTATAAACATAATAAACAAATAATAACTGACAAGTTCACTCTCCAGCCCTACAAATCCCTTTATAGATAGACGATGGTCATACACATTCTTTTTTCTTTTCTCTTTTACTGTTTGTCTCTTTTGTTGTAAGATCAATACACATCAACATTTAAAGAAAATTGTATAAATAAAAACTTTAATAACTATAAATGTATTCCTAAAAATCTTTTGTTATATGAGGTTCACAAAGCCCTGCCATCCCCCAACATTTTATGACCCTGTTATATTTTTCAAGTGAAAATGTCAGAAATTCCAAGTCATTGATGTGAGAGAATATGTGCTTTGATGTAAGATTGGTCTTGAAGTTCCTCCATTTGTTTGTAGTAGACTGAAGTACGTATCTCTTCATGCTTGTATCAATATCATACGTCTCTTGCACGTACTATAAAAAAGTGGATTAGTACAAAACAAATTAATTAGCAATAAGCTAATTGAAAAGCAATAGTATGTTGTGTTTCTTTTAACTTACCAACATTGTCTCCCAAATCTTATTTTTCATTTCACCACTTACTAAGTGCTAATTCACGATATCTATGTTCACCGTGTTATGTACCACTCCTCTAATGTAGCTGTTGCACTAGGTGTCATTCCATCCAATTGGTTGATCTTTATCATTTACCTTAATCGTGAGCTTAACACTGGAAGCACGACTCTTAATTATCTTAGGTATACTAGTGATACCTCGTTTTTTCAGCCTTTGAGAGCCTTCACTTGAGTGTTTAGAAAGATCCATCAAATCTGTAAACAAAAAAAATATATATAGTTAGCATCATATATGCAAAACATGATATAACATGATAAAACCAAAAAAATAAAATAAAATTACAAAAGACACAATAACTTCGACACATAAGGCAATTGATCACTACCTTAAAAAATACTCAAACCCATAATCCTTCACCATTGTCTCAAGCACAAGCAAGATGATGGTCATCTATTTGGTCAAATAAATTAATAGGTGGCAAATTATTTCAAAAAAACAGTGCTCCACATTAATGTCGCACAACTCATCATCTTCATCATAGTCTTTTGAAGGGGTTGACAATACTATGGACCATTTAGCATTAATTAGATCTTCAATGTAAAATATTTGTCTTACTTGTGGAGCCAATAGAAACTGATCATTTTTATGTCCAATCCGATTGAGATTAACTAGCCTAACTCCTAGATCATCAACTTTAACACACTACTATTCTCAATCCAATCACATTTGAAAATTGGGACTCTGAACATTGTATAATCTAGTTCCTATATTTCTTGTATAACTTCATAAAATGACAAATCACTGTATATTGGATTTTATCCTTAGCACTAGAGATTTGCATGACGTTGGTAACTAGAGTGACACCAGTATTTTGATGGATCTTTGAGGTATCCCGTTGCTTTGTGTAAAAGTGACAACAGTTGATGATAAATCCATGATGCTTAATTACTATGGATCGAAGATCATGGGCAATCCATCATAGTGTTGATGAGACATTATGATGGGATAATAAAAGTTCATTCTCAATTTGTATCATAACATATATGAGATGAACCATATTAGAAATAAATTTAATGTGAAGACAAGAATAAGTATTCTTACCTTTGTGCATAACCAATTACTTAAGGCTCAATTTTGTTCATCATGTAACCATTTAAGTTGTTTTAACTTAATAGAATTATCGACCCTTAATTGATTTAGATGCTCACTGCATATTAAGAATAAATCATCAAACAATAATTCAAATATTATTTGATATAACAAAAAACTATGAGTTGTAAAATTTAATTACTTTATATATGGTTAAACTTCACTCGTATTCATTAAAACATACAAATATGCTTGATGAAGGAGGATATTTTTAGCTTTCTTAATGCTTCCATTAGTTAGAGCTTTTCTATTTTGAGTTAAGTGACCAAATACATTCTTCTGTGGAGGAATCCCAATAATATCCATAGTACATAAATAATCAACGCAGAATTCTAATGCCTTCTTTGCAATGTACGATTCAGCTATATTAGCCTCAAGTCTATTATGATTTCAAACATAACCCTTTGACACTTTCATGTATCTTTTAAATGGGTACATCCATTATAAATACACGAGAACACATAATTTTACTTCTCTGATAAGATGAATAGTGAGGTAGACCATAATATCAAAGAAGCTGGGAGGGAATTTCTTCTCAAGCAAACAAAGTGTTATCACAAGTTCGTTTTGAATTCTATCCAACTTTGACACTTCCACCACCTTTTGCAATAACAAATTGAAGAACATACAAAGTCTAATGAGAGCATATGTAATATGTTTGGGTAACACACATCGTAAAGCAATAGGTAAAAGTTGTTGCATTAGGATGTGACATTCATGCGACTTCAACCCATATAGTTTCAAATCGTCCATGGATACTAGATTTTTGATGTTTGAAGAATACACATATGGGACCTTAATCTCACTGAAAACTTTACAAAATATTTTTTTTCTTCCCTGGATAAAGTATAGTACATAGGCGATAAAAATGTACGATTATCGCAAACTTATGGTTTCGATTTAGACCTTAACCCTATGTCTTCTAAATCCATTCTTGAAGCTAATCCATCTTTAGATTTTCCAAGAATGTCAAGCAATGTCCCAAGAAGACTATCACAAATGTTCTTTTCAATATGCATGACATCTAGAATATGTCTAATATGCATGGACTTCCAATATAGTAAGTCGAAGAAAATCGACCTCTTTTTGCAAAATTGTGTAATGACATCTTATTTACTTATTGTACTTTATTTATTTGACTTTCCCCATGAATTTACTAAACATTGAACTTTGTTAAAGACTTTTTTATTACTTAATGGTTAGGGAGCAATTGTGAGTTCTTGTTCACCATTGAAGGCCTTTTTCGATCTATGGTAAGGATGATATCGTGGTAAGAATCTTATGTGTCCAACATATGATATATTTTTACTATCTTTTAAGTGACTAGCTTTGGTGTTCTCGACACAGATAGGACAAACATAATATCCTTTAACAGTACAACCAGATAAATTACCATATGTAGGAAAATCATTGATTGTCCATAATAAAACAACTTTCAAGTTGAATGACTCATTGTGGTATGCATCATATATTTTTACACCTGTGTCCCATAACATTTTCAAATCTTCTCTAAACGGAGCCAACTAGACATCGATATCATTACTAGGTTGTTTAAGACCTGATATTTGTATTATCAACATCATGAACTTTCTTTTCATCATTAACCATGGTGGTAAATTATAATTCACCATAATCACAGGCCAACAATTATATCGATTACTCAATGTACCATGTGGATTGATCCCATCTGTTGATATAGCAAGCCTTAAGTTTCTTGGCTCTGAAGCAAACTCTGACCACATGTAGTCAACCAATTTCCATGATGGTATATCCAATGGGTGCCTCAACTGACCATTGATTTTCCTTTTATTTGAATGCCATGTAAGATATTTCAGAACTTCTGAACATTCTTCTAAATCTTGGTATTAGTGAAAAATATCATAACACCTTAGCAGGCACACCAATACTTCATTACTTTCCATCTTAAGTGTCCACAAGTTAGACATTGGATGTCATCCTAAAACTCCTTCCGATATGATATGCAATCACTTGGATAGGTATGGATCTTTTGATACTCCATGCCTAATGCATTCAATGTTTTCTTGGCATCATCCATGGATGTAGGCATTTCATTATTAGCAGGCAATATTTCGGCAATCAAATTTAAAAGATCACTAAAGCTTTAATTGGATCAACCATATTTCGCCTTCAAATTGTACAATTTAACTAGAGCAGATAATTTAATGAACTTCACTGATAAAAAATACAGAGGTTTCTCAGTATCACAAAGTAATCTGTCAAAATGATTAGGATTACTATCATACTCTACAAATGCCTCTTGTATCATTTCTATAGTGTTATCAACTTTTTTGATGTATTCTACCTCACTAGTAACCTTAGCATTTCCTACTAGTAGAAAACCTAACAATATTAGTTTTTTCGTGCCATATCCAATTTTGATAGGTGCTATCAACTCAATATACATATAAATGTTTTTTTATCTCATATGGAGTATGATGCTTCATATTACTACATTTAACACATGGACACTGGACTAATTCAAAGTTATCACTATTATGGACAGTATAATCCAAAAAGTCATTCACCCTTACATCATATGCCTTCGATCTT
Source organism: Moringa oleifera (assembly GCA_021397835.1). Taxonomy (NCBI): domain Eukaryota; kingdom Viridiplantae; phylum Streptophyta; class Magnoliopsida; order Brassicales; family Moringaceae; genus Moringa; species Moringa oleifera. The sequence goes on along the minus strand of JAJFZO010000034.1, from coordinate 8,663,527 downwards.
TTATCAGCAAATATCCAAGTTTTATCTATTTTGAAATTTAAATAATATTTAATTATTTGCTTTTCAAGTATCTAATATATTAAGTAAAATTTAAATAAATGATTAATAACTATTTAATTAATTAATACAAAAAATTAATATTTACTTAACATCTAATTTATTATTATAAAAGCATCTAATTAACTAGCTAATAAATTAATTAAAGTTTAAATAATATTTAATTATTTACTTTACAAGTATTAATTTTATTAATTAAAATTTAAATACATAATTAATAACTATTTAGTTAATTAAGACATAGTCAATATTTAAGTGACATCTAATTAATTACTATATAAGCACTTAATTAGCTAATAACCTAATTAAAATTTAAATAATATGTAATTTTTTACTTCATAAGCATATAACTTATGAATATTAACTAAATAAATAATAATTAATTAATTAGTTAATTGATACATAGTAAATTAACTATCATCTAATTAATTACTACACAAGTATCTAAGTAGCTGGTAACTTGATTAAGATTTAAAAAATGTTTAATGATATTTTACAAGCATATAATTAATTAATTATCTATTTAAAATTTAACTAATTATATTAATTTATGTTAACTATAAAATCAATATAATTAAATTTGACAAAATGTACCAATTAATCTTACCTAAAAACATTAATTCAAACATAAATTCATCTACACCTAATATATAATTAATTTATCAAACTATAAATTAATCTAATTAACATTTAATTGATTTATCAATTAATCTAAAATCTTAATAGTTATCAAATAATAAATGCATCAATGCATACCCATTCATACTAAATATATTTATCCAAATATACTTACAAAAAAAATCGAATTTCATCAATTAAAATAATTCACCAAATACACTTAATAAAGAACTTCTCAAAATAATATACATTCTCGATATATTTTTTAAACAAAAATTAACAAAATTGAATCAAAATTGTGAAACTTGAATTTCGTAAAAAAATTTCAAACCTATACCAAAATATTTACATATGTTTGAATGCCAAAGATGAACGAATAAAGGGAAAGGGTGCGACTGCCCTTGTGAAGATCGAGACAAATGGGAGAGAAGCGAGCAAGAAGAGAGCAGACAGAAGAAGGCCGAAGAGAAGTAGTGCAGTTGCCAGTAGTTGGCTTAGCTATTTCTAGACAGAGAGCAAAGAAGAGAAGGCTGAAAGAGAGGCAGTGCCGTTGCCATGCCAATAGCTAGCCTAGCTGCTTCTGGATAGAGACCAAAGAGGAAAGGCCGAAAAGAAGTAGTACAACTCCCAAGAGCTAGCCTAGCTATTTTTGGACAGAGAGTAAATAGGACAAGGGTCAGAGAGACGCAGTGTGGCTGTCAGCAGCTAGTTTAGCTGCTTTTGGATAAACAACAAAAAGGAAAGGGCATAGAGAATAAAAATTAGGTGTAGGTTGCTGGTGGGCTCTAGAAACAAATTTAGGATCCTTAGCTTAAAGCAAGATTAGACAGACTTTGACACCAGTTTTACCAGAACTAGCGTTAAGGGCTATAGAGAATGCTGGTTAGTACTATTGGCTCTTCTTTAATGGAGTTAATGGGGATTTCTATCTATGGAAGGATCCTTGATGGCCAAGGCATAGCCTTATGGGCTTACAAGAAGTCTTGCAACAATTGCCCTATTAGAGTTAAAAGGCTGTGGCCTTTGCTCAAGCTATTGGAAAAATAGTGGTTATTGTCTATAGCACAAGAGTGGATGCACTTGGCAAGGTCCTCCATCTTAGTGCACCATGCATTGTTCTGGGTGTACTTTTGGGATTTTCAATGTACATGCAGCCACTGGATGCACTTTGTTAAAGCTCAAGTGTACATGCAGCCACTGGCTTCGTAACCTCAATTGTCAGTGCAGCCTCAACTATAGGTGTTACCTCAGGTTTTACCCAATCCTAATTACAACCTTTTGGATAGCCTTAGTCATGTCATCTCGTCCCAACAATTATGGTTTCTCAATCTCAGAATCAAGTACAAGTAAACCCATACCTTTAGGCTCAACCTTTAGTGTTACCACATTCTTAAATTCCTTTGTAGACTCATACATCATCCCAAGGTCCTTCTCACTTTTAAACTCAGCCTAGTTCACAAAGCTACTCGAATCAACCTCCTCCCCAACACATGTAGATGCCTCAGTATCAGCAACCTAATGCTCATATGAAACACCTACAGACTCAGTTTCAACCATAGGCTTTTTCTCAGCTTTGCCCTTAATATCATCTCGTTTCTCAAACTTAAGCTCTACTACAACCGTAAGTTCAACTGCATTCCCAGCCCCATCCCCTGTAGCTTAACCAACCTCTGAATCCTAAGGTGCAGTCTCAGACACAACAGCCATCAGGCCATGTATGCAGTGGCAAGCCATCTAAGTTATCCATAACTGTAGCCTCATCAGTAGATGCAGTTGGGAGCCTCATAGCATACACTTATGCACCAGCAAGGTGGGCCTCGGCTCAAATTACAATGTCCTCTTCAAGCTCAGTATCCCCAACACGCTGCTCATCTGCGTCCACCTCGATCTCATGTTACAATGCTAAACCAGCAAAAACCATCTTTTCTACTTTCTCCAAGTCAAGTCATAAATGGCCCTTCAACGCAACTACAGCCATTTCATGTTCATGCTCAATAACCACTTGGCAAGAGGTTGGTAATGCCTCTGTCATGCTAAGATCTCACAGGAGCAATGCCTTTGGCTTTGGTTGTAGCAGTTATGGTGGCTGTTGCCACTGTAGTAATTACGGAGCCTACTACGACAGCTACTTTGGTAGCTGCTTTACAAAGGCTCTTGCTCTAGTAGCTGCTGTAGTTACTTTGGGTGTAGTAGCTATTACTGTAGTAGATGCAGTTGGATTAGGAGTTAATGGAGGAACTAGACTAGACTGTGAACAACTCTGTGGTGTAGCTATCTATTGATATTACTACTACTGTTATTATTGAGAGTTGACTTGTGCAAGTAGAGGGCCTTCATTTGAGTACCATGCTAAAAAACATCCCTCGAAGAACTATGATTGCCTTATGAACAAAAAAGGCCCCATTAGTATGATGGCTACAAGGGCATGCCCACCATCGTGGAAAGCTGTAAGCTTGCATGACTCATCAAAGATGGCAGCTGTAACCCTAGTGCTATTTTGAACTTTAACGCTAGTGATTGCCTATAAGCTATCATTGGGCTCTTCTAACACCAGCGATTGTCATTAGGTCGTTGCTGAGCTCCTTGATTGTTGGCGTTAATGTCCATCAACACTAGTATCTATCCTGTAGTAATTGCTTAGCAGTCCTTAATGTTCCCCTGTTGCTATTGCTGGTGCCTGCCAACACTAGTAACTGCCCCTTAATAATAGCTGGGTAGCCTTTGGGTTCCCCTAAAGCTGGCATGAATGTGTGCTAGAATGAATGGCTTCCTCACGATACTCGTTGGGCTCTCCTAAGACCAACTACCACGATTAGGCCATCACTGGAGGAACCCACCATAGATGTTTGCCAACCTTAATGACTATCATTGGGTTGTCGCTAAGCTACCCTAATACTAGTGTTGGCATCTACCATCATCAACAACTGCCCAACAATAATCATTAGGCTTTCTCAACACCAATGACTGTCATAGGGTCATCATTACTCTTCTTTAATGCTAGCCCTAACTTTTACCAACACCAACAACTACCCTATAGTAATTGCTGGGTAGCCCTTGATGTTCCCTAAGTGTTGGCGTTAGCATTTGCCAGCACTAGCAATGGCCCATAGCACTAGCTAGGCAATTATTGGGTTCTTTCAAAACTAGCACCATCGTCTACCAGCACAAACGATTACTTTGCAGTAGTTGTTGGTCTTTCCAAGCACTAACTATTGCTGCTTGGCTATTGTTGGCCTTCTTTCATGCTTGCTCTTGTGTTTACTTGCACTATTATTTTTCGTTGAGCCATTATTGAGGCAACCCAGCGGAGATGTCTGCCAATGCTAATTTCTACTGCTGAGTCATCGTTGAGCTCCTCTAGTGCTTGCTAGTCCTCTCCAAGTGCCAGCAATTACCTAACCACCATCATTGGGCTCTTCCAATACTAACGACTATCATGGGGTGGTCACTAAGCTCCCTTAGTGTTTGTACTCATGTTTACTGATACCAACAGTTGCCATGCAATAATACTTGAGTAATCCCTAGGTTCCTCTAGTGTTGGCATTCGCATCTGGCAAGAGTAGTAACTATCACATAATAATAGCTGAGCAGACATTGGGCTACTCCAAAGTTAACACGAGCATTTACCAGTGCCAACGACTTCCCTACAGTAGTCATTAGGCTCTTCCAATGCCAATTACTACTGCTAGCCATTGTTTGGGCTTCTCTAGTGCTTGCCTCTTTTTACGCCAATGAGTACTGCTTGGCCATCACTAATGTAACACAATGTCGACGTCATAGGGTGGTCATTAGGTTCACTGATTACAAGCACTAGCATCTACCAACACGAGCAATTGCGCTATAAAAATAACTTGGCAGTCCCTAGGTACCCCTAATGCTGGCGCTAACGTCTACCAATGCAAAAAATTACCTTTTTGCAGTAGCTGCATAGTCATTGGGTTCCTTTAAAGCTAGCATAAGCGTCTGTCAACACATCAACTACTGTTGTCAGGCCGTCGTTATGCTCCTCTAGTGTTTGCCCTTGCATTTACTTGAGCTAGTGATTGCCATTGGTGGAACCTAGCATAGATGTTTGCCAATGCTAGTAACTATCTCTAGGTTATCGCTGAGCTCCACTAGGGCTAATGCTGGCCTCTACTAATGCTAGCGACTTCCTAGTAACCGTTATTCGGCTTTTCCAATATAAACGACTATCATGGGGTCATCGTTGGGCTCCCTTAAACTTGGGTAGTCATTAGTTCCTCAAAAGCTAGTGCGAGAGTTTGCAAGCACCAGTGACTTTCTCACAACACTCATTGGGCATTCCCAATGCCAACCACCGCTGTTAGGCCATCATTAGCATCTTTTAGTGCTTGCCATTTCATCTACGTGTGCTAGCGACTACTGTTAGGCAATTGATAGGGGAACCTAGTGCAGATGCTTGCCTATGGCAATGACTATCATTGGGTTACTGATAAGCTCCCCTAGTGCTTGTGCTGGCCTTTACCAGCACTAACAACTTCTTAGTAGCCATCGTTATGCTCTTCTAATGCTAATGACTATCACTGGGTCATCATTGGGCTTCGTTAGTGTTAGCATTAGCATCTATAGACACCAACAACGACCCCATAGCAATAACTGGGTAATCGTTTTGTTCTCCTTGTGCTCCTCTCGTTGTTTGCCAATTCTAACAATTGCCCTGTAGTAGTAGTTAAAGAGTCGTTGGTTATCTCAAAGTTGGTGTGAGTGTATGCCAGCACCAACAACTTTCCCACAACAATCTTTAGGCTCTCTCAATGCCAACCACTACTACTAAGCTGTCATTAGGCTATTTCAATGCTTGCCCCTGCATCTACCTGCACAAGAGACTATCACTTAGCCATCACGGGAGGAACCCTATATAGATATTTTTCAGTGCCAACAACTGTCATTGAGTCATCACTATTGTCATCGAGTTGTCGTTGGGTGCAAGCTATTGTAATAGGGTTATCATTGGGCTCCCTAAATGCTAGCACTAACATCTACTAGCATTAGCAACTACCTTATAATAGTAGCTAGCCAATGCCTAAGTTCTCTTAGTGTTGATGCGACATGTACCAACAATGAAAGTTTCCCCACAGTAGTAGCAAGGCAATCGTTAAGTTCCCTTATAGTTGGCGTAATGGTCTACCAATATTAGTGGCTTTTATGTAGAAGTTGTTGGGCTTTCCCAATGCCTACCACTGCTGTTAGGCTGTCATTGGGCTCATTTAATGCTTGCACCTTATGTCTTCCTACTCTAGTAACTACCGCCAGGCCATTGTAAGGGGAACCCAGCATAGATGTCAGTGAACACCAACGATTGCCCCTAGGTCATTGCTAAGCTCCCTTAATGTTTGTGCTAGCCTCCATCAATGCTAGTGACTGCCCAACAGTAATTGTTAGGCTCTCCTAATACCAGAAGTAGTCATAGGGTCATCGCTGGGCTCCCTTGGTGCTAGCACTAATGTCTATCGACTATTGCTCTGTTAGTGTCGACTATTACTACTAGGCCATCATAAGCTCCTCTAGTGCTTACCCTTATGTCTACCTACATCAGCGACTATTGTTGGGCCATCAGTAAATAAACCCAACACAGATGTTCGACATCCCCAACGATTACAGCTGGGTTGTCACTAAGCTTCCCTGGTAATAATGGTTGTATTTATTGGGCTTTCCTAATGCTAGTGATTATTATGGTCTTGTCAATGAGCTCCCTTAGTGTTGGCAGTAATGTTTACCGATACTAGCAACTACCTCATAGCATTAGCTGGATAGTCCTTGGGTTCCTCTAGTGCTGGTGCCAATGTTTGTCAACACTAGCAACTACCTTGTAGTAGTGGCTAGGTAGTCGTTGGGTTCTTGCAAAGTTGGTGTGAGCTTTTGCTAATACCAATAACTTTCTCGTAGAAGTTATTAGGCTTTTTCAATGCTAACTACTACTGTTAGGCTGTCATTGGACTCCTCTAGTGCTTATCCTAGCATCAACCTACATTAGTAACTACCATTCGAGGAGCTCATAATAAATGTGAGCCAAGGCTAGCGATTGCCCAACTATAGCCACTGGGCCCTCCTAATGCTAATGATTATTATGGGGTTATCGCTGGGCTCTCTTAACATTAGCACTAGCATTTATCGACACCAAAAATTGCCTTACAATAATAGTTGAGTAATCCCTACGTTCCCCACAGAGGTAACTGGTTCATCGAGTTCCACGTAAGTTGGCGCGAGCATCTACAAGCACCAATGACTTCCCTACAGTAGTCTTTGGGCTTTCCCAATGTTAATAACTTGTGTTAGGCCAACATTGAGCTCCTACAGTTATTGCTAACACTGGCAATTTCCCTACAATAGTAACTGGGCAGTAGTGGGCTCCTCTAAAGCTAGCACAAGCGTGTGCTAGCACCAACAACTTTGTCACAGATGTCAATGGGCTCTCCCAACTCGTACTACTACAGTTAGGCCTCCATTGACTCCTTTAGTGCTTGCCCTTGGATCTACATGTGTTAGCGACTACCTCTTGTTTATTATTGGGAAAACCTAGGATAGCTGTCTGCTAGGACCAATGACCGTCAATAAGTCATCATCGAGCTCCCTTAGTGCTGGCACTGGCCTTCATCAATGTTAGCGACTTCCCAATAGCAGTCGTTACTCTCTCCTGATGCCAATGACTATCATAGAGTCATCGTTGGGATCTCCTAATGCTGGCACTGGCATATCAACACTAGCAATTACCGTGCAACAATAGCTGGGTAGTCCTTTGGTTTCTTTACTGTTGGTGTTGACATTTACTAACAACAATAACTACCTCATAGAATTAGTTGGGCAGACATTGGTTATCCCAAAATTGGTATGAGCATCTACCAACATCAGCAACTTTCCTATAGTATTCATTGAGCTCCCCTAGTTCAAGCCATTGCGTCTACCTGTACTATTATGCAGTTGCTGAGCACCCCTAGTGCTGCGCTATATTCTACTAATGTTAATGACTCTCTGGTTACTGTCGTTGGGCTCTCCCAATGTCAACGACTATCATAGGGTCATCAATCAGCTCCCCTAGTGCTACACTAGCATCTACGAAGCCAATAACTACCCTACAAGAATAGCTATGCAGTGCTTAGGTTCCCTTAATTTTGATGCTCACGTCTATCTACACTACAACAATAGCTGGATAGTTGTTGGGTTTTCCTAAAGTTAGCGTGAACTTTTAGTAGAATCAGTGACTGCCCAACAGTAATTGTTGGGTTCTTCCAACATTAACTACCACTACTAGGCCATCATTAACCTATTCTAGTTCTTCCCCTCGCATTTACTTATGCCAGAAATTACCATTGGCCACCACTGCAGGAACCTAGCACAGATGCCTATCAACTCCAGTGACTATTGCTAGGTCATCATTGAGCTCCCTTAGTGCTAGCATTGGCCTTTACCAGCACTAATGAGTGCCCTTTAGTAGTCATTGGGCTCTCCCAATGCCAACGACTATAAAAAGGTCATCGTTAGGCTCCCTCGATTCTGACACCACATTTACCAACACTAGCAACTGTCTCATGACAATAGCTGGGTAATCCCTGGGTTCCTCCATTACCGGCGTTGGCATCTGTTAACACTATTAACTTCCCTGAAGCAATAGCAAGGCAGTCATTGGGTTCCCCCAAAGCTGGTGTTATGCTCTCTAAATGCCAACTATTGCTGCTAGGTTATCAGTGGATTCTTCTAGTTCTAACCCTCGCATCTGCTTGCGCTTGTGACTCCTATTAGGCCAACACTCGGGGAACCCAACATAGATATCTAGCGGTACCAACAATTGTTGTTAGGTAGTCGTTGAGCTCCCCTAGTGTTGGCACTGGGATCTTTCAGTGTTAACGACTATTTAACTATAATCGTTAGGCTTTCCCAACACTAGCGACTATTATGACATCCTCGTTGGGCTCCCTTAGTGTAGGAACTAGTGTCTACTAATACCACCAACTGCCCTATAGTAATAGCTAAGCAGTCCCTTAGTTCCTCTGGTATTGGTGACAACATCTGCAAACACCAAGAACTACCCTATAGCATAAGTTGGGTAATCTTTGGGTTTCCTTGAAACTGGTATGAGTGCTTGACAACACTAATAACTTTCTAATAGTAGCTATTTCATACTCTTAGTGCCAACTACTGCCGCTAGGTCGTCATTGGGTTCCTCTAGTGGTCCTTCACGTCCACTAGTGCTAGCAACTACCACTCGATAATGCACTGTAGATGTTTACCAAGGCCAGTGATTTCTTAACTATAGTCATTAGGTTATCTCTACGCCAGTGACTATCATGGGGCTATCGTGGGCTCCTACAAGGCTAGCGTTATAATATATCAACACAAATAATTGCCTTATAGAAATAACTTGGCAATCCTTAGGTTCTTTACAAAGGTAGCTGGGCTGTTGTTGGGTTCCATGAAGGTTGACGCAAGGGTTCACAAGCACAAGTGACTTCCCTGCAACAATTGTTGGGCTTTCCCAGCACTAACAAATTCTACTAGGCCATCGTTGAGCTCCTATAGTGCTTGCCATCTCTGAGGGAACAAGTGCAGATGTTTCTCAGCATTATTGACTGTTGTTGAGTCATCGCTAAGCTCTTTTATTGCTGGTGCTAGTGTCTATCAGTGCCAACGACTACCTAATAATAAGCTTTGGGTTCTCCCAATGCAAGCAACTATCATAAGGTGGTCGATGGGCTCCTCTGGTGTTGGCATAAGAGTCTACTAACACCAATAACTACCTCGCAGCAATAAGTAGGCAGTCCTTAGGTTTCGCTAGTGTTAGTGTCAGCATCTGCCAAAATGTGTAACTGCCCCGGAGTAGTAGCTGAGCAGTCATCATGTTCCCACAAAGCAGGCGTGAGCATCCGCCAGTACCAATAACTTCCCTCTATAGTTGCTGGGCTCTTTTAATGCTTACCCTCACATCTATTTATGCGATCGACTACCGTTGGGCCATTACTAGGTCAACCCTACACAGATATCTTTTAAGGTCAATGATTGCCATTGGATTATCGTTAAGCTCCTATAGTGCTAGAGTTGGCATCTACCAACATCAATGATTGCCAAGTAATAGTTGTTGGACTCTCTCAACATTGACAACTATCATTGGGTCATCATTGGGCTCTCCCAATGCAAGCAACCATTGACACAAATAACTACCTTATAACAATAGCTTAGTAGTCCTTAGGTTTCCCTATTTCTGCCAGTACTTGCAATTTTTTAACAACAACTACTACTAGCCATTGTTGGACTCTTCTAGTTCTTACCTTTGTGTCTACTTGCGCTAACGACTCCCATTAGGCCATCGTATAGGGAACCTACCACAAATGTTTGCTAGCACTAGTAACTGTTACTGGGTTATCGCTGAGCTCCCTTAATGCTGGTGCTAGCATCTACCAGCATCAGTGACTACCCAACTATAGTTGCTGGGCTCTTCCAATGCCGACTATTGCTGCTAGGCTATCGTTGCACCCCTTTTTGCTTTTGCATCGTATCTATCAAAACCAACAACTACTAGGTCATTGTTGGGTGAACCCATCATAGATGTCTGCTAATGCCAAAACTATCACTAGGTCGATATTAAGCCCCTCAAATGCTGGCGCTCGCCTCTAGTACTCACCTCTAGCGCTCGCCTGTACGTGGGACATTGACTGCCCAGCAATAGTCGCTAAGCTTTCCTAATGCCAGTAGTCGTGGGATCATCGCTAGGCTCCCCTATTGCCGGCATTAGAATCTATCGAGATAAGTAATAACCCCACAACGATAGGTAAAAAGTCTCTTAGTTCCCCTAAGGCTAGCGTTGACATTGACCAACATCACCAATTGCCTCGCAGTACTAGCTAGGTAATTGTTGAGTTCCTCTAAAGCTGGCGCAAGTGTCTGTCAGCACCAGCGACTTCCTAACAATTACCGTTGGGCTCTCCCAACACTAACAACTGCACTATGCCATCATTAAGGATTTTTAGTGCTTACCCCATGTCTACATACGCCAATGACTATGATTAGGACATCGCTGGGGGAATGTAGCATAAATATAAACTAGTGCTAGCAACTTCTACTGGGTTTCACTAAGCTCCCTTAATGCTAATGCTGGCATCTACCAGTGTTAGCGATTGCCTAATAGTGCTTATTGGGCTCTCACAATGCCAACGAATATCATCGGGTCATTGTGGGGCTTCCTTGGTGCTAGTACAAGTATTTATCGACCCCAGTAATTGCCTCGCAATAATAGTTAGGTAGTCTTTAGGTTCCTCTCATGTTGGCATTGGCGTTTATCAACACCAATAATTGCCTCGCTACTATAGCTAGGCAATCATGAGGTTCCTCTAAAGCTGGCATGAGCATCACCTATGTTAACGACTACTGTTGGGCCATCACTAACGGAACGTAGCGTAAATGTCTGTAAGTACTGATGATTGCCCAGCCATAGTAATTCAACTCTCTTAATGCAACGACAGTCACAAGGTCATCGCTGGACTCCCCTAGTGCTGGTACTAGCGTCTACCGACACCAATAAATGCCCTACAGCAATAGTTGGGCAATCCTTTGGCTCCCCTAGTGTGAGCGTCGGCATCTACCAACATTGGTAATTACCTTGCAGTAGTAGCTGAGCAGTCATTGAGTTCCTTTAAAGCTAGCATTAGCGTTTACCAACACTAAGGAATTCCCCGCAGCATTCGTTGTGTTCTCCTTACGCCAACTATTGCTATTAAGCTATCGATGGACTCCTCTGGTGCTTACCCTCATGTTTATCTGCGTCAATGATTGTCAATAGGCCATCATTTGGGGAACTTAGCTTAGATATCTATCAAGACCAACAACTGCCACTACGTCTTCGTTAAGCTCCCCATGTGCTAGTGCTGGCATTTACCAGCATCTACGACTACCCAGCTACAATCATTGGTCTCTCTAATGTTAGCAACTATAATTAGGTCATAGCTAGGCTCACTTTATGCTAGTACTAACGTCTACCAACAGCAATAACTACCCCACAATAATAGCTAAGCAGTCTCTAGGTACCCCTTATGCTAGCATTCGCGTAAGCTAATAAGAATAATTACCTCACAACAGTAGTTAAGCAGTCATATGGTTCCCTTAAAGTTGTCATAAATGTCCTCCAACATTAATGAGAGCCCCGCAGTAGTTATTAGGCACTCCTAGTGCTAACTACTTCTGTTATGCCATTATTGAGCTCCTTTAGTGCTTGCCTTCGGGCCTACATGCACCAACAAAAGCCATGGGCCATCACTGAAGGAACCAAGCATAGATGTCTGCCAACACCAACCATTACCGTTAGGTCACTGCTAAGCACCCCTAGTGTTATGCTCGCCTCTACTAACATTAGCGACTACTCAGCCATGGTCGTTAGACCCTCCCAACGTTAACGACTATCATAAGGTCATCACTAGACTCCCTTGGTACTAGCACCAGCGTCTACTAGCATAGTGTCTATCGACACTAGCAATTGCCCTGCTGTAATACCTAGGTTATCCTTAGGATCCCTTATTATTGGTACATCTATTTGTTTACACTAGCAATTACCTCGCAATAATAGTTGCGCTGTCATTGGGTTCCACAATTACTGACACAAGCATCTACCAATACAAGTGACTTCCTTGTAGCAATCGTTTGGCTCTTCCTACCCCAACTACCACTGGCATTAAGCCATAGGCAAGGGAACCCAACATAAATGTTTGCCAGCACCAGCAATTGTCATTGGCTCATTGTTGAGTTCCCTTAATTATGGTGTTGGCATCTACAAGTGTTAGTGACTGCTTAACTACAGTCGTTGATCTTTCCCGATGCCAACTACTTTCATAAGGCCGTCGTTAGGCTACCTCTTTGCTAGCACTAGTGTCTACCAACACTAACTATTGCCCCATAATAATAATAAAACAGTCTCTAGGTTCCCCTCATGCTGGCATTAGTATCTGCCAACTCTAGTAACTGCCCCATAACAGTAGCAAGGTAGTTGTTTAGTTCCCCATGAGCTCACGCAAGCATCTGCTAGCAACAACGACTTCCCTACACTAATCGTTGGGCTCTCCTAACACTAATAACTACTTTCAATCAATCATTAGACTTGTTTAGTGCTTGCTCTTTCATCTACCTATACCAATGACTACTGTTGGACCATCGTTAGGCGAAGCTAGAACAAATTTCTGGCAATGCCAATGACTACCGTTAAGTCATTGTTGAGCTTCCCTAATGTTGGTACTAGCATCTACTAGCATCAACATCAGTCATTGAGCTCTCTCAATATGAGTGACTATCGTGGGGTTATCATTGGACTACCTCGGTGCAAGTACTAGTGTTCACTAGCACTAGTAATTACACCATAAAAGTAGTTAGGCAATTGTTAGGTTTTCCAAAGCTAGCGGGAGCATCTACCAACATTAGTAACTTCCTCGCAGTAATCTTTAAGCTTTTTAAACACCAACAACTCTTGCTAGGTCATTTTTGGGCTCCTCTAGTGCTTCTTCGTGTCTACTTGTGCCAACGATTGCCATTGAGCTGTCATTGGGGAAACCTAGTTAAGATGTTTGTTATTGTCAACAATTGCCTAACAGGAGTCATTGGACTCTCGTAACGCTTGTGACTGTCATTAGGTCAATGTTGGGGTCCCCTTATGCCAGTGTCCATCGGCACTAGAAATTGCCCCGTAGCAATACGGGGCAGTCCTTGCATTCCCTTAGTGTTGGCATAAGCGTTTGTCAACACAGGTAATTGTCCCGCATTAGTAGCTCAAAAGTTGTTGGATCACCTTAAAGTTGGCGCGAGTGTCTACTAGCACCAATGACTTTCTCGTAAAAGCCATTGGCTCTTGCAATGCCTATTACCATTGCTAAGGCATCATTTCTCTCTTCCAATGCTTGCCCACACATTTTCTTATGCCACTAACTATCATTATATCATCACTGAGCTTTCATAATGCTGGCACTGGCATCCACTAGCATTAGTGGCTACACTGTAGCACTCATTAGGCTTTCCCAATAATAAGGTCAATGATGGAGTTATCGTAAGGCTTCCTTGGTGTTTGCATTAGCATCTACCGAGTCCACCAACTGCACTGCAAAAGTAGCAGGGAAGTCTTTTAGTTTCACCAAAGCTAATGTGATGTCCGCCAGCATTAGTGACTTTTACACTACTGTCTTTAGGCTCCTCTTATGCTTAGCATCTTGTTTACCTATGCCAACGACTACTGTTACGCCATCATAAAGTGATCCCAGCATGGGTGCCTACTAGCGCTAGTGACTATTGTTATGTCATCGTTGAGCTTCCCTAGTGATGGTGTATGCATCACCAATGTCAGGGATAGCATAACTGCCATAATTAGGCACTTCAAACACTAGTGATCATCATGGGGTCATCGTAAGGCTACTCTGATGGTATCAAAAGCGTCTATTAATACTAACAACTACCTCACTGCTATAGTTGAACTATCCTTAGGTTTTCCTAATGCTGGCATAAGCATTTGGCAACATCGATAACTACCCCATACTAGTAGCTAAGTAGTCCTTGGATTCCTTTAACGTTAGTATAAGCATCTGTTAGCACGAGTGACTGCCGCACAATAATCGTTGGGCTCTCCCAATGCTAACTACTACACCTAAGCCATCATTGAGCTTCTTTAGTGCTTGCGCTAAGGTCTACCATCATTAACGACTGCCCTATAGTAGTTGTTGGGCATTCCCAATGCCAGCGACTACCATGGGATCGTTGTTAGACTCTTACACTGCTGGCTCTAGCATCTACCAACACCAGCAACTACACCATAAAAGTAACTAGGCAGTCGTTAGGCTATTTCAAAGCTACGCAAAGATGTACTTGCACTAGGTAATTCTCTGCAAAAGTCTTTAGGCACTCCAAATGCCAACCACTATTGCTAGGCCGATGTTGGGCTCCTTTAGTGCTTGCCTTCGTGTTTATCTGTGCCAGCTACTACCATCGAGACATCACAAGGGCAACCTAACACAGACGTCTACTAGTGTCAGCGAATACGCAGCAGTACTTGTTAGGTTTTCCCAACACCAATGATAGTCATAGGTTGTTATAGGACTCTTATGACATTAGAATGAGCTTCTATTGACACCACCAACTGCCTCATAACAATAGCTGGGCAGTGCCTAGGTTTTCCTAGTGCTAGTATCGGCATCTACCAACATTAGTAACTGCCTCAAAGTAGTACCCAGGTTGTCGTAGGCTTCCTTTAAAGCTGGCGCGACAATCTGTCAACACTAACGACTTCTTTGTAGTCATCATTAGGTTCTCCTAATGCCAATTTTTACTACTAGGTAGTCGTTGGATCCCTCTAACACTTTTGCCTTGCATCTACCTGCGCCAACAATCGCTGCATGGCCATCGCTAGAAGAACCTAGCGTAGATGTCTGCCAATGCCAGCAATTGTCATTAGATCACCATTGAGCTCTCTTAGTGATAGCATTGGCCTCTACCAATGCCTATGAATACCCAAGAGTAATCGTTAGTCTTTCTTAATGCCAGAGACTATCATGGGATTATCGCAAGGCTTACCCTTTATTGGCGATCAGGGCTACCAATACCAATTGCCATACAACAATAGTTGGGCAGTTCTTGGGTTCCCTCATGTTTATAATTGCATTTACCAACATTAGCAGCTGTAGTAAGGCCATCATTGGGTTCCCCCAAAGATGGTGGTAGTGTCTGCTAGCACAAGCGACTGCCCTATAATAGTCATTGCATTCTCTTTACGTAAACTACTCCTAGTGTGTCTCTTTGAGCTCCCTTAGTGCTTGCCCTTGCCTTTACCTACGCTAGTTATTGTTGTTGGGCCATAACTGGGCTCCGTTGGAGCTAAAAATGATGTCTACTAACACTAGCAACTACGCCGCAAGCATAACTAGGTAGTTGATAGGTTCCCATCGTATTGGTATTGGTGATTGCCAACAACACCAATTACCCCGCTATCATAGCTAAGTAGTTGGTAGGTTCCCAAAACATGGCGTGAATGTCGTTGGGCTCTCTTTGTGCTAACTATTATTGCTACACCATTATTAAGTTCCTTTAGTGCTTGCCCACGCGTTTACTTGCACCAGCAGTAGCCGTTAGGCCGTCGCTAGTAAAACCTAGGGCATATGTGTACCAGTGCTAGCTATTATCGCTCGGTCATTACTAAGCTCCCGTAGTGCTAGTATAGGCCTTCACAAGCGCCAGAGACTGCCTAACTGTAGTCATTGGGCTTTTTTAACAGTAGAGGCTATCATAAGGTCATCACTCGACTACTTCGATGCTAGCAATTCTGTCTATTAACACTAGAAACTGCATTACTGAAGTAGCTAGGTAGTCTTTGAGTTCCTCTAATGTTGGCACTAGCAACTGCAAGTACTAATGACTTTGCCATAACTATCATTGGGCTTCTTGAACACCAACTACTGTTGCTTAGTCGTTGTTGGGCTCCTTTAGTGCTTGCCCTCATATCTATTGATGTCAACCACTGCCACTTGGCCATCGCTGAAGAACAAAACAAAGATATGTACCAGAACCAGTGACTACCATTGGGTCATCATTGCGCTTTTCTAGTTCTGACCCTAGCATCTATTAGCGTCAATGACTACTTACAGTCATTAGGCTTTCCCAATGCCATCGACTTTCATGACGCCATCGCTAGGCTCCCTCGTGCTGACGCTGATGTTTGTCAACACCAATAACAGCCTCACATCAATAGCAGGGTAGCAATTAGGTTCCTCAAAATCTGCCAGCATGACCGATTTATTTGCAGTAATCGTTGGGCTATCTTAAAGCCAACTACTAAATTAAGCCGTCGATTGCCTCCTTTAGTGCTTGCCCTCGCATTTAACGGAGTTAGAGCTTGATATTAGGGTATCACTGGGGCAACCTAGTGTTGATGTTTGCTAGGGTCAGAGAGAGTCGCTAGCTCATTTTTAAACTCCCTAATGTTAGTACTGGTATTTATCAGCGTTAATAATTGCCTAGTAGTAGTCGTTAGGCTCTCCCAACTTTAGTGACTAGCACTAAGTCATCATAGGCTCATTCGGTGCTAGCACCAAATATTTATCGACACCAGCAACTACCCTTGTAGCAATAGCTAGGCAGTCCGTTCATTCCCTTGGTCTTGCAATGGCATCTTCCAACACAAGCAACAACCCTATAACAGTAGCTCAAAAGTTGTTAGGTTCATCTAAGCTTAGCGAGAGTGTCTGTCAGCACTTATGACTTTCTCGCAGTAGCCATTAGGCTTTCCTAAAGCTAACAACTATTACTAGGTCATCGTTGGACTCATCTAGTACTTGCCCTCGTGTTTACCTATGCCAATGACTATCATTGGGCCATCGATAGGGGAACCTAGCATAAATGTCTACCAACACTAATTATTATCGCTGGGTCATCGTTGAGCTTCCTTAATGCCATCACTAGTGTTTACCAGCGTCAGTGACTGCTCAACAGCATTTGTTGCACTCTCCCATTGCTAATGACTATCTCGAGGTCATTGTTAGGCTTCCCCAGTGCTAGCACTAACGTCTACAGACACTAGTAACTACACCATAAAAGTAGCTAGGCAGTCAATAGGTTCTTCCAAAGTTAGTGGCAGCATTTGCCAACACTAATGACTTCTCTAGAATACTTATTGGGCTCTCCAAATAGCAATTACTACTGTTAGGCCATCATTGGGCTGCTCTAGTGCTTGCCCCCCTGTCTACCTGTGCCAACGATTGCCATTGGGCCATTGCTGAGGTAGCCCATTGAAGATGTTTGCTAGCATTTATGACTACACAGTAATTGATATTGTTTCTCTCAATACTTGCGACTATCATTGGGTCATTGCACGACCCACTGGTGCTAGCATTAGTATCTATTGACACCACCGATTGCCCTGCAAAAATGGTAAGGTAGTCCTTAGGTTTCCTTAAAACTAGCGTAAGTGTGTGGAAACACCCGTGAATTTCCCATAAAAGTTGTTGGCCTTTCCCAGTGCCTACTGCTGCTACTAGGTTGTCATTTGACTCCTCTAGAGCTTGCCCACACATCTACTTACACCAATAACTATCGTTAGGCCATCATCGGAAGAACATAACATTGATGCTGCAAATGCCAATTATTATCGCTAGGTCATCACTAAACTTCCATGGTGCTAGCGCTAGCATCACCAATGTCAGCGACTGTCGAGTAGCAGCTATTGGCACTAGCGTTTACCGACACAAACAATTGCACTGCAGAAGTAGCAGGTTAGTCCTTTGATTCCCCTAAAGCTGGCGCCATGTCTGCCAATACGAGTGACTTCCTTGTAGTAATTGTTGGGCTTTCCCAAAGCCAACTAATGTTATGAGGTGATTGTTAGGCTCTTTTAGTGCTTATGCGAGCGACAACTGCTAGACCATCATAAGAGGAACACAACACTAATGCTTGCTAGCACCAACGACTGCCAATAGGTTATTGTTGAGCTCCTCGCTACTATCACTAGTACGTACCAATACTAACAATTGCCAGGCTCTTATAGCAAGGTTATCTTTTAGTTCACTACTGGCACTAACATCTGCGAACACTAGGATCTACCCTTTAAAAGCAGCTAAGTAGTCGTTGGGTTCCCCCAAAGTTGATGCAAGTATCTACTAAGACCAGCGACTACCCTACAGTAGTCATTGGGCTCTTCCAAGGCTAACTACTATAGCTAGATCTTACATTTGCTAGTGCCAGCGACTGCTTTGGTCATCATTAAGTTTTTATAGTCCTAGCACTTAACGATGGCCCTATAGCAGTCATTAGGCCTTCCCAATGCTAGTGACTTATCATGGGGTCATCGTTAAACTCCCCTAATGTTGGCTCTAGCATCTATTAATACCAACAACTGCATTGCAAAGTAGCTGGGCAATTGTTGGATTTCCCCAATTTTGGCACCAGCATCTGCTTGCATTAGAGACTTCCCTACAATAGTCTTTATTCTCTCCCAATGCCAACTACTACTGCTAGGCCATTGTTGGGCTCCTTTAGTGCTTGCTCTAGTGTCTACTTATGCTAGCGACTACCATTAGGTAATCTCTGGGGCAACCTAATGAAGATGTTTGGCAGCATCAACGACTACCCAGCGAAAGTTGTAGGGCTCTTCTAATTCCTGTGACTATCATTGGATTGTCGCTGGGCAGCCTCAGTGTTAGCATTAGCATCTAGCAGCATTAACAACTACATTGTAAAAGTAGTTGGGGAGTTAGTGAGTTCCCCAAAGCTAATGCAAGCATTCACCAGCATAAGTGACTTCCCTATAGTAATCATTGGGCTCTCCCAACGCTAACTACTTCTCCTATGTCATCATTAGGCTCCATTAGTACTTGTCCTCACGTGTACTTGCGTTAATGATTGCTATTAGGCCATTGTTAGGGTAACCCTTGCAAATGTCTGCCATCATCAGCGAATGCCCATCAGCAGTCACTAGGCTCCTCGAACGCCTACTATTGTCATTGGATCATTGTTAGGCTCCCATAGTGCTAGCATTAGCGTCTATAAATACCAGCAATTGCTCTACAGCAACAACGGAGTAGCCCCTGGTTTTCAAAAGTGCTGGCATTGGTGTCTGCCAACATCGATGACTATGCTGCAATAGTAGCTGAGAATTTATTGAATCCCCTAAAGCGAGGTTATTGTTGAGCTTGTCTAGTGCTAGCATTAGCATCTTCCATCGGCAGCGATTCCTTAACAATAATCGTTGGGCTCTCCTAATGCCAGCGACTGCATGAAGTCATCTTTGGGCTCCCTTGATGCTAACGTTAGCGTTTACCGACTTTAACAACGGCCCCACAACAGTCGTTGGGTTCCTTAAAGTTGACCCAAGTGATTGCCTCACTACAATAGCTAGGTAGTCGTTAGGTTCCTCAAAATTAACGTAAGCATCTACTAACACCACTGACATCCCCACAGCAGTCGTTATGCTCTTCCAATGCCAACGACTACTACTAGGCCGTCATTGGGCTCTATTAGTGCTTGCTCTCATGATTATGTGCACCTATCACTACAATTGGGCCATCGTTGGAGCAACCCACAGCGAGCGACTATTTGTTTGCAATCTTTGGGCTTTCCCAACTCTAACAACTATCAAGGGGTCCTCACTAAGCTTCTTTGTTATTGGCACCAGCATCAACTGACACGAGAAACTACCTTGTAATGAGCAGTCTTTAGGTCCCCCTTGTGCTAGGTTCGACGCCTACTAGTAACAATGACTTCCCCGCAGCTATTGTTGGGCTATCTGAGTGCTAACTGCTACTACTTAGCCATTATTGGGCTCATCTTGCGCTTAACTTGATGTCTACCTATACTAACGACTGCTAGGGTATCTAACGTAAATTGCTCCTAGCACTAATAATTATCACTAACACTAGGTTTACTAACCCCAATAATTGCCCCATCGTAATAGTGAGGGAGACTCTAAGTTATCTTTGTGCAGGTGTCGGCGTCTACCAACATCGACAACTACCCTGCTGCAATAGTTATGAAGTCGTCAGGTTCCCCTAAAGCTGGTAAAAGCATCTGCTAGCATTAATGACTTCCTCGCAGAAGTACTTGTGCTAAACCTAGCACCTCTAATGCTTACTTGTGCCATTGATAACCCAGTAGTAGTCATTAGGCTCTCTCAATGCTAGCGATGGTCATGGGTTCATCGTTGAGCTCTCTTAGTGCTGGCACTAGTGCCTACCGACACTAGTAACTGCCCTTGCAATATTAACTAAGCTATCCTTAGGTTCTTCTAGCACTTGCACTAGTGTCTACCAACACCAGTAACTGCCTTGTAGTAATAGCGAGGCAGTCATTGCGTTCCCTTAATGGTGGCACCAGTGTTTATCGCTACCAGTGACTTTGTCACAGTAGTCATTAAGCTGTCCCAATGCTAACTACTATTATCAGGGCATTATTGGGCTCCTTCATTGGTTGCCCACATGTTTCCCTATGCCAGCAACTACCAATGGGCTATCACTAGGGGAACCCAGCACATATGTTTATCGACACTAGCGACTAGTACTAGGTCATTGAGCTCCCTTAATGCTGGCATTTTCCTCTACCAGTGCTAGAGACTCTTTGACAATAGTCGTTGGGCTCTCCCAACACTAGTAACTATCATATGGTCATCACTAGGCTCCATCAGTGTTGGTACTAGTGTTTATCACCACCAGCAACTACTTGTGACAATAGCTAGGTAGTCACTTGGTTCACCAGCTGCTGACGTTGGCATCTGCCAACACCAATAACTACGGTGCAATAGTAACTGAGTAGTCGTTAGCTCCCTTAAAGCTAGTGCAAGTGTTTGCAGGAACCAATAACTTTACCACAATAGTTGTTTGGCTTGCCAATTATAGTAATTGTCATAGGGTCATCGTTCTACTCTTTTGGTGCTAGAACTTACGTTTGTTGACATCAGAAAGTGCCTCGTAACAATATGTGAGTAGTCCTTAAATTCCCCTAATGCTGGCACTAGCATTTAACAATATTAGCACCTATCCCGCAGTAGCAGTGGGCAACTGTTGGGTTCTACCAAAATAGATGCTAGTGTCTGCTAAGGCTAGCAACATCCTCATAGCAATCGTTAGGCTCTCACAATACTAACAACTATTGTTAGCCATCGTTTGCCTCGTCTAGTGCTTACCCTCACATCTACCTACACTAATGACTATCATTAAACCATAGCTCGGGCAACCTAGCACAAATGTTTGGTAGCACCAACAACTATCGCTGCATCATCGATGAGCTCACTTTGTGCTAACACATGCGACATAATAGTTGGGCAGTCCTTAGGTTCCCCTAGTGTTGATGCTGGTGTCTGTCAACACCTATAATTACCCTGTAAATATAGCTAGGCAATCATTAGGTTCCCCAAAATTAGTGCGAGAGTTTGCTAGCATTAATGTATCCTCTCAAAAGTTGTGGGGCTTTCCCAATGCCTACTACTAGGCCATCATTTAGTTCTTCGTGTGCTTACCCTCACGTCTACTTATGCCAGTGATTGCTGCTGGGCCACTGCTGTAAGAACCCAATGCTGATGGGGTGCTTGCTACTCCCTCAGCATTGCCACTAGCATCTACTAACACTAGCTTCTACCCCACAGCAATAGTTAGGCAGTCCTTGGGTCCCACTAATGCTCATTTCGGCATATACCAGCTCCTACAACTGTCTTGCAACAGTAGCCAACCAGTCCTTAAGTTCTCTTAATGTTGGCACTAGCATCTACCCACATCAACCACTACTCTACAATAATAGGTGTGCAGTCGTTAGATTCCCCTAAAGCTGGTGCTAGTGTCTACGAGCGCCAGTGATTTCCATGCAATAGTCGTTGGGCTTCTCAATTGCTTGCCCTCTCATTTGCGCGCATTAGAGACTGTCGTTAAGCCATCATTGGGGTAAACTAACATAAGGTCTGCTAGTGATAGCGATTCCTTTTGGGTCATCTCTGAGCTTTCATAGTGATGGCACTAGTGTCTACGAGCATGAGCAACTTAAGCAGCAGTTGTTAAGCTCTCCATACATCAACGACTATCATGTCGTCATTACTGGTCTCCCCCGATGCTCACACCACTGGTTATCGACCTTAATAACTATCCTGAAGCAATAGTTAGGCAGTCTATGGGTTCCTCTAATGCTGGCACTATCGTATTCTTACAACAGTAACTCCTAGAGTTGGTGCTAGTGTTTGCTAACACCAGTGACTTCGTCGCAGCAGTTGCTAGGCTCTCCTACTGCCAATAATTGCTATTAGGCCATCGTTAGCTCTTGCAGCTTCTGCCTTTACATTTGCTTACTCCAATGATTGCCGCTATGCCATCGTTGTGGGAACCAAGTGCAGATATTTACCAATTCTAATGATTATCGCTGGGTTGTCCCTAAACTCCTCTAGTGATAGTGCTCGTCTCTACCTGCACGAGCAATTACCCAGCAGTGGTCATTGTGCCCTCCCAACACCAGCAACTGTCATGAGGTCATCGTAGGGCTCCCTTAGTGTTAGCATTAGAGTTTACCAACGACAGTAACTATTATGGGGTCATCGCTTTGCTCCCCTCGTGTTAGAAATAATGTGTATTGGCACCAACAATTGCCATACAGTAATAGTTAGATAGAAGCTAGGTTCTTCTAGTGCTTGCACCAGCATCTTCCAGCACTGGCAACTGCTCTTAGTAGTACCTAGGTAGTCATTAAGTTTTCCCAAAGCCAACATTAATGACTTCCCCGCAATAGTCGTTGGCCACTTCCAATACCCACTATTGCTATTAGGTCATCGTTGGGCTCCTCTAGTGCGTGCCCTAGCATTTACCTATAATGATAAATGTAACATTGCCATCAATGGGGGAACCCAGTGCAGATGTTTGCCAATGCCAGCTATAACCATTGGGTCATTAGTGAGTTCCTCTAGTGGTGGTGTTGGTATCCATCTTGTTAGCGATTACCTAGCAGTAGTTATTGGACTTCCCTAGTCCTTGTACTGGTATCTACCAACATCAGCAATTACCTTGTAGTAATAGCTCGACAGTCCCTGGGATCCCTAGGTTGGCACTAGTGTTAAGGAACGTGAGCAACAACCTTGTAGCAGTAGTTAGATAGTCGTTGGGCTCTCCCAGTGCCAATTACTATTATAAGGTCATTATTGAGCTCCTCAAGTGCTTGCTTTTGCGTCTACCTATGTCAGCGACTACCACTAGGCCATCATTGCGGCAACCTAATGCAAATGTCTACCAGTACTTGTAAAAGGTGCTAGTTCATCGCTAAGCTCCGTCAATGTTGGCACTAGCCTCAAATAGCACTAGCGACTGCCCTAAAGCAGTTGTTGTGATCTCCAAATTTCAGCAACTAACAATTAAGCTCCTCCAATGCTAGCACCAGCGTTTACTAACACAACCAACTGCCTCGCAGCAATAGCTAAGCAATCTCAGGGTTCCTTTAATACTGGTGCTAGCATTTCCCAACACTAGTTATTGGTCTTTTCCAATGCCAACTACTGCTGCGAAGCCATCGTTGATCTCTTTTAGTACTTGCCTTCATGTCTGCCTACACCAGAACGCTCGCTAAGCGATTATTGGGGGAACCCAACGTAAATGGCTACCTGTGCCAATATCTGCCACTAGGTTATTTGTTGAGCTTCCGTTGTGCTAGTGTTAGCATCTACCAGCATCTGTAAATGCCCAAAAGTAGTTGTTGGACTTCTTAAATAATAATGACTATGTCATTAGGCTTTTTTGGTGCTAGAACTAACATGTATTGACACTAACAACTGCCGTACAGCAACAGTTGGGTAGTCTGTGGGTTCCTCTAGCGTTAGCTCTAACATCGACTAACACGTGCCACTGCCCTGTAGTAATAACTAGGTAGTCGTTGGGTTTCCCCAAAGCTGGCACTATTGTGTTCCAGCTTCAATGACTACTCTATAACAATTGTTGGGCTATCTTAGCACCAACTATTGCTACTAGTTATCGTTGGGCTGCTCTAGTTCTTGCCCTCGTGTCTACCTATGCCAGCAACTATAAAGCCACCATTGGGAGAACCCAACGTCGATGTCTACCAATACAAACAACTATCATTAGGTCATTGCTAAGCTCCCATAGTGGTGGTGCCTGCCTCTACTAGGACCAGTGACTACCCAATAACAGTCATTGGGCCTTACCAATGCCAGCGATTGTCATGACGTCATCACTAGGCTACCTCGCTACTCATGCTAGTGCCTACGTCACCTGCAACTACCCTACAACAACAATTATGCAATCCCTAGGTTTTCCTAGTGTTGGCACTGGCACCTACTAATATGAGCAACTGCCTTGTAGCAATGATTCGACAGTCGTTGAGTTTCATCAATGCTGGTGCGAGCATTTTTTAGCACTGATGAATTCCTCACAACTCTCCTAATGCTAACTATTGTTACTTGGTCGTTGTTGTCCTCTAGAGCTTTCCTTCGCCTCTACTTACGCCAGCGACTTCCGTTGGGCCATTGGTGGCAGAACCCAATAGAGATGTCTCCCAACGATGACGACTATCGCTGGGTCATCGTTAAGCTCCCTTAGTGTTAGTGCTAGCATCTACTAGCGTTGATGACTGCCTGCGGTAGTCATTGGGCTTTCCTATCGATAGTGGCTATCATGGGGTCGTTACTAGGCTTATTGCACTAAGAACTGCCCTATAGCAATAGTTGGGCAATCCTTGGGTTCCCTAGATGCTTGCGTTAGCATTTGCCAACACCAACAATTGCTAACACCAGTGAATCCCTCGCAGTCATCATTGGGCTCTTTGCCAACTATTACTACTAGGTCGTCATTGGGCTCCTCTAGTGGTTACCATCTTGCTACTTATGCCAACTACTATCGCTCGAGGAACCTAGCATAGATGTCGGCCAGCACTAACGACGATCACTAAGTCATCGCTGAGAATCTTAGTGCTGGTACTAGCATCTACCAGTATGAATGACTACTAAACTAAAGTCGTTAGGCTCTCTCTATGCTAGTGACCGCCATATGGTCATCATTGGGGTATCTAGTATAGATATTTACTAGCACTAGCAACTGCCATTGGGTCATCGCTAAGTTGCACTACTGCTCATGCTAGCATCCAATAGTGTGAGTGACTACCCAATAGTAGTCGTTGGGCTCTTTTAATGCCAACAACTATCATGAGGTCATCATTAAGCTCCCCGAAAGCTCGCATTAGCATCTACTGACATGAACAAATGCATTGCAGAAGTAGCTAGGTAGTTGTTGGGTTCCCCTAAAGCTAGCGCAGGCATCTACAAGCACAAACTACTTCCTCATAGTAGTCATTGGGCTTCCCCAATTCTAATTACTACTGTTAGGCCGTCATTGGTCTTCTCTAGTGCTTACCCTCACTTTTCCTATGCTAGCGACTTTCATTAAGCCATAACTGAGGCAACTCAATGGAGATGTTTGCCAATGTTAGCGACTATCCAACAACAGTTGTAAGGCTCTCCTAATGCCTGTGATTGTCATTGGGTTATCACTGAGCTGCCCTAGTGCTGGCATTAACATCTATTAAACAAGTAGCCCCTTTGTAGCAATAGTGAGGTAGTCCTTAGACTATCATTAGGTTCCCTTAAAGCTAGCATGAGCATTTGCTAACACCGACAACTTTCTCGCAACAGTCATTAGGCTCTATGAGAGCTAACTACTGTTGCTAGGCCATCATTAGGCTTTTTTCATGCCTACCATCATGTCTACCTATGCTAATGACTATCTTTAGGCCATCACTCATGCAACTTAGTGTAGATGTTTAACAGCGCCAGCGACTTCCTAGTAAAATTCATTAGGCTTTCCTTGCTTTAGTGACTATCATAAGGTCATTCCTAGGCTCCCTCATTGCTAGCAATGGCATCCACTAACACAAGTAACTACCCTGAAACATTAGTTGACAGTCCCTAGGTTCCCTTAATGCTGGGGTCAGCATCTATCAGTTCCAACCATTGCTCCATAGTAATAGCTGGGTAGTCGTTTGGTTTCCACAAAGCTAACATGAGCATCTACAAGCGCCCAAAGGCATCCTCGCAATAGTCTTTGGGGTACCTTAGTGCCAATTACTATTGTTAGGCTATCATTAGGCTCTTATGGTGCATACGCTCACGTCTATCTATGCTAGCGACTATCACCAAGTTATCACTAAGGTCCCCTAGTGCTACGCTGGCATCCACCAACGTCAGCGAATACTATTGGGTCATCGCAAAGGGAGTGCACATGTCTATCAGCGCCATCGACCACTGTTAGATCATCATTAAGCTTCTTTAGTGCTGGCACTAACCTCTACGAGTGCCAAAGACTACCTAACACTAGTTGTTAGGCTCTCTTAACACCAGTGACTGTCATAGGGTCATCGCTAGGCTTCCTCGATGCTGGCAATAGCATTTATCGACACTTGTAGTTGTTCATAGTAATATCTAAGGAGTCCCTGGTCTTTCCTAGTGATGGTGTCGACGTCGACCAACATCAACAATTGCCCTATAACTATAGTTAGGAAGTCTTTGGGTTCCCTTAAAGTAGGCGATAGTGTTTATCAGCATGAGCAACTTTCCTAAAGAACTAATTATGCTAGTGTGTAGTACTACTGCTAGGCCATCGTTGGACTCCTCTGGTACTTGCCCTCACGTCTACTAGCACAAGTGACTACCAAGTTGCAATCGTCGGGCTCCCTTGCGCTACTACTAGCGTCAACCAACACGAGAAATTGCCCCGCAATAGTAACTAGATTGTCCTTGTGTTCCCGTAGTATTGGCATCGATTTCTACCAACACTAATAACCACCTTGCAATAGTAACTAGGCAATGGTTAGGTTGCTTCAAAGTTGGCACGAATGTTTGCCAGCACTAGAGACTTCCTTGCAGTAGTCATTGGGCTTTCCCAATGCCAACTACTGCTACTAAGGCATTGTTGGGCTCTTATAATGCTTGCCCTTACGTCTAACTACGCCAGCGAATACAATGGGGGAACCTGACATTGGTGTTTGTTGGCCTTAGAGGCAGATGTTTGCTAGCCCCAAAGACAACCTTTAGGTGATCGCTGAGCTCCCCTAGTGCTAGCACTAGCCTTTCTGAGTGCCAACAACTACTCAGCAGTAGTTGTTGGGTACTGCCAATGCTACCAACTATCATGCGGTCATTGTTAGGCTCCCTTGGTGGTGGTACGAACATTTATGCCACCAAGAACTACTCATAGCAATAGCTAGAAAGCCTTTTGGTTCATGTTGTGCTGGTGTTAATGTCTCAACACTAATAACTTCCCCATTATAGTAGCTTGGTAGTTGTAGGTTGCTTCGTAAGTGGCTCGTTTGCCAACACCAAGGGCTTTCGTGCAGCAATCGTCTAGCTCTCTTAATGCCAACCATTACTGCTAGGCCATCATTGGGCTTTTTCACTGCTTTGCCTCTCATCTACCTGTACTAAAGACTATCGTTGGGCCATCGATGTCATTAGCTTGTTCTGCTCCCTTAGTGCTGGTGTTGGCCTCTATTTACGCTAATGATTGCCAAGCAGTAGTCGATGGGCTTCTCTAACACCAGCAACTTTCATTAGGTCATCATTGGACTCCTTCAGTGCTGACACTAGCGTCTATTAATACTACTAACTATGCCACGACAATAGTTGGGCTATTTTTGGGTTCCACTAGTGCTGCCACCGATGTTTGCCAATGCTAGCAAATGCCTCACAAATGTTGCAAGGCTTTCTAAACGCAAACTATTATTGCTAGGCCACATTGGGCTCCTCTAGTGCTTACCTCACATTTACGTGTACCAACGACTACTGTTAGGCCATCATTGGGGGAACCCAACACAAAAGTATCTCAGCTCGAACGACTACCGTTAGGTCATCATTGAGCTCCCTTAGTGCTAGCGCTTGCATCTATCAGCATTAACAATTCCTTTATAGTTAGCTCTAGCATATGCCAACACTAGTAACTACCCTGTAGTAATAACTGAGCAATCGTTAGGTTCTCCTAAAGTAACACTAGCTTCTGCTAGTACTAACAATTACCTTGTAGTAGTCGTTCATATCTCTCAATGCTAATTACTATTGATAGGCCATCGTTAGGCTCGTCTAGTACTTGCCCTCTTGTCTACTTGTGCCAATGATGGCCACTAAGCCACCAATGAGGAAACTCGATGCAAATCTCTACCAGTGCCAATTACAGTAACTATCGCTCTGTCAACGCTGAGCTCTCGTGGTGCTGGTACTAGACTCTACAAGTACCTGCGACTGTGCAGCAGCAATCGTTCAGCTGTCATAAAATGAACGACTATCATGGGGTCATCTCTGGGCTCTTCTGGTGTTGGCACTAGTGTCTACTAACACCAATAACTGTGCCATGGTAGTAGCTTGGTAGTCCCTAGGTTTTTTGAGTCTTGGCATCAATGTTTACCAATACTGGCAACTTCCCCATAACAGTAGGTGGGCAATCATTGGTTCCTTTTAAGCTGGTGTGAGCATTTGGCAACTCCAACTACTTTCCCGTAGAAGGCGTTAGGCTCCCCCATTGCCTTTTACTCCTACACGCTCTGCCTTTCACCCATGTTGTGCATGCTGCGAGGAGCCTTCGCTTACCTCTCGTGCAAATGGTATGGGCAACATGACACATTTAGCTCGCTCTTAGGCACATAATGGAAGGACAATGATAAGGGTCTAAATTGCGGGGGGTGCTCATGCCATGGTTAGTGCGCCTTTTGCCGCCGCATGCTGGGCCTTTCACCCATGTTATGCCTACCAAGGGAAGCTGTGGCTTCACTCCTGTGCCCATGGTTCAGGTGATGTGGCTCCCCTGGCAAGCTCGCCTAGCACACTATCGAAGGATAGCAACAAGGCTCTAGCTCATGTAGGGACCTTGGCATAGGTGGCACACACTTTACGATCACATGCACGGCCTTCCACTAATGCTATGCCTGCTAAAGGCAGCTTTGGGTTATCATCTGTGCTCATGATCTGGGCAGCGCAGCTCTCTTCGCACGCTTGCTAGGCAAACTATCAAGGGACAATGACAAGAGTCATGTTAGTGTAGGGCACCTTTAGTTTAGTTAATGCACCTTTACAGTACAACGCTAGTCTTTCTGCCCTTATCGTGCCTTCCAAGGACAATCATGACTTGCTTTCTGTGCCCTTGGTTCAGGCCATGTAGATCTCTTGACCAGCTTATTGGGCACACTATCAAGGGACAACGATGAGGGTTTGTCTCATGTATGAGGCCCTTGGCATAGTTGGCATGCCCTTTGCAATTACGCATTTGGCCTTGTGCTCATGCCATGCCTACTTAGAGTAGCCGTGGCTTGCCTCCCGTGCCTATGGTTTGAGAGACGCAACTCTCTTGGCACATTTGCTGGGCAAACTATAAAGGGACAGTAACGAGAGTCTTGTAAGTGTAGGGCGCCTTTGGCTTTGCTAACGTGCATTTTGTGACACACACTGGGCCTTCCACCCTTATCATGCCTTCTAGGGTTAGTCGTGGCCTAGTTGGAGCATCCTGTGTGGCCGCATAATGGGCCTTCTATCCATGCTGTGCTTTTTAAAGGCAACCATGGCTTGCCTCTTGTGCCCATGGTCTGAGCATTGCGATTCTCCTGGCATGCTTATTGGACATAATATCGAAGGACAATGACAATGGTCTTGCTTGTATTGGGCACCATTGGCTGTGATGGCATGACCTTTATGATCCCATGCTGGGGAATCTACCTATGATGAGCCTAATGGAGGCAGTTAGGCCTTTCCTCCACGCCCATGGTCTAGGCCATGTGGCTCTCCTCGCACGCTCGTTGGGCATACTATCGAGAGATAGTGACGAGGGTCTAACTCATGATGGGGCCCGTAACTATGCTAGCGTGCCCTAAACTATTGCACACGAGGCCTTTCATTGAAGTCGTGCCTACAGGAGGTAGCCATTGCTTCCCTCTCTTGCCTATAGTCTAAGCAATGAGGCTCTCTCGGCATGCTCCCATGATAAACCATGGAGCGACACTAACGAGGGTCTAGCTCACATGAGCCATCCTCAGCACGGCTTGCATAGCCTTCACGGCAGCATGCTTAGCCTTTCTCCAATGTTGAGCATACTAGTAGCAACTGTGGCTTGCCACCTAAGCATAGGGTTTGGGCAACATTGCTTTTTCAACACCTTTTTTAGGCATACTATCGAGGGTGGGTCTAGCTTATGTGACATGCCTTTAGCCAAGCTAGCATACCTTTTGCAGCTGCATATTGGGCCTTCTACCCATGTCATTTCTACTAAGAGTAATCATGACTTGCATCCCGAGCCAATAGTCTGGGAGTTGTGGCTCTACTGGCACATTTATTAGGACACAATCGAGGGGTAACGAGGAGGGTTTGGCTCTCATATGGCGTCCTTAACCTTGCTAGTACGCCATTTGTGATCTCATGATGGTTCTTCTTGCCATGCTGTGCCTGTTGGGGGCAACCGTGGCTTACCTCTTATTCCCATGGTGCAAGCGACGTGGCTCTCTTGGCAAGCTCCTTAGACATACTATCGAAGGACAGCAATGAGAGTCTAGCACATGTGAGGAGCCTTTAACATCACTTATGCGCCTTTTATGGCTACTCGCTAAGACTTTCACCCATACTGTGCTTGCTCATGTAGCCATGGTTTAACACCCATGTACATCATTAGGGCAACGCAACTTTCTTGATAACCTTTCTGTGCACACTATTGAGGGACAGTCACGAAGGTTTTGCTCCTACAAGGTACCCTCAGCCTGGCTGACATGCCCATTGGAGCTGCATACTTAGCCTTTTGCCCATGCCATACCTATTGGGAACAGTTGTGACTTTCCTCCCGTGCACATAGTCTAGGAACTTGGCTCTCTTGGGACTCTTGCGAGGCACACTATCGAGGGACAATGATGAGGATTTTACTCGCATGAGGGATCCTTATCTTGACAGATGTACCTTTACGTTGCATGCTGGCCTTCTGCCTATGCCATACTTGCTGGAGACAATCGTGGCTTGACTCTCATACCCTTAGTCTAGGCGATGTGGCTTTCTTGGGACGCTCGCTCGTTGGGCATATTATCAAGGGTTTATGATAAGGGTCTAGCTTAAGTAGGGCACCCTTGGCCCTACGATGTGCTTTTTATGGACTAATGTTGGGTCTTGCGCCTATGTAATGTCTATTGAGGGTAGCCGTGGCTTACCTCCCATGGCCATGGTCCATGCAACACTAATCTCCTCACACATCCACTAGGCACACTGTCAATGGATAAGGATGGGGGATTTGCTTGCTTGGGGCACCTTTGGCTGTGCTAGCATGCCCTTTGCGGTCGCACATTAGACCTTCTATCAAGGGATAACAATGAGGATCTGGCTTAGGTGGGTGCCCCTGACTTCGCTAGTGTTCTCTTTGTGGCCACATACTGGGTGCTTTGCCTATGCCGTACTTGCTGGGTGTAGTCATAGCTTGCCTTTTGTATCATTTGGGCGATGCAGTTCTTCTTGGCACACTCGTTGAGCATATTATCGAAGGACAACAACAAGGATCTCCCTCATGTGCGATGCCATTGGCTTGGCTAGCATGCCCTTTACAACCACATGCAAGACTTTTGCCCATGTCATGCTCGCTAAAGGTAGCCATGGGTTACCCCCCATGCCCATGGTCCCGACAATGCAGCTCTCTTATCATACTCGTTATGCACATTATCAAGGTACAACGATAAGGGTCTAACCGGTGTGAGGCTCCATGAGTATAACTAGCATGCCTTTTACGGTCACACGCTAGGCTTTCCACTCATGTTGTGTGTGTTGGATGTAGCCATGGCTTTCCTCCTATAACCTTGGTCCAAGCGATGCGGCTCTCTTGGCACACTTACTAGACACACTATAAAGGTATAACGAAGAGGGTCTAACTTGCATGGATGCCCTTGGCTTGGCTGGTCCATCCTTTGTGGCTGAACGTTGGGCCTTCTGCTCACGCCATGCCTGCTAGTGGCAATGGAAGCCTACCTCGCATGCCCATAGGCATAGTGCTTGTGGCATACTCGCTGAGCACACTCTCGATGGACTTGGCAATGAGGGATAAATTTTAGTTACTTTCTTTAGAGCAATACTTAGTTCCCTATTGCTTTCAGATATTTTTCCAAATGTATTCCATTGTGTTTCTCTTTCTTTATAAGCCCAAAGGCTTGCCTCTTCTACCATGGTAATTATTTTGAGGGATGATTTCTAACCTCGTGGCATTAATCGTCGAAAATAGAGGGACGATTATTGTAAATGTGGACTTGGGGGGGGGGGGGAGGGATGAATTAGGGCGATAAAAGGCTGAATCTTAATTGGTCATGGCAGCAAGGTCAATCTACCACTTACAATACCCAATCACATATTTAAGTTATTTGCAAAGGATTTTACTTGTTGCTCAATAGGAATCATATTTCAAGGTAACCCGTGACGCTCTTCCACTGTACGAGTTTGGCCATCGACATGTGGCTTTGGGGGTTAAGAGGCCTCTACTATATGTCAATAATCGAGGGATAGCGCATGCATTGCTTCTAGCATGGTATCTAACTTAGAGGCATTCAATCATAATCTCAATGCACAGTAGGTTCGCATCATTAACTTTTCAACCAAGCGCGATCACCAATTATGCGAATCAATAATTCCTCTCGTGCTAGGTTGACTATCGCTATGCGATCATCAATAAGGTAAAATTAAGCTTTCTCATTATGGTCTAAACCCAACTCACGTTCCTTATTGATGGGTGATTAATCCAACACTTGGTAGATTTTGCTTCATAATGATAGGAAGAGTCAATATCGAAGGATCAAAAAGCAACGTCACTATGAGCGGTTGGCTATCACAAGCTATTTATTCCTATGGTAACTTTTTTCACACCTCTAGATTCAAATTTTGAAGCTCTGAAGGATCGATAACCCATGCTTTCACGGCTCAAATTCATACTAAAAATTAGAATCAAATAACTTTTTACCTTTTGTTCCACACTAGATTTTTGTTCTCATTGAGCTCATCTTAGGACTCTTACGTTACCTTTTAATAGATATGCCCCCTAACCAAACTCCTTACTTGATAATGTCTTTTGCTTGGATTGGCCAATCAAGGCTGGCTTTGGGTCTAAAAAGTAGGGTGATGCCTTGCTTTCGATTCTAGAAATAAGTAGAACAACGTTAAAAGTAGTGGCATTTCACTTTCACCATTGCCGGCTCTCACTTATCTTACTCCTCTTAAGTCATTTCACAAAGTCAAACTGGAGTTAAGCTTAACAAGGTCTTCTTTCCTTGCTGATTCTACTAAGTTTGTTCCCTTGGTTGTGGTTTCACTGGATAGTAAACAGGGATAGTAGGAATCTCATTAATCTTTCATGTGCGGCACTAATTAGATGACGAGGCATTTGGCTACTTAAGGAGTCATAGTTACCCTATTGTTTACTCATGGTTGGTTGAATTTCTTCACTTTGACATTCATAGTAATGG
Source organism: Moringa oleifera (assembly GCA_021397835.1). Lineage (NCBI taxonomy): Eukaryota > Viridiplantae > Streptophyta > Magnoliopsida > Brassicales > Moringaceae > Moringa > Moringa oleifera. The sequence continues at coordinate 8,629,912 of JAJFZO010000034.1, read as the reverse complement.
GTAAAAATCACATGGTGTGACCATCTGCACGGACCATCGCAATGCTTTGTTATAATTAAACTATTAGATTCCCCTTGTCTGCACCAATTCTAAGTTGGCTTTTTGGCACCGAAAGAAGGCCCGAGAATGTGGCATTCCCAATTTTTCCCTCGGTCAGCATGTGACAACCCACTTTCGTTATAGGAGCAGCTCGAGCAATCCATTGATAGCCTATAGGTTCGAGACTGGGACCATTGTGCCCACCCTCAAAGCCAATCCTTTTCACAAGGTTACGAATCCGTTTTGTCAACTTCCCTTGCCTACATTATTCATCGACCAGAGCTATTCACCTGGAAGACCTGATGCGGTTATGAGTACGATCAGGTGTAGAAGGCACTCAATCCTCCAGATTTTTAAGGGCATATCAGACATCATGCGACGTGCGATGCTCTTTTAGCCATTGGACCTTACCTCTTGTTAAGTCATTTTCAGGGTGGGTAGGCCGTTAAATAGAAAAGGTAACTCTTTTCGAGGCCTCCATCGATGTTTTTGGACTCCATAATGCTACTATCAACCACCACATCTCAGTTTCAAAATTTTAACTAGATCCCTTTCAAGCTTACATGGAACCTTTCTCCTTTTTGGCCTTTAAAGTTCTCATTTGAATATTTGCTATTGCTACCAAGATTTACATCGATGGTCGCTTTGCCTCGGCCTTACCTTGGGTTTACTATGAGCATCGTGCCTTCATATTCATTGGGGCTTTGCCTCTGCCCCAACAACTAGGTATAGTTTGCCCCCTTTAGTGCCATCCATTTTTAGGACTAGTTGATTTAGTAGGTAGTTGTTATGCACCTATTAGTAGATTTTGACTCCCATGACCGCTATGCTGTTGTCTTAATCGACTAACATTCTTTATGGGTTCTAGGTTAGCCCATAATTAGGAACTATAACATGACTTTTGGTTCATCCTACATTGCCAGTTTTGCTTACCAAAAATGGCCTACTTAGAGCTCTTCATTATATGGGATAGCTCAATGAAGAAGTTGCCTTGTCTTACATACTTGATGTTTGAGAATAGCTCGAGGGCATTATGCCATTTATGCCACTAATTATTGGCTTTACCCGATAGAACTCGTAACTAAGCTTTAACTGTTTTGAGGGAAACTTTGGTGGAAACCAACTACTAGACGATTCCATTAGCTTTTCGCTCTTATACCCAAGGCAAACGAATGATTTACATGTCAGCATCACTGTGAGCCTCCATTAGAGCTTCCTCTGGCTTCATCCCGCTCAGGCATAGTTCACCATTTTTTAGGTCCTAACAAGCATCCTCATGCTTAAACCCTTCTCAAAAAACCAAGGTCGATTAGTGGTGCACTTATTGGGATCCCACCAATCATCTTCCTTTAGCCTTATGGGTTTACTTTCCTGTTGACTCGCACGCATGTTGTTCTTTGCTTCGTGTTTCAAGACAGGTTGAATGGAAAGCCCACTAGCCGATGGCGAGAGCATGTAGGTGCTGAAACACGCCACATAACATGCGCTGCCAGCCATGGTCTCGATGACGATGTCTCCATAAGCATATCAAAGGTTGTGACTCAGGTTACTGTCACAATCCGTGTCGATTTGCACCCCAAGTTAATCAAAGAATTAGCCCCTGACCATTCCACATCCGATCGAAGTGCATCATCGACCTCCATTCGTGTCCCTCTCGATAATTCTAAGCACTCTTTGACTCTTTTTTCAATGACCTTTTCATCTTTCCCTTAAGGTACTTGTTCGCTATCGGTTTCTCACCCGTATTTAGCCTTAAACAGAATTTACTGCTCGATTGGGGTTGCATTCCTAAACAACTCGACTCATCGGTAGCACTTCATGGTATGATAAAGTTCAAACGAGACAAGGCTCTCACCCTCTCTAGCATCCCTCTACAAAGGACTTGGGCCCCGATTCGTTGCTAAGGACGCTTCTCTAGACTATAATTTAAGGGTTGAAGACACTCGATTTTCAAACTCAGCTTTTCTTAGATCGTTCACCGTTATTAGGGGAATCGTTGTTAGTTTCTTTTCCTCCACTTATTGATATCCTTAAACTCATTTGGTGTTCCTGCCTGACCCAGGTTTGCATCTTCATTGATCGAACATGGGTCTATAAGCCATGAGCTAGCGACATGTGCACGAGAGAGCATAACGCCTCTACTACCAGCAAGTCATTATGAGGCGTCACTCGAGACTCGTTTCTAGGCCAATTGTAAGCCAACGGTGCACAGGAGGCCAATATTAGCCCCGCGAGGTCCCTCCCTCACCAAGAGATCAAGGGCCACTATGCATGACATCCAAGTAAACGTGCCCTCAACCATATGGCTTTGGGCACAACTTATGTTCGAAGACTTGATGGTTCACAATATTCTGCATTTCACATCAAATATTATGTTTTGCAATGTTCGTCATTGATGCAAGAGCTGAGATATTCATTACCGATAGCCGTTTTAGACATTTAAGGATGACATGGCCACCTACATGCATTGAGATCAAGGCAATAGGGTCGTGCTCATTCATTCGAGTACCTTGGCACATCCCATGCTATGAGTTTTGTTATTATGCACAACAAGGGGCTTGATAACGTTCTACCCCTCAAGTGTGTTTACAACATGTTTGCGAGTAGTTTTGCTAAGCGAGTTTTAACAATGATCCTTCCATAGGTTCACCTTGGAAAACCCTGTTATGACCTTTCCTAAGGTCTAACTATAAGCTTTTTAACTGCAAAACCTTAAATACACGCTATTAGAGCTAAAATTACCATGGCTACTGGCCGCAGACTTACCCTCCAATGGATTCTTGTTGGGAAATTTAGATTGTACTCATTCTAATTACTAGACTCAAAGAGCTCAATATTATTTCATCGCCTGTCGCCGCCATAATGGGTAACTATCCTACCATTGAAAGTTAATAGGGTAAGAATTTAAATGATCCGTTGCTGACACAATGGCCTTGCGATTTGTCAAGTTATCATGAATTATCGAGCAATGGGCGAAGCCTGCATCGACCTTTTATCTAATAAATGAACAATTTTTAGAAGTCAGGTTTATTGCACGTATTAGCTCCAAAATTACTATGGTTATCCGAGTAGTAGGTACCATCACACAAACTATAACTGATTTAATGAGCCATTCATAATTTCATAATCTGAATTACTTCATACTTACACATGCATGGCTTAATCATTGAGGGAAGCATATGACTATTAATAAGATCAACTAGGTAGCATCCTTCAACACGTCAGGCCAACGAGGACTAAAGCGTGCTACAAGGCTTACTAAGGCAAAAGCTCTCATAAGTCGTCATTCAAAATCGATAGGATGTAGGATAAATACTTTTGCTTAGATAGGTAGACATCGAGGTCACCCTTGTCATAATACCTTCTGCATCGAAGGCGATGGCCAAGTGCCTATGCACCAAAGCAATAGCATGCCGAAGACAGCCATGCTTGGAACATGAGGCACGAACATGGTGGATAGACAAGAAACTCAAATCATCAAATTCCATTTTGTAGGCACACGACATAGGGTCCCAAAGTCACTGATGAATGCTAACATGGGGCTCGAGGTCAAGCTAAAGTGACCTGCTAACCAATAGTTGGAAGGGAAGCATGGAGCCTGCCAACGCATACAGAAAGATCACCACTCATACACTACATGTATAAATGGGCAGTAATAGCACTAAACGAGCTGCAAGATGACTAACAAAAGGCCCATCGATCATGCAGGCCATTGAGTGTTATCGCAACTAGGCCACTAAGTGCGAAAATGTTTCAATAGCAAAGGACAAGTTTTTGATATGAAGGGACCATCAATGATGCTAATGGTTAATGATCGGTTAAAGAGTCTACCTCAATAAGCCTGAGCATAAGGATCCACCAGTGTAGCATGCATCATCGTTAGCTTTACCGCCCACACCGTCGAGCTTTTGTAATGAGGGACAAGTTTTTGATGGCAAAGTACCATCGACAAGGCCTTTGAAACTAGTGTGTCATGCCATGCCTGGGCTAAGCGTGTAGCTCGATCAATGCTAATAGTTGATGATTGTGTCATCGATCGCGTTACGCAAAGTGTCCACCTCTATAAGCTTAAGCATTAGGATCAACCCTTGCGTTCACCACCTCGAGAGCCTACAACGAAGCACTGCACATGCTCAAAATTCCCCTGGCAAATAGGCCCTTATGTGGCATGTATCATCATTAGATTTGTCACCCATACTATCGAGCTTGTCTAGCCATATCTCCACTTATTATCCTACAATTTATGTCATTTCACTACCCACTACTTATAGCGAATTTCATTTCTCATAAATTTTCCCACCTTATTGGCTATTGATCAGATATGCCTAAATTGGTTAGCTGACGTTGTCGGGTGCCTATTGGTCAGTCATGGTAGCCACCACAGCCTCGCACCATCGGCTGGATGGGCAAAGTGGCAAGTTGCCAAGCCCATTTCATGTGCATTGGGTTTCTCAAGCCCAGTGCTTGCCTATGTGGGGTAAGCAGGGGAGAGCACGCATGGCCCTTGAGCACCTACCAAGTAAATGAGCTCTTCCCCCCTAAAGAGTTTTCTTTAAAAATCACTTTTAGTCGGAGGAAACATCAATATGTTTAAGTCATGATAATGGGTCTAAACAATTATTTGCAAGGAGTTATGAGTTGAAATTTTGCACAGATATGGAGAAAATTTGATCTGCCAACATAAACAATTTAAAATTTTTTGAGCATATATTTTTTTCATGAATTTTGTATAGCAAAACAATTCAAAAAATCATGAAAAATAGCCTATAAGTCGGCATCCTTCCAATTTTCAAGGTCAGACTCCTAATGAATTGCATGATTTATTTATGTAATGTTTAATGCAATTCAAATACCAAATACCATCAATTCAATAAAAAAATTGCAACAGAGCATTACGGCCAGCCCATCGAGGTAGCAGTGCCTTGAGAAGGCCCAAAGTGCATGCTTGTTACCCTATGTAGTGCACCTGCAACCACCCATGGATACCTTGAGAAAACAACATAGCCTAGGCCCATGGTTTATCCTAGCTTGCCCATGAGGTCGCATGGCCTTCCACCCATGTTATGCATGTTGGGGGTAATCGTGGCTTGCCTCCCATGCTTATGGTTTGGGTGATGCGACCCTTGTGGCATGCTCACTAGGTATACGATCGAGGGACAACAATGAGGGTTTCGCTCACATGAGGCCCCTTGGCATGGCTAACGTGCCCTGTGCAATCATAAGCTAGGCCTTCAGCCCATGTTGTACCTGCAAGAGGCAGCCTTGGCTTGCCTCTTCTACTTATGGTGTAGGTGGTGTGGCTCTCTTGGCATGCTCGCTTGGCATATGATTGAGAGATAATGATGAGGGTCCAAGGTGCCTGAGGTGCCTTTGTCATGGTAAGAGCACCCTTTACAATTGCAAGCTAGGCCTTTTGCCTATGTAGTTCCCATGGTCCTTGCGATGTAGCTCTCTTGGCATGCTTGTTGGGACACGATCGAGATACAATGATGATGGTCAAGCATGAAAGGGTGTCATTGGTAGGGTTGGCATACTCAGTGTGATCGCTCGCATGGCCTTCTGCCCATTCCGTGCCTTTTAAGTGAAACCATGGCTTGCCTTCTGTACCTATGGTCCAGGCAATGTGACTCTTCTAGCATGTTTGTTGGGCACACTATCACACCATAGGGCTTCTAAGGCTATATTGGCGTGCCTTATGCAGTCGTATGCTCGACCTTGCACCCATGCGGTCTCGATTGGGGTAGCCATGGTATGCCTTTCATGCTCATTATTTAGATGATGCAGCTCCCATGGCACGCTCGTTGGGCACTCTATCAAAGGACAGTGACAAGGGTTTGGCTTGCATAGAAGGCACTCAGTAGTCACACACTCGGCTTATCGCCTTTGTCAAGTCTACTTGGGGCAACTACGATTTGCTTATCATGGCTACGGTGTAGGTGTTATGGCTCTAGTGTCATACTCGCTAGGCACACTATCGAGGGACAACGACAAGGGTTTGCCTCTTGTGAGGTACCGTTGGAATTATTGGTGTGCCTTTTACGGTCACACACTAGGCTTTCCGCTTATGCCGTGCTTGTTAGCAGCAACCGTCTCTTGCCTCTCGTGTCCACAATTTGAGCAACAAGTCTAGCTCATATGGGACGCCTTTTGCTGTGTTAATGCACCCTGTGCTATCGCATATTGGGCTTTCTACCTATGTTGTTCCTACTAAAGGCAGCCGTGACTTTCGGCCTGTGCCATGGTTGGGCAAGGCAACTACCTTGGCATGTTACCTGGGCACACTATCAAACGACAACAACGAGGGTTTGGCTTGCGTTAGGCACCTTTTGCTATGTTGGCTCGCCCTTAGTGACCATATGTTGTGTCTACCGGCCATGCCATGCTTGCTCAAAGTAGTTGTGGCTTTTGTGGCACCTTTACTGGGCACATTATTGAGGGATTGTGTCAAGGGTCTGGCTCGAGTGAGGTGTCCTTAGCCTAACTAGTGTATCTTTTAGGGACAACCATGGATTACGTCCTCTGGCACGGGTCCGAGTGACGTGGCTTATTTGGCACCATCATTAGGCACACTATTGTAAGATAGCGATGAAGGTGTGGATTGCGTGAGGCATCCTTGACTGGGCTTATGCACTCTTTGCGACAGTACGCTAAGTGGCCAAGCCATGCGTGCTGGGGACAGCCATGCCCATGGTTTAGGTGACAAGGCTCTCGTAACACGCTTACTAGGCATACTATCGAAGGTAGAAATGAGGGTCTAACTCATTGGGCCTTTAGCCCATGTTGTACCAGTTGGGGCTAGTTGTGGCTTGCCTCTCATGCCCATGGTCCAAGTAATGTGGCTTCCTTGGCATGCTTACCTAGCACACAATCGAGGGTTAGCAATATGGGTTAGGCTCGCTGAGGCACCTTTAGCTATGTTGGGATGCCCATTGCAGCCATAACCTTGTCTTCAAGGGGCAACTGTGGTTACTTCCCTTATTCATGGTCTGAGCGATATGGCTCTCTTGGCATGCATGTGGCCACACTATTAAGGGACAACTTTGAGAGCCTAGCTTTAGTGAGGCACCCTTAGCTTTGGTGGCATGCCTTTTGCGGCCACACACTCAGCCTTAGATCCAAGCTGTGCCTGCTATGGGAAACTACAACTTACCTTTTTTACCCATGGTCGAAGCAATATAGCTCTTCTAACACACTTATTATGCACACTATCAAGGGATTGCAACGAGTGTTTGGCTTGCACAGGGCATCCTTGGCTTTGCAGGCACGTTCTTTACGGCCTTACGTTGGGGCTTCCTGCCCATGTCATGTTTGCTTAAGGCAATCGTGGCTTGCCTCCCATGCAAATGGTCTTAGCGACACGACTTTCTTGGCACACTCGCTAGGCATACTGTTAACGGACAGCGATGAATGTCTGGCTCGAGTAAAGTGTCCATGGCTATGCGGGCGTGCCCTATGCTACCATACGCTTAGCCTTTCGCCCATGTCGTAGTTACTAGGGGCAACTGTGGCATGCCTCTAGTGCCTATGGTCCGGGCAACACGACTCGCATGCCATGCTTTATGGGCACACCATCAAGGGACAACGACGAGGATTTGTCTTACATAGGCACCTTTGGTTTGGTTGGCGTGCCTTTCATGGCTGCACGCTGGGCCATTCACACATGTCATGCTTAGAGGAGGTAGCCATGGCGTGACTCTTGTGCCTACGATCTGAGCGACACGATTCACTAGGCACACTTGTTGGGTACACTTTCAAGGGACAATGATGAGGGCTTCGCTCGTGTGGAACGCTAATGGCCTTGCTGGCATGCCTTGTATGGCTGCATGCTGGACCTTCTGTCCACGTCACACTTGGTGGGGGCAGCCATGGCTTGCCTCCCGTGCCTTTCATTTGAGCCACGTGGCTCTCTTAGCATGCTCGCTACGCATACTAAGGAGGGATAACGACAAGGGTTTATCTCACATGGGCCGCACTTGAGGAGGTTGGAGTGCCTTGATGAGCTACATGGTAGACTTGTCGCCCATGCTGTGCCTGCTAGGGCAAAGCATAGCATATTTCCCATGCCTAAGGTTTGGGCGACGCAGCTCTCTTAACATGCTTGCTGGGCATATTATCAAAGGATAATGAAGAGCATGTAGCTAGTGTAGGGTTTCCTTGGTTATGTAGGCGAGCCTTGTGCAGCCACATAATAAGACTTTTGCCCGTACCGTACCTACTAAAGGTAGCCATGGCGTGCCTGCCTTCCATGCCCATGGTCTGAGCAACACGGCTCTTCTAGCATTCTAGTCGGGCACACTATCAAGGGATAATTTTGAGAGTCTTGCTCACATGGGGTGCCTTTGGCTATACGAGTGAGCCTTGTGTTGCTGCAAGCTGGATCTTCTTGCCATGTCTTACTTGCTAAAGGCAGCCATGGTTTGCTTTTCGTGCCTATGGTTTGGGTGATGCAGCTCTATTGGCACACTCACTGGGCTCACTATCGAGGGATAGTGATGAGGGTTTTGCTTGCATGGGGTGCACTTAGCCTACCTAACGTGCCTATGCAGCCACATGGTGGGCCTTACGCCTATGTAGTGCCATCCAGATGCAACCATGGCTTAATTATCATGCCTATGGTTTGGGTGATGTGGCTCTTCAACATGTTCATTGGGCATACTATAGACAGACAGAGTCTAACTATCATGAGGCACCTTTGGTTGTCCTCGCATGTACTTGTGCCCCCTATTGCCGTTAGGTTACTGCTAGGAGAACCAACACTAATATTTACTAACGCGAGTGACTGTCACTAGCTCATTGTTTCATTGCTCTAGTGTTGGCGCTGCCATTTACAAGCATTAGCGATTGCCAATAATAGTTATTAGGCTCTACTAATGCTAGTGACTATCACAAGGTCATCGTTGGGCTTCGCTAGTGCTGGCACTAGCATCTACCAACATGAGCAATTGCACCACAAAAAAAGCAAGGCATTCATTGGATTCCCCTAAAGGTGGCACGAGTATTTACAAGCACAAGCGATTCCCTTGCAGACATCATTGAGCTCTTCTATTGCTAACTACTACCGCTAGGTTGTCGTTGGGCTCGTCTTGTTGTTATTGTCCCATTTACCTATGCTAGTGACTACAATTGGGCACTGTTAGGGGAACTTAGCATAGATGTTGGCCAGCACTAATGACTCTCGCTGGGTCATCGCTAAGATCCTTTACTGCTGGCACTAGCATTAGCCAACCATAGTGATTACCAAGTTGCAGTCGTTGCCTTCTCCCTATCGTAGTGAGCATCATAGGGTCATCATTAGGCTCCCTTGGTGCTAATACCAACTTCTATTGATACCAACAACAGCGGCGCTGTAATAGCTAGGTAGTCCTTAGGTTCCATTAATGTAGGCATTAGCGTTGACCAAAGCTAGCAACTGCCTGATAGCAAGTAGCTAGGCAATCATTGAGTTCTCCTTAATCTAGCACGAGTGTCTGTCAACACCAACGACTACCTTATAGCAATTATTGGGCTCACTGAGCGCTGACCATTACAACTAGGCTATCGTTGAGCTCCTCTAGTGCTTGACCTCATTTTTACCTGTGCCAGCGACTGCCATTGGGCCATTATTAGGATACCCAGTGTAGATACCTATCAGGGCCAAAAACTACCGCCAGGTCATCACTAAGCTGCCTTTGTGCTGGTGCTGGCATCTAGCAACATTAGTGACTACGCAGAGTAGTCATTGGGCTCTCCCATTGCCAGCAACTATTACGAGGTCATCATTAAGCTCCTCTAGTCTTGGCATTACTATCTACTGACACTAGTAACTGTGACGCAAAAGTAGCTAGGTAGTCGTTAGGTTCTTCCAAAGCTAGTGCTTCTGCCTCTGCCAACACAAGCAACTTTCCTACAGTAGTCATTGGGATCCTTTAGTGCTTGCCATCAACGTCCTTGTGCCCCAATGACTTCCATTGGGCCATCATTAGGGCAATCAAATATAAATGGCTGGCAGCGTAGAGACTGCCTTGCAATAGTCATTTGGCTCTCCCAATGCCCTCCCCTGCTGTTAGGCCATCATTGGGCTCCTCTAGTGCTTGCGCTCGAGTCTACCTGCATCAATGGCGACCGTTAGCAATTGCTGATGTTCACTAGTTTTGTGACTACTTCTTGATCATCATTGAGCTCCCCGAGGGCTAATACTTGCATTTACAAACGTTAATGACTGTACAGCAACTGTTGTTAGGCTTTCCCAATGCATGCCATTATCGTCGGGTCTTTACAGGACTGACTCGATGCTGACACTAGCATCTATCGAACCTAGTAACTACCGACTAGTAATAGTGGGGCAATCCTTCATTTCTACTAATATTGGCGTGGGCATCTGCGAACACAAGTAACTGCCCCGTAAAAATAGCTCGGATGTTGTTGGGTTCCCTTCATGCTAGCCTGAGCATCTTTAGCACTTGTGACTTTCCTGCAATAGTCATTAGGCTCTCGCAATGCCAACAACTACTACTATGCTGTCGTTGGACTACTTTGCTGCTTGGCCTTACGTCTATATGCACTAACGATTATAGTTAGGTCATCACTAAGGGAACCCAACACAACTATTTGCTAGCACTAACAACTATTATTGGTCATCGTTGAGCTTCCCTAGTCTGGCACTGATGTTTACCAACGTTAATGATAGCACAACGATTATCGTTGGAACTCTTCCAATGCCTGTGATTATTATTGGGCCATCGCAAGGCTCCCTCAGTGTTAGCACTAGCGTCTATCCACACTAATAACTGTCGTGTAACAATAACTGGGCAATCTTTGGGTTCCCCTAATGTTAGCGTTAGTGTCTGCAACCACAAGCAACTCGCTCACAAAAGTAGCTCAAAAGTCATTGGGTTTCCTTAAAGTTGGCACGAGTATCTACTAGCACCCACGACTTTCCCGTAAGAGTCATTTGGGCTCTCCTAGTAACTATTACTGCTAGGCAATCCTTCGGCTCCTCTAGTGCTTACTCACGAATTTACCTGCGCTAGCAATTACAGTTAGGCCATCATTATGAAAACTCAACGTTGATGCATGAATGACTGTTTGCATGTCATCGCTAAGATTCTATATTGTCGACCCTGGCATCTACCAATGTTAGTGACAACCTTATAGCAATCATTTGGCCATCATTAGGGGGACCTATTGTAGATGTTTACCAGTGAAAGCAACTGCCGTTGGGCCGTCATTGAGTTTCCCCAATGCTGGTGCTACCGATTGCATTTACCAACAACTACCTAACACTAATGGCAGTCATGGGACCATCGCTAGGACCCCCTGGTACCAGCACTAGCATTTACCAAGACTAACAATTGCCTAGCAATAATAGTTGGGTAGTCTTTAAGTTCTTCTAGTATGGGCACTAGCGTTTCCTAACATGTCTGCCCCGCAGCAATAGCTAGGTAGTCCTTAAGTTCCCCTATAGTTGGCGGTAAAATCTACCAACGCTAATAAATTTTTTGCAGCAGTCATTGGGCACTCCTAGTGCAAATAACGACTGCTTGTCCATTGTTGGGCTCCTTTAGTGCTCGCCCTCGCATCTGCCTATGCCAATGATGTCTTTTGGGCCATTGGTAGGGAAACTAGGATAGATGTTTACCATTGCTAATGAATGCAACTAGGTCATCAGTGAGCTCCCCTAGTGCTAAAGCTGGCATTTACCATCATCACTGACTACGTTGTAATAGTCGTTAGGCTCTCCCAATGATAATGACTATCATGGGGTCGTCGTTGGGCTCTTCATGTGTAGCACTTACATCTTCCAACACCAACAACTACCACACAATAATAGTTAGATAGTCCTCGGGTTCCTTTAGTGTTGGTGTCAACTTGTGCAAACTTTAGCAACTACCCCATAATAATAATTAGAAAGTAGATGGGTTCCCTCAAAGTTGGCCCAAGCATCTATTAGGACTAATGACTGTCCAAACTTGGCGCAAGCATCTGTTAGGACCAATGCTTGCCCTCGCATCTACTTGCACCAGCACCTATTATTATGACGTTGGGAGAACCCAGCACAAATGTTTTACTAGCGACGATGGTTGCTATTACGTCATCTCTGACCTCTTCAAATGATGACACTATTGTTACTAGAGCCAACGACTTCTTAATAGTAGTCATGGGCTCTCCATATGCCAGCGATTGTCTTGGGGTCATCGTTAGGCCTCCTCGATGCAAGCACCAGTGTCCACTAACACTAATAACCACTCGAAGCATTTGCTAGGTAGTCCCTAAGTTTCTCATGTGCTAGTATTGGCATTTCTTTATAATAGTAACTATCAGTACTTGGGCAGTCATTGGGCTACTCAAAAGTTAGCATTAGCATTTGCCAACCCCAGCGACTTCCTTGCAGTAGCTTTCCCAATGCCAACTACTGCTGCTAGGCCATCGTCAGCTCCTCTAATGCTTGCCCTTACATCTGCCTGCTCTAATGACTACTACTAGGCCATCGCTCGCAAACCCAGTGCAGATATCTGTCAGTGCTAATGACTGCCGTTATGTCATCCTTAATTCCCTCTAGTGATATTGTTAGCCTCCACTAACGCGAACAACTACCCAGTAATAATTGTTAGGCTCTCTTAATGCTAGCAACTACAACAGGTCATCGATGGGCTCCCTTTTGCTGGCACTAGCATCTACCAACACCAACAACTCCCCCTCAGTAATAGCTGGGAAGTACAATTGGTTCCTTTATTGCTGGCAGTTGCATTTGCCAGCACCAACAATATCCTTACAATGATAGTTGGGCAGTCATTGGGTTGCTTCAAAGCCAACGGGAACGCTTACTAAGGCCTGCAACTTCTCGCACTAGTCATTGGGCTCTCTCAATGCCAACTACTATTGCTAGACCTCATTGGGCTCTTTAGTGCTTACCCTCGTATCTATATGTGCTAGCGACTATAGGTGGTCCATCATCGTGAGAACCTAACATAGATGTCTACTAACACTAGTGACTGTCATAAGGTTGTTATTGAGGTCTTCTTGTGCTAGCAGTAGCATCTATCAGCGTCAATAATTGCACAGCAGTAGTCATCGGTCTCTTCCATCAATAGCGACTAACTGAAGCAGTCGTTGGGCTTTCTTATCAATAATTGCCATAATAGGGTCGTCATTAGATTCCCTAATGTTGGCACTAGCATTTATATATACCAACAATTACCCCATAATAATAGCTCAGTAATCCTTGCATTCCTTTATTGTGCTAGCGTTGCCAATACTAACATTTCCTAGTAGGAGTAGCTGGGCAGTCGTTGGGTTCCTTTAACTTGACAGTAGCATCAGTTTGCACCAATGACTTCCCCGTAGTAGTCATTGGGCTCTCTTATTGCCAACTATTATTGCTAGGTCGTCATTTGGCTCTCCTAATGCCAACTATTACTGCTAGTCGCTGAGCTCCTTAGGTGCTAGCGCTCGCATCTGCTAATGCCAGTGACTAGCTAGTAATAATCGTTGGGCTCACTCAACGTCAGTGGTAATCATGGGGTCATTGGGCTTTTCCAGTGCTGTTACTAATGTGTATAAAGTCTGACAACTGCACCGCAGCAATTACTAGGCAGTTCTTAAGTTCCCCTAAAGCTAGCACTGGTGTTTACCAACACCAGCCATTACTTCACAACAGTAGCTAGGTAGTTGATAGGTTCCCCCAAAACTCGTGCTAGCATCGACCTGCACCAGTGACTTCCTTACACTAGTCATTGGGCTCTCCAAGTGCCAATTATAGCTATTAAGCCATATTAGGCTCCTTAAGTGCTTGCCTTTGTGTCTGCTCGCACCAACGACTACTGTTGGGCCATAATTGAGGGATTATAATGTAAATGTCTACCAATGATCGTGATTAATGCTAGGTCATCTTTGAGTTCTCTTAGTAATGCCAACACCAACAACTTCTTAGCAGAAGTCATTGGGCTCTCCATGCACCAACGACTGTCGTGAGGTCATCGTTGGGCTCCTTGGTGCTAGCGCTAACGTCTACCGGCACCAATAACCACCCCCAAAGTATTAACTGGGTAGTCTTGGGGTTCCTCTAATGCTAGCACTAACATCTCCTTATAATAGCAATTGCCCCACAATAGTCGCTAGGCAGTCATTATGTTCCCCCAAAATTGGTGCTAACATTTGCCAGCCCTATTGGCTTCCCCACAATAGTCAATGGGCTCTCTTAATGCCCACTAGTGTTGCTAGGCCATCGTTAGGCTCATCTTATGCTTGCCCTTATGTCTACTTGCTCCAACAACTATCGTTAGGCCATCGCTGGGGGACCCTAGCGTAGATATCTACTAGTGACAATGATTACCAATCAGTCATCCCTAAACTCCTTTAGCGATGGTGCTGGCCATTACTAGCTCCTAAGATTGCCTAATAACAATCGTTAGGCTCTCTCATTACCAATAATTGACATGGGTCATCGCTAGGCTCCCTTAATGCTGGCACTAGCGTCTACTAACACCAGCAACTATCCCGCATAAATAATTGGGAAGCCTCTATGTCCTTTTAGTACTAGCGTCAACATCTGCCAACACCAACAATTGCCCTATAGTAATAGAAGAGCAGTCATTTGGTTACTTCAAAGCTAGTGCGAGCGTCTACTAGGACAAGTGACTTCCCTGCGCTACACATTAGGCTCTCCCAATGCCAATTATTGTTGTTTGGCAATTGTGGGGCTCCTCTAACCTAAATGTCTACCTATGGCAATGACAGCCGTTGGCCATCATGAGGGAAACCAAGCGTAGATATCTACCAGCACTAGTGACTACCCTTAGGTGCTTGTTGAGCTCCCTTAGTGCTAGCATTGGCATTTACCAGTGTCAGCTACTGCCCAACAATAGTCGTTGGATTCTTCAAATGATAGCAACTATCATGGGATCATCGTTGGGCTCCTCCAGCATTAGAACAAACGTCTATCGGCACCAGTAATTGCCCTATATCAATAGTTATACAAAACATGGGTTCCCTTAGTGCTGGCAAAAATGTCTTCCAACCTCAACAACTACCCTATAATAGTAGTTGAGCAGTCACTGCGTTCTCCCAAAGCAAGTGCTAGCATCTGCCAACACTAGTGACTTCCTTGCAGTAGTTATTGGGCTTCTCCAATACCAACTACACCTGCTAAGCCATCGTCTATCTCCAATACCATTGTAGATGTTTGCCAATGCAAATGACTGCCATTGGGTGGTCACTGAGTTCCCCTATTACTAGTGCTGCTATTTACCAGCGTCAATGACTGCCTGGCAACAGTTGTTGGGCTTACTTGTGCTAGCACTAGCAACTACTGACACGAAGAACTACCCCGAAGCAATAGCTGGGAAGTCCTTAGGTTCCCTAAGGTTGGTACTAGTGTCTACCAACACTAGTAATTGCCTCATAGTATTGGTTGGGCTCTCCTTATGCCAACTAGTACTGCTACGTCATTGTTGGGCTCCTTAAATGCTTACCATCGTTAGAGAACCTAGTGCATATGTCTTCTAGCACCTACAATTACTGCTAGCTCATCAGTGAGCTCCCCTAGTGCAAGCTTAAGTCTCAAACAATGCCTATGACTGCCCAACTGTAGTCATTGGACTCTTTCAATGCTAGCAATTATCATTAGGACATCACTGGGCTCCCCTAATGCTGCCATCAGTGTCAACTGACACCAACAATTGCCCCACAATAATAGTTGAGTAATCCCTCGATTCCGTCAATGCATGCATTAAACTTTGCCAACACCAGTAATTACCATACAGAAGTAACTAGGTAGTCGTTGGGTTCTTCTAAAGCTAGCTCTAGCATCCACCAGCATTAATGGCTTTCCCGCAGCAATCGTTGGGCTCTTATAGTGCCATTAATCGCTATTAAGCTATCATTAGGCTCTTCTAGTGCTTGTTGTTGCATCTGCTTACTCCAGTAACTTCCATTGGGCCATCAACTAGGCAAAAAGAGATGATTACTAGCACTAATAACTATTGCTGGTTCATCACTGAGCTTCCCAAGCGATGGTGCTAGCCTCCATCAATGCTAACAACTACCCAGCAACAATCGTTGGGCTTTCACAACACCAATGACTATCATGGAGCCATCCTTGGGCTCCTTTGGTGCTAGCACTATCTTTGACTTTCATGAGTGATTGCCCCACAACAATAGCTAAGTAGTCCTTGTGCTCTCTTAGTGTTGGTGTTAGCATTTATTAATACCAGCAGCAGCCCTGCAATAGTAGTTGGGCAGCCGATAGGCTCCTCAAAAGTTAAAACTAGCGTTCGCCATCACTACTGACTTCTCTACCGAAGTCGTTGGGCTTTCCCAACGCCAACCACTGCTGCTAGCTCATTGTTGGACTTCTCAACTGCACCAATGACTACTGTTGGGCTATCACTAGAGGAACCCAGTGCAAATATGTGCCAATGCCAATGATTGCCAATGGGTCATCGTTGAGCTCCCCTGGTGTCGGCACTTGCCTCAAATATCGCCAACGACTACCATGCACAGTGCTTCGGCTCTCCAACACTGGCGATCATCATAAAGACATCATTGGGCTCCTCGATGCAAGGACTAGTGTCTACCAACACTAGCAACTACTCCATAATAATAACAGGGTTATCCTTGGGTTCCCCTACTGCTGGCATTAGTGTGTTCCAGCACCTGAGTCTTTCTTACAGCGATCTTTGGTCTCTCCCAATATCGATAACTATTACGATGCTATTGTTGGGCTCCTCTGACCTTTACCCATTTGTTTACCTAAGTTCTTCTTATGGTGCTACTGGCATTTGCTAGCATCAATGACTGTCGAGTGGCTGGTGTTAGGGTGGTCTCCCAGTAATAACGGCTATCATAAGGTCATCATCAGACTCCCTCAATGCTGACACTAACATTTATTGACACTAGCAATTGCCCAGCACAAGCCATGCATACTTGTCCCCCCCATACCCCATAAAAAGTCGTTGACTCTGCATAGCCCAATGCTTGCACAGGCTTGGAGGCTTACCATCTTGCTCATACTATCAGTGTAAGTCGCTAGCTAATACATTACTAAGTGGCGAAGCCATAGGTGACAGTGGGCTCCAATTAATGGCCCATGAAATGGGCAATAATGTAGGAAATAAAATGTTGGCCTAAGAGCATGAAACAAAAGTAAGCCCAAAGTCGATATATCCCCAATCGATATGACCTTTTACTATTTCACAAGAGGCTAGCTAAGGCTCCCTTAACTGAGCACATCATGGGTGCATAAGGCACGAGCTCTAGCACAGTGTGCACAAGCTAAGCTAAAAGCGTGTAATGCAAGCAAGTGCCAAGTCAATGTGTCCCTCATGCGTGTGCTATACAAGCATAACACGAGCACTGCAAGACCTTATCCCTTAGCACAAAACACCAGTTAAGGATGCCTTAAGTGAGCACAACATTAAAGCAAGGCCTAACTTTTCGCAGCATAATGCGTGGGAGCCAAGCCAAGAGTACATAGTGAAATCAAGCCTCATGTAAGTGTATCCCTAGGGCGTGTGCCCATTGGGTAAGCCATGCGCACCGCATGACCTTATCCCATTACAAGAGAGGCTAGCCAAGGTTGCTTAAGCAAGCATGCATGGGCATGGCAACGTAGAATCTGTACAAAATGTGATTGATGATGTAATCATTAATCATTAGCATTGAAAGAGCCATATGCTCTGCCTAGCCATGGCATGACATCCTTCTTGCCAAGGCTACATTGATTTCCCTTGTTATTAGAACTTATCCTTCACTTTTGAAAACTGTCATGCTTAACAACATGGGTGTGGCAACATTCGATGGCCTACATCATCAATGGGCTCTTTAAATTATCCACTTGTAACTTGTTTGGTGCTGTGGCTACCCATCTATATAGGCAACATGTTAAATGTTAAGCTTGTCATGCATGTCAAGAAATATGGGTAATGTTTCCCCTAGTCGAAAGTGATTTTTCCTTTAAGACTTTTAAGAAGGACCTATTCACTTACCTAGTGGGCTCTTCACATAGGCCATGGCATAGGCATGGTGGCTTGTCGCCTAACCCCCTTAATCGATGGTCCATAATCAGCCATAGCACTAGGCATCAACAACTATCAACAATGGTGGGCATGTTTAATTAGAGCTAATAAGTAGGCAGTAATGTAGTAAATAAAACGGGGGCCCAAAAGCACGCAGCATATGCAAGCCACAAGTTAGTATGTCTCTTTGGTGTTTATCAAGCAAGCATGCCACAAGCATAACGTGACCTCTTCCCTTGGCACGGTAAGCTAGTTAAGGCTTTCTCAAGTGAATGGCTGCAAGGCCCAGCATGCTACAACACAATGCGCGTGAGCCAAACATAAAGCACACATAAAAATCAAACCCTAACTCTGTTTGTCCTTTAGTGTTTTCCCATTAAGCATACCACGACCATTACATGAGCTCATCTTATGGCATGTAATGTTGGCTAAAGCAGCATTGCGTGTCTAGGCACACTCTTCACGCAGCACAATCAACGACATGATTGATAATTGTTAGAATCAAGCATAGCCATACGATTTGCCTGAGAGTGACGTGACATCCCTATACCTAATGCCAACTCATCTTTCTCTCAAAAACTTTGGAGCTTAAATGTCATGGGTGCAATGTCACTAACGGCATGCATGATTGATAGGCTCTAAGCTCATCAATTTTTAGTTGGTTTGTAGTCATTACTGCCCATTTATATGTGCAGCATATGAGTAATGATATGGTCAAGCATGTTAGTTGACCTGTGTGAAATTTCTTTCAGCTAAAAATAAGCTTCTGTTTAACGTTCTTTAACTAAGGTGTCGAAGCACATCGCATGGCATGCACTACTAGCCACCATCTCGATGATGACATTACCATAAGTGTATCAAAGGCTTGAGCTTGGGTCATCATTGTGATTCGCGTCGATCTGCACCCTGGGTCAATCGAAGGATCGGTTTATGGCTTTTTCATATTTGACCTAAATGCATCGTCGGCCCATATTTGCTTCCCCCCTGACAATTTCAAGCATTCTTTGACTCCGTATTCAATGTCCATCATAATATTTCTTCACTATCGGTGTCTTGCCCTTATTTAGCCTTGGATGAAATTTACAGCCTGATTAGGGCTGCATTCCTAAAAGATCCGACGAGTCAATAGTGCCTCATGGTGCGATAGAGTCTAGACGATACTAGGCTCTCACCCTCTCTAGGTCCGCTCACTGTTACGAGGGAAATCCTTGTTAGTTCGTTTTCCTCTACATATTGATATGCTTAAATTCAACGGGATTCCTTACTTGGCCTAGGATTACATCTTAATTGATTGATCACTGGTCCATGAGTCACGAGCGAGGAACGCACACATGAGGGAGCATAAGGTTTTCTTTATCACCACCAAGCTGTGACATGGGCAAGGATGTAGTTAATGCGAGTTGATGTGTACAAAGGGCACAAATGGGCGATATGCACAAAGGGCAGGGACATAGTTAATGCGAGCTGATAACTTGCGCTTACAATGAATTCCTCGATGAAGACCAACAATTGCAATGATCTATCCTCATTATGATGAAATTTCAAAGATTACTTGGCCTTGTCATCCAATGGATCCTTGTTAAAGGATTTAGATTATACAGATTCCACTTACTAGACTCGAAGAGCCTGGTATTATTATTTATTATCACTACCTCCCTATGTCAAGATTGGGTAACTTGCATGCCTATTGCCTTCCTTGGATGTGGTAGCTATTTCTTAGGCTCCCTCTCTATGATCGAACCCTAATTCTTCGCCACTTGTCACCACCATAGTAGGTGTCACACCGTTACTTACTCGATTCTCGTAATTTTAATGTAATAGCACTAAGTGCGTCCACTTAGCCAGCCCTTCTTTCAAAGCCCACAACTAAGCAACGTAAGAGACAAGCAAATGCAAAAATCGAGTCAATGAGACAAATATTATGAGAACACTTTCTCAACCTTTATTATAAAGGAACTCTTTCACAAAAGAAGGGTCTTACTAAGAGTACCCAATGCCTCTAGCTACCTACACACTTGTGTTTCTATTTCTCAATGTGTTCACAATTGAACCTAAGCCCTCTTTTATAGTAGTTAGGAAGTATCTTACTCAAACACTTTGTCTTTGTTATCCCTCACTTTTCGGATTAGCCAACCAACCTTGGTCACAGATTGTTATCTGATTAAAACTTATCTTCAAAGTTTTAATTGTATCCTTGTCCCGCAAGGACTCTCTCAGAGTCAAGAATGTTATCTCCTTTAAAACATTTTTTCAAGCCCTTTTATCCATTTTCAACCGGTTTAGATAAGCTTGAAGATATGGTTTTCATTTAGAACCCTTCTTAAGCCTTATCTTCCCCTTAGCTTCTAAGATAGATATCTCTTCCTTATCTTTTTATTGCCTTGACTCTTATCTAGCCAATGGCTCATCCTTTTTTATAGAATACCTTTTCTTACTAGACTTTCTATCCATGCCAAGTTGGGCTCTCAAATTTCATCTTGTGTTGCCACCACTAGGCATCTTTGCACCACTATGTGCTGGTGCTTATTCGAGGCATCTCTACTGCTTTCCCCTTAAATGGGCTTGTGGGTCAATTTATGTGCTTTATCCCTCACTCCATGACATTCCCAACTCATCAACCTATTTTGCCACTGTAAGTATGAAACTCATCTTCTTACTAAGTCTTCCACATTTGTTTTTATATCTAATCCATGCATTTTGCTTTGCTAGTGTGGTCTGTTCATGCTTGTAGGTCCAGTCATGGAGCAAGACACACCATGCCTAAGCCTTGCACTCAGATTCAAGGGTGTAACAAACCAGCCCCACAAGAAGAGCCTCACACACTCATCAGCTTGGTGTTATGGTACATCTTGATTTAGTCCTCAAATTGCCACAAAGTGGTATCCTTTTCCCAACTTACATCCACTATGCTAGTACTTTTTCACTAGACTAAATATCATATCCTCCAATTCATCTTACTATAGCCCTCTGTTCTATGATCAAGGGATTGTTTCTATCTTTTTATCGAATTAAACTAAAGTTATCGACTGTGCACGCTTGGCTTGCTTACACTAGCTATCGCCATCTTTTTAAAACTCCTTGAAGAAGCTCACGTGGAATGTTGGGTGCATCTTTAGATGTTGTGGTAGCTTTAGTCTATATGTTGCTGCTCTAACTTTCTTTTCAATTTTGAATGGTCCATTATACTCAGGATAAGGCCTCGATGAACTCTTTCCTTAGTGATTTTCTTCAAATTTGGGGTATCAGCTTTAGTAGCAAATTGTTCGTAACTTGAAACTTGGCATTCTATCTCTTTTTGTCACCATATTTCTTCATACGCCTTTTTGCCTTGAAAAGGCTATCCTTTACCCAATCAATCAACTCCTATTTGTCCTGAGCATAGTGGTAAGCCGTAGGGCAGCTCTTTCGGCTCTTTCACTTGGCTATGTCATTAGGCATCATTAGTTGTTGCCCGAAAGCTAGCTCTACAAGACTTAGGCGCCTCAATGATAAGCGATGGATGTGGTAGCAGAACTGCACTACATCTAACAACTCAAGCCAATCTCTTTGGCTTGCAGTCATATAATGCCATAAGTGCTCCTCCAATGAGCTATTTACCCTCTATGTTTTTTCATTTGTCTACAGATGATTTACTATGGAGAATTGAAGTTATGTTCCCATCATGTTTAGTAACACTGTCCAGAATCTTCCCGTGAATCTGGTATCTTTGTCACTCAAAGTGTTTTTCAGCAACCCAAGCAATTTAATGATAGGTTTGAAAAACATCTTAGCAGCCATAGCTGGGCATGCTTGAGTAATAAGAACAAATATAGCATACTTTGAAAACCTATCAATAATCACCATTATGGTGCATAGTCCTTTTACTTTTGGGAAGCCCATAATGAAATTCATCGACATCGATTCTCATGGGTGCTCTAGAATGAGCAAAGGTTAGAGTACGATCGCCTCCCTGCTTCTATCTGTCTTATCCTGTTTGCCACATTAAACATATGTGGACGTAAGCCTCCACATCTTTCATCACTTGGGCCAATGCTAGGTTCTCATTAGCAACACGAGCATTTTTTCGACGCCTGGGTGACCTGCCCACAGTGGGTCATTGGCTTTCCTCAATAGTAATTTTTTGAGCCCTTCAGACTAAACAGTCTACCTCCTCAAGCATACAATAACCCATCCTCAATCCAGTACCTTTGGATCAAGCCTTTGCTCACCTCCTGCATGAGTCAAGTCAATATCTTCTTCAACTATCGATTTTATTTGCTAGAGTAAATTGCTTTAGACACCAATCAGAGCAACCACATAAGTTTGCACTTCTACATGACTTAGTGCATCAACAACAAAATTTTGTTTCTGGTTAGTGTTCCTACACGAAATCAACATCCACCATGAACTCTTGCCATCTTGCTTGCTTCAGAGATAGCTTTCTCTACCAGTGAAAATAGGTATTAATGACATCATTAGTAATTACCTCAAATTTTTTCCCAAGCAAATAATGCAAGTTCCGACAAGGGCTAGCTCTTTACAAGACTTAGGCGCCTCAATGATAAGCGATGGATGTGGTAGCAGAACTGCACTACATCTAACAACTCAAGCCAATCTCTTTGGCTTGCAGTCATATAATGCCATAAGTGCTCCTCCAATGAGCTATTTACCCTCTATGTTTTTTCATTTGTCTACAGATGATTTACTACTGGAGAATTGAAGTTATGTTCCCATCATGTTTAGTAACACTGTCCAGAATCTTCCCGTGAATCTGGTATCTTTGTCACTCAAAGTGTTTTTCAGCAACCCAAGCAATTTAATGATAGGTTTGAAAAACATCTTAGCAGCCATAGCTGGGCATGCTTGAGTAATAAGAACAAATATAGCATACTTTGAAAACCTATCAATAATCACCATTATGGTGCATAGTCCTTTTAGTTTTGGGAAGCCCATAATGAAATTCATCGACATCGATTCTCATGGGTGCTCTAGAATGAGCAAAGGTTAGAGTACGATCGCCTCCCTGCTTCTATCTGTCTTATCCTGTTTGCCACATTAAACATATGTGGACGTAAGCCTCCACATCTTTCATCAACTTGGGCCAATGCTAGGTTCTCATTAGCAACACGAGCATTTTTTCGACGCCTGGGTGACCTGCCCACAGTGGGTCATTGGCTTTCCTCAATAGTAATTTTTTGAGCCCTTCAGACTTGGGTGTAAACAGTCTACCTCCTCAAGCATACAATAACCCATCCTCAATCCAGTACCTTTGGATCAAGCCTTTGCTCACCTCCTGCATGAGTCAAGTCAATATCTTCTTCAACTATCGATTTTATTTGCTAGAGTAAATTGCTTTAGACACCAATCAGAGCAACCACATAAGTTTGCACTTCTACATGACTTAGTGCATCAACAACAAAATTTTGTTTGCCTGGTTAGTGTTCCTACACGAAATCAACATCCACCATGAACTCTTGCCATCTTGCTTGCTTCAGAGATAGCTTTCTCTACCAGTGAAAATAGGTATTAATGACATTATTAGTAATTACCTCAAATTTTTTCCCAAGCAAATAATGCTGCCAAGTTCTTAGACAAGGGACAACAACCATTATCTCCTTTTCATGGGTTGAATAACACTGCTTTGCATCCATGAGTTTTTAACTCTTGGATGCATTGAGGTGGCCATTTTGCATTAATATACCCCCAATTACTCAATCAGAGGTGTTTGTGATTGCCTTAAATGGCTTGTCAAAGTTCGATAAGGACAATACTAACTTTAAGGCTACTTTCTGTTTTAATGCCTTGAAAGCCTTGTCGTATTCGTCAATCCATAACCACGAGCTATCCTTCTTTAGCAAGTCCATAAAAGGGTTGCTCTTGCTCGAATATCCTTTGATGAACAATCTATAATAGTTTGCGAGCCTAAGCAATGATCAAAACTCAGTAACTTTTCACGGGATTAGCCATTTAGTGATGGCTCTCACTTTCTTTTCGTCCATTCATATATGTCTGTTCCCGACCTAATGCCTCAAGAATGACACTTCTTGCTTACAAAACTCACATTTTTCCTTCTTGATGTACTATTGGTGTTCCTGCAGCTGCATTAATATTTTTTATAAGTGGTTTATGTGGTCCTCTAGGGTCTCGTTATAGACCACAATGTCATTCATAAGATTACAAAAGGTAATAGGTGCATTGGTTAGTTGGAAGGGCATCACCATAAACTTATAAGAGCCATACCTTGTGATGCATGCGGTTTTTGCTTCATCCCCTTCAGCTATTCTAACTTACTAGTAGCCCAATGAAAATTCTGGCTTTGTAAAGTACTTGGCCCTCGATAACTGATCAAGCCAATGACATTCGACAGCGGGTATTTGTTCTTTACCGTTACCTTGTTAATGCTTAGTAATCAATGCACATTCTCAACAAGCCATCTTACTTTTGTTGGAACAACTCAAGTGCACTATAAGGGGCCTTTGACAGTTGAATGAAACCTCTTCCAACAACTCATCTAGTTGTTTCCATAGCTCAACTAATTCTCATAGGAGCTTTTAATATGGTGCTTATGCAAAGGGTCTAGCATCTAAAAGAAACTCGATCTTATGATCGACATTCCTCTTTAGAGGCAATGCCTTGGGGAGCTCTGGTGGCATAATGTTGCTGAATTCCCTTAATACTTCAACAATTTTATCAGGTACCTCCACAACTTAATCTGCTTTTGCCTCAAATAATGCTGCCGCCATCATTACTTCACCCTTTCTGTTGTTTTGACTTAAGCTGCTTTAAAGATTGTAACCCGATCTGCTTCTTATTTGTCGAAAGCCCTCCTATTGATTTGGCTCTAATTGGACTCAAGGCTCTCTCATCATCCACGAGCAATCCACCTAAGTGGGGCATCATTGATCCCTTGGCTTGTTTGAAGAATTCTAAACCCAAGATAACATCGAAGTCATCTAATTGAGTTATCATGAAGTTAAACGTACCTTTCCATTTCGAGGGTCATAGTGGCACCTCCACATACTGCCTTTACCTTAGCATTCACAGCTTTAAGCTTAACTATGGCTAGAGAAAGCTTAAGCCCAAACTTTCCCACTTCTCCTTTCACAAAAAAATTATTGGTAGCCCCTGTATCCAACATTGCCATAGCATCCTTCTCATTTACCATCAGCTAGGCATTGTCAACTCTTTTTACAAGTTCTTAGGTGTGATCGCATTCAGCAACTAAATTGGGTTCACCCAAATTATGGCATTCCCTTCACTTTCCTTGAGGGAATCCTTTGCCAAGAGTGCCACCAAATTTTCCTTGTAAGGATAGTCGTGTGCTCTATGTGACCCGTTGCATAAGAAATAACCCCCTTGGTCCATATTCCTTCCATTATTTTTCGAAAGGGAATGAGCTCCAAGGTTTGTTGGACTCAGCATTCTTCTTTTTCTTGTCTCTACCATTAGACTTTTTCATCTCTATTCCAGCCTTTCCTCATTTCTCAGTTTTCTTATCGAAAGCACAACTCGCATACTTGAAATCTTGTAAGCTGTCTACCACAGAGAATGTTGAGGACAAGTCTTTGACATCTTGCCACTTAGTTTCACTTGAGCCCACTACTGCAAGCCAGAAAGGAAGTTAAACGACCTCTCTTCCTCCAATATATTTTTGATGGCCAAAATTAAGGAACTAAATTCTTTCATGAAGTCATGTAGTAAACTCGTCTGCTTCAGACATTTTAGTTGTTCCCTAGCCATGAACAATGTGTTGCATAGCAATAATTGCTCCTTCAATTCCTTTTTTAGTGCCTCATACGAATCAATGTTAGGTCTCCCCATGATAGCATTATCTTACATACGAGTGCACCACCACAACTTAACATCACCAGATAATTACATTGATGTGATCATTACCTGGTTGTTTTTGAGGACTTCAGCAGCTTGAAATATTGCTCCACATTCCACAAAAAGTTGTTCAACTCCTTAGCATTCTTCTCTCTAGAGAACAACTTTGGTTTCAGAACCTTTAGCTTAGCTACATTAAGGTCTAATCCTATTGTTGAGGCATGGGAAGCTCTTTTTAGTAACTCGATATCAGTCTGAAGGCTCCTCATGATTTCCTTAAGAGTTTCGATGTCCTCTTCCATTGAGGTTTATCACTAGGCAATTGTTTCCATCAACTCAAGCAACGTGCAAGTCGATCCCTCCAATAATGCACTAATCTCTTCCAAATGAGTGATGCACTCTTGCATTGACTCACTCTCTCCTGGCAAGGAGCTTTTGTAGTGATCAGATCAACCATGAGTTTGAGAGAAAGTGATGATCAAAATCGCACTCTAATACTAACTTGTTACACTATCAGTTGTTGCATCTGTGTAACTTTTACGTGATGGCACTAAATGCATCCACCTAAATAGCCTTTCTTTCAAAGCCCAAAATGAAGCAAGGTAAGAGACAAGGTAATTCAAAAATATAGTAAAGGAGACAAGTATTACGAGAACTCTTTCTCAACCTTTATTAAGATAAAGGAACTCTTTTACAAAATAAGGGTCTCACTAAGAGCACCCAATGGCTTTTCACATATTTGAGTTTCTGTCTCTTAATATGTTTACAATTGAACCCAAGCTCTCTTTTTATACTAGTTGCAGAGTGTCCTACTCAAACACTCTCTTTTTGTTATCCCACGTTTTGTGGATTGCCAACCAACCTTGGTCACAAATTATTATCTGATTAAGGCTTATCTTTAAAGTTTTGATTGTAACCTTCTCCTTGCAAGGACTCTCCATGAGTCAAGGATCTTATTTCCTTTGAAGCCTTTTTCAAGCCCTATTATTTGCTGTCAATCGGTTTGGATAAGCTTGAGAAGGTGGTTATGGTTTAAGACTATTCATGAACCTTATCTTCCCTTTGGATTTTGGGATAAACATCTTTTCTTTATCATTTTGCCTTGACCCTTCTCTAGCTAATGGCCACATCCTTATTTGTAGAATATCTTTGCTTGTTGGACTTTTTATACATTTCAAGCTGGCTTCTAGATTTCATCCTATGTTCTCATCACTGGACATCTTTGCACCGCCATATGCTGGTGCTTGTTCGAGGGGTCTCTAGCAGTTTCACATTGAGTGGCTTATGGGTAAGTTCATGTGCTTCATCCCTTACTCCACGATGTTCCCAATTCATCAATGTATCTCGCCACTATGAGAATGAAACTCAACTTCTTACCAAGTCTACTGAATTTGTTTTCATATCTAACCCATGCGTTTTGCTTTGCTAGCATGGTCCGTTCATGCTTGTATGGTTGGGCATGAAGCAAGACACACCACGCCTTGGCACTTAGATTCAAGGGTTTGATAGTAGACAACTATCCTATCATTAAAAGTTGATAGGGCAAAAATTTGAATAATGCATCATCGGCACAATGGCCTTGCGATCCATCGAGTTATCATGAATCATGAAAGCAATGGGCGAGGCTCATGTTGTCCTTTTATCTAATAAATGTGCCCCTTCTATAAGTTAGGGTTCGTTACACGTATTAGCACTAAAATTACTACAGTTATTCGAGTAGTAGGTACCATTAAACAAACTGTAACTAATTTAAAGAGCCATTTGTAGTTTCATACTTATACACGCATGGCTTAATCTTTGAAATAAGCATATTACTATTGATAGGATCAACTAAGTAGCATCCTTTAAGTGGCAGTGCCAATAAGAACCAGAACATGTCGCAAGGCTCACTAAGGCCAAAGCTGTTGTGAGTCATCAGTTAAAATCGATGAGGCGTGGGATAAATGCTTTCATTTGGATAGGCAGAGGCCTAAGCCACTCCTATCACAATACCTTCCATAATCGAAGGGATGGCTGAGGGCCCATGCACCAAAGTAGCCATATATCGAAGCAAGCCATTCTTGGAACATGAGGCCCGGATAAGGTTACCACTTGTGCCCATGAGGGGACATGATGTAAAGACAAGTGACTCGAATCATCAAATTTTATTTGTGCAGCAAAACATGATCCTGAAATCAGCCACTTGTGCCAACACAAGCTGAAGTGACATGATAGCTGACAGTTCAATAAAGGGGCATAGAGCCTGAGCGTGCAGCTAGAGCCACTCACATGCTACACATATAAATGGGTAGCAACAACACCAAACAGGCTGCAAGCCGACAAGCGAAGGCCCCATCGATAATGCAGGTGGTCAAGTGTCGTCAGACTAAACCATTAAGAACCAAAATGTTTTGGCAGCGAGGGATGAGTTTTTGAAGGCAAGGGACCATCGATGAGGCCTTAGCAGTAAGGGTATCATGCCATGCCCTAAGCGTGTGGCTTACTTGATGCTAATGACTGGCAATTATGTTATCAATCGTGCTGCACAAAGACTTTACCTCGGAAGCCTAAGCATCAGGATTTATTGCTAATTCCATTGCCTTAAAGGCCTATAAAAAAGCACTATGCATACTCAAAGTTTCCCAAGTGGGGGAGGCCCTTATGTAGCATGCATCCTTGTTAGCTTTACCGTCCACACCTCGAGCTTTCAAATCAAGGGACAAGTTTTTGATGGTAAGGGACTATCGATGAGGCCTTGGCAGTAGGGGTGTCACGCCATGTGAAAGCTTAGCGTGTCACTCGCTTGATGCTAACAATCAAGAATTATGTCTCGATCATGCTGTGCAAAGAGTTTGCCTCAATAAGCCTAAGCGTTAGGATCGATCACCACGTTCACTACCTCGAAGGGCTACGACAGCATTTGCAATTAGTAGGGCTAGGCCCTTGTGTCGCATGCATCACTGTTAACTTTACCATCAAAATCATCCAGCTTTCATTGTGAGGGATGAGTTTATGATCGTAAAGGCCATTGATGAGGCCCTAGCACTTAGAATGTCATGCCATACTGAAGATAAGTGTATGACTCGCTCGATGCTAACAATCGATAATCATGTCATTAATCATGCTCTGCAAAGGGCTGCCTAGGTAAGCATGAGCATCGTGATCGCCCTCACGTTCATCACCTGAAAGGCTTACGGCAAAGCACTCCGCATGCTCAAAATTCCCCAAGCAGGGTAGGCCTTCATGTAGCATGCATCATCGTTAGCTTTGCGCCCACACTATCAAGCTTCCATAGTGAGGGATGAGTTTTTAATGGCAAGGGACCATCGATGAGGTCTTGGCAATAAAGATATCATGCCTTGCTCAAGCTAAAAGTGTGGCTTGCTTAATGCTAACTATCGATGATCATGTCATTGATTGTGCTGCACAAAGAGTCCACTTTGGCAAGCTTAAGTGTCAAGATTGACCCCCATATCCATTGCATCAAGGGCCTATGGTAAAGCACTCTACACGCTCAAAATTCCCTAAGCAAGGTAAGCCCTTATGTAACATGCATCATCGTTAGGTTTGCTGCCCATACTGTCGAGCTTGTCTAGCCACATCTCCACTAATTATCCCACAATGTATTTCATTTCATTGCCCTCGATTTAGTGGATTTGTTTTCCTATATTTTTCCTAGGCTCATTGGTTACTAGTCAGATATGCCCACATTTGTTAGATGGCATCATCGACAGCCCATTGACAAGAGGTGGTGACCACTACACTCATGCACCACTAGCTAGATGGGCAAGGCGACAAGCTGCCAAGCGCATGCCATGTGTGATGCATTTGCTAAGTCCAGCGCCTACCCATGTGAGGTGGGTACGATTGGAACACGCATGGCCCCTGAGCACCTACCAAGCAGGTGAGCTTCTCCCCCTAAAGAGTCTTAAATGAAAATTCACTTTTGTTAAAAGGAAACATCAATATGTCAGAGCCATCATAATGGATCTAAAAAATTATTTACATGGAGTTTTGTCAGAATTTGTTTGAGTGCAAAATTTTTTTTTGAATTTTTTAAAATCAAAAATTAAAAAGACCATGAAAAGTAGCCTATGAGTCAAAATGCTCCTAAACTTCAAGGGTAGACTTCTAATAATTTGCATGACTCCTAAACTTCAATGAGCAAAGATCATTAATTCACCAAATGTTTGCAATTGGGCATTATGGCCATCACGATGGGGTAGTGGTGCCTCTCGATGGCCTAGGGTGCATGCTTGATGCCTTATTTAGTGTACCTACAGCCACCATGGCTACCTTGAAAGACCAACACAACATGGGGTTATGGTCGAGTCTAACTTGCCCATGAAATCAACACCCACAGCATGTGCAAAGCTCACAGCGTCATTGCAGTTGGCTTACATGGGGTGGCCATGGTTTGGTTGTCATGCCTTGTGTGATTGCACGTAGGGCCATCCTTCCATGCCATGCCTCCTAAGGGTAGCTATGGCTTGGCTTTTATTCCCATGGTTTGAGCAACACGACTTTCCTGGCACACTATCTAGGCACACGATCGAGGGACAATGATAAGGTTCTAGCTTGCGTGAGGCCCCTTTAGACCTTCTACTTGGTTGTACCTATTGAGTGTAGCCGTGGCTTGCCTTTCGTGCCCATGGTCTCGACGATGCGACTTTCCTTAAATACTCATTTGGCACATAATCGAGGGATAGCAGTGAGGGTTTTACTTGCCAAGGTGCCCTTGCTGTTGCATGCTAGCCTAGGCCTTTCACCATGCCATGCTTGGTAGGGATAGCAATGGCTTGCATCTTGTTCCTAAGGTCTAAGTGACACAGCTCTTTTGGCATGCTTGCAAGGCACACTATTAAGGGATAGCGATTAGGGTCTTCTTCATGTGAGATGCCTTTGGCTTAGCTGGCATGCTCTTTTTAAATGCATACTTCACCTTTTGCCCATACTATGCTTGTTGGAGCAACCATGGCTTCCCTCGGTGCCCTTGATCCAAGTGACACGACTCTTTTACAGGCTCGCATGGCATACTATCAAAGGACAATGATAAGAATCTAGCTCACGTGGGGCATCCTTACCAGCATGCTCATTGCGGCCACATACTAGGCCTTATGCCTATGCCGCCCTTGTTGAAGGCAGTCGTGGCTTGCCCTTCATGCCTATGAGCCAGGTGACATGGCCTTCCTGGCATGCTCACTAGGCACACTATTAAGGGATTATGATAAGGCCACTTTAGTTTTGAGGGCCCTTGGCTGCGCTGGCATGCCCTTCATGGCCCCACGCTAGTCCTTTGTGGTTGTACCTCTAGGGGCAGCTGTGGCTTGCCTCCTATGCCCATGGTCTTGACGATGTGGCCTTTTTTGCCCACTCATTGGGTAGATTATCAAGGGATAACGACGAGGGTCTAGTTTGTGTGGGGCACCCTTGACCTTGCTAGCACACTTTATGCGGCCACATGCTGGGTTTTTTATCCATGCCATACCTATTGGGGTCAGCCATGGCTCACCTCCCATTCGCTTGGACTGTGTGATGTGACTCTTTTGCAAACTTGATGGGCACACTATTGAGGGAGAATAACGTGGGTCTTCCTCACGTGGGGTGCCCTTGGCTTGCCTAATGCACTCTTTGAGGTTGCACGTAGCGGCTTGCACCTATGCCTTGCCTAATGAGGGTAGCCATGGATTGCCTCTTATGCCCATGGTTTGGGCGACATGGCTCTCCTCGTACACTTGCTAGGCACACTATCGATGGGCAACGATAATCTGCCTCACTTGGGTGCCCTTTGCAACCACATGTTTGGCCTTTCACCCATCTGTGCTTACTTATGGTAGCCATGGCTTGCCTCCTGTGCCCATGATCTAGGAAATGCAGCTCTCCTTGGCACACTCACTAAGATAAATATTGAGGGACAACAATAAGGGTCTTACTCATGGAGGGTGCCTTTGGCATGGCTAGCGCGCCCTTTTATGCTGCACACAAGAACTTTTGCCCATGTCGTGCTTGCTAGAGGTAGCAATGGCCTTCCTGTCTACCCATAATGCTGATGACGTCGCTCTCTTGGCACGCTCGCTGTGCACATTATTGAGGGACAACAACAAGGGTTTGCTCACATTGGGCGCCATGAGCATGGCCAACATGCCCTTTATGGCGCATGCTGGGCCGTCCACCCATGTAGTGCTACTAGGGGCAGTCGTGGCTTTCCTTCCATGCCCAAGTTCTTAGCGACGTGGCTCTCCTAGCATGCTTGTTGGACATACTGTCGAGGGACAGCGACAAGGGTTTAAATCACATGGGGCTCCATTGACTTAGCTGGCCTGTCCTTTGCTCTCGCACGCTGGGCCTTCTGCCCATGTTGTACCTATTAGTGATAGCAAAAACTTGCCTCTCATGCTTATGGACATCGTGCTTATGGTACACTCATTGAGGATACTCCTAAAGGACTTGGTGACAAGAAATAAATTTTTATCATTTTCTTTGGAGTCACATTCAGTTCCATAATGTCTTAGACATTTTTCTAAGTGTGTTCCCTTGTGTTTCCCATTCTCTACAAGCCCAAGGGCTTACTTCTTTTCCCAAGATCTTTATTTCGAGGGATGATTTTTGACCTCATGGCATTGGTTGTCGAAAATAGAGGGACAATTATCGTGGGGGTGGACTGAGGGGAGGAAGGATGAATCAGAGCAAAAAATGGTTGAATCCCAAAGGATCATGGCAATAAGGCCACTCTGCCACTTATAATACCCTGTCATGTCTATAAGTCATCTGTAAAGGATTTTACCCATTGCTCGATGGGAATCATATTTTAAGGTAGCCCACGAGGCTATTCCATCGCTTAGTTTCAGCTAATGATACGTGCTTTGGGGACCGAGCAGCCCCTACTACAAGTTGACAATCAAGCAACAGACGCATGCATACTTCTAGCCTAGATTCTGACTTAGAGGGTTTAATCATAATCCAGTGTGTGGTAGCTTCACGCCATTGGCTTTTCAACCAAATGCGATCACCAATTATGCAAATCAATAGTTCCTCTCATACTAAGTTGAATTACTATCGCGATGCAGCATCAGTGGGGTAAAACTAAGCTGTATCATGATTATCTAAACCCTAGCAATGGCCTTCCTGTCTACCCATAATGCTGATGACGTCGCTCTCTTGGCACGCTCGCTGTGCACATTATTGAGGGACAACAACAAGGGTTTGCTCACATTGGGCGCCATGAGCATGGCCAACATGCCCTTTATGGCGCATAACTGGGCCGTCCACCCATGTAGTGCTACTGCAAAAGTATCGTGGCTTCGATTCCATGCCCAAGTTCTTAGCGACGTGGCTCTCCTAGCATGCTTCAAATGACATACTGTCGAGGGACAGCGACAAGGGTTTAAATCACATGGGGCTCCATTGACTTAGCTGGCCTGTCCTTTGCTCTCGCACGCTGGGCCTTCTGCCCATGTTGTACCTATTAGTGATAGCAAAAACTTGCCTCTCATGCTTATGGACATCGTGCTTATGGTACACTCATTGAGGATACTCCTAAAGGACTTGGTGACAAGAAATAAATTTTTATCATTTTCTTTGGAGTCACATTCAGTTCCATAATGTCTTAGACATTTTTCTAAGTGTGTTCCCTTGTGTTTCCCATTCTCTACAAGCCCAAGGGCTTACTTCTTTTCCCAAGATCTTTATTTCGAGGGATGATTTTTGACCTCATGGCATTGGTTGTCAAAATAGAGGGACAATTATCGTGGGGGTGGACTGCACCAGGAAGGATGAATCAGAGCAAAAAATGGTTGAATCCCAAAGGATCATGGCAATAAGGCCACTCTGCCACTTATAATACCCTGTCATGTCTATAAGTCACTGTAAAGGATTTTACCCATTGCTCGATGGGAATCATATTTTAAGGTAGCCCACGAGGCTATTCCATCGCTAGTTTCACTTTGACATTTAGAGCAATGGGCAAAAATCACATTGTGTGAGCATCCATAAGAACCATCGTAATTATTTGTTTTAATTAAACAGTCAAGTTCCTTTTGTTTGCATTAATTCTAAGTTAGTTGTTCGACGCTCGGGGAAGGTCGCCGAAGGAGCCATTCCTAAGGCCTGTCTTAGGTCCAAAATGTGGGGCAGCACCTCGCCTCTGATTCAAGGAATAAGTAGAATAATGTTAAAAGTAATGGTATTTTATTTTCACCGGCACGTGATGACCCACTCTTTTAGGGTTTTTTTTTCCTTGCTGATTCTACTACACCCATTCTCTTAGTTATGGTTTTGCTAAATAATAAACAAGGATAGTCTACATGTGCACCACAAATTAGATGACAAGGCATTTGGCTACCTTAAGCGAGTCATACTTACTCCTGCTGTTTACCCGCACTTGGTTGAATTTCTTCACTTTGACATTTAGAGCAATGGGCAAAAATCACATTGTGTGAGCATCCATAAGAACCATCGTAATTATTTGTTTTAATTAAACAGTCAAGTTCCTTTTGTTTGCATTAAGAGCCAATCCCATTTCATTAACCGGCACTGACCCACTCTTGTTGCGAAAGCAGGTCGAAATCTACTGATAGTCGACAGGTTCAGGATTAGGACCCTTGTGCCCAGCCTTTAGAGCCAATCCTTTTCTTAACTTTACAAATCTATTTTGTGAACTTCCCTTACCTATATTATTCCATCAACTAGAGGCTTTTCACCTTGGAGACTTGGTGTGGTTATGAGTACAACTGGGCATAGGAAGCACTCAATCCTTCATATTTTCAAGGTTCACTAGGGGTGCACCAGACAACATGCGACGTGCAATCTAGCTGTTGGACCCTAACCACTGGTTGAGTCATTTTTAGGGTAGGCAGGCTGCTAAACACAAAAGTAAACTCTTTCTGAGGCCTTCGTCATCGTTTTCGGACTCCTTAACATTACTGTCAGCCATTATATCGCGGTTATAAATTTTTAACCGGACCCTTTTCGAAGCTCACATGGAACCTTTCCCTTTTTCAACCTTCAAAGATCTACATCGATGGTTGCTATACCTAGGCTCATGCCTTGGGTTTTGTCACGACCATCATGCCCTCCTACTCAATGAGGCTTGGTCTTTGCCCTAATGGCCATGTTTAGGTCATGCATTTCAGCGCCATCCATTTTTAGGACTAGTTGATTTGGTAGGTGGGTTATTACATACTCCTTAGCAGATTTTGACTTCCATGACCATCATCCTACTGACTTAATCGACAATCATCCTTTACGTGTTTTAGGTCAGTGTATAGTTTAGTCAGGAGTTGTAACCCGGCTTTCAATTCATGCCACATCGTTAATTTTACTTACTAAAAATGGCCTAGTTAAAGCTCTCGATTTTATGGGATGGCTCAATGAAGCAGTCGCCCCATCTTACATATTTTAAGTTTGAGAATAGGTCAAGGGCATTAAGCCCTCGATAACTCTAATCATTGGCTTTACTCGATAGAACTCATAGCTGAGCTCTAATTATCCTGAAGGAAACTTCAAACAAAACTAGCTATTAAATGGTCTGATTAGCCTTTTGCCTTTATACGCTAGTCAAATGAACAATTTACAAGTCAGCATCGATGTGGGCTTACACCAAAGTTTCTTCTGGCTTCACCCCGCTCAAGCATGGTTCACCATTTTTTGGTTCCCGTCAAGGATGCTCACACTTCAACCTTTTCAAAAGATCAAGGTTGATCAACAGTACACTCATGAAGGATCCTACCAATTAGCTTCCTTGTGCCTTATAGGTTTACCCTCACGTTGATTCGCATATATGTCAGGCTCTTTGGTCCATGTTTCAACATAGGTTGAATGAGAAGCTCACTAGCCAATCTCAGGAGCATGCAGGTGTCAAAACACGTCGTATAACATGTGCTGCTAGCCATAGTCCCGATGATGACATTTGTATTAGCGTATTAAAGGCTTGAGCTTACGTCATCGTCATAATCTATGTCGGTTTTCATCTCAAGTTAAACGAGGAATTGAATCATGATCGTTCCACATCTGACCGAGGTGCATCATTGGCCCCTATTCACTTCCCTTCTAACAATTTCAAGCACTCTTTAACTCTCTTTTTAATGTTATTTTCATCTTTCCTTATAGTACTTATTCACCACCAGTTTCTCGCTCGTATTTAGCCTTCGAAGGAATTTACCACTCGATTGGAATTGTATTCCTGAATAACCTGACTTACGATAAAACCTCATGGTATGATAGGATTCGACCGAGATGAGGCTCTCACCCTCTCTGGCATCCCTTTACAAGGGACTTAGGCCCGGTCTGTCATTGACGATACTTCTTCACACTGTAATTCAGGTGCTTGATTTTCAAGCTAGAATTTTCCTGATTCGCTCACCGTTACTAGGGGAATCCTTGTTAGTTTCTTTTCCTCCACTTATTGATATGCTTAAACTCAATGAGTGTTCTCACTTGACCTAAGGTCCCATCTCGATCGATCGATCACGGGTCCATAATGAGCAAGCAATGTGAGCACGAGGGAGTACGAGGTTTTTTTTTACTATGACAAGCCATGATGAGGCGTCGCTCGAGACTTATTTTAAGGCAAACTGCAAGCCAGAGGTGCACGAGAGGCCAATATTAGCCCCGCGAGTCCAATATCACTCTAAAGGGATGGGACGATTGGGGATGACAATGCGTGACACCTAAACAGATGTGCGCTCGGCCTGATGGCTTTCAACATAACTTGCATTCAAAGATTCGATGGTTCATAGGATTTTGTAATTCACATCAAGTATCATATTTTGCTATGTTTTTCATCTATGTGAGAGTCAAGATATTCATTATCAAGAGTCATTTTAGACATTTAAGGATGACACGACCACCCACCATGTGTCGAGATAGGGGCAATGTGGAGCATGCTCGTTCATTCGAGTACCTTAGCACATCTCATGCCGTGAGTTTTGTTATTATGAGTGACAAAGGGCTTGAAAGCCCTCTACCCCTCGGGCGTACTTACAATAGTTTCACGGGTAGTTTTTCCTAAGTGAGTTTTCACAATGATTGTTCTGTAAGTTCACTTACAAAAACCCTGGTACGACATCTCCTTCCTCTAAATGACAAGGTTTAGTGGACTTCTCGTGACGTCACGAGAAGTCCACCTACTCATCTCGCTATAACTCAAATATTTCACCACAACATTCCATTGGTAGAAACGATGAGCAGTGTTATACAAAAGGCAGGGACATAGTTAACACAAGCTAATGACTCGTGCCTACTAAGAATTCCTCGTTGAAGACAAATAACTGTAATGATATATCCTTATCATGATGAAATTTCAAAGATTACTTGGATTTATCGGCCCAAGCTATAAACTCATTGAATATATCAGTGGAGTGCGTGTGTAGCTTAGGAAATCTGAAGGCATCACAGGCCTATTATTGCCTCAAAATTCTTTGGCCCAAGCGGCAATAGTCCCTCTCAAAAGTTAGTCATGGAAGGTCACCTCCACGTAGCTAGTTAACAAGTTGAGATCTCATTTGTTAACGAAATTAGCCAGATAAATCGATCCACCAACTAAGAACGACCATGAACCACCACCCATAACATTAAGAAAGTGCTCTTAGTATGTCACTTCATACTATGTCTGGACCTCGTAAGTTTCCCCGTGTTAAGTCAATTAAGCTGTAGGCTCCACTCCTCATGCGTCCTTTTATCAATTTCTTTAAGTTTCAGCCTTGTAATCATACTCCTTCTGAAAACTAAAGGTTTTAATTTCTTGTAAGGTGAGAAGGGATTCCTAAAAGCAACATGTCTTGATCCTTAGTTGGCATCATTAATGGTTGAGACTAGGATGACATTTGATCATATTCAAGCCCGTAACTTTCGTTCTTGAGTAATGAAAACATCCTTGAGCACCTAACTTTCCTTATTAATCATTACTCCGATCTCTAATGCCAATAGAATAGGACCAAAATCCTATGATGTTATGTCATGTTAATGTATTCAAACTGTAGGCTTGAGCACTCTAATTTCTTCAAAGTAACAGCATCAGAGGCATGACATTGCCAATTAAGGCTTGGGGCACATCGCCGACAGTAGGGATCAGCTAACTGGAGGTCAACGTAAGTGGATCGATTAACCCATCCTAAGGTCCAACTACGAGCTTTTTCATTGCAACAACTTAAATATATGTTATTAGTGCTAGAATTACCATAGTTGTTAGCACTAGGCTTGTCCTTTAATGGATCCTTATTAAGGGATTTAGATTGTACTCATTCCAATCACTAGACTTGAAGAGCTTGATATTATTTTTTCTTGCCATTACCTCCTCATGTTAAGATTGGGTAATTTGTGGACTTGCTACCTTCCTTGAATGTGGTAGCTATTTTTTAAGCTAATTCTTTGGAATTGAATCCTAATTACTTGTTGCTTGTCACCATCATAATAGGTAACTATCTTACCATCGAAAGTTGATATGATAGGAATTTAAATGATGCGTCGCCTACACGATGGCCTTGTGATCTGTTGAGTTTTCATGAATCATCAATGCATTGGGCAAAGCTTGCATTAACCTTTTTTCTAATAAATATGCCCTTTCTAAAAGCCAGGGTTTGTTGCACATATTAGCTCTAGAGTTACTACGGTTATCCAAGTAGTAAGTACCATCAAACAAACCATAACTGATTTAATGAGCCATTCACAGTTTCATAGTGTAAATTAGTTCATACTAACACAACATGACCTAATCTTTGAGACAAGCATATGACTACTAATAGGATCAACTAAGTAGTATCCTTTGACATGCAGGGCCAACGAGGACCAAAGCATGCTATGAGGCTTGCTAATGCCAAAGTTGTCATATATCATCATTTAAAATGGTAAGATGTGGGATAAATACTTTTGCTTGGATATGCAGACGTCGAGATCACTCCTATCATAACACGTTTCATATCAGAGGGGATGATTGAGTGTCCATAAACCAAAGTAACCGCATGCCAAACCAAGTCGTGCTTGGAACATGTGGAACATGCACCAAAGTAACACCATCATGTTTACCTACACCAACGACTACAACTGGGCCCTCATTTAGGGAACCCAATGCAGATGTTTGCCAGCATAATCAACTATTGCTAGGTCATTGCTGAGCCTCCTTAATGCTAGCATTTGCCTTTACCAGTGCCAACGATTGCCTAGAAATAGTCACTAGGCTTTCCTAACACCAAAAATTATCTTAGGGTCATCATTGAGCTCTTCTAATGCTGGCTTTATTATCTACGGACACTAGGATTTATCTCCCAGTAATTGCTAAGTAGTCCTTGATGTTCTCCTACTACTTGTGTTAGCATCTGCCAACACTAGCAATTGCCATAATAATAGCTAGGCAGTCATTGGGTTCCCTAAAAGCTGGCACAAGCATTTACCAACATCAACAACTTCGACATGATAGTCGTTGGGCTCTCCTAAAGCTAACCACTGCCACTGGGTTGTCACTAGAGGAATCCAACACAGATGTTTGCCAACCTTAGCAACCATAGTGCTAGCGTTGGCATCTAATAGGATTAGTGACTACCCAATAGCAGTCATTGGGCTCTCTTAGCACCAATAATTGTCATGAGGTCGTCATTAAGCTCCCTCGGTGCTAGTACTAGCTTCTACTGACACCAATAACTACTTAGCACTAATAACTTGGCAATCCTTAATGTTCCCTTAATGTTGGCGCTAGTACCAGCCAACACTAGCAATGGCCCCGTAGTAGTAGCTGGGCAATCGTTTGCGTTCCTTCAAATTTAGCACTAGCATCTACCAACACAAGCGACTGCACAGTTGCAGTTATTGGGCTTTCTAGCCTAACTATTGCTGCTTAGCTGTCGTTGGCCTCTATCTATGCTTGCCTTCGTGTTTACCTACGCTATCGACTTTCACTGGGCCATAGTTAGGGCCACTTAGAGCAATGCCTCCTAATGCTAGTGACTGCCATTGGGCTCTCCTAGTGCTCGGGTAGGCCTTTAACAGTGTCAGTGACTCTCTTAAAGTGGTCACTATTATGCCAATGACTACAACTGGGCCCATATTAAGGAAACCCTATGCAAATGTCTCTAAGTAAAACCAACGACTGCTAGGCTCTCCTTAATGGTGGCGCTAGCCTTTACCAGCACTAATGATTGCCTAAAAGTTATCATTGGGCTTTTTTAACTTCAGCGATTATCAATGGGTCATCGCTAAGCTCCTCGGGTGTTGGTATTGATGTCTATCCACACTAGCATTTGTCCTGCAACAATTGCTTGGCAGTCCCTGATGTTCCCTTATTGCTAGTGCTCATGTTTACCAACACTAGTAATTGCCTTGTAATAATAGCTGGGTAATCGTTAGGTTCTTCTAAAGCTGGTATAAGTGTCTGCTAGCATGAACGACTTCGTCACAATAGTCATTGGGCTCTTTCAACAGTAACTACTGCCACTAGGCCATCATTAGGGGAATACAACACAGGTGTTTGCCAACCCAACGGACTATTATTGGGTCATCGTTGAGCTACCATAGTGCTAATGTTATTATTTACCAATATCAACAACTGCCCAACAGCAGTCATTGGGCTCTCTCAATGCTAACAACTATCATGGGTCGTCCCTACTCTCCCTAGTGCTAGCCTTAGCTTCTGCCGACATTGACCATTGCCTCGCAGTAATTGCTAGACAGCCCTTGATTTCCCTAAGTGTTTGTCAACACTAGAGATGACCTATAATAGTAACTAGGTAATCGTTGTGTTCCTCCAAATCTAGAACCAGTGTCTACTAGTACAAACAACTACCTTGCAATAGTCGTTGGGCTTTCCCAGCACTAATTATTACTACTTGGTCATTGTTGGCCTCCTTTCATGCTTGCTCTCACGTTTACCTACATTATTAACTTCCGTTGCGCCATTATTGGGATAACCTAGCGGAGATGACTATCAATGTTAATAACTATTGCTCGGTTGTTGCTGAGCTCCCCTAGTGCTGATTAGGCCTTTATAAGTGCCGATGATTGCCTAACTATCGTCCTTGGGCTCTCTCAATGCTAGTGACGATCGTAGGTGGTCATTAGGCTCCCACGGTATTTGCACTAGCGTCTACTGATACCAACAACTACCTTGCCGTAATACTTAGGTGGTCCTTGGGTTCTTCTAGTACTAGCATAAGAATCTGCTAACACCAACAACTGCCTCATATTAATAGCTGAGTAGTCGTTGGATTACCTAAAGTTGACGTGAGCATTTACCAGCACCAGTGGCTTCCCTGCAGTAGTCGTTAGGCTCTCTCAATGCCACTTACTACTGTTAGCTGTTGTGGGCTTTTCTAATGCTTTCTCTCACGTCTATTTACTACAATGAGTGCTACTAGGCCATTGCTAACATAACCCAATGTTGATGTCATGGGGGTTATTTTTAGGTTCATCGATTGCAAGCACTAGCATATACCAACACCAATAACTACCCCACAAAAATAGCTAGGCAGTCTCTAGGTTTCCCTAGTTTGGCGCTGACGTCTACCAACACTAATAATTGCTCTTTTGCAATGGCTAGATAGTCATAGGGTTTCCTTAAAGCTAGTGTGAGTGTTTGCCAGCACATTAACTACTACTGTTAGGCCATTACTATGCTTATTTAGTGTTTGCCCTCGCATCTACCTGAGCTAGGGACTGCCATTAGGGGAACAGGGCGTAGATGTCTGCCAATGCAAGCAATTATCTTTGGGTCATCGCTAAGCGACTTCCTAGTAACCGTTATTAGGCTCTTGCAATGCAAACGACTGTCATGGGGTCATCGTTAGGCTCCGTTAAACTTGGTTAGTCATTGGTTCCATAAAAGCTAGAACGAGAGTTTTCAAGCACCAGCACTTTCTCATAATGGTCATTAGGCTTTCCCAGTGCCAAGCACCACTATTAAGCCATCATTGGCCTCTTCTAGTGCTTACCCTTTCGTATACTTTGTGTTAACAACTACTGTTAGGCAATCGATAGGGGAACCCCAATGCAGATGTCTTCTTATAATAACAACTATCACTAAGTCATCGATCAGCTCCCCTAGCACTTGTGTTGGCCTCTACTAGTGCTAACAACTTCTCAGTAGCCATTGTTAAGCTCTTCTAGTGCCAGTAACTGTCACAAGGTCATCATTGGGCTTCCTTAGTGTTGGCATTAGTGTTTATCGACACCAACAATGACCCCAAAACAATAACTGGGTAGTCGCTTTGTAATCTTAATGCTCATGTCGATGTTTGCCAATTCCAACAACTACCCTGCAGTAGTAACTAAAGAGTTGTTAGTTATTCCAAGGTTGGCGCGAGCATATGCCAAAACTAATAACTTTCTTACAGTAATCTTTGGGCTATTTTAATGCTAACCACCAT
The DNA here is from genome assembly GCA_021397835.1 of Moringa oleifera. Lineage (NCBI taxonomy): Eukaryota > Viridiplantae > Streptophyta > Magnoliopsida > Brassicales > Moringaceae > Moringa > Moringa oleifera. Next base: position 8,587,746 of record JAJFZO010000034.1, on the reverse strand, counting down.
TTCTAACCTCTCATTAAGCTCTTCTAGTGCTTGCCCTTGTGTCTATCTGTACAAGCGACCATCACTTGTCCATGACGAGGGGAACCTAACATAGATGTTTATCAGTGCTAACAGCTGCCATTGCGTTGTCACTATTGTTATAGGGTTGTGGTTGGGTGCAAGCTATTGTCATGATGTCATCGTTGGGCTCCTCTAGTGCTGGCACTAGCATCTATTGACACTAGCAACTGCCCTGTAACAATAGCTAGATAGCCCTTAGGTCCTCCTAGTGCTGGCGTGACATTTACCAATAATGAAAACTTCCCCACTAGAGTAACAAGGCAATCATTAAGTTCCCCTAAAGTTGGTGTAACTGTCTACCAACACCAGTGGCTTTCATGTAGAAGTTGTTAGGCTCTCCCAATGCCTACTACTGTTGCTAAGCTGTCATTGGGCTCATTTAGTGCTTACCTTCGCATTTTCCTGCTTCAGGGACTACTGTCGGGCCATTATAGGGGGAACCTAGCACAGATGTCAACCGAACGCCAGCAACTGCCCTTAGGTCATCGCTAAGCTCCCTTAATGTTGGTGCTGGCCTCCATTAATGCCAGCGACTGCCCAACAGCAACTGTTGGGCTCTCCTAATGCCAGCAGTAGTCATAGGGTCATTGTTGGGCTCCCCTGATGTTGGCATTAATGTCTATCAATACAAGGAACTACCCCGTAGCAATAGCTAGGATGTCCTTTGGTTCACCCAGTGTTGGTGTCGGCATATGCCCACATCAACAACTACTACCCAATAGTAGCTAGGTAGTTGTTGGTTCCCATGAAGCTGGCGCGAGCATTTGTTAACACCTGTTACTTTCTCATAATAATCATTGGGCTTCGTTAGTGCCAACTATTGCTGCTAGCCATCATAAGCTCCTCCAGTGCTTACCATCACGTCTATCAACGTTAACAACTATCTTTGGCCATTGGTAAGGGAACCCAACATAAATGTTTGTTATGCCCAGCAACTGCAATGGTGTTATTGCTGAGTTCCCCTAGTAATAGTGGTTATAGTCATTGGGCTTTCCCAATGCTAGTGATTATTATAATGTTATCAATGGGCTCCCCTAATATGCAGTCGTGTCTACTGATAGTAGCAATTACCCTGTAACAGTAACACAGTAGCCCTTGGGGTCCCCTAGTGTTGGTGTCGGGTAGTCGTTGGGTTCTTGCAAAGCTAGCGTGAGTATTTACTAGCACCAGCGACTTTCCCGTAGCAGTCATTGGGTTTTTTCAATGCCAATTACTATTGTTAGGCCATTATTAGACTTCTCTAGTCCTTGCCCTCACATCTGCTTGCACTAGCAATGATCATTAAGGGACCCCACAACAAATGTGCTAGTGACTGCCCAACTGTAGTCATTGGGCCCTCCTAATGCTAGTGACTGTTTTGAGGTTATCGCTAGGCTCCCTTAAGGCTCGCACTAGTGTCTACCGACACCAATAATTGCCTTACAGTAATAGCTGAGCAATCCTTAGGTTCCTCACATAGGTAACTAGGCCATCATTAAGTTCCATACAAATTAGCGTGAGCATTCGCAAGTACCAATGACTTCCCTATAATAGTCATTGGGCGCTCCCAACGCTAACAACTTATGCTAGGCAATTATTGAGCTCCTACAATTATTACTAACATGAGCCACTTCCCCACAACAGCATTTGGCCATTAGTAAGCTCCTCTAAAGCTAGCGCGAATGTCTGCTAGAATTGATGACTTTCTCATAAATGTCGATGGGCTCTCCAAACTTCTACTACTGTTATTAGGTCTTCGTTAGGCTCCTTTAGTGCTTGCCCTGGCATTTACTTATGTCAGCGACTGCCTCTAGTTTATTATCAGGAGAACCTCGGGCAGATGTTTGTCAGTGCCAACAACAGTCGCTAAGTCATCGCTGAGCTCCCCTAATGTTGACGCTGGACTCTACCAACACTAACGACTTCGCGGTAGCAGTCATTACTCTCTCCTAATGCCAACAACTATCATAGGGTCATCGTTGGGCTCTTTTAGTGTTGACACTGGCATCTACCAACACCAATAATTACCCCGCAGTAATAGCTGGGCAGTCCCTTGGTTCCTTTAATATTAGCGTCGGCATTTGCTAACACCAACAACTACCTTGTAGCATTAGCTGGGCAATCATTGGTTATCCTAAAGTTGGCATGAGCATCCGCCAACACTAACGACTTTTTCATAATAGTTATTAAGCTCCCCTAGTTCAGTCCATCACGTCTACCTATACTAGCAACTATCATTATGCAGTCGCTGAGCGCCCTTAGTACTAGTGCTAGATTCGACTAGAGTCAGTGACTCTCCAGTTGCAGTCGTTGGGCTTTTCCAATGTCAGCAACTATCATAGGGTCATCGCTCGGCTCCCCTAGTGCTAGCACTAGCGTCTACTAACACCAATAACTACCTTGTAGGAATAGTTGTATAATGCTTAGGTTCCCTTAGTGTCAGTGCTAGCACAAGTGTTTGATAGCACCAGCGACTATCCTAAAGCAATTATGGGGTTTTCCCAATATTAATTACTGCTAGGCCGTCGTTGAGCTTTTCTAGTTCTTGCCCTCGTGTCTACTTGTGCTAGTAATTACTGTTGGCTATCATTGCGGGAACCCAGCGTAGATGTTTGTCAACTTTAGTGACTACTGCTAAGTCATCGTCGAGCTCCCATAGTGCTAGTATTGGTCTCTACAACCACTAATGACTGCCTTGTAGTAATCATTGGGCTCTCTTAATGCCTGCAACTACTAAAAGGTCATCGTTAGGCTCCCCCGATTCTAACACTAGCATTTATCAACACTAGAAACTGCCTCGTGACAATGGCTAAGCAATCCCTAGGTTCCACCATTGTTGGCATCCAACACTAGCAACTTCCCCGAAGCAATAGTAGGGTAGTCGTTAGGTTCCCCTAAAGCTAGTGTTATGCTTTCTAAGCGCTAACTATTGCTATTAGGTCATCATTGGATTCTTCTAGTTCTAACCCTCGCATCTGCTTGCACCAGCAGCTCCCACTAGGCCAACGTTGGAGGAACCCAGTATAGATCTCTAGCAGTGCCAACAATGACCACTAGATGGTCACTGAGCTCCCTTAATGCAAGCATTGGGATCTTCTAATGCCAGTGACTTTTCAACTACAATCTTTGGGCTTCCCCAGTGCTAATGACTGTTATGACATCTTTGTTGGGCTTCTCTAGGGTAGGCATTAGTGTCTACCAGCACCACTAACTACTACACAGTAATAGCTAAGTAGTCCATTGGTTCCCTTGGTCTTAGCGATGACATTTGTAAACACTAAGAACTATCTGATAGCATAAGCTGGGTAGTCTTTGGGTTTCCTTAAACCTGGTATGAGCGCTTGCCAACATTAGCGACTTTCCACTAATAGTTGTCTCACACTCTTAACACCAATTACTGCCGCTAGGTCATCAGTGGGCTCTTCTAGTGCTTGCCTTCACGTCTACATGTGCCAGCAACTACCACTTGAGAACCTACCGTAAATGTTTACTAGGGCTAGCAATTTCCCAATTATAGTCATTGGGCTTTCCTAATGCCAATGACTGTCATGGGGTTGTCTTTAGGTTCCCCCAGGGCTAGAACTATCATCTATTGACATAAATAATTAACTCGCAAAAATAGATGCGCAATCTCCAAGTTCCCAGTAGAGATAGCTGAGCCATTGTTGGGTTTTAAAAAGGTTTGCACGAGGGCTCATAAGGACTAGTGACTTCCCTGTAGTAGTCGTTTGGCTCTCTCAGCACTAACAAATTTTGCTAGGCCATCATTAAGCTCCTTAAGTGGTTGCCATCACTAGGGGAGCCCAATGTAAATGTTTCCCAGCTCTAATGACTACTGCTGGGTCGTCGTTGAGCTCCCTTCTTACTGGTGTTATCCTCTATTAGTGCCAACAACTGCCCATCAGTTTTATGGGCTCTCCCAACACAAATAACTATCTCGAGGTCATCAATGGGCTCCCTTAATGTTGACATAAGAGTCTATTAACACCAATAATCACCTCGCAGTAATAGGTAGGTAGTCCCTGGGTTCCCTTAGTGCTCGTGTTAGTATCTGCTAACACCTACAATTGTCCTATAGTAGTAGCTAGGCAGTCATGAAGTTACCATAAAACTAGCATAAGCATCTTCTAGCATCGATAACTTCCTCATAGTAGTTGTTGGGCTCCTCTAGTGCTTGCCCTCACATCTACCTGTGTTAGTGACTACCGTTAGACCGTTACTAAGGCAACCCTGCATAGATGTCTTTTAAAATCAGTGATTGTCATTGGATTATCGCTGAGCTCCCATAATGTTGGAACTAGATCTACCAGCATCAATGATTGCTAAGTAATAATCTTTAGGCTCTCTTAACATCGACTACTATCATTGGGTCTTCAGTGGGCTCTCCCATTGCTAGCATTAACATCTACTAACATAAATAATAGCCCTATAGCAATAGCTCAGTAGATCTTAGGTTTCCCTAGTGCTGGCATCAGCATTTGTAAACACTAATAACTACCCCATAATAGTAGGTAGGCAGTCGTTAGGTACCTCGAAGTTGGCTTAACTGTCTGCTAGCATTTATGACTTTTCAACAACAACTGCTACTAGGCCATCGTTCGACTCTTCTTGTTCTTGCCTTTGCATCCATTTCTGCTAACGACTCCCACTACGCCATTGCTAGGGGAACCTAGCACAAATGTCTACCAGTGCCAGCAACTCTCATTATCGATAAGCTCCCTTAATGTTGGTGCTAGCATATACCAGTGTCAGCGATTACCTAACTGTAGTTGTGGGGTTCTCCCAATGCCAACTATTACTGCTAGACTATTGTTATACCCCTCTAGTGCTTTTTGCCTCATGTCTATCTGAACCAACGACTAGTGCTAGGCCATCATTAGGCGAACCTAGTATAGATATCTGACAATGCCACAAGTCCTACTAGCTCAACATCGAGCTCCCTTAGTGCTGGCACTGGCCTCTACGAGGGACATTGACTGCCAACAACAGTCGCTGGGCTCTCCTAAGACCAGCAACTATCATGGGGTTGTCATTAGAGTCTGCCATTATTGGCATTAGCATCTATCGAGATGAGCAATTGCCCTGCAATAATAGTTGGGAAGTCTTTTAGTTCCCTCAGTGCTAGTGTCAATGTTAACCAACATCTACTATTGCCTTGCAGTACTAGCTAGGTAATTGTTAAGTTCTCGTAAAGCTGGCAGAAGTGTTTGCTAGCACCAGCGACTTCCTAGCAACCGTCATTAAGCTCTCCCAACACTAACAACTGCTACTATGCCATTGTTCAGCATCTACGTGCGCCAGTGAAAGTCAAGGGGATATCACTAAGGGAACCTAGCCTAGATGTCTATTAGTGCCAAACATTGCCATTAGGTCATCGCTAAGGACCCTTAGTGCTATCCTCGCCTCTACTAAAATCTGCGACTGTTCAGCCATGGTCATTGGGCCTTCCCAATGCTAATGACTATCACAGGTTCGTCACTAAACTCCCTTAGTGTTGGCACTAACATCTACTAACACTAGCAACTGCCTTGCTGCAATACTTTGGCTATCTTTAGTTCCCCTATTACTGGCATTGAAAAACCAGTAATTACCTCACAGTAATAGCTATGCTATTGTTGGGTTCCGCAATCGCTGATGCAAGCATTTACCAAAACTATGACTTCCTAGCAACAATTATTGGGCTCTTTTTACGCCAACTACCACTACTGTTGGGCCATCAGTAAGCGAACCCAGCACAAATGTTTGCCAGCTTGAGCGATTCCCATTGGCTTGTTGTTGAGCTCCCCTAATGATGGTGTTGGCATCTATATGTGTTAGCGACTGCTTAACTGTAGTCATTGATTTTTCCCAATGCCAGCGACTTTCATGAGGCCATCGTTAGGCTACACCTTTGCTAGCACTATCGTCTACCGACACCAACTAATGCCTTACAATAATAGTTAAGCAGTCTCTAGGTTCCTTTCGTGGTGGCATCAGTATTTGCTAACTCCAACAACTGCTCCATAATAATGGCAGAGTAGTTGTTATGTTCCTCATGAGTTAACACAAGCATCTGCCAACACCAACGACTTCCCACACCAATCGTTGGGCTGTCCCAACACCAACTATAGCTATTATGGGCCATCGCTAGGGTAACTCAGCACAGATGTTTGCCAACATCAACAATTTCCTCATAATAATCATTGGGCTCTCCCAACACCAATAATTACTTTTAGGCCATCGTTGGACTTGTCTAGTGCCTGCTTTCGGCCACATATGCCAGTGACTACTGGTGGGCCATCATTAGGTGAACCCAAAACAAATTTTTGGCAGTGCAAGCAACTGCCACTAAGTCGTTATTAAGCTTTCTTAGTGTTGGCACTAGCATCTACTGGCATCAATGACTGTTTAGCAATAGTTGTTAAGCTCTTCTAATATGAGCGACTATCATGGGGTTATCGTTAGACTGCCCCGATGCTGATATTAGCATTCACTAACGTTAGTAAATGCATCGGAGAAGTAGCTAGGAATCATTGGGTTATCCAAAGGTAGGGGAGTATCCAAAATGGTTAATAACTTCCTCCCGATTTTCTTTGGGTTCTCTGAACATCAACCACTCTTGTTAAGCCATCGTTGGGCTTCTTTAGTGCTTGCTCATGTCTACCTACACCAATGACTCCAATTAAGCTATCACTAGGGAAACCTAGTCAAGATGTTTATTGATGTCAACGACTGCCTAACAAGAGCCATTGGGCTTTCCCAATGCCTATGACTACATTGGTCATCGTTGGGCTCCCCTTATGCTAGTATTAGTATTTATCAATACGAGAAACTACCTCGTAGCAATTAAGAGGCAGTCCCTAGGTTCCTCTAGTATTAGTGTCAACATTTGTCAACACACGCAACTGCCTTATAGTAGTAGCTCAAAAGTCATTGGATTACCATAAAGTTGACACGAGCGTCTGCTAGCACCAGCAACTTTTTCATAAAAGCCATTGGGCTCTCGTAGTGCCTACTACTACTGCTAGGCTGTCGTTTGGCTTATCTAGTGCTTGTCCACCCATTTGCTTATGCCATTGACTGTCGTTAAGCCATTATTTTGAGAACCAAGCGCTGATGCAGCTAACGCCAATGATCATCGCTAAGTCATCATTGAGCTTTTGTAGTGCTAGTGTTGGCATCTACTAGCATTAATGATTACCTTGCAGTAATCGTTAGACTCTTCAAATGCTAACTACTACACCTAGGCCATCATTGAGCTTCTCTAGTGCTTGCACTCAAGTCTACTAGCTCTAATAATAATCGTTAGGTCATCATTAAGCTCCCTTAGTGCTGGCACTAATATCTACCAATGTCAACGACTGCCTACAACAGGTGTTAGGCTTTCCTAATGCTAGCAACTACCATAGGGTTATCACTAGACTCCCATAGTACTGGCTCTAGCATCTACCAACACCAACAACTATGCCATAAAAATAATGACGCAGTTGTTGGGCTCTCCCAGAGCTGGTGCCAATATATGCCTATAATGAGCACTTCCCTACAGAAGTCTTTGGGCTCTACCAATGTCAACTACTATTGCTAGGCCAATGTTGGGCTCCTCTAATGCTTGCCTCCACGTTTACCTATGCCAACGACTGCCATTATGACATCATAAGGGAAACTTAATGTAGATGTATACTAGTGTCAGCGAATACCTAGCAGTAGTTGTTAGGCTCTCCCAACACCAAGGATAGTCATGAGCTTTCATAGGACTCCCCTCGTGTTAAAACAAGCATCTTCCGGCACCATTAACTGCTCTATAATAATAGTTACGCAGTCCCTAAGTTCTTCTAGTGCTAGTGTTAGTGTCTACCAATAGCAGTAACTGATCCTCGCAGTAGTACTTAGGTTGTCATATGGTTCCCTTAAAGTTGGCACGAGCATCTGCCAACACTAGTGACTTCTTCGTAGTCGTCATTGGGCTCTCCTAACACCAACTATTACTGCTAGATAGTCATTGGACCCTTCTAGCGCTTTAGCCTCACGTCTACCTACGCCAGCGACTACTGCATGGTAATTGTTAGGAGAACCCAATGTAGATGTCTACTAACACCAGTAATTGCCATTGGATCACTGCTAAGCTCTCTTAGTTGCAAGAATAACTAGGTAGTTAGTAGGCTCCCCTCGTGTTGGCATTGATGTTTGCCAATAACACCAACTACCTTGATATCGTAACTAGGTAGTCATTAGGTTCCCAAAATGTGGTATGAAGGTTGTAAGGCTTTCTTAGCACTAACTACTATTGCTATACCATCATTGAGCTCTTTCAATGCTTGCTCGCACGTCTACGTGCACCAGCCATAACCATTTGGCCATCGCTAGTAGAACCCAACGCATATGTGTATGAGCACCAGCGATCATCACTGGGTCATTACTAAGCTCCCCTAGTGCTAGCATAGGCCTCCACAAGCACCAGCAATTGCCCAGTTATACTCATTGGGCTCTCTAAACGCTAGAGGCTATCATAGGGTCATTCCTTGACTCCCTTAGTGCTAGCAATTACATTTATCAACACTAGAAACTGCACTACTGAAGTGGTTGGGCAATCGTTAGGCTCCTCCAAACCTAGTGCTAACATCTATCAACACTAATGACTTCCCTATAATAGTCATTGAGCTCCAAGAACATCAACTACTGTTGCTTGGTCTTCGTTAGGCTCCTATAGTGCTTGCCTTCGCATGCACTGACATCAGTAGCTGCCAACTGGGCCATCACTGGGGAACACAATAAAGATATCTATTAGAACCAATGACTACCGTTGGGTTATTGTTGAGCTCCTCTATGCTGACCCTAACATCTACCAGTGTTAACGACTACCAGACTATAGTCATTAGGCTTTCTTAATGCCAAAGACTTTCATGGCGCAATAGCTAGGCTCCATCATTGCTACCATTAGCATTTATCGACACCAATGACTGCCCACAACAATCATTGGACACTTAATGGGTTCCCCTCATGCCAGTATCGAAGTTTGTCAACACCAATAACTGTCTTACAGTAGTAGCAGGGCAGTCATTAGGTTCCTCAAAAGCTAGTGCGAACATCTGCCAGCACAGGTGATTTCCCTATAGCAATCGTTAAGTAATCTCACTGCCAACTACTACTGTTAAGCCATCAATTGCCTTCTTTAGTGCTTGCCTTCACATCTATTGGTGCTAGCAACTGACATTGGGGTATCATGGGGGCAACCTAGTGCTAATGTTTACAGGGTTAGTGAGAGTCGCTAGGTCATTCTTAAGCTCCCTAGTGTTGGCACTGACAATTACCAACATCAACGATTGCCTAATAGTAGTTATTGGGCTTTCTTAACTCTAATGACTGTCATTGGTCATTATGCTCGTTCGATGCTAGCACTAATGTTTATTGACATTAGCAACTGCCCCGTAGCAATAGTTGGATAGTCCATTGGTTCCCTAGTCTTCCAACAGCATCTACCAACATAAGTAATAGCCTCATAGCACTAGCTTGAAAGTCTTTGGGTTCCTCTAAACCTGGTGAGAGCATCTCATAACACTTATGACTTCTTTATAATAGTTGTTGGGCTTTCCGAATGCCAACAATTACTGCTAAGTCATCGTTGGAATTCTTTAGTGCTTACCTTACCCTCACATCTACTTATGCCAACGACTATCCTTAGACCATCCCTGGGGGGAACCCACCATAAATGTCTACCAGCACCAATGACTGCCACTGGATCATCATTGAGCTTCTGTAGTGTTGGTACTAGCATCTACTAGCATTTGCGACTGCTTAGCAATAGTCATTGCACTCTCCCAACGTTAGTGACTGTTTCGAGGTCATCGCTCAATTCCCCTTGTGTTGGCATTAGCGTCTAGCGACACAAGCAACTACAACACCAAAGTAATTGGGCAGACGGTGGGTTCCTTTAAATTGACAGGAGCATATGCCAGCGATAACGACTTCCCCATAGTAGTCATTGAGATTTTCGAATAACAACTACGGCTACTACTAAGCCATCGTTGGGCTCCTATAGTGCTTGCCCTCATGTCTACCTGCACCAGCAACCACCACTGAGCCATTGATAGGGCAGCCCAGTGAGGATGTCTGCCAGCATTTATGATTACACAGCAATTGACATTGGGCTTTCCTAACACATGCGACTATCAGTTGGTCATCGCATGGCCCCTCGATGCTAGCACTAGCATCTATTGATGCCATCAACTGCCTTGCAGTAGTAGCAGGGTAGTCCTTAGGTTCTCTTAACACTGGCATTGATGTCTGCCAACATAGGCAACTAGCCCACAGCAGTAGCTCGAAAGTCATTGGGTTCCCTTAAAGCTTGTTTGACCACGTGGTAACACTCACGACTTTCCTGCAGAAGTCGTTGGCCTTTTTCGAGCACCTATTACTACTAGTAGGTTGTCGTTTGGCTCCTCTAGAGCTTGCCCACACATTTACCTACGCCAATAACTGCCATTAAGCCATTAGTGGGAGAACCTAGTGCTGAAGCTATAAACGCCAGCGACTGTCACTAGGTCATCGCCGAGCCTCCGTAGTACTGGTGCTAGCATCTACCAATGTCTGCGATTACGAGCAGTAGCTCTTGGGCTCTCCTAATGCGAAGGACTATCATGGGGTTATAATAAGGCTCCCCTAACGCTGGCACTAGCATTTACCAACACCAACAACTGCATTACAGAAGTAGCACGACAATCCTTTGATTCCCTCAAAGTTGGCGCTAGGTCTGCCAACACGAGTGACTTCCTTATAGCCATCATTAGACTTTCCTAAAGCCAACTAAAGTTACGAAGTCATCGTTGGGCTCCTCTAGCGCTTACCGTCTCATTACCTATACAAGTAACTGTTACTAGGCCATCACAAGAGGAGCCTAGCACTATTGCTTGCTAGCGCCAGCGACTACCAGTAGGTCATCACTACACTCCCTGCTGCTATTGTTAGTGTGTATCAATACCAACACCAGCAACTACCCTCCAATAGCAACTAAGCAGTCGTTGGGTTCCTCTGAAGCTAGTTCAAGCCTCTACCAGCACCATCGACTGCCATTGGGCTCTCTTAGGGCTAACTACTATATCTAGGCCATAATTAAGCTTTTCTAATGCTTGCTCTCATGTTTGGCAGCACCAGTGACCATCATTTGATTATCAATAAGTTCCCTTAGTTCTAGCACTAACAATGTTAACAACGGCCATACAGTAGTCGTTGGGCTTTCCTAGTACCAACGATTATCATGGGGGTCATCGTTAAGCTCCCCCGATGTTGGCTCTAGCATACCAACACCAATAACTACATCGCAAAAGCAATTACGCAGTCATTAGGTTTCCCTAAAGTTAGCAACAACATCTGCATGCATTAGAGACTTCACCATAATAGTCTTTGGGCTCTCCTAATGCCAACTGCTATTGCTAGGCCATCGATGGGCTCTTTTAGTGCTTACCCTAGCATCTACCTATGCTAGCGACTACCATTAAGCCATCGTTGGAGCAACTCAATGCAAATATTTGGCAGTGTCAACAACTGCCCAGCGAAGGTTGTAGGCCTCTCCCAACACCTACAACTATCATTGGGTTGTCGTTGGGCGACGCTAGTGCAAGTACTAGCATTTACTAACACCAATAACTGCACCACAAAAGTAACTAGGCAGTCGATAAGTTCCTCAAAGCTAGTGAGAGCATTCCCAACATAAGTGACTTCTTATAGCAGTCATTAGGCTCTCCCAATGCCTACTATTGCTCTTAGGTCATCATTGGGCTTCACTAGTACTTGCCCTCATGTATGCTTGCGCTAATGATTGTCATTAGGCCATCATTGGCGCAACCCTTACAAATTTTGCCATCATCAATGATTGCCCATCAAGAGTTATTAGGCTCCCCCAATGCGTACAACTGTTATTGGGTCATCATTGAGCTCCCCTGGTGCTAGCATTAGCATCTATCGACACCAACAACTGCTTTGCAGCAGCAGCGGGGCCGTCCAAGGTTTCCCCAAGTGTTGGCATTAGTGTCTGCCAACATCGACAACTGTGCTGCAGTAGTACCTAGGAAGTTGTTAAATCCCCTAAAGCTAGGCTATTATTGAGCTCTTTTAGTATCGGTGCTGGCACCTACCGTTCGCAACGGCTGCCCAACAATAATCGTTGGGCTCTCTTAACTCCAACGACTATCCTGGGGTCATAATTGGACTTCCTTGATGCTATACTAGCATCTACTGACTCCAACAATGGCTCCACAACAATAATTAGGTAGTCCCTAGGTTCCCTTAGTGCTAGCCCTAGTGTCTACTAACATTAGCAACTGCCTCAGCCTCACTGCAATAGCTAGGCAGTTGTTAGGTTCCCCAAAGCTGTTGCGAGCATCTACTATCACCAGCGACATCCCCACAGTAGTCGTTGGGTTCTTCCAATGCCAATAACTACTACTAGGCCATCATTGGGCTTTATTAGTGCTTGCCCTCGCGTTTGCGGTATGCCTACGACTATAATTGTGCCATCGTTGGCTTAACTCACCCTAGTGATTGGCCAGCTGCAATCGTTGGGCTTTCCCAACTCTAACAACTGTCATAGGGTCCTCGCTGGGCTCTTTCATTGCTAGCACTAGCATCTACTGACATGAGCAACTGCCCTACAATAATAGCTAGGCAATCCTTAGGTTCCCCTCTTGCTGGGTTCGATCTCTGCCAGCAACAGTGACTTCCCCGCAATTATCATTAGGCTCTCTTAATGCCAACTACTACTGTGAGGGCATCATTAGGCTCCTTTAGTGCTTGCCCATGCGTTTATCTATGCCAGCGACTACTACTGGGCCATAGCTAGGAGAACCCAACACATATCTTTGTCGACACTAGCGACTGCCACTAGGTTGTTGAGCTCCTCCAATGCTAGCGCTCTCCTCTACCAGTGCTAGAGGCTCTTTGAAAACATTCCTTAGGTTCTCCCAATGCTAGTAACTATCATGTGGTCATCGCTAGGCTCCCTAAGTGCTGGCCCTAACGTCTATTGCCACTAACAATTACTTCAGCAATAGTTAGGAAGTCACTTGGTTCACCAAGTGCTAACATCGACATCTACCAACACCAATAACCACCTGCAATAATAAGTGAGTAGTTCATTGGCTCCTTTAAAGCTGGTGCGAGGGTTTGTAGGAATAACAGTTTTATCGCAGTAGTTCTTAGGCTTTCCCAATGCTAGCAATTGTCATGGGGTCATCATTAAGCTCTTTTGGTGTTAGAACTGACGTTTATCAACACCAAAAAATGCTTCCTAGCAATACCTGAGCAGTCCTTAGGTTCCTCTAACACTGGCACTCGCATTAACAGCATCAGCAACTACCCCACAATAGTAACTGGGTAGATGTTGGGTTCCACCAAAATTGGCGCTAGTGTTTGCTAAGGCCAGTAACTTCCTCGTAGTAATTGTTAGGGCTCTCATAACACTAACAATTGCTGCTAGGTGATCGTTGGCCTCGTCTAGTGCTTACTCTCGCATCTACTTACACTACTGACTACCATTAGACTATAACTTGGGCAACCCAACGTAAATGTTTGGCACACTACAAGAAATTTACTATTTTCTCACACAAAAATATTGTAGGAAAATGAAGAATTTCCATGAGAATATGTATTTTTCACAAAAATTCTTACGGAAGAATTAATGTAAGAATAACATTTGTCAAAATGTTAATTTTCCCACGGAATTTACTATCATGGTAATTTTCCAATGACATTCCCATAGAATGTTTGTTGAAAATATTTAATATTATGATACTAAATTTTTTAATCAACAAATGAACATAAAAATTACCATGAAAAAATTTCGTAGCAATTAATTAATTTTTGCCGTAAAAACATTTCGTGGAAATTGGTCTCTTATTGATACGAAAGAAATTTCATGGTAATAAATTCTTTTGGCACGACAGATATTTCGTGATAATTGTTTTTTTTTTTTTTGCCATGAAACATATGCTATGGCCAATATTCTGTGGCAATTCATATATTTAGCCATGGAATAGCTTCCGTAACGATCCATATCTTTTGTCATGGAATTGTTCTCATGGCAATCCATATCTTTTGCTGGCAACTGATTTTTTTTTTTTTTTTGCCATAAAGAAATTTCGTGGCAATTGATCCTTTGTTGCCATGGAAAAAAATCCACGACAATAGTTTCTTTGCCACAAAAATTTTAATTAATAAATTTATTGAATTTTATTTTATTTTATAATCAAATAAATAAATTATTTTTTATTTTTTATTTTTTAATTCATATCAAAATATATATTCAATGTAATTCACAAAAATCAATAAATACATATTTTTATAAATTAATTAAATTAATAAATACATATTTTCGTAAAATAAAATTAACAAAACAAATAAAAGCATGTAAAAGTCACAGTAATAGTAAAATTATCATATATAATATTAAATACACAATATGCTTAGACTAAATATTCAATCGTGCTAGTCAATGAAATTTTTTTTAAAAAATCTAATCATCCTCTATAAGATTAGCGCCATTACCATCACCATCATCATCATCATCATAGTACCATTATCATCAACTAGACTAGAAGAAGAATCACGCTAACCTAAAGTACCTTGTTGCATACTCGTTTGTCTAACAAGTCTATTTAGAAACTTCTTCATCGAGACCATTTCTTTTTTGAGTTTATTTTCTCTTTAATCTCTTATTTCCATTTGTCTTTTCATCTCTTCTCTCAAATCTCTTTATTGTGTCTCCATCAGATCACGTTCTTTTTATAGTTGATCTTCCATCTCTTTTTCCCTCACATCTTTCACAGCACGTTCTTTTTGCAATTTGTCTTCCATCTCTACACGTTCTCTTGCTAGTCGTTCTTTCATTTCTTCACGCTCTCTATCTAATTGTCCTTGCATATCTTGAAAACAAAACATAATTTGTTGCATCTTAACACTGGATGGGGCATGTCAAGATTGAGAAACAAAGTTTGATGCTTTATGAAAGGCTACCTCTGATCCAAATCCAAATGCCCTACCTCTCTTATTTTTTTCACCTGCAGCTTTAAAAAAGATGGTGGAATCATCAACAGATGATCCTGAGGTGATGGTATCCTCTCTTAATTTCTCATAACCAACCTGCATATAATTAGTGAAAAAATAAAGAAACATATTAAAGCAAGAAAACCAAACTTTTATGTATCAATAAAATCACAAACAGCAAATTAATTAATCAAAATACATTGAAAATTTTTAAAAACTCAAGGCAAAAAATTATTAACAAATAGTAGAGGAATCCAAATAAAAAAATTAAAAAAATTAAAAGAAAATTTAACTCAAAGACTGGCATATGTGGTTGTTTCATCTAATGAACTAATAGCACATATCATATTGAACACCGTTACATACAGCTAATAGTAGTGTCACAATATATGCTTCTAAAAAATACAACAATCAAACTGGCAAGAAAACACAACAGAAAAAGTGATGTATATCCCAATGACAACAAAAAGTAGAAAAATATAAGCATTCATTTGTAAAGTAACAAAAAATGCCTCAACTTTTAACAACAACATAAATTTAACTTATCCACAATACTAAACACTAGATCAATATAAGGTTTTTTGTCAAATAATTTAAACACAACGTGAAGACATACAACCTCCATACAATAAGCTAAAACCAAAAATTGTTATTTTGATAACCAACCCAAAACCTCAATAGAAACAAAAAATCATTAATCAATTTATTCCATTCAACACATAGTTAACTAAAGACAAATATATTCTACTTTAAGTACTCACATAAATTCGTGCAGCTCTTTCTGTGGCCCATGTACCAGTCTCCTCATTATGATTTAACATTTAAAACAGTTATGGCATGCTAAGATCCCTCCCAAGCTCCCTAGCCTAACAGTTAAAAAATGAAAAATAAAAATCTATCAAGTGTAACTAAATATATGATAATGACATGAAAACAATTAATTGAATTAAAAAATTACCATTAGTTTTTTATGTTAGAAATGGAAATAGAACCTCCTCGATGCACAATGGCTTCACTAAGAGATCAATTGTTTTTATTCCTCTGAGATGTAGCTTGAAAGGCCGAGTCCATCGTCCACTTAGCAAACAGTACTTCTCGAATGGATGGCTCCATCCATATTCCCTTTAACTTTTTAGTTCGGATCGATGCAAGACTCGATCAGAGAACCTCTGTAGATTTAGACCCCTATATCCGTCTAACTACACCATCCATAAATGGATCCCATCTACATTTTTTCTACAACAATATTGACCTCAAATTAGTTAGTTAAGCATGCAAACTAACTATACTATAAGAAAATTAATTTTGTAAATTGCATAACATGTTATAATATCACTTGAAATTCGACCCACCATAAGTCTCGAACGTCAGTCGGAACTTCACGCCATCCAGTTCATACTTGATCAAATTTCAACATGATGATTCTAGAAATAGTAGCAACTATGCTAAATGTAGGCAATAACTTGTTAAAAATAATTGAAAATATAAAACGTATCATATAAGAATTAGAACATAATACGTAAAACCAAGATAAGCATAGCATAACAAAAAAGATAAGTTATCATACTCTTTTCCCACAGGGCTAAATGTATAGCCCACTGTTTCCTACTACACACGTCAACTCAGTCAATGGTATGTGAACTGCAGCATCTGTAGGTGATGGCATATGGTCAGATGATGATGGCCGAGATGATGGTGCATGACATGTAGGTGATGGTGTATGAACTGGATGTGATGGGGCATCAATTGAAAGTGATCATATCTAAGCAAAAGGTGATGACAATTAAGCTGTAGAAGATGTGTCCAATGTATAGGACCATCTTCCTCTACCTCTAACACCACGAGCACCACACTCTCTCTGACATCTGTGAGTGATGAACAAAGTATGTTTACTGAGAAAATTAAAAAATAGGCATAAATCTAATTTGTAACATATTCAGTCACAGACCTTTATAATTAGTCACTATCAATAATTTCATTCACAAAAATTTCATCTTCACTACCAGACTCCCCACTGTTAAATGATACTTCTTCTTCTTCATTTACCAATTGAACTAAATCTTTCCCAACTTCAATCTTTTGACCTTGGTCATTGATATCTCTTATATTATTTACAATCTGATTCTCAGAAGAGACAAGATATAATTGTTGCATCATATCATCTTGGAATAGATCATCTGGAGATTTAATTCGATTTCTTGCTTTAGTTTTGATGACCACACTCCAGTCTCTCTTTTGTGGAGTGGTATTAGGATACAGTGTAAAATATACTTATTTTGTTTGATATGAAAAAATAAATGTATCTTTTCCTTTATATCTCCTATGGGTTTTAATCTCAATGGTCCCATACTTGGGGCAAATCCTTGTACCTATGTTAGAAGACTTATACCATTTACAATTGATTGTTTCACATGCATACCGGGATAGTCTTTCAATTTCTTCAATGATTTCACGGTACATATAGTCTGTACTTATTAAAGCTACTCCAGAGTTGTTTGAACTTCGATTATTAGCCCAAGTGAAAGTATGAAAATAGTAACCATTCACATAGTAAATTAGATAAGTGTTGACCTTATTTATAAGTTCCCATGCTAAATCATGCAAAAATGTATAATTCACCCCATTGATAAAATTGTGCACCTAATAGCATATCGATGGAAACAAAACTTTGTCAACATAAATGCTATTGAAAGTTACATTATTTCATAACTCCAATGAGAATTATCGTGAAATTAATTACATATTCTTTAAACCAATCAACAAAGTCTGATTGTATACGTTTCGTTATATCGACTTCGCGTCGATTCGATAAGGATGTGGTTAATGTCTGAATGTATATTCTGTAAGGATAAATAGCATACGTGTGAAATTATATCCAATACAATTGAAGTAAAACGTTACCAACATACACAACAAAACTTACTGCACAAAGGGTTTAACTTTAGGACAATTCATAAGCATGTATTCTTAAATGCTTCCTCCTATGTAAGATAACAAGCCTTACACAACCTCTCACTTCGGCCAGGATAATTAAAGATAGATAATTGAGGATCCTCAAATGACTCTCCACCATCATCATTTTGTGGCACTCTTCAGTTTTTAGCTTGGATATGTGCCTTAAAGTAGTGATAACAAAAAGATGATGTCTCCTTCAATATGTAAGCTTTACAAATGGAACCTTCCACATGAGTTGTATTCTTAACCTTCTTTTTCAGATTGTGTAAAAATCTACAAAATAATATTTTCACATGCATTGAGATAATCACATAAGCTCAATCCATTTAAATGTAAATAAAATTTCAATAAAACAATTCATACCTCTCCAATGGATACATCCATCTGTATTGTACTGGTCCTCCAACTCGCGCTTCATGCACGAAGTGCACAGGCAAGTGTTCCATGACATCAAAAAATGTAAGAGGAAATATCTTTTCTAACTTACAGAAAATTACAGCAATATTATTGTCCATCATATCTAACTTATTCTCTTCCAATTTTGAATAACATAAATCTAAAAAAAAATAGACTCAATTCAATGGTAGCTTTCCAAACAGGCATAGGTAAGCAATTGAATGCAATTGGTAATAATCTCTCCATCACCACATGACAATCATGGTTTTTCATATGTTGCAATGTACATGTTCGAATGTCAACACATCTACCCAAGTTAGATGTATATCCATCAAGAAGTTTCAACTCCTTTATCCACTCACATATAGCCTCTTCTGGTCCGTATCTAGTGTATATTGAGCTTTTGAATTTATGAAGCTTCCATTACCTCTATCTTCAAGATGTAAGTCATTATTAAAAAAATTAAAAAATAATGATACAATATAGCGACTGATAAGAACAGTCGCTAGATAATGACAGAATAGCGACAGATTTATTGCAGAATAAAAATTTTATCATAGCGACGGAATAATATAGATTAGTAACACACGTTGGCGATAGACATTATCTTTGTCGCTAAATTTATTTTTAATTAATTTATTTAAATTTTTAATTAACTTAACAATAGATTAGCGATCAAATTTTACTCGGTAGCTAATCAAAGATTTAGCGACTATAAAGTTTCGATCAATATTTAGGCTGCCGCAAGCTTCCTGCCTTTGAAGGTAGCCATGCATGGTGCCGCAAAAGCAAGCTGAGCATGAGCACGCCGCCTTGGAAGGCAGTAATGCATGGCCACTGCTAAAGCAAGGTGGTCGCCAACTTATTGCCTTTGAAGGCAGCCATGCATGAGTGCCTCAGAAGCAAGGTAGCTGTCAAGCCTTCCAAGGCAGCCATGCATGGCCGTGAGCTTACTGCCATAATTCGAAGGCAGCCATGCATGGGCGTTGCATGGCGACCATGCATGACCTTCGAAGGTGACTGCGATGGTCACAAAGGAGGAAAACATGGCCTTCGAAGGTGGCAGCCATGGCCATGAAGGTAGGCATGGCCTTCGAAGGTAGCTGCCATGGTCGCGAAGGAGGCAGCCATGGCCGCGTACGAAGGTAGCCACGATGCCCACGAAGGCAGCCATGGCGCCTACGAAGGCACCACGGCCACAACAAAGGCAGCCACGGTCGCCCACGAAGGCAGCTATGATGCCCACAAAGGTAGTCACGGCGACCCATGAAGGTAGCCACAGCGCCCACGGAGGCAGCCACAGGTGCCCACGAAGGCAGCCACGGGTGCCCACGAAGGCAGCCACGGGTGCCCACGAAGGCAGCCACGACACCAACAAAGGTAGAAACGGGAGCCAACGTACGAAGGCAGCCATCGCGCCCACGGAGGCAGCAACGATGCCCATGGAGGTGGCCATAGTTGCCCATGAAGGCAGCCATGGGAGCCCATGAAGGCAGCCATGGCCTTCAAAGGAGGCTGCCATGGCCCCCAAAGTTGGCAACCATGGCCTCCAAGGTGGCAGCATGACCTTTGAAGGTGGCAGCCATGGCCGCCTTGACAACGAAGGCAGCCATGGCTATCGTAAAAGCCTCCATGCATAGCTGCGAAGGCAGCCATAACTGCCCCAAAAGCCTCCATGCAAGGCTGTGAAGACATCCATGATCGTCGCCAAAGCATCCATGCATGGCCGCAAAGGCAGCCATGCTTGTCTCCAAAGCATCCATGCATGGCCGCAATGGCATCCAGGGTGGCTACCATGGCCTCTAAAGGTAGCAGCCATGGCCTCCAAGGTGGCAGCCATGGCCTTCGAAGGCGACAACCATAGCCTTTGAAGGTGGCAGTGATGGTCGTCGTGACAGTGAAGGCAGCCATGGCTACCGCGAAGGCCTCCATGCATGGCTGTGAATGTAGCCATAGCTGCCCCAAAAGCCTCCATGCGTGGCTATGAAGGTAGACATGGTCGCCACCAAAGTATCCATGCATGGCTGCAAAGGCAGCCATGCCTACCATCAAAGTGTCCATGCATGGCCGCAATGGCCTCTGAAGTTAGCAGCCATAGCCTCCGAAGGCAGCAGTCATGGCTTTCGAAGGTGGCAGTGATGGCCGTTGTGATAGCGAAGGCAGCTATGACTACTGCAAAAGCGTCCATGCATGGCCGAGAAGGCAGCCATGGCTGCCCCAAAAGCCTCCATGTATGGCTGTAAAGGCAGCCATCACCGCCACTAAAGCATCCATGCATGGCCGCAAAGGCAGCAATGCCTGCCGCCATAGTGTCCATGCATGGCTATAATGGCCTCCAAGGTGGTTGCCATGGCCTCTGAAGGCGGCAGCCATGGCCTCGAAGGCGGCAGCTATGGCCTTCGAAGGCGACAGCCATGGCCTTCAAAAATGGTAGTGATGGCTGCCGTGATAGCAAAGGCAGCCATGGCTGCCACGAAAGCCTCCATGCATGGCCGAGAAGGCAACCATGGCTGCCCCAAAAGCCTCCATGCATGCTTATGAGCGCAGCCATCGCCACCGCCAAAGCATCCATGCATGGTCGAAATGGCAGCCATGGCCATCGAAAGTGGCAGCGATGGCCTCCAAGGTGGCCACCATGGCCTTCGAAGGTGGCTACCATGGTTTCCATGTTATGGCCGACAAAGCCTCCATGCATGGTCGCCACGCGCCAAAGCATCCATGCATAGCCGCAAAGGCAGCCATGCCTACTGCCAAAGCGTCCATGCATGGCTGCAAAGGCAGCCGTGGCCTTCGAAGTGGCAGCCATGGCCTTCTAAGGTAGTAGCCATGGCTGCCATGGAAGCGCTCATGCATGGCCTCCAAGGGGCAGCATGGGAAGTGAAGGCAATGTTGCCTTTGCTTCATTTTTTTCACTATGGATTCAATGACGGACTTTACTTCAGTCACTAGATATCAGTTCTAGCGACCGCCACTTACTTTCGTTGTTAAAGTGCTTATAAATTGAAACCTTAATTTTTTCCCTTTCACGCGAGCGCCATTTCGTTTCCCCCTTTTCTCTTGCTGTCTTTGCTTCTGTGTTCTTCAAATTTTTCCATTTCGCACGATTTTTTTCCCTCTAATTTTGATTGTTGTCTCGGCATCTATTAGGATTGCGAAATTGCTTTTTTATCAGCAAGCAGCACTATCTTTCCCCCATTTATCTTACTGTCTCAGAATCGAGTGTTTGCCACTATTTCCCTACTAGGCATCTTGGTGTCTGCCATTTTCTCTCCTATTTTCTTCACTGTGAGTAGCCATTTTCATCTTTCCTCTTTACTAGATAATTTGTGTAGTTAATTATTGAAATTATTAAGAACGATATTGGTGATTAGAAAATATTATATAGGAATATTATGATTATATTCGATAATTATAGAAATATTGTAGATTTTAAATAAATTATTTTTTTATTTTTTTTATGCTATAATAAATTTAATTTATGGTATATTATTAGGTAATTTTTGAATTTGGTTGTAATTTAAGATAAATATTTTAATTAGATTTTCATAAAATTTAAATTAGTTAGATATTTATTAAATTTTATAATTGTTAATTTTATTTGTTAATAAATTTAGTTTATGTTATATTATTTAAAAAATAATTTGATTAGTTTATAATGTAAGATAAATAATTTAATTACAATTTTATGGAATTTAAATTAGTTATGTATTAATTAAATTCTATAATTGTTAAATTTATAGTTTAATTAAAAATTTTGTTTATATTAAATTAGATAGATAACAGTTTAATTAGAATATAATTTGAGATAAATAATTTAATTATATTAACTTATGAAATTTAAATTAGTTAAATGTTAATCAAATTTTACAATTATTAATTTTATTTGTAACTATTTTAGCGACTGATATGATTCTGTCGTTATACTTAGTGATAGGCATAAATCAGTCACTAATATAACGACAAATTCTTATGTGTCGCTAAATTAATCTATCGCTAGACTTTATCGACAGATATCTTTTTTGTCATTAGTTTAGTGGCAGATCCTTAATTGTCTCTAATCTGTCGCTACTTAGTGACAGATATAAAATTCAGTCGTTAGTTTTTCTCACGACAACGATTTTAACTACTAATTCTATCTATCATTAATCTATCGCTAAAATATTTAGCGACAAATTGTTTCAATTTAGTGACAGATTAATCGGTCGTTAAATCTGAGTTTTTTTGTAGTGAGTCATTTCAAAGACAATATAAAGGTAGATCCAACCTTGCCTTGACATTGTCCTTAGTTTTTTGATTAAGGTCCATCATAGTATGAAAAACGTTCTTGAAAACATTGGTTTCGGTATACATGACATTTATATTATAAGGGTTCAATAAATCATGCCAATATGGTAAATCATAAAAGATGCTGCATTTAATAAAATTGTGTATCTCTCCACAGCCATGTGTTCGGTGCTGGCCTCTTGTGTCAATTATTTTAGGAAACTACATAGCTACGTGGTACAATTCTACATTAGAGAGTCTCCTCGGTGATTCACCCTGTTCAATTCGACTCTTGATAAAATTCTTTTTGTTTCATTTAAATGGGTGGTCCATTGGGAGAAATTGTTGATGACAATCAAAATAACATATCTTTCGATTATGTTTCATGTAAAAAGCTTTCGATGATCTCATACAAACTAGACAACCTAATCAACCTGTGGTTTGCTAGCCCAATAACATACCATATGCAAAGAAGTCATTTATAGTCCATAATAGTGTAGCTTTCATACAAAAATTTTACTTTAGTGAGATATCATAAGTTTTCACACCATAATCCCACAATAGTTTCAAATCTTCAATTAAGGGTTACAAAAACACATCTATCAGGGCCTTTGGATTTTTCAGATCAAGAATGATTGCTATTAAAAACATATATGCTCTCTTCATGCATATCCCTAGTGGAAGATTATACAATATCAAAATGATAGGCCAACATGAATATATGTTGGAGGTCATATTAAAACGATTGAAGCCATCAAAACATAATCCTAATCGCACATTCCTTGGTTTTGATGCGAACTTCGGCTGAGTCAAATCAAAATGCTTCCAAGCTTTCCTATCTGAAGGGTGTGCTAATATTCCTTCTTCACATTTATTCTCATGATGCCTCTCATATGCTCTGCAATAGCATTTGAAGTAAACAATCTTTGCAACCGTGAAACTATCGGTAAGTACCATATTTGTTTCTTCAATAAATTCTTACTTTGGTTATTTACTGTTCGTCGATTTCGAAAATGACCTTGACCATAAAATTTACATTCTTGCTATGCAGCACTGTCACCATAATATAACATGCAACCGGTATGACAACAATCAATTTTCTTGTAACCACATTTAAGCTGAGAGAATAATTTTTTAGTCTGATAGAAATTATTGGGCATCTTATTACTCGTTAGTAATACTTCTTTAAACAGGGTGATTAATTCATTGATGCATGCCACAGTTAGATTATAATTAGACTTGATACTCATCAATCTCACAGAAACTAATAAGATTGAGTGTCTCTGACATCCATCCCACAAGGGCGACTGGGTAGCATTTAACATATCATAGAATTTTGATGACTCTGAATTTGGTAATTTTGGCTCGACATTTCAAACAAAGAATGGCCCTGCAGCATCCATGACCATTTTTTCATAATTGTTGATATCCTCATGGACTAAAGTAGGTTCATAATGACTTAAAACTAATGCAGTGGGAGCCTCACCATGGTTATGCCAATGGTAATAGTCAGGTTGAAAACCTTTTCTATATAGATGTAGTCTTACTATATCTGGCTCGTAAAAGCGTAGGCAGTTGCATTTTGCACAAGGACACCTAATCAACCGATCCACTTGGTACACAGGCAGTTGACATGCAACTGATATAAATTCTTCAACCCCTAACATAAATTCTGGTGACAAATCATTCGTTAAAGTTCTCTTATTATACATCGGATGATGATGCTCAGGAATTTCCATCTACAAAAGAAGTTAGATTAAAAAATCGATCATTCTTAATAAACTATTTATATAAGTAAAACATTAGTTTTTTTTTTTTAAGATGATGATATTGATAAGATGAACAGGTATGGCTTCTATCTTATTATCAAATTGGCTTTTCACCAGAACAAGTTCAAGCGAGCAACTAGTTTATAAAAATTTCAACAGCATTTTCCCATGGTTCTCCAAGTGCATGAAATAGACTATTAACATAACATACATATGCACTTGAAGAACAAATGGAGAGAAGTACAAAATTTAAATGATCTATTTATTTGTATAATCTTATTTACTATAATGATAACACCTCTTCATGAACAATTTGAATCAGGGACTATTCAAAAGGTAACTAGATAAAGTTAACCCTTGGATGAGTTTTTAAAGAGACATTTAAAGTGGACTGTAAAAGATAATGCAAGAAAAACTTGCATGCATAATTAAAGAAACCATTTTCTGAATAACTATATCAATTTTGATAAATTGATTAGTCAAAAGTTAACTTTTCTAAAGTAATAATTTTATCCTACATTAGAAATATTATAAACTACACAAGTATTGCATTATCTAAATAAATAAATATTTATGTTAACTACATCATGAAAATTAAGTGACATTAATAAATGTAATAATATAAATTAAAAGTCAAATATTACTCATTTCAATTTAGTTAATATACTTGAAAGTTGCAACTAATACAATAAACTCTAGCTACTAACTATAGTTTCATGAATTAATATCCCATTCTTACATAACTAATATTATTTAACTTAATTAAAAAGTAAAATTATTTATAAATTATTTATAATTAATAAAATATATTAACATACTTTAATAAATGAATAAAAAAGTTAGTAAGATCTTACTATCAGTTACCCGATCAATCAGGTGATATTTTGAGACAGAATTCTCTTTTTTTAAGATGCAATAAAGAGTTTTGTCACATGGCCCAAGCTGAAAAAGAGAAACCAATTAAGATATAAGCAATGAAATCCTTATATTTTCTATCATATACAAATTTTATGGAATAAAATATATTTAATTTTATAAATACATATTTACTTAATAAAATAATAGTAAAATTAATGACTATTTATAATAAATAACAATGACTAGTTTTTATAATTTAAACAATATATTTTTATTTTATTAACCGTTAAAAAATGATTAAAAATTAATTGATATGATTTATATTATATTGCCAAATTAAATATATTTTTAATAAAATATTTTAAAGTTAATTAATTAAATGAACTTATTTTATATTATTAAATATATTTTATTTTAATTAAATTTGAAATAAATAATATGTTGGCAATAGAATTATCATAATATATATCTTCAACAAATTTTACTGAGTAAAGTATCTTCATTTTTGAATATTTACAATTAATTAATAGATTAGTAGCAAAACTAATCAATGTTTATAACAAATAATTGTGATTTTGTTTTTAATTTCAACCATGTTTTTCACTATTCAATTAACTGAAAAAAAAAAGTGCTTGATTTTTTTATGGGATTGAAATTTTTTGCAAATATTAATTAAATATTTAAAAAATAATCTTTAATTAAATAATCTAACAAATAAGGAGTTGACAATGAAATCTAGTAAAAAAGTTATTAAAAATTAATTTTTCAAATATTTTTCTTATTTTAAAAAATAAATTAAATAATTAAAAATAATTACTTTAAATTAATTAATCGTATTAACTTTAATATGATAATGAACATAGCTACAAGATCAACTATCATTCTGTTTGTTCAGAATGATATATAGTGTAACAAAAATGAAAATATTATAAATAAATTATAATTATTCATTTGAATGAATTATATGAAAACATTACAGTTCTATTTACCATATATTTAGATATTATATATGAGAGAATTCATTTGTAAATACATGAAACCACTTTTCATACATGTGAAATCAAATTCATGGTTGTGCAATTATCGAACATTTTAAGATATACTAGTAAAAAAAAAATACTGATCACTATATAAGTAGTAATGCTATAACTTTTATTAAATAATTATTATACACCAGTGACTATAAAGTCATTGAAAGAGAGCACATAACTTAATGCAATTCTTTCTTGAAAAGGATAACTTAAATCTTAATGACTCTAAACTTTAGCATAATTTAAATATATCTGAATCATATCCAGGTATTAACAAACTCAAACTGGTAGGCCGATAACAAGATACCATGTATGGACTAACCATAACAATTTAAAGAGCACAAATCAGACTAACTTTTGTTGAATACTTAGCTTTTTTTTTTCTTCTATTAGATACAAAAGAGTGAAAACATCACATCCTAAGTTATATTTTTTCAATATTCATCCAACAACCATGCAACTTTAAAATCTCTAAAATTATTAACCAGTACATAGAAAAAATCAAAAGTTATAGTACTGGTTAATAAATGTACGATTTCAATTGAGGTAAGCTTTGTAGAAAAAATCTAATTTTAACTTAACAATGGAAATGGACTAAGGGAAGCCAATAACATTTAGGTTAAGCTCAACCAAGCAAATGAAAATGAGAAAATAAAACCCAAATAAATTGAAATTTATAGAAAACATAATATATAACATTCCTTTCGCATGATATCTATAAAGAAATAAAATATAAATACCCTTGAACTCACCCAAATAAAAAATTTATTCAACCTTTTCTCAAAAGAAATCAAGTTTACATCAGAATTCGATCTCACAAATCTAATACCCTTACCAAGGTACATCTTTGCACCACTAAAGTTACAATGTTCACTCCTAAAACACTAATGTTAAGTATTGAATGTAGAATGCACAACCAGATTAATTTTCTTCCTTGTTATTTCTATTAGCATATAAAATAATAAGAAATAGTGGAATCAAGTTTTTTATTAATTCTAGAAAAAGAAATCTAATAGAGATGATCACTTGGAATGTTGCAATAATATACCATAGCCTCAAATCCTAACATGGTGCATCTAGGTTCTTACAACTTTCAACAAAATGTAATGCATAAAAGACAAATGTATAATATTACCTATTTTATTTCCAATATGATTAATGTGTGCTTTAGCTACCTCATTCCACATATGTGCATGTCATATATTTGCACAACTCTAAAAAATTATAGTCATGTGTCAGCAGAGAACTTACCATTTCTTTCTATTGCAGTGGCGACTAAAGGGAGTACCTTGCTTTTTCATGACTTAAATCTAGTAGGATAGCATTGGTAATCAGAGATGAGTAGGGTGCCTTTGTCAAAAGTGTAGTTTAAGTTGACGAAAGGGAATATGAAGCCAAAGGAAGCAGAGGCCTAAGTAGTTAGAGAAGCTTTAAAATGTTCACTACAAAGTCAGTTTGGAGAAATGATTTTTGAGTTAGATTCGATGGAGGTGGTGCTTAACTTTAAGCAAAGAGGAAAAGGAGAGAAATAGTATTCCCATAGCTACTTAACTTTAAGCATATCAAGTAGGCAAAATCCAAGTTTACCTTCTCAAAATCTAGTGATGATTCACCAAATCTTAGATTTAATCTTCTCGTAAAGACCAAGTAGTAAGAAGAGAGGAAAAATTGTAGAGAAATGGAGATTACAAATAACAAAAAGATTATGGACAGTAAAAGGAAGGAAAGAGTGCGCGGCGGTAAAGAAGAAAACTAAGTTAGGGTTAGGTTTTTAAGTAAGTATTTATACTACATCAAAACGGCGTCGTTTTGATGTAGTATTTTGTTTTTTAATTTATTCATTTTAATTAAATCATTTAATTATTGATATGTATTAATTGAAATTGAAATTAATCAGTATCAATTAGCAACACATATATTACAATTTAGACTAGTAATTACAATTTTTAATAATAAATTAAATTAATTGTTAAAAAATATTATATATTATATACTTAAAATGCAAGAAAGCAAACTTGAAGTTATGTTTTCTTACTTTTAAGTATAAGACCTGAAATAAACAATCAAATGTAGTATTGTTTTCAAATGTAAATTAGATTATTATTTATTTTTTAGTAAATATAATTATTAATTGAAGTAGTTGAATTTTGCTTTTTTTTGCAATAATATATTATCAAATTGAAAATAAATTTTTTATACATATTAAATTTGTGATTACAATAAAAATATATAAAACAACACTTAATTATACCCTAAACAATTAACTAAATTTGTTAAAAATTAAAAAAAAAACATATTTGATTACTCATCTCTTTTTAATTATAATAATTATATAATTAAAATAATTATGAATAAAAATTTAATTATGATAAATAAATAATAAAAATAATACTAAATTATTTTTTAAAAATCTACATTCTCAGATATTATCAAATTACATTAAAAAAATATTTTATAAAATCTAAAAAAATTAATTAAAAATTTTATTTCGCTCAATGATTCCTATGAAAAAACCGTGGCAAATAATAAAATTGTCATGGATAATATCCGTGATAAATTATTATAAACGATTATTATAAATTATTTTTATGTTAATTATTTAAATATTTAAATATTATATCAAATATTAAAAAGTTTTAAAAAAAATTCATGAAAAAAATCATGGCAAGCACTCAAAAAATATTGCAATGAAAAACTACCATGACAATTGATGAAAACAACAAAAAATTATTTCGATATGTTAAATTAAAAATTATTTTACAAAATTAACATGCAAAATTTTTGTGGCAAATGATGTAAACATTGCCACCGTTTATTCTGTGACAATATTATTGTTTAAAATAATTAAAAAATTAAAGTATATACTTTTTCAATGGATTGCCATGGTTTTGTCTTCCGTGGCAAAGGTAATAATTAATTTTCACAACAATGTACTGTGATAATTACACTATACATTTTATTTAATTAAATTTAAAATTTTAAATATATAGTTAAAACAATTACCACAGTATTATTCGTGGTAATTAAATTAATTATTTTTTAATATTAACAAAATTATATAAAAACTACCACGGTAGTTTGTTTTTGGAAATTTCTTAACATTAAAAAACAAACATATAAATGAATATTTTTTATCAATTTTTCTACGGATTTTGTTATGATAATACTCATAAGAAATAATATGTTAGAAATTTTGACGGAATTTCCATTGGAATAATAATTTCCCATCACATAATTTTTTTTGTAACAATTGGTTTAATAAATTTCAAAAATTCCCACGATTTTTATTTCTGTGAAAATTTTCCTTCAGAATTTTGCTGTTTTCTTGAAGTGCACTACTCCATAATAGTAGGTCGATAGTCGTTAGGTTCCCTCAAAGCTGTTGTTAGCATCTACGACTTCCTTGCAATAGTTATTGGGCACTCCCAATGCTAACTACAACTGCTAGGCCATCACTGGGCTCCTCAATTGCTCTCTCATTTGGGGAACCCTGCGCAGATGTTTGCCAGTGCTAGCAATTACCACTTGGTCATCGCTGAGCTTCCTTAGTGCTAGCGCTACCACATACCAATGTCAACGATTAGCTCGATGCAGTCGTTGGGCTTTCCCAACGATAGTGACTATCATCGGTCATCGCTGGGCTCCCCCGATGATAGAATTAATGTGTATTAACAACAACAACTGCCTCACATCAATAGTTGGACAAAACATTGGTTCTCCTAGAGCATGCACCAAGGTCTTCTAACACCAATAATTTCTCATAGTAGCAGCTGGGTAGTCGTTGAGTCTTCCCAAAGCTGGTATCAGTGACTTCCCATAAATTCTGGTGACAAATCATTCGTTAAAGTTCTCTTATTATACATCGGATGATGATGCTCAGGAATTTCCATCTACAAAAGAAGTTAGATTAAAAAATCGATCATTCTTAATAAACTATTTATATAAGTAAAACATTAGTTTTTTTTTTTTAAGATGATGATATTGATAAGATGAACAGGTATGGCTTCTATCTTATTATCAAATTGACTTTTCACCAGAACAAGTTCAAGCGAGCAACTAGTTTATAAAAATTTCAACAGCATTTTCCCATGGTTCTCCAAGTGCATGAAATAGACTATTAACATAACATACATATGCACTTGAAGAACAAATGGAGAGAAGTACAAAATTTAAATGATCTATTTATTTGTATAATCTTATTTACTATAATGATAACACCTCTTCATGAACAATTTGAATCAGGGACTATTCAAAAGGTAACTAGATAAAGTTAACCCTTGGATGAGTTTTTAAAGAGACATTTAAAGTGGACTGTAAAAAATAATGCAAGAAAAACTTGCATGCATAATTAAAGAAACCATTTTCTGAATAACTATATCAATTTTGATAAATTGATTAGTCAAAAGTTAACTTTTCTAAAGTAATAATTTTATCCTACATTAGAAATATTATAAACTACACAAGTATTGCATTATCTAAATAAATAAATATTTATGTTAACTACATCATGAAAATTAAGTGACATTAATAAATGTAATAATATAAATTAAAAGTCAAATATTACTCATTTCAATTTAGTTAATATACTTGAAAGTTGCAACTAATACAATAAACTCTAGCTACTAACTATAGTTTCATGAATTAATATCCCATTCTTACATAACTAATATTATTTAACTTAATTAAAAAGTAAAATTATTTATAAATTATTTATAATTAATAAAATATATTAACATACTTTAATAAATGAATAAAAAAGTTAGTAAGATCTTACTATCAGTTACCCGATCAATCAGGTGATATTTTGAGACAGAATTCTCTTTTTTTAAGATGCAATAAAGAGTTTTGTCACATGGCCCAAGCTGAAAAAGAGAAACCAATTAAGATATAAGCAATGAAATCCTTATATTTTCTATCATATACAAATTTTATGGAATAAAATATATTTAATTTTATAAATACATATTTACTTAATAAAATAATAGTAAAATTAATGACTATTTATAATAAATAACAATGACTAGTTTTTATAATTTAAACAATATATTTTTATTTTATTAACCGTTAAAAAATGATTAAAAATTAATTGATATGATTTATATTATATTGCCAAATTAAATATATTTTTAATAAAATATTTTAAAGTTAATTAATTAAATGAACTTATTTTATATTATTAAATATATTTTATTTTAATTAAATTTGAAATAAATAATATGTTGGCAATAGAATTATCATAATATATATCTTCAACAAATTTTACTGAGTAAAGTATCTTCATTTTTGAATATTTACAATTAATTAATAGATTAGTAGCAAAACTAATCAATGTTTATAACAAATAATTGTGATTTTGTTTTTAATTTCAACCATGTTTTTCACTATTCAATTAACTGAAAAAAAAAAGTGCTTGATTTTTTTATGGGATTGAAATTTTTTGCAAATATTAATTAAATATTTAAAAAATAATCTTTAATTAAATAATCTAACAAATAAGGAGTTGACAATGAAATCTAGTAAAAAAGTTATTAAAAATTAATTTTTCAAATATTTTTCTTATTTTAAAAAATAAATTAAATAATTAAAAATAATTACTTTAAATTAATTAATCGTATTAACTTTAATATGATAATGAACATAGCTACAAGATCAACTATCATTCTGTTTGTTCAGAATGATATATAGTGTAACAAAAATGAAAATATTATAAATAAATTATAATTATTCATTTGAATGAATTATATGAAAACATTACAGTTCTATTTACCATATATTTAGATATTATATATGAGAGAATTCATTTGTAAATACATGAAACCACTTTTCATACATGTGAAATCAAATTCATGGTTGTGCAATTATCGAACATTTTAAGATATACTAGTAAAAAAAAAATACTGATCACTATATAAGTAGTAATGCTATAACTTTTATTAAATAATTATTATACACCAGTGACTATAAAGTCATTGAAAGAGAGCACATAACTTAATGCAATTCTTTCTTGAAAAGGATAACTTAAATCTTAATGACTCTAAACTTTAGCATAATTTAAATATATCTGAATCATATCCAGGTATTAACAAACTCAAACTGGTAGGCCGATAACAAGATACCATGTATGGACTAACCATAACAATTTAAAGAGCACAAATCAGACTAACTTTTGTTGAATACTTAGCTTTTTTTTTTCTTCTATTAGATACAAAAGAGTGAAAACATCACATCCTAAGTTATATTTTTTCAATATTCATCCAACAACCATGCAACTTTAAAATCTCTAAAATTATTAACCAGTACATAGAAAAAATCAAAAGTTATAGTACTGGTTAATAAATGTACGATTTCAATTGAGGTAAGCTTTGTAGAAAAAATCTAATTTTAACTTAACAATGGAAATGGACTAAGGGAAGCCAATAACATTTAGGTTAAGCTCAACCAAGCAAATGAAAATGAGAAAATAAAACCCAAATAAATTGAAATTTATAGAAAACATAATATATAACATTCCTTTCGCATGATATCTATAAAGAAATAAAATATAAATACCCTTGAACTCACCCAAATAAAAAATTTATTCAACCTTTTCTCAAAAGAAATCAAGTTTACATCAGAATTCGATCTCACAAATCTAATACCCTTACCAAGGTACATCTTTGCACCACTAAAGTTACAATGTTCACTCCTAAAACACTAATGTTAAGTATTGAATGTAGAATGCACAACCAGATTAATTTTCTTCCTTGTTATTTCTATTAGCATATAAAATAATAAGAAATAGTGGAATCAAGTTTTTTATTAATTCTAGAAAAAGAAATCTAATAGAGATGATCACTTGGAATGTTGCAATAATATACCATAGCCTCAAATCCTAACATGGTGCATCTAGGTTCTTACAACTTTCAACAAAATGTAATGCATAAAAGACAAATGTATAATATTACCTATTTTATTTCCAATATGATTAATGTGTGCTTTAGCTACCTCATTCCACATATGTGCATGTCATATATTTGCACAACTCTAAAAAATTATAGTCATGTGTCAGCAGAGAACTTACCATTTCTTTCTATTGCAGTGGCGACTAAAGGGAGTACCTTGCTTTTTCATGACTTAAATCTAGTAGGATAGCATTGGTAATCAGAGATGAGTAGGGTGCCTTTGTCAAAAGTGTAGTTTAAGTTGACGAAAGGGAATATGAAGCCAAAGGAAGCAGAGGCCTAAGTAGTTAGAGAAGCTTTAAAATGTTCACTACAAAGTCAGTTTGGAGAAATGATTTTTGAGTTAGATTCGATGGAGGTGGTGCTTAACTTTAAGCAAAGAGGAAAAGGAGAGAAATAGTATTCCCATAGCTACTTAACTTTAAGCATATCAAGTAGGCAAAATCCAAGTTTACCTTCTCAAAATCTAGTGATGATTCACCAAATCTTAGATTTAATCTTCTCGTAAAGACCAAGTAGTAAGAAGAGAGGAAAAATTGTAGAGAAATGGAGATTACAAATAACAAAAAGATTATGGACAGTAAAAGGAAGGAAAGAGTGCGCGGCGGTAAAGAAGAAAACTAAGTTAGGGTTAGGTTTTTAAGTAAGTATTTATACTACATCAAAACGGCGTCGTTTTGATGTAGTATTTTGTTTTTTAATTTATTCATTTTAATTAAATCATTTAATTATTGATATGTATTAATTGAAATTGAAATTAATCAGTATCAATTAGCAACACATATATTACAATTTAGACTAGTAATTACAATTTTTAATAATAAATTAAATTAATTGTTAAAAAATATTATATATTATATACTTAAAATGCAAGAAAGCAAACTTGAAGTTATGTTTTCTTACTTTTAAGTATAAGACCTGAAATAAACAATCAAATGTAGTATTGTTTTCAAATGTAAATTAGATTATTATTTATTTTTTAGTAAATATAATTATTAATTGAAGTAGTTGAATTTTGCTTTTTTTTGCAATAATATATTATCAAATTGAAAATAAATTTTTTATACATATTAAATTTGTGATTACAATAAAAATATATAAAACAACACTTAATTATACCCTAAACAATTAACTAAATTTGTTAAAAATTAAAAAAAAAACATATTTGATTACTCATCTCTTTTTAATTATAATAATTATATAATTAAAATAATTATGAATAAAAATTTAATTATGATAAATAAATAATAAAAATAATACTAAATTATTTTTTAAAAATCTACATTCTCAGATATTATCAAATTACATTAAAAAAATATTTTATAAAATCTAAAAAAATTAATTAAAAATTTTATTTCGCTCAATGATTCCTATGAAAAAACCGTGGCAAATAATAAAATTGTCATGGATAATATCCGTGATAAATTATTATAAACGATTATTATAAATTATTTTTATGTTAATTATTTAAATATTTAAATATTATATCAAATATTAAAAAGTTTTAAAAAAAATTCATGAAAAAAATCATGGCAAGCACTCAAAAAATATTGCAATGAAAAACTACCATGACAATTGATGAAAACAACAAAAAATTATTTCGATATGTTAAATTAAAAATTATTTTACAAAATTAACATGCAAAATTTTTGTGGCAAATGATGTAAACATTGCCACCGTTTATTCTGTGACAATATTATTGTTTAAAATAATTAAAAAATTAAAGTATATACTTTTTCAATGGATTGCCATGGTTTTGTCTTCCGTGGCAAAGGTAATAATTAATTTTCACAACAATGTACTGTGATAATTACACTATACATTTTATTTAATTAAATTTAAAATTTTAAATATATAGTTAAAACAATTACCACAGTATTATTCGTGGTAATTAAATTAATTATTTTTTAATATTAACAAAATTATATAAAAACTACCACGGTAGTTTGTTTTTGGAAATTTCTTAACATTAAAAAACAAACATATAAATGAATATTTTTTATCAATTTTTCTACGGATTTTGTTATGATAATACTCATAAGAAATAATATGTTAGAAATTTTGACGGAATTTCCATTGGAATAATAATTTCCCATCACATAATTTTTTTTGTAACAATTGGTTTAATAAATTTCAAAAATTCCCACGATTTTTATTTCTGTGAAAATTTTCCTTCAGAATTTTGCTGTTTTCTTGAAGTGCACTACTCCATAATAGTAGGTCGATAGTCGTTAGGTTCCCTCAAAGCTGTTGTTAGCATCTACGACTTCCTTGCAATAGTTATTGGGCACTCCCAATGCTAACTACAACTGCTAGGCCATCACTGGGCTCCTCAATTGCTCTCTCATTTGGGGAACCCTGCGCAGATGTTTGCCAGTGCTAGCAATTACCACTTGATCATCGCTGAGCTTCCTTAGTGCTAGCGCTACCACATACCAATGTCAACGATTAGCTCGATGCAGTCGTTGGGCTTTCCCAACGATAGTGACT
The DNA here is from genome assembly GCA_021397835.1 of Moringa oleifera. Taxonomy (NCBI): domain Eukaryota; kingdom Viridiplantae; phylum Streptophyta; class Magnoliopsida; order Brassicales; family Moringaceae; genus Moringa; species Moringa oleifera. The sequence goes on along the minus strand of JAJFZO010000034.1, from coordinate 8,551,992 downwards.
ATCATCGGTCATCGCTGGGCTCCCCCGATGATAGAATTAATGTGTATTAACAACAACAACTGCCTCACATCAATAGTTGGACAAAACATTGGTTCTCCTAGAGCATGCACCAAGGTCTTCTAACACCAATAATTTCTCATAGTAGCAGCTGGGTAGTCGTTGAGTCTTCCCAAAGCTGGTATCAGTGACTTCCCATAAATTCTGGTGACAAATCATTCGTTAAAGTTCTCTTATTATACATCGGATGATGATGCTCAGGAATTTCCATCTACAAAAGAAGTTAGATTAAAAAATCGATCATTCTTAATAAACTATTTATATAAGTAAAACATTAGTTTTTTTTTTTTAAGATGATGATATTGATAAGATGAACAGGTATGGCTTCTATCTTATTATCAAATTGACTTTTCACCAGAACAAGTTCAAGCGAGCAACTAGTTTATAAAAATTTCAACAGCATTTTCCCATGGTTCTCCAAGTGCATGAAATAGACTATTAACATAACATACATATGCACTTGAAGAACAAATGGAGAGAAGTACAAAATTTAAATGATCTATTTATTTGTATAATCTTATTTACTATAATGATAACACCTCTTCATGAACAATTTGAATCAGGGACTATTCAAAAGGTAACTAGATAAAGTTAACCCTTGGATGAGTTTTTAAAGAGACATTTAAAGTGGACTGTAAAAAATAATGCAAGAAAAACTTGCATGCATAATTAAAGAAACCATTTTCTGAATAACTATATCAATTTTGATAAATTGATTAGTCAAAAGTTAACTTTTCTAAAGTAATAATTTTATCCTACATTAGAAATATTATAAACTACACAAGTATTGCATTATCTAAATAAATAAATATTTATGTTAACTACATCATGAAAATTAAGTGACATTAATAAATGTAATAATATAAATTAAAAGTCAAATATTACTCATTTCAATTTAGTTAATATACTTGAAAGTTGCAACTAATACAATAAACTCTAGCTACTAACTATAGTTTCATGAATTAATATCCCATTCTTACATAACTAATATTATTTAACTTAATTAAAAAGTAAAATTATTTATAAATTATTTATAATTAATAAAATATATTAACATACTTTAATAAATGAATAAAAAAGTTAGTAAGATCTTACTATCAGTTACCCGATCAATCAGGTGATATTTTGAGACAGAATTCTCTTTTTTTAAGATGCAATAAAGAGTTTTGTCACATGGCCCAAGCTGAAAAAGAGAAACCAATTAAGATATAAGCAATGAAATCCTTATATTTTCTATCATATACAAATTTTATGGAATAAAATATATTTAATTTTATAAATACATATTTACTTAATAAAATAATAGTAAAATTAATGACTATTTATAATAAATAACAATGACTAGTTTTTATAATTTAAACAATATATTTTTATTTTATTAACCGTTAAAAAATGATTAAAAATTAATTGATATGATTTATATTATATTGCCAAATTAAATATATTTTTAATAAAATATTTTAAAGTTAATTAATTAAATGAACTTATTTTATATTATTAAATATATTTTATTTTAATTAAATTTGAAATAAATAATATGTTGGCAATAGAATTATCATAATATATATCTTCAACAAATTTTACTGAGTAAAGTATCTTCATTTTTGAATATTTACAATTAATTAATAGATTAGTAGCAAAACTAATCAATGTTTATAACAAATAATTGTGATTTTGTTTTTAATTTCAACCATGTTTTTCACTATTCAATTAACTGAAAAAAAAAAGTGCTTGATTTTTTTATGGGATTGAAATTTTTTGCAAATATTAATTAAATATTTAAAAAATAATCTTTAATTAAATAATCTAACAAATAAGGAGTTGACAATGAAATCTAGTAAAAAAGTTATTAAAAATTAATTTTTCAAATATTTTTCTTATTTTAAAAAATAAATTAAATAATTAAAAATAATTACTTTAAATTAATTAATCGTATTAACTTTAATATGATAATGAACATAGCTACAAGATCAACTATCATTCTGTTTGTTCAGAATGATATATAGTGTAACAAAAATGAAAATATTATAAATAAATTATAATTATTCATTTGAATGAATTATATGAAAACATTACAGTTCTATTTACCATATATTTAGATATTATATATGAGAGAATTCATTTGTAAATACATGAAACCACTTTTCATACATGTGAAATCAAATTCATGGTTGTGCAATTATCGAACATTTTAAGATATACTAGTAAAAAAAAAATACTGATCACTATATAAGTAGTAATGCTATAACTTTTATTAAATAATTATTATACACCAGTGACTATAAAGTCATTGAAAGAGAGCACATAACTTAATGCAATTCTTTCTTGAAAAGGATAACTTAAATCTTAATGACTCTAAACTTTAGCATAATTTAAATATATCTGAATCATATCCAGGTATTAACAAACTCAAACTGGTAGGCCGATAACAAGATACCATGTATGGACTAACCATAACAATTTAAAGAGCACAAATCAGACTAACTTTTGTTGAATACTTAGCTTTTTTTTTTCTTCTATTAGATACAAAAGAGTGAAAACATCACATCCTAAGTTATATTTTTTCAATATTCATCCAACAACCATGCAACTTTAAAATCTCTAAAATTATTAACCAGTACATAGAAAAAATCAAAAGTTATAGTACTGGTTAATAAATGTACGATTTCAATTGAGGTAAGCTTTGTAGAAAAAATCTAATTTTAACTTAACAATGGAAATGGACTAAGGGAAGCCAATAACATTTAGGTTAAGCTCAACCAAGCAAATGAAAATGAGAAAATAAAACCCAAATAAATTGAAATTTATAGAAAACATAATATATAACATTCCTTTCGCATGATATCTATAAAGAAATAAAATATAAATACCCTTGAACTCACCCAAATAAAAAATTTATTCAACCTTTTCTCAAAAGAAATCAAGTTTACATCAGAATTCGATCTCACAAATCTAATACCCTTACCAAGGTACATCTTTGCACCACTAAAGTTACAATGTTCACTCCTAAAACACTAATGTTAAGTATTGAATGTAGAATGCACAACCAGATTAATTTTCTTCCTTGTTATTTCTATTAGCATATAAAATAATAAGAAATAGTGGAATCAAGGTTTTTATTAATTCTAGAAAAAGAAATCTAATAGAGATGATCACTTGGAATGTTGCAATAATATACCATAGCCTCAAATCCTAACATGGTGCATCTAGGTTCTTACAACTTTCAACAAAATGTAATGCATAAAAGACAAATGTATAATATTACCTATTTTATTTCCAATATGATTAATGTGTGCTTTAGCTACCTCATTCCACATATGTGCATGTCATATATTTGCACAACTCTAAAAAATTATAGTCATGTGTCAGCAGAGAACTTACCATTTCTTTCTATTGCAGTGGCGACTAAAGGGAGTACCTTGCTTTTTCATGACTTAAATCTAGTAGGATAGCATTGGTAATCAGAGATGAGTAGGGTGCCTTTGTCAAAAGTGTAGTTTAAGTTGACGAAAGGGAATATGAAGCCAAAGGAAGCAGAGGCCTAAGTAGTTAGAGAAGCTTTAAAATGTTCACTACAAAGTCAGTTTGGAGAAATGATTTTTGAGTTAGATTCGATGGAGGTGGTGCTTAACTTTAAGCAAAGAGGAAAAGGAGAGAAATAGTATTCCCATAGCTACTTAACTTTAAGCATATCAAGTAGGCAAAATCCAAGTTTACCTTCTCAAAATCTAGTGATGATTCACCAAATCTTAGATTTAATCTTCTCGTAAAGACCAAGTAGTAAGAAGAGAGGAAAAATTGTAGAGAAATGGAGATTACAAATAACAAAAAGATTATGGACAGTAAAAGGAAGGAAAGAGTGCGCGGCGGTAAAGAAGAAAACTAAGTTAGGGTTAGGTTTTTAAGTAAGTATTTATACTACATCAAAACGGCGTCGTTTTGATGTAGTATTTTGTTTTTTAATTTATTCATTTTAATTAAATCATTTAATTATTGATATGTATTAATTGAAATTGAAATTAATCAGTATCAATTAGCAACACATATATTACAATTTAGACTAGTAATTACAATTTTTAATAATAAATTAAATTAATTGTTAAAAAATATTATATATTATATACTTAAAATGCAAGTAAGCAAACTTGAAGTTATGTTTTCTTACTTTTAAGTATAAGACCTGAAATAAACAATCAAATGTAGTATTGTTTTCAAATGTAAATTAGATTATTATTTATTTTTTAGTAAATATAATTATTAATTGAAGTAGTTGAATTTTGCTTTTTTTTGCAATAATATATTATCAAATTGAAAATAAATTTTTTATACATATTAAATTTGTGATTACAATAAAAATATATAAAACAACACTTAATTATACCCTAAACAATTAACTAAATTTGTTAAAAATTAAAAAAAAAACATATTTGATTACTCATCTCTTTTTAATTATAATAATTATATAATTAAAATAATTATGAATAAAAATTTAATTATGATAAATAAATAATAAAAATAATACTAAATTATTTTTTAAAAATCTACATTCTCAGATATTATCAAATTACATTAAAAAAATATTTTATAAAATCTAAAAAAATTAATTAAAAATTTTATTTCGCTCAATGATTCCTATGAAAAAACCGTGGCAAATAATAAAATTGTCATGGATAATATCCGTGATAAATTATTATAAACGATTATTATAAATTATTTTTATGTTAATTATTTAAATATTTAAATATTATATCAAATATTAAAAAGTTTTAAAAAAAATTCATGAAAAAAATCATGGCAAGCACTCAAAAAATATTGCAATGAAAAACTACCATGACAATTGATGAAAACAACAAAAAATTATTTCGATATGTTAAATTAAAAATTATTTTACAAAATTAACATGCAAAATTTTTGTGGCAAATGATGTAAACATTGCCACCGTTTATTCTGTGACAATATTATTGTTTAAAATAATTAAAAAATTAAAGTATATACTTTTTCAATGGATTGCCATGGTTTTGTCTTCCGTGGCAAAGGTAATAATTAATTTTCACAACAATGTACTGTGATAATTACACTATACATTTTATTTAATTAAATTTAAAATTTTAAATATATAGTTAAAACAATTACCACAGTATTATTCGTGGTAATTAAATTAATTATTTTTTAATATTAACAAAATTATATAAAAACTACCACGGTAGTTTGTTTTTGGAAATTTCTTAACATTAAAAAACAAACATATAAATGAATATTTTTTATCAATTTTTCTACGGATTTTGTTATGACAATACTCATAAGAAATAATATGTTAGAAATTTTGACGGAATTTCCATTGGAATAATAATTTCCCATCACATAATTTTTTTTGTAACAATTGGTTTAATAAATTTCAAAAATTCCCACGATTTTTATTTCTGTGAAAATTTTCCTTCAGAATTTTGCTGTTTTCTTGAAGTGCACTACTCCATAATAGTAGGTCGATAGTCGTTAGGTTCCCTCAAAGCTGTTGTTAGCATCTACGACTTCCTTGCAATAGTTATTGGGCACTCCCAATGCTAACTACAACTGCTAGGCCATCACTGGGCTCCTCAATTGCTCTCTCATTTGGGGAACCCTGCGCAGATGTTTGCCAGTGCTAGCAATTACCACTTGGTCATCGCTGAGCTTCCTTAGTGCTAGCGCTACCACATACCAATGTCAACGATTAGCTCGATGCAGTCGTTGGGCTTTCCCAACGATAGTGACTATCATCGGTCATCGCTGGGCTCCCCCGATGATAGAATTAATGTGTATTAACAACAACAACTGCCTCACATCAATAGTTGGACAAAACATTGGTTCTCCTAGAGCATGCACCAAGGTCTTCTAACACCAATAATTGCTCATAGTAGCAGCTGGGTAGTCGTTGAGTCTTCCCAAAGCTGGTATCAGTGACTTCCCATAATAGTTATTAGCTTCCTCCAATACCTACTATTACTATTAGGTCATCATTGGGCTCATCTAATGCTTGCCCTTGTGTCTATCTATGTCGATAAATGCATCTTTGCCATTTACGAGTGAACCCTATATAGATGTTTTCCAATGCCAACTATGGTCGTTGGGTCATTTGTAAGTTCCCTTAGTGCTGGCGCTGGCATTTACTTATGTAAACGATTGCCTAGCAGTAGTTGTTGGGCATCCCTGGTGCTTGCACTGGCATTTACCGACATCAGCAATTACCTCGCAGTAGTAGCTCTATAGTCCTTTGGCTCCCTAGAGTTGGCACTAGCATTAGCAAACACGAACAACTACCTCATAGCACTAATTAGGTAGTTGTTGGGCTCTCCCAATGCTAATTACTACTCTAAGGTTGTTGTTAGGCTCCTCAATTACTTGCCTTTGCATCTACTTATGTCAACGACTACCATTGGGCCATTATTAGGCGAACCTAGCTTAAATATCTACCAATACCTATAAAAGGTTCTAGTTCATCACTGAGCTCCTTTAATGTTGCCAGCGACTGCCTTGAAGCAATTGTTGTGATCTCCCAATGCTAATGACTAACACCAGCATCTACTGAAATGAGCAACTGCCCCGCAATAATAGTTAGGCAATCTCAGGGTTGCCTTAGTGTTGGTGCTAGCATTTCTCAACACTAGTTATTGGTCTTTTCCCATGCCAACTACTATTGCCAGGCCATCGTTAAGCTCCTCTAATGCTTGCCCTCATGTTTGCCTACACTAGCGACGTCGGCTCAGCAATCATTGGGGAACCCAGCATAAATGCCTATGTGTGCCAACAATTACTGCTAGGTCATTGTCGAGCTTCCCTTTTGCTAGTGTTGGCATTTATCAGCGTCTGTGAATGCCCAAAGCAGTCATTAGACTCTTTCAATGATAGTGGACTCTTTCAATGCTAAAACTAATGTGTACCGACACTAGTTGCCCCACAGGAATAGAGTAAGCAAAGCTAACTACTGCTACTAGGCCATCATTAGGCTCTTTTAATGCCTGTCTTTGCGTCTACCTATGTCAGCGATTATCGTTAGGCCATTACTCGCACAACCCAGCATAAATATTTGCCAGCACCAGCAACTTCCTAGTAATAGTCATTAGGCTCTCCCTACTCTAGTGACTACCATGAGGTCATTCCCAGGCTCCCTCATTGCGAGCACTAGCATCTACTAACACAAGTAATGTCCTCGAAGCACTAGTTAAGTAGTCCCTAAGTTCCCTAGTGCTAAGGTCAGCATTTACTAGTACCAACCATTGCATGTAGCAGTAGCTAAGTAGTCATTTGGTTTTAGCAAAGCTGACGTGAGCATTTATGAGCACCAAAGACTTCCTCGCAATAGTCATTGGGCTATCTTAATGCCAATTGCAATTGCTAGGCCATCGTTGGGCTCCTATGGTGCATGCTCTCCTATCTACCTATGCTGACAACTATCATTAGGTCATCACTAAGGTTCCCTAGTGTTGCGCTAGCATTCACCAACACCAGTGACTACCGCAGGGCCATTACTAAGGGAACCTAGTGTAGATGTCTGTCAATGGCAATGGCTATTTTTGGATCATCATTGAGCTCTCTTAGTGTTGGCACTAGCCTCTACGAGTGCCAAAGGCTACCCAACAGTAGTTATTGGGCTCTCTCAACTCCAGCGACTATCGGTGGGCTCGTCCGATGTTGGAAATAGCAATTACTAACACTTGTAATTGCCTCACAGTAATACCTAAGGAGTCCCTAGTTTTTCCTAGTGTTGTTGTCGATGTCTACCATCATTGACAATTGCCCCGCAACTATAGCTAGGAAGTCTTTGGGTTCCCCTAAAGTAGGCGAGAGTGTCTATAGCACCAACAACTTTCTTGGAAAACTAATTATGCTCCCTAGTGCCTAATACTGTTACTAGGCCATCCTTGGGCTCCTCTAGTGCTTAAGGTCATGTCTACCAGCACCAGTGACTACCTAATGGCAGTCATTCGGCTCTCCCCACACCAGTAACAGTCATGGGGTCATCTTTGGGCTCCCCTCATGCTAGCTAGTGCCTACCGACATTAGTAACTATCGCGCATAATAATTGGACTGTCGTTAGGTTCCCTTAGTATTAGTGTCAGTTTCTGCCTATACCCAAAATCGCCGTGCAACAGTAACTAGGCAATCGTTGGGTTCCACAAAGCTGGTACAACTGTTTACCAGCACCATTGATTTTTCCTGTAGTAGTCATTGGGCTCTCCCAGCATCAACTACTATTAAGGCATTATTGAGCTCCTATAATGCCCGCCTTTACGTCTAACTACACCAGCAACTACCATTGGGGGAACCCAAGATAGATGTTTGCTGGCCTTAAAGGCATATGTTTGCTAGCCCTAACGACTACCTTTGGGTGATCGCTAAGCTCCCTCAGTGTTGGCGTCGGCCTTCACTAGTGCTAACAATTTCGAGTAATAGTTGTTGGGCACTACCAATGCCAGCAATTATCATGCGATTATCACTGGCTCCTTTGGTGCTAGCACTAATGTCTATGACACTAAGAACCACTCATAGCAATAGCTAAGAAGTCTTTTGGTTCACCTAGTGTCTCAATACCAATAAGTTCCTCGCTATAGTAGCTAAGTAGTCATAGGTTCTTTCAAAAGTCTCTCTTTTACCAGCACAAAAGGCTTTTGCACAGTAAGCGTTGGGCTCTCCTAATGCCAACCACTACTACTAGGTCATCGTTGAGTTCTTTCAGTGCTTACCTTCTCATTTACTTATGCCAGAGACTATCACTAGGCCATCAGTGGTGGATTACTGCACAGATATCTACTAGTGCTAATCACAGCCATTGGATCATTGCTATGCTCCCCTAGTGCTGGCATTGGCCTCTATTTGCACTAATGACTACCAAGCAGCAGTCATTGGGTTCTTCTACCACCAACGACTTTCATCGGGTCATTGTTAGGCTCTTCGATGCTGACACTAACGTCTACTCATACTAGCAACTACCCCATGGTAATAGTTGCACTATCCTTAGATTTCAAAAATGCTGGCGCCGATGTCTACTACCACTAGAAACTACTTCGTAGATGTCACTAGGCTCTCCCAACGCGAAATATTGTTGCTAGGGCCACGTTGGCTCCTCTATTGCTTGCCCTCGCATCTAATTGTACCAACGACTACTGTTAGGCCATCACTGGGGGAACCCAACATAAACGTCTCTTAGCCCAAGTGACTATTGTTAAGTCATCATTAAGATCCTTTAGTGCTGGTGTTGGTATCTATCAGCATTAGCACCTCCTTTACAGTTGGTGCTAGCATCTGCCAACATTAGCAACTACTCTGTAGTAGTAACTGAGCAATCATTGGGTTCCCCTAAAGTTCGCTCCAGCGTCTGCTAGTACTAGCAATTGCCTCATAGTAATCGTTGGGCTCTCTCGATATTACTACTGATAAGCCATCATTAGGCTCCTCTAGTGCTTGCCTTCATGTTTACTTGTGCCAGCAATTACAGTTGAGCAACAAGGCACTCCTTGCACTCCTTGCACGCTTGCCTAGTGCACTATTCAAGGATAGCAACAAGGCTCTAACTTGCGTGAGGTGACCTTGGCATGGTTGGCACACCTTTTGTGACTACATGTAGGGCCTTCCATTAATGCTATGCCTGCTAGGGGTAGCCTTGGCTTACCATCCGTGTCCATGGTTCAAGTGACACAGCTCTCTTGGCATGCTTGCTGGGCAAACTATCGAGGAATAACGGCAAGAGTCTTGCAAGTGTGGGGCACCTTTAGCTTAGCTAGTGTGCCTTTTACAGTAGAACATTGGGCCTTCCGTCCTTATTGTGCCTTCTAGGGGTAGTCATGACTTGCCTTCTGTGCCTTTGGTTTAGGCCAAGTAGATCTCCTGGCCAGCTTATTGGGCACATTATCGAGGGATAACGATGAGGGTCTGTCTCACATAAGAAGCCCTTGACATAGTTGGCGTGCCCTTTGCAGTTGTGCACTAGGCCTTATGCCCATGCCATGCCTATTTAAGGTAACCGTGGCTTACCTCCCATGCTTATGGTCTAGACGATGCAACTCTCTTGGCACACTTGCTGGGGAAACTATAGAGGGATAATGATAAGAGCCTTACAAGTATGAGGTGCTTTGGCTTAGCTAGCGCGCCATAGCAGGCTAGGCCTTTCGCCCTTATCATGCCTTCTAGGGCAATCGTGGCTTGCTTTTTGTGCCCTTAGTTCGAGCCATGTGGCTCTCATGGCAAGCATATTAGGCACACTATCAAGGGACAATGACAATGGTCTGGCTCACATATGGGGCCTTTGGCATGCATGCCATGCTTGTTGGGGGTAACCATGTTGCCTTTCGTGCCCATGATTCGAGCGATGCGGCTGTCCTGGCATACTATCAGGGACTACGATCAGGGTTTGGCTTGCATAGGGCACTCTTCCATCCATGTTGTGCTTTTTGAGGGCACCAATGGCTTGCCTCTTCTGCCCATTGTCAGAACAATGCGACTCTCTTGGCATGCTCATTGGGCACAATATTAAAGGACAATGACAACGGTTGCTCGCGTTAGGCACCCTTGGCTGTGCTGTAATGACTTTTACGATCACACGCTGGGGAATTTGCCCATGATGAGCCTAATTGGGGTAGTCGAGGCTTTCCTCTGTGCCCATGGTCCATGCCATGTGGCTCTTCTCACAGCTTGCTAGGCATACTATCGAGAGATAACAACGAGGGTCTGACTCATAAGGGGCCCTGTAACTGTGCTAATGCGCCCTATACTATTGAACATTGGGCCTTTCACCTAAGTCATGCCTACTGGGGCCAGCCATTGCTTCCTTTTCATGCCCATAGTCCAAGCAACGCGGCTTTTTTGGCACGTTACCTTGGCACACTGTGGAGGGACACTAACAAGGGTCTAGCTCACGTGAGTCACCCTTAGCATGGCTGGCACAGATTTCATAGTCGCATAACCTTTGAGCCCCCATTAAGTAACTGAGCTTCTCCCCCTAAAACATTTTTAAATGAAAATTCACTTTTAATATAAGGAAATATCAATATGTCTCAGCCATCATAATGAGTCTAAACAATTATTTATAAGGACTTTTGAGCTGAAAATTTGCACAGATGTGGAGAAAATCTAATTTACCAACATAAAAATTTTTAAAATTTTTTGAGCATATATTTTTTTCATGAACTTTTTATAGCTAAAAATTCACAAAAAAAATCATGAAAAAATAGCCCATGAATTGACATGCTTCCAAATTTCAAGGTTAGACTCCCAATGAATTGTATCATTTATTTATGTAATGTTTAACGCAATTCAATGACTAAACTACCATCAATTCACTAAAAGTTTGCCATTGGGCCATTGTTGGTGGTTGCCATCAACGTTCATGCACCAGCGACTTTCATTGGGCCATTGCTAGGGCAATCAAGTGCAGATGTCTAATAGCGTTAGAGACTACCTTGCAATAGTTGTAGGCTCCCCCAATGCCTACAACTGTCATTGGGTCATCGTTGGGCCGTGTTGGTGCTAGGACCAAAGTCTATCACACACAACAACTGCTCCGCAGCAATAGCGAGGCAGTCCTTGGGTTCATTTAGTGTTAGCGCCAATGTCTACCAACATTGGCAACAACACCATAACAGTAGCTGGGAAGTTAATGATTCCCCTAAAGTTGGGTTGTTTCTGAGCTCCACTAATGCTAAGGCTAGTATCAAGCAATGTGTGTTACTACACAGTAATAGTCGTTGGGCTATCAACGTCAATAATTGCCCTACAACAGTCATTGGGCTCGCCCAATGTTAAAAATTATCATGGGGCCATTACATGGCTCCTCCAATGCTACCACTAGCGATTGCCATCATTAGTGACCACCTCACAGTAGTAGCTAGGCAATCCTCAGGTTCCTGCATAGTTAGTGCTAGTATCTACTAGCATTAATGACTTTCTTGCAGCAATTATTAGGCTCTTCTTGCTCGTACAACTGCTATTATGCCATCATTGGGCTCCTCTAGTGCTTGCCATCATGTCTACCAGTTCTTACAATTGTCACTTAGTCATCATTAAGCTTCTCTAGTGCTAGTGTTAGCATCTATTAGCATTAGCGATTGCCCAGCAGTAGTCGCTGGGCTCTCCCAATGATAGCGATCGTTATTGGGTCATCACAAATTCCCATAATGTTGGCAAGAGCATTTATCGACCCTAGTAACTATTGCATAACAATAGTTGGGCAATTCCCAAGTTCTTTTAGTGTAGGTGCTAACATCTACCAACTCTAACAACTGCCCTACAATAGTAGCTACGCAGTAGTTGGGTTCCTTCAAAGCAGGTGCTAGTGTGTCCCAGCACTAGTAATTGCCTTGCAACTGTCATTGGGCTCTCCCAATGCCAACCACTACTATTAGGTCGTTGTTGGGCTCCTCTGGTGCTTGCCTTTACGTTTATCTACACAAGTAACTATCGTTGGACCATCGCTAGGGGAAGCCAGCACAGATGTCTCCTAATGCTAACACTTGTCATGGGGCCATCGCTAAGTTCCCCTAAAGTTGGCACTAGCTTTTAAAAGTGACAACAACTACACTATGATAGTCGTTGGGCTCTCCTAATGCCAACGACTATCATAGGGTTGTCACTAGGCTTTCATGATGTTAACATTAGCATGAGCTAATTCCAACAACTACCCAACTACAATGGTTTGGTAGTCAATGGGTTAATCGCAACAATAGCGATGCAGTCATTTGGTTCCCTTAAAGCTGGCACTAGCATCTTTTAGCACCAACAACTTTCTTGCAACAGTTGTTGGGCTTTCCCAACACCAATAACTACTGTTAGGCCATCGTTGAGCTCCCCCAGTGCTTGCCTTCTAGTCTATCTACACAATGGGTGATCGTTGGGCCATCGTTGATGTCTACCAATGCAAGTGATTGCTGTTCTGTCGTCGTTAAGCTCCCCTAGTGCTAATGCTTTGCATTTACCAACATCGGTGATTGCATGACAAGTAGCGTTGGGCTTTCCCAATGCATGTGATCGCATTGGGTAGTCATAGGACTACCTCAGTGTTAGCACTAGCATTTATCGAACCCACTAACTGCCTAGTAATAACAGTGAGGCAGTCCCTCAGTTCTACTAGTGTTGGCGTGGGCGTCTGCCAACATAAATAACTGCCCATAAAAGTAGCTTAAAAGTCGTTAGGCTACCCTAATGCTGGTCCGAGCATTTTTAGCACTTACAACTTTCTTGTAATAGTCTTTGGGCTCTCACAATGCCAATAACTATTACTAGGCTATCGTTAGACTACTGTAGTGCTTGCTATCACATCTGCCTGCATTAGTGACTTCCATTGGGCCATCGCTGGGGGAACTCAACATAATTATTTGCTAGTGCCACTAACTACCACTGGATCATCATTGAGCTTCCCTAATGCTGGCGCTGAAATTTACCGGCATTAGTGACAACATAACAGTTGTCGTTAGACTCTTCCAATGCCTCCGACTGTCATTGGGCCATCACAAGGCTCCCTCAATGTTAGCATTAGCATTTATCCACACCAACAACTATGCATAGCAATAATGGGGTAGTCTTTGGGTTCCCCTAATGTTGACGTCAACGTCTGCAACACAAGCAACTACCTCATAGTAGTGGCTCAAAAGTTATTAGGTTCCCTTAAAGCTGACACGAGCATCTGCTAGCACTCGTGACTTTCCCATAGAAGTGATTGGCTCTCCCAGCACCTATTACTATAGCTAGACCATTGTTTGGCTTCTCTAATGCTTGCCCACTCACCTATGCCAGTAACTATTGTTAGGCCATCATTGGGAAAAACTTAGCACTGATGCTGCCAACGCGAGTGACTATTAATAAGTCATCACTAAGATGTCTATAAAAATTAGTGACAGCCTTGCAGCAATCATTGGGGAAACCCACCATAGATGTCTACCAGTAAAAGTGACTGTCGTTGGGTTGTCACTAAGCTCCCATAGTGTTGGTGCTACTTATTGCCAACGCCAACCATTGCGTAGCAGCAATTGTTAGGTTCACTTAACACTAATTACAGTTATAGGACCATCGCTAGAACCCCCTCATGTTAGCACTAGCATTTACCTAGACTAATAACTACATGACAACATTAGCTAGGCAGTCCTTAGGTTATTTTAGTGTGGGCACTGGTGTTTCATGACACCAATGTCTGTCCCATAATAATAGCATTTACCTAGACTAATAACGCGAGTGAATTTCTTGCAGTAGTCATTAGGCACTCCCAACGTAAATACTTACTACTTGGCCACTGTTGAGCTCCTCTAACGCTTGCCCTTGCGTCTACATGTGCCAATGACATTCGTTGGGCCATCGATGGGGGAACATAGCATAAATGTCTGCTAGCACCAACAACTGCAACTAGGCCATCACTACACTCCCTTAGTGCTAGCGCTAGCATCTACCATCATCACTGACTACCTTGCAATAGATGTTAAGCTCTCCTAACGATAGTGACCATTATGGGTCATCATTGGGTTCTTCAAGTGGCAGGCTTACATTTATCGACACCAACAACTGCCCCACAGCAATAGTTGGGCAGTCATTTAGTTTCCTTAGTGTTAGTGCCAGCTTCTACCAACTCTAGCGACGGCCTAATAACCTTTGTTGGCCTCTCCCTGTGCCAATCGCTATTGCAAGGTCGTCGTTGAGCTCTTTCAATGCTGGCCCTCACATTTTCCTATGCCAACAATCACCGTTAAGCCATCCTTAGGGGAACCCAATGCAGATATCTTCTAACACTAGTGACTACCATTAGGTCATCACTGAGTTCCCTCAGTCTTGGCGCTAGTACTTACTAATGTAAGTGATTGCTTAGCAGTGTCGTTGGTCTTTCCAATCCCTCGATGCTAACACTAACATTTATCAACACTAGCAACTACCCTGTAGGAGTAGCTTGGCAATCATTGGGTTCCCCCATAGCTGGTGCTACCTTCTACCAGTACCACTGATTTTCTCATAATAGTTAGGCTCTTTTTATGCGAACGATCGCTGCTAGGTCGTCATTAGGCTCTTCTAGTGCTTACTCTTGCGTCTGCCTATCCTAGTGACTACTATTGAGCCATTACTGGGGGAACCTAACGCTGATGTCTATTAGTGTTGAGCCATCCTCGTGCTCCCTTAGTATTAGTGTTAGCGTCTGCCAATGCCAACGACTGCCATGGAGATTTTGTTAAGCTGATCAGTGACTGTCATGAGGCCATCGTAGGGCTCCTTTGATGTTGGCACTAGTATTTATAGACTCTAAGAGCAAGCTCACATCCATTACTAGGCAATCCTTGGTTTTCGTTATTGTTGGCGCTCGCGTCAACCAACACCAGCCACTACTCCATAACAATAGCGGGGCAGTTGTTGGGTTTCACCAAAGTGGTACTAGTACCTGCTAGCGCTAACGACTTCCCCTCAGTAGTTGGTGGGCTCTCTTAATGCCAACTAGAGTTGTTAATTATTGTTGGGCTTTTTAATTGCTTACCTTCATGCCTACCTGCATCGGTAACTATCACTGGGGGAACCTAGCATAGATGTCTCCCAATGACAGTGATTAGTGCTTAATAGTCTTCGATTCTCCTAATGATGGTGCTGGTGTCTAGCAATACTAACAACTATCAACAGTAATTATTGGGGTCCTTATACATCAATGACTGCCATCGGGTCATCACTAGGTTTCTTTGGTGCTAGCATTAGTATCTGCCAACCTTAGTAACTACCCCAAAGTAATAGCTGGGCAATCCGTAGGTTCCCTTACTATAAATGTTAGCATATTTTTACCAAAGAAACTGCCCCATGGTAGTAGTTGGAGCAATCATTGGGTTTTCTCAAAGTTGGCGTTAGCTTTTAGAAGTGACCACGACTGCCCTACAACAGTCGTTGGGCTCTCCCAATGCCATCAACTATCATGGGGTTATCACTGGGCTTCCTCAGTGTTAACACTAATGTGTGCCAATTCTAGTAACTACCCAACTATGATAGCTTGGCAATCAATGGGTTAATTGCAGCAATAGTTATGTAGTTAGTTGTTTGACTCAAAGCTAGCGCTAGCATCTCTTAACTCCAATGGCTTTCTTGGAGTAGTCATTGAGCTCTCCCAACGCCAACAACTATTACTAGGCCATCATTAGGCTCCCCTAGTTTTTGCCTTCTAGTCCACCTGCACCAGTGGCGATCGCTGGGCCATCGCTGATGTGTGCTAGTGCAAGTGATTGCCATTCAGTCATCGTTAAGCTCCCCTGATGCTAATGATTACATTTACCAACATCAGTGATTACACGGTAGGTATCGTTAGGCTATGCCAAAGCATGCAATTGTCGTTGGGTGGTAATAAGACTACTTCGATGCTAGTACTAGCATTTATCGAACCCATTAACTGCCTAATAGTAACAACGGGGCTGTCCCTTAGTTTTACTAGTGTTGGTGTAGGCATCTGCTAGCATGTGTAAGTGCCCGTAATAGTAGCTTGAAAGTCGTTAAGTTCCCCTGATGTTTATCCTAGCATCTTTTAGCACTTGCGACATTCTCGTAATAGCCATTGGGCTCTCATAATGCCAATAGCTATTACTGCCCAATGGCTATTACTAGGCTATCGTTGGACTCCTCTAGTGCTTGCCCTCACGTTTACGTGTGCTAGTAACTACCATTGGGCCATCGTTGGGGGAACCCAGCATAACTGTTTGCTAGTGCCACTAACTACCGCTGGGTCATCATTGCGCTTCCCTAGTGTTGGCGCTGATTTACCAGTGTTAGTGACAATATAACAGTTGTCGTTGGACTCTTCTAATGCCTCCGACTATCATTGGGCCATCATAAGGCTCCCTCGATGTTAACACTAGCGTCTATCCATACCAACAACTGTGGTACAATAATAACGAGACAATCCATAGGTTCCCCTAATGCTTACTTCGGCATCTACCAACATAAGTAGCTACCTCGCACTAGTAGCTCAAAAGTTGTTAGGCTCCCCCAAAGTTGGCATGAGTATCTACTAGCACTCATGACTTTCTCGTAAAAGTTGTTGGGCTCCCCCAGCACCGACTACTATAGTTTGGCCATCATTGGGCTCTTCAAGTGCTTACCCATGAATTCACTTACGCCAGCGATTGTAGTTAGGCCATCATTGAGAAAACTTAACACTAGTGCTG
Organism: Moringa oleifera; assembly: GCA_021397835.1. Lineage (NCBI taxonomy): Eukaryota > Viridiplantae > Streptophyta > Magnoliopsida > Brassicales > Moringaceae > Moringa > Moringa oleifera. The sequence goes on along the minus strand of JAJFZO010000034.1, from coordinate 8,534,797 downwards.
CTGACACGAGTGAAAATTGGTAAGTCATCACTAAGATTACGTATTGCTAGCCCTTGCATCTACAAATGTCAGTGACAGTCCTATAGCAATCATTGGGGGAACCCATCGTAGATGTCTGCAAGTAAAAGTGATTGTCGCTAGGCCGTTATCAAGTTCCCTCCATGCTCGCGCTACTAATTGCCAACATCAACGATTGCCTAGCAACAATTATTAGGTTTACTTAACACTAATGACAGTCATGGGACCATCGTTAGGACCCTCTCGTGCTAGCACTAGCATTTACCTAGACTAATAACTACCTAGCAACAGTAGCTAGGCTGTCCTTGGATTATTCTAATGTGGGCACTGGCGTTTTCTTACACCAACATCTACCCCATAGTAATGACTGGGCAGTCGTTAGGTTCCCTTATAGCTAGCGGTAGCATCCGCCAATGCGAGTGAATTTCTTGTAGTAGTCAGTGGACACTCCCAACGTAAATAATTACTACTGGGCTATTGTTGGGCTCCTCTAATGCTTGCCCTCACGTCTAATTATGCCAATGATGTTCGTTAGGCCATCAATGGGGGAACATAGCGTAGATTTCCAATGGCACTAGTGAATGTAACTTGTCATCACTAAGCTCCTTTAGTGATAGTGATGGCATCTACCATCATCATTGACTACCCTACAATAAATGCTAGGCTCTCTCAACGATAGTGACCATCATAGGGTTGTCATTGGGCTCTTAAAGTGTGACACTTGCATCAACTGACACCAATAACTGCCCTACAACAATAGTTGGGCAGCCATTGGGTTCCCTTAGTATTAGTGCCAGCTTCTGCCAACTTCAGTGATTGCCCAACAACCTTTGTTGGGTTCTCCCTGTGCCAACCACTATTGTAAGGCCATCGTTGGGCTCTCTCAATGTTGGCCCTCACATCCACCTGCGTCAGCAATTACTACTGAGCCTTCTTTAGGGGAACTTAATGCAGATGTCTCCCAATACTAGTGACTACCATTTGGTCATCACTAAGTTCCCTCAGTCTTGGCACTAGCATTTACTAATGTAAGTGATTACCTAACAGTAGTCATTAGGTTTTTCGATCACCCGATGCTAACACTGGCGTTTATCAACACTAGCAACTACCCCCTAGCAGTAGCTAGGCCGTCATTGGGTTCCTCAATAGCGGGCTTTAGCTTCTGCCAACACCAATGATTTTCTCATAATAGTCAATAGGCTCTCTTAATGCGAACAATCACTACTAGGTCGTCATGAGGCTTTTCTAATGCTTGCTCTTGTGTCTACCTATTCTAGTGACTACCATTGGGCCATCACTTTGGGAATTTAACATGGATGTCTGTTATAGCTGAGCCTTCATCATGCTCCCTTAGTACTAGTGCTAGATTTTGCCAACGCCAAAGACTACTATGGAGCAATTGTTAGGCTGATTAGCAACTATCATGAGGCCATTATAGGGCTTCTTCGATGTTGGCACTAATGTCTATCGACTCCAAGAACCACCCCCATATCCATTACTAGGCAATCCTTGGTTTCCCTTATCACTAGAGCACTAGCCACTACTCCATAACAATAGTTAAGTAGTTGTTGGGTTTCCACAATGGTGGTGCTAGTACTTACTAATGCTAACGACTTCCCATCAGTAGTCGTTGGGCTTTCTCAATGCCAACTAGAGTTACTAGTCATTGTTTGGCTCTTCAATTGCTTACCCTCACACCTGCTTGCACCGATTACTGTCGCTGGGGGAAATCAGCATAGATGTCTACCAATGATAGTGATTAGTGCTCGATAGTCTTTGATTCTTATAGTGATGGTGCTGGTATCTACCAGCACCAACGACTATCAGTAGTAATCTTTGGTACCAGCACCAACGACTATCAGTAGTAATCTTTGGGCTCTCCTTACACCAGTGATTGCCATTGGATCATCGCTAGGCTTATTTGGTGCTAGCATTAGTGTCTATCAACCTTAGTAACTACCTTGAAGCAATAGCTAGGTAGTCCCTAGGTTATCTTATTGCAAACATTAGCATGTTCTTATCAAAGAAATTGACCCACGATAATAGTTAGGCAGTCATCGGGTTCCACCAAAGTTGGTACTAGTGTTTACTAGCACCACTGACTTTGCTACAATAGTAGTTGGCCTCTTCTGGTACCAACTACTGCTGTTAGGCTATTGTTAGGCTCCTACATTGCTTGCCCATGAGTCTACATACTTCAGCGATTATTGCTAGGCCATCTCTAGGGAACCTAGCACAGATATGTGCTTATGCTAATGATTGTCACTGGCCTCTACCAAAGCCAATGACTACCACTAACAGTCGTTACGCTCTTTCATCTCCAACAAAGATCACAGGTTCATTGAAAGGTTCCCTTACTGCTGGCACTAATGTCTATCGAAACCAATAACAACCTCACACCTATAGCTGGGAAGTCCTTAAGTCCCCCTAATGTTGGCCCTGGCATCTGCCAAAAATAACAACTGCCCTACGGTAGTAGCTGGGTAGTCGTTGGGTTGCTCTAAAGCTAGTGTGAATATGATCTAGCACCTGTCACTTCCTCACACCAATTTTTATGCCCTCTCAATGCCAACCACTGTTGTTAGGATGACATTGGGCTCGTTTATTGCTTACCATCACATCTACCTGCGCTAGCAATTACCATTTGGCCTATCATTGGAGGGACCCTGCATAGATGTTTGCTAGTATGAACGACTACAGTTGAGTCATCATTGAGCTCCTTGAGTGCTAGCTCTAGAATCTATTAGCATCAGTGATTACCCAATAGTAGTCGTTAGTCTCTCCCAATGATAACGATTATCATAGGGTCGTTGCTGGGCTCCCCTATTGCTATAACTAACATTTACTAACATGAGCAACTATCTCGCAATAATAGTTAGGTAGAACCTAAGTTCCTCTAGTGTTAGTGCCAGCGTAGTCTAACACCAGCATCTGCCTAATAATAGTAGCTGGCTAATCATTGAGTTCATCCAAAGTTAGTGCCATTGACTTCCCTACAGCAATTGTTGGGCTCCTTCAATACCTACTATTATTGTCACGTCATCATTGGGCTCTTCTAGTACTTATCCTCATGTCTATTTACCTCAATAAATGCCATTTAGTCATCAATGAGGGAACCCAATACAGATGTTTGGCATCGCCAGTGACTGCCTTTGGGTCATCATTAAGTTCCCTTAGTGTTGATGCTCGCTTCTACCAACATCAGTGACTGTTTAGCAACAGTTACTGGGCTCTCTTGGTGCTAGCACTAGCATTTTCCAAGATTAGTAACTACCCCACAGGAATAGCTGAGCAGTGCCTTGGTTTCTTAGGGTTGGTGCTCGTATTTGTTAAAACTAGTAATTGCCTCGTAGCAGCAGTTGGGCAGTGGTTGGGCTCTCCTAGCACCAACTACTACTACTAGGTCATTATTGGGCTCCTTAAACGCTTGCCTTCACGTCTACATGCACCAACAACTATCATTGGGGTAGCCTAGTGCAAATGTCTGCCAACACCTGTAACTCCCACTAGTTCGTCGCTGAGCTCCCATAATATTAGCGCTGGACTCAAATAACGCCTGCCTAGAATAGGTGTTGTGCTCCCCTAATGCAACGACTATCATCAGAACATCATTAGGCTCCCTTAGTGCTAGCACCAGAGTCTATTGACACCAGTAATTACCCTGTTGCAAAAGTTGGGTAATTTTGAGGTTCCCTTAATATTAATGTTAGCATTTGTCGACACTAATTTTTGGTCTCTCCCAATGCTAACTGCCACTAATAGGCCATCCCTGACCTCCTCGAGTGCTTGCTCTCATGTCTGGGTATGACAGTGACATCTGCTGCCCATCGTTAGGCGAATCTAATGCAAATGTTTGCCAGTGCCAGCGATTGTCGTTAGGACACTGCTGAGCTCCCTTAGTGCTAGCACTGGCGGTATCTACAAGCGTCTGTAACTACCCAACCATAATCGTTAGGCTCTCCCAATGATTGTGACTATCATGGCGTTGTTACTAGGCTCCCCTAGTGCTAGAATTAAAATCTACCGACATTAGCAATGGCCCTTCGGTAATAGTTGGGCAGTCCTTCGATTCTTTCAATGTCGACACCAATATTTATCAACACTAGCAACTATCCTATAGAAGTAATTAGGCAGTAGTTGGGTTCCCCCAAAGCTAGTGTAAGCATCCACGAGCTCCAACGATTGCCTCACAACCGTCATTGGGCTATCCTTACTTTAATTACTGCTACTAGGGCCACTGCTAGGCTCGTCCAATTCTTGTCCTTGCATTTGCTTGCGCCAACGACTGCTACTAGGCCATCATTGGGTCATCACTCAGCTCTTGTAGTGATGACGCTAGCCTCAATCAACCCCAACAACTTTTATAAGGTCATCGCTCAACTTCCTCAATGTTAGCAATAGCATCTATCGACACCAGCAACTACCCTATATCAATAGTTATGCAGTCTCTAGGTTCCTCTAGTGTTAGCATTGGTGCTTGTCAACACCAGTAAATGCCTTGTAGTAGTAATAGAGTAGTTGTTGGGTTTGTCCAATTCTGGTGTGAGCATCTACAAGCATCATCGACTTCCCCGCATCAATCATTGGGCTCTCTCAATGCCAACTACTATTGTTAGGTCGTCGTTGGGCTTCTCTAGTGCTTACCTTCACATTTACTTTCACCAGTGACTATCATTGGGCCATTGTTAGTGAAACCTAGCAAAAATATCACCCAACAATAGCGAATATTGTTAGGTCATTATTAAGCTCCCCTAGTGCGAGAGTGCTCGTATCTACCAGCATTAATGACTACCTGCAGTAGTCATTGGGCTTTCCCATTGATATCGACCATCAAAGGATCATCGCTAGGCTCTTCAATGTTAGCATTAGCTTTTAGATACTAACAATTGCCTCACGACAATAGTTGGGCAATCCTGGGTTCCCTTGATGCTTGTGCTAGCATATGCCTACACCAGTAACTATCCCATAGCAGTAGCTAGGCAGTCACTAAGTTCCTCTAAACTGGTCCTGGCATTTGTCAGCATCAACAACTTCCCTATAATAGTCGTTGGGCTCTCCCAATGTCGACTGTTACTGTTACATCATCATTAGGCTCCTTTAGTATTTGCCTTCGTGTCTGTCTATCCCAATGACCACCACTGGGCCATCGTTAGGGGAACCCAACATAAATATTTGTTAAGACTGACGACTATTGTCGTGCCATTGCTGAGCTCCCCAAATGGTAGTGCTCGCGTTTGCCAATGCCATAACAACCTAGCAGCAATCGGTGGGCTCACCTAGTGGGACTATCTCTGGGCTCTTTTACTATTGACACTAGTGTGAATAGACTCTTACAATTGCCCTGCAGCAGTTACTAGGCAATCCTAGAGTTCCTCTAATGCTAGTGCTAGCATTTACCAACACTAACTACTACACCGTAGTAGTTAGGTAGTTGTTGGGTTCCCTCAAAGCTAATGCTAGTATTGGCTAATGCTAGTGACTTCCCCGTGGTAGTCGTTAGACTTTCCTAGCATAGACTATAGCTGTTAGGTCATCATTGGGCTTTTGAAGTGCTTACCCTTGCATCTGCTTACACTAGTGCCTAATTTTGTGCCATCATCAGGGGAACCCAGCACATATATTTACTAGCAAAATGATTATTGTTGGATCATCTCTAACCTATCCCAGTAACAACATTGGCAATGCGAGCGTCAACTACTTCTCAATAGCAATCATTGGGCTCTCTATATGCGGGCGATTATCTTGGGGTCATCGTTGGGTTCCCTCTGTGCTATTACTAGCATATACTAACTCCAATAACTACCTCAAAGCATAATCTAGGCAGTCCTTAAGTTTCTCATGTGCTAGCATTGATGTCTCTTTATAATAGCAACTACCTTGCAGTAGTACGTGGATAGTCATTGGGTTTCCCCAAAGTTGGCTTTAGCATTTGCCAGCCCTAATGATTTCGTCAAAGTAGTCATTGGGCATTCCCAATCCAATTACTGTTGTTAGACCATCCTTTGGCTCCTCTAGTACTTGCCTTCGTGTCTACCTACTCTAATGGCTGCCACTAGGCCATTGCTTGAAAAACCTTGTGTAAATATCTGCCAATGCCAACGACTGTCACTAGGTTATCCCTGAGCCTCTCTAGTGATGGCTCTGGCCTTCATTAACGCCAATAACTACCAAGCAGCAATTGTTAGGCTCTCTTAATGCCAGCAACTATAATGGGTCAATACTGAGCTTTCTTTTGCTTGCACTAACATCTACCAACACCAGTAACTCCCCCATAACAATAGTTGGGAAGTCCCTTAGTTCCCCTTGTGCTGGCGCCAACATTTGCCAACACCAGCAGTTGCCTTATAGCGGTAGTTAGGTAGCCATTAGGTTACTCCAAAGCTAGCATAAGGGTCCACTAGGACCAACGACTTCTTTGCACCAGTCATTAGGCTTTTTCCGAATTTCAATTACTATCACTAGCCTCGTTGGCTCCTTAATGCTTACCCTCGTGTCTACTTGCACCAATGATTATAGTTAGCCATCGTCGAGGGAACCCAGCGTAGATGTCTACCAAGACTAGCAACTATCGCAAGGTTGTTGTTGAAGTCCCCTAATGCTAGCACTGCCATTTATCAGCATCAGTAATTACATAGCAGTGATTGTTGGGCATTCCTTTCGATACCAACTGATTACAATAGTCATTGGGTTTTTCTATCATAGTGACTATCATGGGGTTATCATTAGCTCCCCCAATATTGGCATTGGCATTTACATACAGTAACAACTACCTTGCGACAATAGCTGGGCAATGCTTAGGTTTTTTTAGTACTTGTGCTAGTGTTTGCTAACGCTAGAATTTCTTAGCAAGAGTAACTGGGTAGTCGTTGGGTTCCTCTAACTTGGTGCTAGCATCAACCAACACCAATAACTTCCCCATAGTAGTTGTTGGGCCCTCCCAATTCCAATTACTATTGTTAGACCATCATTGAGCTCCTCTAGTGACTGTCGTTAGGCCATCACTAGGGGAACCAAACACAGATATCTCTTAGTAATGAAGAGTAAAGCTAAATAACGGCTGACCTCCCCTAGTGTTGGCAGTCGCATCTGCTAAAGCCAGTGACTACTTAGCAGTAGTCGTTGGGCTTACTCAACGTCATCAACAATCATGGGGCTGTCGTTAAGCTCCACCGATGGTGGTACTAGCATGTATAGTGTCTGATAACTATGCTGCAAAATTACTAGGCAGTCCTTTAGTTCCCTTGAAGCTAGCGGTGGTGTGTACTAACACTAGCCACTACATCATAATAACAGCTTGGCAGTTGATAGGTACCCCAAAGCTAATGCTAGCAGAGGTATGCACCAGTAATTTCCTTGCACTAGTCATTGAGCTCTTTAAGCGTCAACTATAGCTGCTAGGCCATGATTGGGCTCTTGAAGTGCTTGCCCTCGTGTCTGCTTGCACCAACGACAATCGTTAGGCCATATTTGAGGGAGCACAATGCAAATGTCTACCAAGATCGTGATTGCTACTAAGTCATCTTTGAGCTCTCCTGGTACTGCTAGAATTAACATGTCATGGGATCATTGTTGGGCTCCTCTGACATTGGAGTTGACGTTAGAGCTAGCATCCGCTGGCACTAGTGACTTCTCCGCCAAAGTCATTGGGCTCCTCCAGTGCCAACCACTGCTGCTAGGCCGTTCTTAGGCTTCTCAAGTGTACCAACAACTACTGTTAGACTATTGCTAGAGGAACCCAATAAAAACATGTGCCAATACCAATGATTGCCATTGTGTCATCGTTCAGCTCTGCTAGTGTTAGCACTTGCCTCAAAATATCGCTAACGACTACCATGAACAATGCTTGGGCTTTCCAACACTAGTGACGATCATGAGGATGTCACCGAGCTCCTTCGATGCAAGCACTAGCATTTACCAACATAAGCAACTGCCTTACAATAATAGTGGGGTTGTTTTTAGGTTCCCCTAATGCTGCATTAGTGTTTTCCAAAGATGGCACTAACGTCTGCCAGCACCTGAGTCTTTCTTGCAATAGTGGCTTTCCCAATGCTAATAACTACTGTGATGCTATTGTTAGGCTTCTCTTGTCTTTCCCAATGCCGATAGCTATAGCATGTACATGAGCTCTCCTTATGGTGGTGCTAGTATTTATAAACGTCAACGACTACTGAGCAATAGTGGCTGGGGTCTCCCAACAATATCGATTGTCATGGGGTCTTCATTGAGGTCCTTCAATGTCGCACTAGCAACTATCGACACCAGCAACTGCCTTGCAGTAATAGCTAAGCTATTGTTAGGTTCCCCTGGTGCTAGTGCAAGCATTTGCTAACACCAACAACCACCCCACTACTATAATTAGGGAATTGTTAGGTCACCTCAAAGTTAGCACTAGCATTTGCCAGCACTAACAATTTCTCCATAAAATTTGTTAGGCTCCTCTTATGCCAACTACTACCGCTAGGCCGTCGTTAGGCTCCTTTAGTGCTTACTTTCATGTCTAAGTAAGTCAGCGATTATTATTGGGCCATCGCCTCGGGGAATCCAACATAAATGTCTGCTAGCACCAACGAAAATTGCTAAGTCATTACGGAGCTCCCTTATTGCTAGCGCTAGCTTTTACCAGTGTTAGCGACTGCCCAATAATAATCGTTGGGCTCTCTTAATGCCAGTGATGATCGTAAGGTCATTATTGGGCTTCGTTGGCACTAGCTCTAGTGTCTACTAACAGAAATAATTACCCTAGAGTAATAGTAATGCAGTTCATGGTCCCCTTGGTGCTAGCATTGGTGTTTGCCAACACCAGCAACTACCACACGGCAATAGCTTAGTAGTCATTTAGTTTCCCCAAATCTAACTCTAGCTTCTGCTAGCACTAGTGACTTTTTGTAGAGCCGTTGGGCTCTTCTAGTGCTTGCTCTCACGTTTACTTGCGCCAGCAATGTTTGTTGGGCCATCTTTAGGGGAACACAGCGTAGATGTTTGCCAGCGCTAATGAGGGCCGCTAAGTCATCACTGAGCTCCCCTTGTACTAGTACGGGCTTTTACTATCCTCAACGAGAACCTAGTAGCAGTTGTTGGGCTCTCCTAATGCCAAGGACTATCACAAGGTCATCGTTGGGCTCCCTTGAAGCTAGAACTAGCATCTACTAACATTAGCAAATGCCTCGCAGTGATAGTTGAGCAGTCTCTATGTTTCAATAGTGCTACCGATTGTGTTTGCCAACACAAGCAACTGCCTTGCAACAGTAGCTAGGTAGTCGTTAGGTTCCCTTAAAGTTGGTGCTACATTTACAAGCACCAACGACTGTCGTTGGGTTGTAGCTAAGCTCCCCTTGTGTTGATGCTGGCCTTAAACAGCACCAATGATTGCCACACATAATTGCTGGGGTCTCCAACGCTAGTGGCCTTCATGAGGACATTGCTTGGCTCCTCTAGTGCTAGCACTAATGTCTATAAACACGAGCAACTACATTGCACTAATAGCTAGGTTATCCTTGGGTTCCCTTAATGCCAGCATCGACGTTTCCCAAAGCTGGCATTAGCGTCTACGAGTATCAAGGTCTTTCCAACAGCAGTCATTGCACTCTCTGAATACTAATAATTATTGATATGCTATCGTTGGGATCCTTATGTCTATCTACGTCAATGACTGCTATTGGGCCATTATTAGAGGAACCTAATGTATAATTTTGCCCACGCCAGTAACTGTTGCTAGGTTGTCGCTGAGCTCCCCTTATGGTGGCGCTGGCATTTACCAGTGGCAATAACTATCAAGCAGTAGTCGTTGGTGTCTACCAATAATAACGATTGCTATGGGGTGGTCATTGGGCTCCCACAGTGCTAGCACTAGCATCTACAGACACCAGTAATTCCCTCGCAATGATAATGTGTGCTACTAGGCCATTGCTGGGAAAACCCAGTACAGATGTCTGGTAGCATCATCAACTGTCACTAGGTCATCATTGAACTCCCCTAATGCTGGCGCTCACATCTAGTAACGTTAATTACTACGAAGCTGTAGTCGTTGGGCTTTTCTAATGCTAACGACTTTGATAGGGCTATTGCGGGCTCCCTCATTGCTAGCACTAGCGTCTAGCGACACCAATAAGTGCCTCGTAGTAATAGTTGGGCAGTCCTTGGGTTCCTCTATGCTGGCGTCGAATTTTGCCAACACTAGTAAATACGTCACAGCAGTAGTAAGGCAATCGTTAGGTTCCCCAAAAGTTGGTGGGAGTCTTAACCAGCACCAGTAACTTCCCTACTGTAATCATTGGGCTATCCCAATGCCAAATACTATTGTTAGGCCATCGTTAGGTTCTTTAGTGCTTGCCCTCGCATCTACATACGCTAGCTTCTATCGACACGAGTAAATGCACTGTAAAAGTAGCGCAGCGGTCCTTTGATTCTTTTAAAGCTTGCATGAAGTCTATCAGCACTAGTAACATCCCTACAACCATCATCAGGCTCTCACAATGCGTAGTTGTTAGGTTCCTCCAAAGCTCGAGCCATTATCTATTGGCATTAATGAGTTCCTTACAACTATCTTTGGTCTCTCCCAACGTTAACTATTGTTGCTAGGCCATTATTGGGGCAAACCAGTGATGATGCCTTCCAATGTTAGGAACCATCATCAGGTCATCACTAAGCTCCCCTATTATTGATTTTGGCCTCTACTAGTACGAACGACTGCCTAGCAGTAGTTGTTGGGCTTTCTCAACACTAGCAACAGTCATGGGGTCAACGCAAGGCTCATCCGATGCTGGCATGAGCATTTATCGACACCATCAATTACCTCACAACTATAACTGGGTAGTCCCTATATTCTCCTAATACTAGTGTTGGTAGAGTACCCTATAACAATAGCTAGGCAATCATAGGGTTCCTTTAAAGCTGGCACAAGCATTTGCTAGCACCAGCAACTTTTTCACACTAGTTGTTAAGCTCTCCTAATGCTAACTATTACTGTTAGGCCGTTATTGGCTTCTAGTGCTTTTGCCATGCATTTACCTGAGGAAGAAACTACCACGTAACCTTCACTAGGTGAACCCAACGCTGATGTCTGCCAACGCCAATAATTGTCGCTCAGGTCCCCTAGCACTCACGTTGGCCTCCACCACTGCCAGTGACTGCCTAGCAGCAATCGTTAGGCTTCTCCAATGCTAACGACTGTAATGGGGTTATCGCAAGGCTCCCTTATTGCTAACACTAGTATCTCCCAACACTAGCAACCATTGTTAGGGTACTTAGTGCAATTGTCAATTAATTCAAGCTAGTGCCGTTGGGTCGTCGCTAAACTACCATAATGCTGGCGCTGGCATCTACCAATGTTGGCAATTACCTAGCAATAGTTGTTGGGCTCTCTCAATGGTAATAACTATCACAGGATCATCATTAAGCTCCCATGGTGCGAGTGCTAACGCCCAACGAGACCAATAATTGCATTGTAAAAGTAGCTTGATAGTCGTTAGGTTCCTCCCAAGTTAGCGGGAGCATCTATGAGCATAAACGACTTACCTGAAGTAGTGGTTGGGTTCTCTAAATATTGCTGCTAGGCATTTATTGGGCTCCTTTAGTGCTTGCATTAGCTTCTTCCTATGCTAGTGACTTCATTTGGGCCATCGTTGAGGCAACCCAATGTAGAACTCTGCCAGCATCAATGACTACCTAACAATAGTTGTAAGGCTCCCCCAATGCTTGTGATTGTCATTAGGTTATTGCTATGCTGCCCTAGTGCTAGTACTTACATATATCGATACTAGTAATCACCTCGCACCAATAGCGGGGCAATCCCTAAGTTCCCCCAGTGTTAACACCAACGTCCGCTAATACTAGCAACTATATTGCTGAAGTTAAATTGTTGTTAAGCTCCCCTAATGCTGGCACTGGCATCTACCAATTCCAATCAGCCGAGTAATCGTCGTTAGGTTTACCTAATGTCGACGACTATCATGGTGCTATCATGTGGCTCCCCCACTGCTACCATTAGTGTTTATCAATATTAGTAACTATCCTACAAGAATAGCTAGGTAGTCATTGTGTTCCCACATCGATGGTGCTAGCATTTACCTACACTAGTGACTTTCTTGCAATAGTCTTTGGGCTTTCCCTATGCAAACAACTATTGCTAGGTAGTCATTGGGCTCTTTTAATACTCGCCCTTGCATCTGCCAACCCCGGCTATTACCGTTGGGTCATTGTTGAGCTTCTCTAGTGCTAGCATTGGCATTTACTAATGACTGCCTAGTAGTAGTCGTTGGGCTCCCCCAATAATAGTGATTGTCATTAGGTTACCCCTAGGCTCCCTTAATGCTAGCACGAGAGTCTATCAATTACCAAAACTGCCCTATGGTAATAGTTAGGCAGTTTTGAGGTTGCTTTAATGCTGGTGCCAGTGTTTGCCAACTCTAGCAACTGCCCCACAACAGTAATTGGGTGGTCGTTAGGTTCTTCCAATGTAGGCGCTTTTGCATTTATTAGTACCAGCGATTGCCCAATAATAATAATTAGGCTCTCTTAATTCCAACCACTGCTACTGGGCCATTATTAGGGTTTTCTAGTGCTTGCACTTGCGTCTACCAATGCGATCGATTAACGTTTGGCCATCATTAAGGAAACCCAGTAAAATGCGTGTCAATGCTAGTGCTTATTGCTGAGCTCCCTTGGTGCTGGCACTGGTTATTATAAGTGTCAAGGACTATCCTGCAACAATCGTTAGGCTCTCTTAACACCAAGGACGGTCATAGGGTTATCACTGAGTTCCCTCAGTGCTAACATTAGCTTGTGCCGACACCAGCAATAGCCTCGCAGTAATAGTTAGATAGTTACTGCGTTCCTCACAGCAATAGCTGGGCAGTCACTTGGTTCCCCCAAAGCTGATGTTAGCATTTACGAGTACTAACGACTTTCTTGCAGTAGTCGTTAAGTTCTCGTAGCACCAATAATTACTACTAGGTCATCATTAGGCTCCCTAGTGCTTGCCTTTGCGTCTATCTGCACCAACAGTGATTGCTATATAATCATTGTGGAAACCACAGCGCAGAAGTATGCTAGCACTAACAAATGTTGGGAGGTCTTCGCTGAGCTCCCCTAGTGCTTGCACTATCATCTACCTATGTCAACCAGTGACCAGCAATTATTGTTAGGCCTTTCTAATTATTGCAACTATCACAAGGTTATCATCGGGCTCTATTAGTGCCAATACTACTGTTTATCGGCACTAGCGACTACCCTACAGCAATTGTTGTGTAGTCTCGAGTTTCTTTTAGTGCTAATGCCAACATCGGCCAACACTAACAACTATCCTACAATAGTACTTAGGAAGTCGTTAGGTTCCCTCAAAGCTGGCGTTGGCATCTGCTAACTCTAACAACTACTTTGCATCAATTGTTGTGCTCTTCTAGCACTAACTACTACTGCAAGATTGTCGTTAAGCTCTCCAAATGCTAGCCCTCACATCTACTTGCACCAGTGACTATCGCTGGGCTATCGCTAGGGAGACCTAGCGCATATGTCTACCAGTGTTGATAATGATTGCTCGATCGTCGCTAAGTCCTGCAGGGCTGATGCCAATGACTACTGCTAGGCAGTGGCTAAGTTCTCCTAATTATGGCGCTAGCCTTAACCAGTTCTAGTGACTAACTGACAGCACTTATTGGGCTTTCCCAATGAGAATGACTATCATAGGGTCATCATTGGGCTCCTTCAGTGCTAACATTAGTGTCCACTAACACTAGAAATTAGCCTGCAAGAGTAGCAAGGCAAGCCTTGGGTTCCTCTAGTGTTGGTGTTGGTGTTTGTGAAGAATTACAACACAGTTGTAATAGTAACTCGACAATTGTCGGTTTCCCTTACAATTGGCGCTAGCATCTGCTAGCAAAAGTAACTTCCCCATAACAGTCGTTGGACACCCCTAGCACTAATAACTATTATTAAGTCATCATTAGGCTTTCCATTGCTTGCCTTCGCATTTGCTAGCACCAACGACTTTTTTGTACCAGTTGTTGGGCTTTTCCTATGCTAACTATTGAGGGAACCCAGCGTCCATGTCTAACAGCATAATCAATTGCCATTTAAACATCACTAAACTCCTCTTACAATGGTGGTGGCCTCTACCAGTTCCAGCGGCTACCCAATAGCAATCATTAGGCTCTCTCAACGCTAGTGACTATTATAAGGTCATTGTTAGGCTTCGTTGGTGCTGCCATTAGCACCTACAGACACCCGCAATTGCCTCGTAACAATAGCTGTACAATCCTTAGTTTCCCTCTTATTAGCATCGACATTATCCAGCACCCAGCAACAGCCCCAAAGTAATAATAGGGCAGTTGTTCCATTCCCTCAAAATTGGTACAAGTGTCTACCAGCACGAACAACTCCCCCCACCAGTTGTTGGGCTCTTCTAATGTTTACCTTCATGTCTACCTACAAGAATGATTGTCATTGTGCCATCATTAAGGCAATCCAGTGGAGATATCTCCCAATGCAAGTGACAGTTGCTAAGTCATCGCAGAGCTCCCTTAGTGCTGGCATTCGCATCTACATATATTCGTAATAATCCAGCAGCATTTATTTCGCTCTTCTAATGATAACGATTGTCATGGAGTCATCGTTAAGCTCCCTTACTGCTGGCACTAGCATCTACCAAGACCAAAAACTACCTTATAGTAATAGTTGGACAATCTTACATTCCTTTGTTGTTAACGTTAGGTTTTACCAACATTAGCAACTACCTGGCCGCAATAGTTGGGTAGTCGATAGGTTCCCTTAATGTTGGCATTAGCATCAGCTAGCACCAACGGCTTTCTTGCAGTAGTCTTTAGGCTCTCCCAAGGCCTACTAGTGCTGCTTGGCCATCGTTGGGCTCCTTCAGTTCTTGCCCTCGTGTTTATCTACATAAGCCACTATTTTTTGGGCTATTATTGAGGGAACCTACCGCAGATGTTTGCTAGCAAAAGCAACTTCTAACTTCAACGATTGCCCTATGCCAACAACAGTCATGAGACCGTCACAGGGCCCCCTTTGTGCCATCACTAGCTTTTACCAAGATTAATAATTGCTCAACATTAATAATTGGGCAGTCCTTAAGTTTTAGTATGAGCTAGCACTTACAGACACTAGTAACTATCCCATAGCAATAGTTGGGTAGCCACTAGGCTCTCGTATAGTTGGTGTTAACATTCACTAATGCCAACGAATTTCTCCCAGCACAAATAACTGTTGCTAGGTTGTTGCTGGGCTCTTCTAGTGCTTGCTCTTTCGTTTGCCTGCACCAATGATGTCTGTTGGGCCAATGTTAGGGAAACCTAGCACAGATGTTTGTTAGCACCTGTAACTACCACAAGGTCATTGGTGAGCTCACCTAGTGCAAGTGTTGGCATTTACGAGTGTCAATGGCTGCCCTACAATAGTCGTTGGGTGCTCTTATTGATAGCAACAGTCATTAAGTGGTTTTTGGGCTCGTTAAGTGCTTGTGCTAGCATCTATCAACACTAGCAATTACCTCACTATAATAATTGGGTAGTCTTTAAGTTCTTTTAGCGTGGGTGCTAGCATTTACATTCTCTAGCAACTGCCTCGCACTAATAGCTAGGCAATCGTTGGATTCCTTTATAGCTAGCACTAGCATATACCAACGTTAGTGAATTTCTTGCAATAGTTGTTAAGTTGTCTTAGCGCAAGCAACTACTACTAGGTTATCATTAGGGTCTTCTAGTGCTTGCCATCGCATTTTCCTGCACTAATGATGTCTATTAGACAACTATTAGGGAAACCTAGCACAGATGTCTACTAGCCCCTACAATTGCCATTAGGTTATCGCTGAGCTCCTCTAGTGCAAGTACTAAACTCTACCAGTGTCACAAATTGTCTTACAGTTGTTGGGCTCTCCTAATAATAGTGATTATCATTAGGTAGTCGATAGGCTCTTCAAGTGCTAACGCTAGCATTTACCCACACTAGTCACTGCCCTACTATAATAGTTAGGCAGTCCATGGGTTCCCTTAGCATTAGTGCCAGCATGTGCCAACTTCAACAATTGACCCACAGCAATAGTTGGAAAGTCATTAGGTTTGTCGATAGCTACCACAAGCATCTGCCAAGATCAGTGATTGCCCCGTAATCATCGTTGGGCTCTCTCAACACCAATTACTAGTGCAATGCCATTGTTGGGCTCTCCTAAAGTTGGCCCTCGTGTCTACTTGCGCTAGTGACTATCTTTGAGCAATCATTGGGGGAACTTAGTGTAAATGTCTGCTAGCACCATCGACTACCATTTGACCATCACTAAACTCCCTCAGTCCTAGTGCTGGCATCCATCCATGCAATCGATTGCATAGTAATTGTCATTGGGCTGTCCCAACACAAGTGACTTTCATGGGGCTGTTGTTGGGCTCCCCCAATGGTAAGCTAGCGTTTGCCAACACCACCAACTGCCCCGCAACAATAGTTAGGCAGTCCTCGATTTTCTATAATGTTAACACTAGTGCTAGCCAATACCAGCAATTACCCCGTAACAATTGCTAAGTAGTGATTAAGTTCCCCCATAGCTGGTGCTAGCATCTGCTAGCACCAAAGACTTTCATGCGGTAGGCTTTCAGCTCTCTCAACGTGAATAACTATTGCTATGTTACCATTGTAGAAACCGAGCACAGATGTTTGCCAGCGCTAGGGACTGTGGTTGGGTCGTTATTGAGCTCCGTTAGCACTAATGCTAGTATCTACCAGTATCAACGATTGGCCAGTAGTAGTTTTTGTGCTCTCCCAATGATAGCGGCCGTCATGAGGTGGTTACAAGTTCCCCAATGTTGCCACTAGCATTTATTGACATTAGCTTCTACCCTATAGCAATAGTTAGGTAGTCCTTGGGTTCCTTTAGTGCTGGCACCAATGTCTGCTAAGTTTTGCAACGGTCGCGTAACAGTAGTTAGCTAATCCTTGGGTTTCTTTAATGTTAGTGCTGGCATCTACCAACACCAACCACTGCTTTGCAATAATAAGTGGGCAATCGTTGGGTTCCCCCAAAGCTGGTACTAATGTCAACCAGCGCCACTGAATTCCTTACAATAGTTATTGGGCTCTCTCAATGGCAAGTATAACTGCTAGGCAATCATTAAGCTCCTCAATTACTTGCTCTCTCATTTACGCGCACTAGTGACTGTCGCTGAGCCATCATTGGGGCAACCCTGTGTAGATGTCTATTAATGGTAATGATTCTTGTTGAGTCATCTTTGAGCTCTCCTAGTGATGGCACTAGTGTCTACTAGCATCAACGACTTCTAAGCAGTAGTCGTTAGGCTCTCCAAACATCTTTGATTGTCATAGGGTCATCGCTTGGCTCTCCCTTGCTGGCGTTAACGTTTACCGACATCAATAACTATTCTGAAGTATTAGTTGGGCAGTCTCTAGGTTCTTTTGATGCTTGCACTAGCATATTCTTACTATAGTAATTGCCCCGCAACATTCGCTAGGTAGCCATTGGGTTTCCTCAAAGTTGGTGTTAGCGTTTGCTAGCACCAACGACTTCTCCGTAATAGTCATTGGTCTTTCTCAGTGCTAACTACTATTGTTAGGCCATCGTTAGGCTCTTGCAGCACTTATCTTTGTGTCTGACTGCTTCAACAATTACCACTAGGCCATCATTAGGGGAATCTAGCGCAGATATGTGCCAGTTTTAATGACTACTGCTAGGTTATCGTTAAGCTCTTCTAGTGATAGTGCTGGCCTTTGCCTATGCTAGCAATTGCCCAGCAATGGTCAGTGTGCCTTCCCAATTCTAATAACTGTCAGGGTCATTGCAGGGTTACCGATGCCAACAACTTCCCTACACCAATAGTTGGGAAGTCCTTACGTTCCCCAATATTTACGCAGGCATTTGCCAACACTAATAATTACCCTGCAGCAGTTGCTGAGTAGTTGTTGAGTTGCTTTATAGCTAACGCAAGCATTTGCAAGTACCAACGACTTCTTAGCATAGTTGTTAGGCTTTTTTAGTGTCAACTATTGTTGGTAGGCCATCATTGGGCTCTCAAATGCTTACCCTCACGTTTACCAACGCTAGCAACTACCATTGGCCAATCATTTAGGGAGCCCTGCGTAAATGTCAACCAGTGCTAATGACTACGGCTAGACCATTGCTGAGCTACCCTAGTGCTAGCGCTACCATCTACTAGAGTTAGTGACTACTCTGAAGCAATCATTGGGCTATCCCAACGATAGTGACTGTGAGAAAGTCATCGTTGGGCTCCCTCGATGCTAAAACTAATGTCTATCAGAACCAATAACTATCCCACAATAATATTTAGATAGAACTTGGGTTCTCTTCCTACTTACACTAGCATCTTCCAACACGGGCAACTACTCGTAGTAATAGTTAGGTAGTTGTCAGGTCTTCCTAAAGCTCACGTCAATGACTTCCCCGTAGTAATTGTTAGCCACCTCTAATACCCGGTATTGCTGTTAGGCTATCAATAGGCTCCTCTAGTGCTTGTCCTCGCATCTACTTATGCCAGCGAATACAGCTTAGCCATCCATGGGGGAATCCAATGCAAATGTTTACCAATGCCAGCGACAACCATTGGGTCGTTCATGAGTTCCCCTAGTGCTCGTGCTAACATATACCTGCATTAACGATTGCTTAATAGCAGTCGTTGGTTTTTATTGGTGCTTTCATTAACATTTAGCAACTGCCTCGCAGCAATAGCTGGGTTCCCTATGGTTAGCGCTAGTATTAGGAAACACTAGCAACTGTCTCATAGCAGTAGTTAGGTAGTGGTTAGACTCTCATAGTGCCAATTACTATTGTAAGGTTATTGTTGGGCTCCTTAAGTGCTTGCCTTCACTTCTACATGTGCCAGTGAGTACCAATGGGCCATTACTAGGGGAACCTAGCATAAAAGCTACTAGTTCATCGTTGAACTCCCTTAGTGCGGGCACTGGCCACAAAAAGCAACAACCCTACAGTAGTTGTTGGGCTCTCCCAATGCCAATGACTATTACCTAAGCTCCCCTCATGCATGCACCAGCGTCTACCAACACGAGCAAGTGCTCCATAGCAATAGGTAGGCAATCTAGGGGTTCCCTTAGTGCTAGTGCTAGCATTTCCTAACATTAGTTATTGGTCTTTCCCAATGCCAACTACTGCTATCGACCTTCATTGAGCTCATCTAATGCTTACTCTTATGTCTGCCTACACCAACGAAGTCCACTAAGCTATCGCTAGGGGAACCTATCGTAAATGTCTACAAGTGCCAATGACTATCGTTGAATCATTATTGAGCTTCCCTCATGCTATCTTTGGCATATACTAGTATTTACGAATGCCTAAAATAAGTCTTCAAACTCTTTTAATGAAAATGACTATCATGGGGTGGTCGTTAGGCTCCCCCGTTGATAGAACTAGTGTGTATCGACACCAACGACTGCCTTATAGCAATAGTTGGTAGTGTTTGGGTTTCCTTAATGTTGGCGCTAACATCAAGCAATATATGCCATTACCTTGTAACAATAACTGGGCAGTAGTTAGGTTCCCTAAAAGATGACACTAATGTGTGCCAACTTCAACGACTACCTCACAATAGTCGTTAGGCTCTCTTAGTGCCAACTATTGTTACAAGGCTGTCATTGGGCTATTCTAGTTCTTACCTTTATGTCTACCTACCCCAGCGACTACTGTTAGGCCATCATTGGGGGAACCCAGTACCGATGTTTGCTAGCGCAAGTGACTACTGTTAGGTCATCACTAAGCTCCTGTAGTGATGGTGCTCACCTCTACCAATGCTAGTGATTGTCATGAGGTCATCGTTGGGCTCCCTCAATGCTAGCATTAGTGTCTATGTCACCTACAACTACTTCATAGCAACAGTTGTGCAGTCCCTAGGTTCCCCTAGTGTTGGCATCGACGCCTACTAACACGTGTAACTCCTTCATAACAGTGGTTAGCCAATTGTTGGGTTCCCCCAATGTCGGTGTAAGTATCTGTTAGTACCGATGACTTCCCCGAATCAGTCATTGGGCTCTCCCAATGCCAATTACTATTGCTTAGTCGTCATTGGGTCTTCTAATACTTACCCTTATGTCTGCTTGTGCCACTAACTATTGTTGGGCCGTTGTTGGCAGAACCCAATAGAGATGTTATCTAATGATTGTGACTATCGTTGGGTCATCATTGAGTTCCCTTAATACTGGCACTGGCATCTACCAGTGTTAGTGATTGCTCGTAACATTTGTTGGGCTTTCCCATCGATAATAACTATCATGGGGTTGCTACTAGGCTCAATGCTAGCATTAGTGTCTATAGACACCAACAATTATCCATAGCAATAGTTAGGCAATCCTTAGGTTCCCTTAATGCTTGCACTAGCATTTACCAAGACGAGCAACTATCAGCACCAGTGAATCCCTCGTGGTCATCATTGGGCTCTTCTAATGCGAACTATTGGTGCTAGTCATTAGACTCCTCTAGTGGTTATCATCTCGCCTACCTACACCAGTGACTGTCATCAAAGAACCTAGCATAGATGTTGGCCAGCGCCAACCACTATCATTGGGTCATCATTGAGAACCCTTAGTGTTGGTACTGGTATCAACGATTGCTGAACTAAAGTCGTTGGGCTTTCTTTATGCTAATGACAATCATAAGGTCGTCACTGGGCTCCTTCGATGCTAGTGCTAGCTTGTACTAATACCAACACTTACCTCGTAGTAATAATAGTGTACTCCTTAGGCTGCTCCCTTAGTGCTTGCACTAGCGTTAGCCCATATTAGTAACTACTCGACAATATCAGCTAAGCGATCACTGGGTTCCTTCAAAGCTGGTGCGTGTGTCTGCCAGCACTAGCGTCTGCCTAGCAGTAGTTGTTGGGCTCTCCCAATGCTGAACACTGCTACTAGGCCATGGTTAAGCTCATTTAGTGCTTGCTTCGTGTCTACTTGCGCCAATGACTACTGTTGGGCCATCGCTAGGGTACCTAGTGCAGATGGTTGCCAGTGTCAGCAACTGCCATTGGGTCATTGCTAAGCTACCTTAGTGTTACCATGACATTTAGCAGCATCAGTGACTACCTAGTAGCTAGTACCAATGACTATCACGTGATCATCCTTAGGCTCCCTCAAAGCTAGCATTAGCATTTGCCAACATTAGCAACTACACTGCAGAAGTAGCTTAGTAGTCATTAGGTTCCTCTAAAGCTAGTACTAGCATCTGCTAGCATAAGCGACTTCCTGACAATAGTCGTTGGGCTCTCCCAATGCCAATTACTACTGCTAGGTCATCATTGGGCTTCTCTAATGCTTACCCTCACTTCTTCTTATGCCAGCAAATTTTATTGGGCCATCAATGGGGCAACTCAGTGTAGATGTCTGCTAATGCTAACGACTACCCAACAGCAGTCATACCCCCCAACGCTTGCGATTGCCATTGGATTATCTCTAAGCTACCCCAGTGCTGACACTAACATCTATCGACACCAGTAACTAGCTTGCAATAATAGTAGGGTAGTCCTTGGGCTCATCTAGTATTGGTGCTTATGGCTGCTAACACTAGAAACTGCACTGCTATAGTTGCATTGCCACTAAGCTCCCCTAATGCTAGCGCTGGGATCTATTGATGCCAGCAACTACCTAGTAATAATCTTTAGGCTTACCCATATAAGCTACTATCATGGGGCTATTGCATGGCTTCTATGATACTACCACTAGTGTTTATTAACACGAGTAACTGCCCTGCAGTAATAGCTGAGCAATCATTGGGTTCCTACATAGTTAATGCTAGTGTTTACCAGCCCTAATGACTTTTTTGTAGTAATTATTATGCTTTCCTCACGCAAATAATGCTAAGCTATTGTTGGGCTCCTCCACTGCTTACCCTCACGTCTACAAACGCTGGCGACTACTGTTGGCTTATCGTTGAGCTCATTTAGTGCTAGTGTTAGCATATACCAACATTAGCAACTGCCTAATAGCAATCATTGGGCTCTTCCAACGAATCAATTATCATAGAGTTGTCACTAGGCTCCCTCATTACTAGCATAAGTGTGTACGAACCCCACACAATAATAGTTAAGTAGTTGTAGGATTCTTTTAGTGCTAATGCCAATGTCTACTAACTCTAGCAACTGCCTTGCAATAGTAATTGGGCTCTCCTATTGCCAACTACTATTGCTAAGCCATTGTTAGGCTCTTTCGGTGCTTGCCCTTGCGTCTACCTATGCCACTGATAATCGTTAGGCTATCATTAGGTGAACCCAATATAGATGTCTGCCAGTGTCAGTGCTTATCGCTACGTCATCGCTAAGCTCCCCTAGTGTTGGCAATGGTTATTACAAGCATCAGATATTACCTTGTAGTAGTCATTGGGCTCTCTTAAAGCCAGCGACCGTAACAGGGTTGTCGTTGGGCTCCTTCGGTGCTAAAATCAACAAGTGTCCCATCGCAATAGTTGGGCAGTTGGTTAGCTCCCCCAAAGCTGGTGCGAGCATTTGCCAACACTAATGATTTTCTTGTAATAGTTATTGGGCTATTGTAGCATCAACAATTACTGCTTCGCAGTTATTGGGCCACTTATCCTTGTCTTCACGTCTGCCTACACCAGCGACGATTGCCCAAACAATCATTGTGGGAACCACAGCATAAATATTTGCTAGCTCGAGCGAATTTCGGCAAGTCATTGCTGAGCTCCCCTTTTGCTAGTGCATATCTACGAGTGCCAGTGATTGCCTAATAGTAGTCATTGGGATTTTTTAATTATAGTAATTGCCACAAGGTTGTCACATGGCTCCCCTAGTGATGGCAATAGTGTTTACCAATGCCAGTGATTGCCTCACAACAACAGTTTGGATTGTCTTGGGATTCCTTTAAAGTTGGCACCAGTTGCGACCAGCACTAATAACTACCTCGCAATAATAGCTAGCCAGTCATTAGGTTCCCCTAAAGTTTGTGCTGGGACATGCCAGCTCCAATGACTTCCCTACAATAGTCACTGGGCTCTCTTAGTGCTAACTACTATTGCAAGGCCATCGTTGAGCTCTTTAAATGTTGGCCATCACTTCTGCCTATGCCAATGATTACCGTTGGACCATCACTGGGGGAAGCTGGCGCATATGTCTGCTAGCGTCGACGATGATTGCTTGGTAATCTTTGAGCTCCTCTAGTGCTAGCACTAATGATTGTTGCTATGTAGTAGCAAAGCTTTCTTAGTTATGGTGCTAGCTTATACTAATGCCAATGACTATCCAACTGCAGTCGTTGGGCTCTCCTAATGCCAGTAACTATCATAGGGTCATCGTTGGGCTCCCATGGTGCTCGCATTAGCGTCTAGTAACACCAACAACTACCCTACAAAAATAGCTAGCTAATCCTTGGGTCCCCCTAGTGTTGGAGCTCATGTTTGTTGACAACTATAAAAGAGCCATAACAGTAGCAAGGTAATGGTTGGGATCCGTTAAAATTGGTGCTAGCATCTCCCAACACTAGTAACTTCCCCACAGCCGTCATTAGGGTCTCCCAACATAAATAACTACTGCTTGGCCATAGTTGGGCTTCCATATTGCTTACATTCGTGCCTATTAGCACCAACGACTTCCCTGTACCAAACGTTGGGCCCCAATGCCAACTACTATCGTTGCGCTCCTCTAATACTTACCCTCATGTCTTCGTTGGCCCATCGTTTGGGTAACCTTGGTAGATGTCTGCTAGCATTAGCGATTGCCATTAAGTTATCATTAAGCTCCCCTAGTGCTAGTGCTAGCATCTATCAGCGTCAACGATTACCTTGCGGTAGTCGTTGGGCTTTTTAAAGATAGCAATTATCATGGGGTTGCCACTGGGCTCCTTAGATGTTATAACTAATGTCTATCAACACTAGCAATTGCCCCACAATAATAATTGCATAAAACTTAGGTTCCTCTAGTGCTAGCGCCAGCGTCTTCCAACCCTAGCAATTACTCTATAATAGTAGTTGGCTAGTCGTTGGGTCCCTCCAAAGTTGGCATTAATGCCTTCCCTATAACAATCATTGGGCTCGTCAAATACCCATTATTATTGCTAGGCCATCTTTGGGCTCCTTTAGTGCTTGCATTCACATCTACCTACGCCAGTGAATGTTGCTTAACCATTGATGGGGGAACCTAGTCCAGACATTTGCCAACGCCAGTGATCGCCATTTGGTTGTCGGTGAGTTCCTCTAGTGCTGATGCTAGCATCTATCTATGTTAGTGACTACCTAGCAGCAGCGTTGGGCTTCCTTAGTGCTTGCACTAGCATCTATCGACATAAGCAATTGCTTTATAACAATAATAGGGCAGTCAATAAGTTCCTTAGGGCTAACACTAGTGTCAGCTAACACTAGCAAGTTCCTCATAGTAGTAGTTGGGTAGTCGTTGGGCTCTCCTAATGCCAACTACTGCTGCAAGGTCATTATTAGGCTCCTCAAGTGATTGCCCTCGCGTTTACCTACATCAATGACTATGAGTGTGCCATCCTTTGGGGAACTTAGTACAGATGTCTACCAATACCTATAATAGCTACTAGTTCATTGCTAATTCCTCAAGTGCTAGCGAGGCCTCAAATAGTGCTAGCGCCAACCCTACAGTAACTATTAGGCTCTTTGAACGTCAATGACAATCATCGAGACATCGCTAGGCTCTCTTGATGTTAGTACTAGTGCTAGCATTTCTCAACACTAGTTGTTGGCCTCTCCTAATGCCAGACCATCGTTAGGCTCCTCTAGTTGCTTGCTGTGATGAGTGCGTATGCTAATGACATCCACTGGTCCATCACTGGGGAAACCTAGCGCAAATGCCTGCCTACGCCAGCTACTGCCCTTGGGTCATTGTTGAGCTTCCTCTTATGTTAGCGCTAGCATCTACAAGAATGTGCGATTGCTCAGCAATAATCTTTGGACTGTATCAATGATATCGGCTATTAAGGGGTTGTTACTAGGCTTTCTAATGCTTGAACAATAGCTACTGATACCAGTAACTGCCCTATAGCAATAGTTGGGCACTCCTTAGGTTCCCCTAGTGTTCGTGTTAACATCGACCGACACCTGTAATTGCCCTGTAGCAGTAATTGGGCAATCGTTGTGTTCCATCAAAGCTAACACTAATGTGCATTGATTTTAACGATTGCTTCGCAACAATCGTTAAGCTTTCTTAAGACTAACTACTATTGTTAGACTGTCATTGGGCTCCTTTAATTCTTACCCTTGCGTCTGCATGTGCCAGCGACTGCTATTAGGCTATCGTCACTAATGTCTAGTACCATAAGCGACTATGTTGGGTCGTCACTCAGCTCTTGTAACGATGGCACTAGCCTCTACTAGCGCCAGTGACTACCCAGCAGTCGTCATTAGGCTCTACCAACACTAATGATTGTCATGGGTTCATTGCTAGGCTCCCTAGGTGCTAGCGCTAGTGTCCACCGATAACAGAAACTACCTCGCAGTAGTCATTGGGTTCCTCAAGTGCTTGCCCTCGCATGTGCTTGCACCAACAACTATCATTAGGCTATCATTGGGGGAACCCAGCCAGATGTCTACCAGTGAGAGTAATTGTTGTTAGGTAATCTTTGAGCTTTCCCAGTGATGACGTTAACGTTATCAATGCCAACAACTTCTCAACTACAGTCGTTAGGCTTTCCATACGGTAGTGACTGTCATAAGGTCATCACTGGGCTCCCCGGTGCAAGCACTAGCGTCTACTTGTGCCTACTAGCATCAGCGATTGTCCAGTAGTAGTTACTAGGCTCTCCTAATGCTACCAACTATCATAGAATTGTCACTGGGCTCCCCTGGTGTTAACATTAGCATTTACTAACACCAACAACTACCCCGCAAAAATAATTGGGCAGTTGTTAGGTTCTCCAAAAGCTAGTGCGAGCGTATGCCAAGATAGTGAATCCTCCGAAGTCATCTTTGGACACTCTCAATGCCGACTACCACTGTTAGGCTATCATTAAGCTCCTCTAGTGCTTACAATCGCGTTTAACTATGCTAGTAACTTGCACTGGGCCATCATTAGGGGAACCCAGCATAAATGTCGGCTAGAGCCAACGATAGCCATTGGATTATTATTTAGATCCCTTAGAACTAGCAAGAGCATTTATCTTTATCAATGACTATCTAGCTAAAGTCATTGGGCTCTGCTTGTGCTAGCAACCATCATAAGGTCATCATCGAGCTCCCTCAATGCTAGCTTCAATGTCTACTGATACCAATAACTGCCTCAAAGCAATAGCTGAGTAGTCCCTAATTTCTTTTAGTGCTGGCACTGATGTTTGCTAACCCCAACAACAGGCCTACAGTAGTAGTTAGGCGATCATTGGGCTTTTCCAGCTGCCCTGCAGTAACAGCATAAGCATTGGCCAACACTAGCGACTACCCTACAATAGTCATTAGGCTCTCTCGCACTGAACATTATTGTTGGGCCATTCACCGGGTACCTAGTGCACATGTTTCCCAATGCTAGTGACTACCGCTGGGTGATCGCTAAGCTCCCCTAGTGCTTGCATTGACATCTACATGCGTCAGCGACTACCCAACAATAGTTATTAGGCTCTCCTAAAACTAATGACTATCACGAGGTAGTCTTAGGGTCCCTATTTGTAGGCATTAGCATCTTTCGACACCACAAATGCACAACAGAAGTAGCTAGAAAGAAGCTTGAAACGTCCTCTCTTGGAGAAACTTTTCAACAAGTTCTTCAGGCACTAGAGGAACTATGCATAAAAAAAGAATTCTTTAAAGATTTGAAGAAACAGGCAAGAAGTAAAGCCTGTGATCGAAAAAAACTGAAGATTAAATGCTCAGGAAATGAAGATTGCACCTGTTCCATAAAGAAGAAGAAGCATTTCAAGCTTGGTAAGAAAAATTAAAAATCCAGAGGAAATTCTTAAAGAAGAAGAAGCATCGAGGAAAGAAGAAATCTAATCGGTGCTACATTTGTGGCCATGGATTCCACCAAAGTTAGTGTGAGCATCTGCTAGCACAAGCGATTTGCTAGCACCAGTTGTTGGGCTCCTCCAACGCCAACTATTATAGTTAGGCCATCGTTGGACTCCTTCAATCCTAACCCTTGTGTCTTTTTGCACCAGTGACACTATTGGGCCATCACTAGGCAACCTAGTGCAGATGTTTGCTAGTGTTAATGACTGCCTAATAGCAATAGTAGGGCTCTCCCCATGCTTGCGACAATTATTAGGTCATTGTAAGGCTGCCTCGATGCTCAAACTAGCATTTACCGACATTAACAACTACCTCGCAACAATAGTGGGAGAGTCCCCAAGTTCCCTGAAGTTGCCGACATCGTTATTTATACTGCAACAGCAATTGGGAAGTTGATGATTCCTTTAAAGCTGGGTTATTATTGAGCCCTCTAATGTTGTGCTTGCATTTACCAACATTAGCGACTCCCTAGCAACAGTCGTTGGGCTCACCTAATACAACTCCCTATCATTAGGTCATCAATGGACTCCTCTGATGCTAGCACTAGTTTCTATCCTTGCAACTGCCTTATAGTAATAGCTAGGTAGTCCCTAGGTTCTCTTAGTGTTGGCGTTAGCTAACTGCCCTACAGTAGTAATTTGGCAATCATTGGGTTCCCTCAATGCTAAAGTGAGCATTTGCTAGCACTAGCGACACCCTCGCATTAATGATGGGGCTCTCCCAATGCTAACTAGTATTATTAGGCCGTCATTGGGCTCTTATAGGCCTTGCTCTCTTGTTTACCTGCACATATGATGGCCATAAGGCCATTATTGGGACAACCTAATATAGATGTTTGCCACAATCAACGACTATCGAGCAACAGTTTGTTGGGCTCCTCAATGCTAGCAATTGTCATTGGGTCATCGCATGGCTCCCCAAGTCCTAGCATAAACATCTACCAACACCACAAACAGCCCCGTAGTAATAGCTTGACAGTCCTTGGATTCCACTAGTGTTGGGTCTGGTGCCTATTAATACTAGCAACTGCCTCGTAATAATAGTTAGGCTATCGTTACGTTCCTCCAAAGTTAGCACTAGTGTCTCCTAGCATTAAGGACTTTCTTGTAAAATTCGTTAGGCTCTACTAGTGCCTACTATTGGTGCTAGGCCATCATCGGCCTCCTTTAATGCTTGGCCTCACATATACTTATGTCAGTGACTATCGTTGGGCCATCGCTGGAGTAACCCAGTGCAGATATTTGGCAACGTCAGCTACTATCGCTAAGTCATTGCCAAGCTCCCCTTGTGCTAGCGCTAGCATCTACTAGTATCAAAGATTTCCCAGTATTAATGGTTGGGGCTCTCCCAACTCCAACGACTATCATGGGGTTGTCGTTAGGCTTTCTCGGTGCTGGCCCATCCCAACAACTGTACCATAGAAGTAGCTGGGTAGTCATTGGGCTCTTCCAATGCAAACCACTACTGTTAGAACTTCATTGGGCTTCTTTAGTGCTTGCCTTCTCGTTTTCTTATGCTAGCAACTACTGTTGGGCCATCACTGGGGTAACCTATACAGATGTTTGCTAGCATCAACGACATCCCAACAATAGTCGTTTGGGC
Organism: Moringa oleifera; assembly: GCA_021397835.1. NCBI lineage: Eukaryota > Viridiplantae > Streptophyta > Magnoliopsida > Brassicales > Moringaceae > Moringa > Moringa oleifera. The sequence goes on along the minus strand of JAJFZO010000034.1, from coordinate 8,506,242 downwards.
CCTTTTAACACTTGGGATAGTTATTGGGTCGTTGTTGGGCTCCTTCAGTATTGGCACTAATGTCTATCGACTCCTACAACTGCTCTGCAGTAATAGTGAAGCAGTCCCTAGGTTTCCATAATACTGGCGTCAGCCTTTGTCAACTCTAGTAATTACATTATAGTTATGGCTGGGAAGTTATTGATTCCATTAAAGTTGGGTTATCATTGAGCGCCTCTAGTGCGGTTATTGGCATCTACCATCATCAACGACTTCCCAACAAAATTCATTAGGCCCTCTTAATCCAACGACTGTCATGAGGTCATCATTAGAATCCCCTGATGCTAGTATTAGTGCCAACCCTAGCAATTGCCCCATAGCAATAACTAGGCAGTTCATAAGCTCCCCTAGTGTTAGCGATAGCATTTGCTAACATCAGCAATTGCCACGCGCTAGTAACTAGGCAGTTATTAGGTTTCTCAAAAGTTGACGCGAGCATGTACTAACGCCAATAACTTCCCCATAATAGTCATTGGGCTCTCCCAATGCCAAATACAACTGTAAGGCCGTCATTAGGCTCTTGCAGTGCTTACTTTCATGTATACCTGTGCTTGCGACTGTATTTTAGCTATCACTGGTGCAACCCAATGTAGATATCTGCCAGCATTAGCGTCTGTCCAATAACAATTGTTAGGCTCTCCTAACTATAGAGACTATCATAGGGGCATCGCTTAGCACCTTTGTTGCTAGCACTAACGTCTACTAACACTCGCAACTGCCCTACAATAATAGTTGAGTAGTCCTTTAATTCCCCCAATACTGGGACTGATGTCTGCCAGCACTAACCATTACCCCGTTGCAATAACTGGGTTATTATTTCGTTTCCCCAAAGCTAGCGCGAGTGTCTACCAACACTAGAGACTTTCCCGCAACAGTCGTTGGGCTATCCTCGTTCCAACTACTACTGCTAAGCCATCGTTAGGCTTCTCTTGTGCTTACCCTTGTCTTTACTTATGCTAGCGATTGCCATTAAGGAAACCCAGTGTAGATGCGTGCTAGCCCCAACAAATATCGCAAGGTTATCAGTGATGTCTCCTAATGCTGGTGCTAGCCATTACCAATTCCAGCAACCATCGAGTGGTAGTTGTTAGGCTTTTTTAATGCCAATGACTATTATAGGGTCATCGCTGGGATCCCTGATGGTGGTACTAGCGTTTATCGACCCGAGTAATTACCTCGTAGCAATAGCAACGCAGTCCTTACATTATCCTTGTGCTGGTGTCGAGGACTACAAACATTGGCAATTATCCTGCAGTAGCAGCTAGGAAGTCGTTGGGTTCCCTCAAAGTTGGCAAAAATGTGTGCCAAAACCAACGACTTTCCCACAGAAGTAATTGTGCTCTCCTAGTACCTATTACTATTATTAGCTATCGTTGGACTTCTTTAGTGCTTGCCCTCGTGTCTACCTATGCCAAGGACTCTTTAATAGTAGTCATTATGCTTTCCCAATTCCAATGATAACTACAGGGTCATCCTTGGGCTCTTTTAGTGCTGGTACTAGCGTCTACTGACACCAACAATAGCCACTGGACCAATAACTAGGTGGTCCCTAAGCTACCCTAGTGTTAGCGCCAGTGTTTGCCAACACCAACAACTACCTAGCACTAAATGCTAGGCCACCATTAGGTTCCCTCTAGGCTAATGCGAGTGTCACCTAGCACTAGTTACTTTCTCGTAACAATCATTTGGCTTCTTTAATGCCAACTACTGATGCTAGGGAGTCATTAGGCTCCTTTAGTGCTTGCCTTCATGTCTACCTATGCCAATGACTATCGTTGAGCCATCACTGAAGGAACTAGCATAGATGTCGGCCTTAGCATCGACTATTACTATCTAATCTTTAAGCTCCCCTAGTGCTAGTGATGGCCTCTACCAATGCTAACGATTGCCTAACAATAGTCGTTGGGCTTTCTCAACTCCAAGAACTATCATGCGATCATTACTAGCCTCTCCTGTACTGGCACTAGCACTTATCGACACTAGCAACTACCTGTAATAATAGTTGGCAAGTTTGTTGGTTTACCGGGTGCTGGCATCGACATCGACCAATAGCAACAATTGTCCTATAGTAGTAGTTGAACAGTCATAAGTTCCTCCAAAGCTAACGTGATTGATTTTTAGCACTAGTAACTTTTTGCAGCAGTTGTTCGACTTTACCAACGTCAATTACTAACATGTGATCACCACAAGGCTTCACTGGTGTTGTTACTAGTGTCCATCGGCATCAACAACTACTCTCTTGGTTCACCTGGTGCTGGTGTCAGTGTCGGCCAACATCGACAACTACCTCACTACAATAGCTGGGCAGTTGTTGGGTTCCTTTAAAGTAGGTGCAAGTGTTTGCTAGCGCCAATGACTTCCTTGCACTAATCGTTGGGCTCTTCCAATGTAAACTACTTTTGCTAGGCCATCGTTCGACTCCTTTAGTACTTAGTTTCACATTTACCTACGTTAAGGACTGCCGTTGTGCCATCATTGGAGGAATCCAGCAAAGATGGCTCTCAACACCAGTGATAGTTATTGAGTCATTGTGGAGCTCTCTCAGCACTAGCACTAGTATTTATCGATATGTGCAACTACCCAACAGCATTTACGAGCACCAATGACTGCGTAACAGCATTCGTTGGGTTGTCTCAATGCCAACGACTTTCATGGGGTTGTCGATAGGCTCCCTTGGTAGTAAAACTAGCATCTATTAAGTGATGATAGCTGGGCAATCCTTCGATGCTCTGAGTGATGACATTGGCGTTTGCTAACTCTAGCAACTGCCTAACAATAGTTGTCTAGAAGTCGTTAGGTTCCACCAAAGCTGAAGCTAACGATTATAGGCACCAGTAACTTCCCTATAGTATTTGTTAGGCTATTCTGATATCCATTATAGCTACAGGCAGTCATTAGGCTCCTTTAGTCCTTGCCCTTACATCTATTTGCACCAGCAATTGTTGTTTAGCCATCGTTGGGACAACTTAGTGCAGATGTTTGCCAATGCTAATGATTGCCATTAGGTCATCGCTAAGTTTCCCTAATGCTGATATTGGCAAATACTAGCATCTATGACTACCCAGCAGCAGTCATTAGGCTCTTCCAACCCTATTGACTATAATGAGTCGTTGTCGAGCTCCCCTTGTACTAGCATTAGCATCTACCGACACCAACAACTACGTTGTAGCAATAGCATTGCAATCCTTAGGTTCCCTAATGCTAGTGCAAGCATCTATTAACATAAGCAACTACCCCACAGTAGTAGTTGGGCAATTGTTAGGTTTTTAAAGCACCAACTACTACAGTAAGGCCGTTGTTAGGCTCCTTAACGCCCTTGCATCTACCTATGGTAGTGACTACCGTTGGGCCATCATTGGGGGAACAATGCAAATTGTTTACTAGTGCATGTGACTGTCGCTAAGTCATCATTGAGCCACCCTAGTGCTGGCACTGGCCTCAAATAGCGTTGACTACCCAGCAATAGTCATTGGGCTTTCCCAACGCCTACGATTGTCGTGAGGATGTCATTAGGCTCCCCTGATGCTAATACTAGGTCTACCGACCCAAGTAACTACCCCATAATAATAATTAGGTAATCCCTGGGTTACCCTAGTGGTACCTTGAACACCAGCATCTTCCTTGCAGTAGTAGCAAGGTAATCGTTGGATTCATCCAAAGCTAAGGCTAACGCCTGCCAGCACTAGTGACTTTTCAAAAATAGTAGTTAGGCTTTTTAAGTGCTAAAAATAGCTACTAAGCCATTGTTGAGGTCATCAAGTGCTTGTCATTGTGTTTGCCTTTGTAGCGACATTCACTCGGCCATCGCTGGGGAACCCAGTATAAATGTCTACTAGCGTTAGCGACTATCCCTAGGTCATCACTGAGATCCTCGACTTATGGTGTAACTCTCTACCAGTGCTAGAAACTGCCTAAAAAATATTGTTTGGCTCTCCCAATGCCCGCGACTATCACAGGGTTATCCTTAGGCACCAAAAGTGTTAGCATTAGCGTCTATCGACACCAGGAACTACCTCATAGCAATAGTTGGGCAGCCCTACATTCCCTCAGTGCTAGGGTTGGCATTTGCTTACACAAGCAACTTCCCCACTGTTATAGCTAGGCACTCATAAAGTTAGTGTTAGTGTTTACCAGCACGAGCGATTGCCCCATAATAGTTGTTGGGTTCTCCTAGTGATTGCCTCAAAGTTAGCATTAGCATTTACCTGTGCTAGCGACAACCACTGGGCAGTTGATAGGGGATCTTAATACAGATGTCTGTTAGTGCTAACTACTATTATTGGGTCATCGTTAAGCTCCCCTTATGCTGGTATTAGCCTTAAACGACATCGACAACTGCCTAGTAATAGTTATTGAGGTCTCGCAAGGCTAGCATGGGGACATCAATAGGCTTTTCGGTGCAAGCATTAGCATTTTTTGACATAAGTAACTACCCCGTCGTAATAGTTAAGTAGTTCTTAGGCTCTGCTAGGTGCTGGCATTTACTAGTACAAGCAACTGCCTCGCAGTAGTAGATGGGTAGTTGTTGAGTTCCCTAAAGCTACTGTTAGTGTTTACTAGTACCAGTAACTTTCTTGCAGTAGCTATGGGGCTCTTTTAGTGCCAACTATTGCTACATGCCTGTTGTTGGGCTCTTAAAGTGCTTGCCATCATGTCAACCTATAATAATGACAACGATTGGGCCATCATTGGGGAACCCAACGTAAAAGCTTGCCTGCGCTTGCAACTGTCGCTAGGTCGTCGTTGAGGCCCCCCAATGCCAGCACTAGCCTTAAACATTGATTGTTATGGAGATTGTCAGGGAGACATTGTTCGGCTCTTGAACACCATTAATTATCATGGAGACATTGCTCGACACTTTTGGTGTTAGCACTAGCTTCCATCGACACCAATAATTGCCCTGCAGTAATAGCTAGGTAGTCCTTAGGATCCCCTAGTACTAGTGCTGGCATTTACCAACACTAGTAATTCCTTATAGCAGTAGTTGGGCATTTTTTAGGTTCCCCTAAAGGCTTGTGCTAATGTCTACTAGCACTAATAACTTCCTTGCAGCAGTCACTATGCTCTCTTAGCACCAACAATTGCTGCTAAGCTATCATTAGGCTCCTCTAGTGCTTGCCCATGTCTATCAGTGCCAATTACTACCACTGGGCCATTGCTAAGGGAACCTAATGCAAATGTCCGCCTGTGCTAGCGACTACCACTAGGTCTTTGCTAAGCTCCCTTAATGCTATGCTGGCCTTAAATAGTTCCATCGACTGCCTAGCTGTAGTCGTTGGGCTTTCACAATGCCAGTGACAATCGATAAGTTATCGCTGGATCTAGCATCTACCAACACCAGTAATTGCCCTACAATAGTAGCAGAGTAATTGTTATGTTCCCTTAAAGTTAGCTTTGGTGTTAGCTAGCACCAATGACTTCCCGGTAATAGTCATTGGGATTTTCTAATGGCAACTACTGTTGTTAAACCATCGTTTGGCTCCTCTAGTGTTTGTCTTCGTGTTTACCTATGCCTATGACTGCCATTGGGCCATCATTACCATAATCTAACATATATATCTGCTAGCACTGGTAACTATCATGGGTCATCGCTGACCTCCACTAGCGATGGTGCTAGCCACTACCAGTGCCAATGACAGCCTTATAGTAATTGTTGGGGTTTGCCCGATGCTAGCACTAACTACTACTAGTGCTAATGACTGTTATTAGGCCATTGCTAAAATACCTAGAGAAAGATGCTTACGAATGCTAGTGATTGCCACTGGGTCGACGCTAAGCTCCCCTTGTGTTGGCACTAGTATCTACCAGTGACAGTAACTATTAAGTAGTAATCGTGGGGCTCCCTTAACGCTAGCAACTATCATTGGGTCATCATTAGGCTTCTTCGATGCTAGCACTCGTGTCTAACAACGGTTGTAACCACACTGTAGAACTAGCTCGATAGTTGTTGGGTTCTCCCAAAGCTAGTGCGAGGATGTGCAAACACAAGCAACTTTCCCATAGTAGTAGTTAGGCATTCCCAATGTCGATTACTACTATTAGGTCGTTGTTAGGCTCCTATAGTGCGTGCCCTATGTCTTCTTGCACTAGCAACTACCATTGGGCTATCACAAGGCAACCTAAAGTAAATGTTTGCCAGCATCAGAGATAGCCTAGCGAAAGTCATAGGTTTCTCCCAAAGCCTACGACTTTCATTAAGTTATTGCTGGGCTGCCTCGATGCTATCACTAGCATCTATCCATCCCAACAACTACCTTAGAGCAATGGTAGGCAGCCCTTGGGTTCCCTTAATACTGGCACCGACATTTACTAACATCAAAAACTTCACTATAATAGTAGGAGGGAAGTAGATAATTCCCCTAAAGCTGGGTTGTCTTTAAGCTCCCCTAATGCTAGAGCGACTGCCCAAGAACAATCTTTGGGCTCTTCAATGCCAGCTACTATCATGGGGTCATTGCTAGACTCTCTTAATACTAGAACTAGTATCTATCTACTCTTGTAACTCCCGCAAAACAATTATAGAGCAGTCCTTGGGTTCCTTAGTGCTGGCGCTAACTTCTAATAACACGTGCTACTGCCTTGAAGTATTAGCTAAGTAGTTGTTGGGTTCCCTGAAAACTGACATAAGCTTTTGCCTGCACCAGCAACTTCCCCGTAATAGATGTTGGGCTCTCAATGCCAATTATTGCTACTAGGCCATTGTTGGGCTCCTTAAGTGCTTGCCCTCTTGTTCATTTGCACCTCTATAGTGTCAGCACTAAAGCAACGTAGTGTAGATGTTTGCTAGCATCAATGACTGCCTAGTAGCAATTATGGGCTCCTTAATGCCAATGACTATCATTGGGTCATCGTTTTACTCCCTTGGTTCTAGCACTAGCATCTACCGACACCATCATATGCCACGTAGTAATAGTTGGGTAGTCCTTAGGTTCCTTTAGTGCTGATGTCAGCATTTGTCAATACTAGCAATTGCCACATAGTTGTAGCTGGGCTATCATTAGGTTCCTTTAAAGCTAGCGCGAGCGTCTGCCACCACTAGTGACTTTCTCACACTAGTAACTTTCTCCCAACAGTCTTGGGACGATACTAGAGCCAACTACTGCTACTAGGCCATTATTAGGCTCTTGTAGTGCCTACCCTCGTATCTACCTATGCCAATGACTACAGTTAGGCCATCATTCCCATAACCAAGCACAGACATGTACCAGAGCAATTGACTTCCCAATAATAGTTGTGAGGCTCTCCTTACTCTAGTGATTGTCATTAGGTTATCGTTAAGCTCTCTCATTGCCAGCACTAGCTCTACTAACACAAGCAACTCCCTTGAAGCACTAGTTAGGCAGTTCCTAGGTTCTCTTAGTGCTGGGGTTAGCGTCTATAGTAGTAGCTAGGTAGTTATTTGGTTTCTACCAGCCTAGCACGAGCATGTACTAGCACCAGAAACTTCCCCATAATAATCGTTGGGCTATCTTAGTGCAATTGTTGTTGCTAGGCCATCGTTCAGCTTTTTTAGTGCATGCTCTCCTGTTTACATATGCTAGCAACTATCACTGATTTGTCACTAAGGTCCCCTAATGCTGCACTAGCATCCACTAACGTCAACAACAACAGTAGGGCCATCGCTAGGGGAACCCAGTGTAAATATGTATCAATGCCAACAACTATTGTTGGATCATCGATAAGCTCCCTTAGTGCTGGTACTAACCTCTATGAGTGCCAAAGACTACCCAACAGCAGTTGTTGGGCTCTCTTAATGCCAGCATTTATCATGGGGTTGTAATTGGGCTCCTCAGATATCAGCAATAGCATTTACCGACACTTGTAACTACCCTGCAGCAATTCCTAAAAGTCATTAGTTCTTCTTATTACTAGTGTCAACATCTACCAAGACCGGCAATTACCCATAACTGTAACTACGAAGTCTTTGGGTTACCCTAAAGCAGGCGAAAATGTCTCCCAGCACTAGCGACTTCCTTGCATAACTAATTGTGATCCTCTAGTGCCTGGTGTTATTGCTAGGTCGTCGTTAGGCACTTTTAATTCTTTTCCTCACGTCATCTACACTAATGACTATCCAACAATCATTAGGCTCTTCAACGCCAACGACTATCATAGGGTCATCATTGAGCTCCCTTCGTGCTAGTACTAGTGTCTAAAGACGCCAGCAACTATCCAACAATAATAACTAGATTGTCCTTGGGTTCCCCTAATGACGAAACCCACCAACACTAGTAACTACCCTGCTGCAGTAACTTGGTATCCGTTGTGTTCCCTCAAAGCTGGCACAAATGTTTGCCAGCATCAGTGACTTTCTCACAGCAGTCATTGGGCTTTCCCAATGCCAACTACTGCTGCTAGGGCGTTGTTTGAATCCTTTAATACTTGCCATTGCATCTAACTATATGAGCAATTACCATTAGGGGAACCCAACATAGATGTTTCCCAGCCCTAGAGGCATATGTTAGCTAGTCCCAGCGATTGTGTTTGGGTGATTGCCAAGCTCCCATAGTGTTGGAACTGGCCTTTACTAGTGGCAGTGCCAACAATTGCCCAATAATAGTTATTGGGCTCTATCAATGCTAGCAACTGTCATACGATCATTGCTAGGGTTCCCTAGCACTAGCACTAATGTCTATTGATAGCAGGAACTGCCTATAGCAATAGCTAGGTAGTCTTTTAGTTCTCTTGGTGCTGGCGTCAATGTCTTAATACCAATGACTTTCCTGCTATAGTAACTAGGTAGACATAAGTTCCATCAAAGCTAGCTCATCATTAGGCTCCCACAACACCAACCACTATTGCTTGGCCATTCAGTGCTCGCCCTCTTGTTTACCTATGCCAGAGACTATCACTGGGCTATTGAAGTGGATCCTAATGCAGATGTCTGCCAGTGCCAATGAAAGCCATTGGGTCATCACTTTACTCCCCTAGTGCTAGCGTTAGCCTTTATTTATGCCAATGATTGCTAAGCAGTAGTTGTTGGGCTCTTTTAACCCAATGACTTTCATTGGGTTATCGGTAGGCTCCCTAGGTGCTGGCACTAGCATCTATCGATACTAGCAACTACCCCATGACAATAGTTAGGTTGTCCCTAGCTTCCACTAGTGCTGGCGCCATTGTCTGCCAACACCAACAACTCTCTTGCAGTAGTCACTAAGCTCTCCCAATGCAAACTACTATTGCTAGGGCCATGTTGGGCTCCTACGGTGTTTATCCTCTCATTTACTTATACTAGTGAATGCTATTAAGCCATTGCTAGGGGAACTTAACACTAACGTCTCTCAGCCAAAGCGACTACTATTAGGTCATTAGTGCCAAAGATTATCGTAGGGCTGTCGTTAAGGAAACCTGATGCAGACGTCTGCCGTTAGGTCATTACTAAGCTCTCGTAGTGCTGGCCTAGACTCTACAAGTGCTTGCGATTGCGCAGCAACAATCGTTCGGCCATCCCAAATCTAGTGACCATCATGAGGCCATCGCTAGGCTCTTTTAAAGTTGGTATGAGCGTTTGGCAGCTCCGACTACTTTCCTGTAAAAGGTGTTGGGCTCTCCCATAGCTTACTACTCCTGCGTGCTAGGCTTTTCACCCATGTTGTACTTGCTACGGCTAGCCTTGGCTTACCTCTCGTGCAACGGTTTGGGAGATATGACACATTTAGCATGCTTGCTAGGCATACAATTGAGGGACGATGACAAGGGTCTAGCTCGCATGCTTGGCCTTTTGCCCATGTCATACCTACCAAGGGAAGTTGTGGCTTTAGTCTTGTGCCTAAGGTTCGGTCAACGTGGCCTTCCTTGCATGCTTGCCTAGCGCACTATCGAAAGGTAATAACGAGGCTCTAGCTCATGTGGGGCACCCTTGGCATGGCTACCTTACCTTTTGTGGTCGCACGTAAGGCCTTCCACTAATGCTATGCCTGTTGAGGGTAGCCTTGGCTTATCGTTCGTGCCTATGGTCTAGGTGATGCAACTTTCTTGGCATGCTTGCTGGGTAAACTATTGAGGGAAATGACAAGAGTCTTGCAAGTATGTGGCATCTTTGGCTTAGCTAGCAACCTTTTTATGGTAGCACACTAGGCCTTTTGCCCTTATCGTGCCTTTTAGCGCAGTCACGACTTGCCTTTCGTGCCCTTGGTTTGGGCCACGCAACTCTCCTGGTAAGCTCATTGGGCATACTATTAAGGGATAACGACGACGGTCTATCTCATGTATAAGGCCATTAGCATGGCTCACATACCCTTTGTGGTTGGATGCTGGGCCTTGTGCTCATGCCATGCTTGCTTTAGGTAGCCGTGGCTTGCCTCTCATGCCTATTATCTAAGCGACACAGCTCTCTAGGCACACTTGATGGGTAAACTATAGAAGGATAGCAACAAGAGCCTTGCAAGTGTGGGGTGCCTTTGGCTTAGCTAGCGCGCCTTTTGCGACAGCATGCTAGGATTTTTGCCTTTATCATACCTTTTAGGGGCAGCGAGACTTGTCTTCCGTGCCCTTGGTTTGAGGCACACAGCTCTTTTGTCAAGCGTATTGAGCATACTATCAAGGGACAATGACAAGGGTTTGGCTCACGTATGGAGCCTTTGGCATGCATACCATGCTGCTAAGGGCAACCATGGCTTGCTTCCCATGCCCATGATTTGGGCGACGTGGTTGTCTTGGCACACTATTGAGGGACTACGGTGAGGGTTTGGTTTGTGTGAGGTACTCTAGGCATAGATGGCACACCTTATATGGCCGCACAATGGACCTTTTATCTTGGCAATATGGCTCTCCTAGCATGCCCATTGGGCACACTATCAAGCAACAATGACAATGCTCTTGCTCATATTGTGGCACCTTTGGCTAGGCTGGCACAAATTTTACTATCGCATGCTGGGTAATTGCCCATGACGAGCCTAACGGGGGTAACTAGGGCTTTCCTCTATTACCATGGTCCAGGCCATGCGGCTATCTTGGCATGGTCAGTGGGTAAACTATCAAGGTACAACGATGAGGGTATGACTCATGAAGGGGCCCATAACTATGCTAACACGCTCTATATTATGGCATACAGGGCCTTTTACCCAAGTCATGCCTACTGGGGGTAACTATTACTTCCCTTTCATGCCCATAGTCCAGGTGACTCGGCTCTCTTGGCATGCTACATCAGCACACTGTGGAAGGATACTAGCGAGAGTTTGGCTCATGTGGGGCACCCTTGGCATGGCTGGAATAACCTTCACAGTCGCACGCTTAGCCTTCCTCCCATGTCGAGTGTATTGGGGGCAACCATGGCTTACCACCTAAGCATAGGGTTCGAGCGACATTGCTCTTCCAGCATTCTTGCTAGGCACACTATCGAGGGATAGCGATGAGGGTCTAGCTTGTATGGCATGCCCTTGGCCAAGCGGGCGCACCCTTTGTGGTTGTACATTGGCCTTTTTGCCCATGTCATTTCTACTAAGAGCAGCCATGGCTTGCATCCTGAGCCAATAGTCTTCGAGTCACTGCTCTATTGGTAGACTCATTAGGTGCACAATCGAATGAGGAGGGTCTAGCTCTCATAGGGTGCCTTAGCCTTGTTGGTGCGCCTTTATGATCGCATGCTGGTCCTTCTTCCTATGCGGTGCCTGTTGGGGCAACCAAGGCTTGCCTCTTGTTCCCATGGTCCAAGCAACATAGCTTTCTTGTTACGCTTCATGAGCACACCATTAATGGATAACGACGAGAGTCTAGCACATGTGAGGTGCCCTTCACATCATTGATGCACCCTTTGCAGCTACCCACTAGGACTTTTGCCCACGCTATGCTTGCTGGGGGCAGCCATGGCTTGCCACCCATGCACATGGTTAAGGCGATGTAGCTCTCTTGGCAACCTTGCTGTGCACACTATCGAGGGAGAGTTACGAAGGCCTTACTCGTGCTGGGTGCCCTCGGCTTGGCTGGCATGCCCTTTGGAGCTCATACCTAGCCTCTTGCCCATGCTGTGACTTTTCTCTCATGCACAGAGTCTAGACAACTTGGCTCTCTTAGCACACTTGTTAAGCACACTATCGAGGACAATGATGAGGGTTTTGCTCACGTGGGGCGTCCTTGCCCTGGCAAGCGTACCCTTTGTGTGGCATGTTGGCCTTTTGCCCATGCTGAACTTGCTAAAGGCAACCATGGCCTGCCTTTCATGCCTTCATTTTGGGTGACATGGCTCTCTTGTGACGCTCGCTGTGTATACTATCGAGGGACTACAATAAGGGTTTGGCTCAAGTAAGGCATCTTTTCCCCCATTGATTGCTCTTTGTGGAGTCATGTTGGGCCTTGTGCCTATGCCATGCATACTGAGGGTAGCCATGGTTGCCTCCCATGCCCATGGTCCATGCAACACTGCTTTCCTTGCACACTTGTTGGGCACATTGTTAAGTGACAACGAGGAGGGATTGGCCTGGCCCCTTGGCTATGCTAGCACGCCCTTTGTGGTCTCACATTCGACCTTCTATGTAAGCCGTGACTACTAAATGCTGTCGTGGCTTGCCTTCTATGCCCATGGTCTCGACAACATGGTTATCCTTACATGTTCGTTTGGCACACTACTGAGGGATAGTGACAAGGATCTAGCTCGCAAAGGGCACCCTTAGCATTGCTTGAGCGCTCAATGCGATAGCACACTGGGCATTTCACTCATGTTATGCCTCGTGGGGGCAACAATGGCGTGCGTCCTATTCCTAAGGTCCAGGTGATGCGACTCTTTTGGCACGCTTGCAAGGTACACTATTGAGGAACAACGATGAGGGACTTGCTCATGTAGGGTGCCTTTGGGCCAGTTGGTGTCCCTTGTTTGGTTGCATGCTAGGCCTTTAGGCCATGTCATGCCTGCTAGGGGTAGTCGTGGCTTCCTTTCATGCCCCTGGTCCCAACAATATGGCTCTCGTGGCTTGTTTGTAGGGCATATTATCGAGGGACAACAACGACAGTTTGGCTCATGAGGGACACCTTTGGCATTGCTAACGCGCTCTTCGTAGCCACACGCTGGGCCTTGTGCCCATCCCATTTTTCTTAAGGGCAGCCATGGCTTGCCTTATGTGTCCATGGTCCAAGCGACATGAGTTTTTTGGCACGTTCGTTGGGCACACTATCAAGGTATAATAACGAGGGTCTTTCTCGCGTAGGGCGCCCTTGGCTATGTTGGCACGCCCTGTACAGCCGCATGTTGTTCTTTTTGCCTAGGTTATGCCTCTAGTGGCAATCGCAGCTTGCCTCTTGTGCCCATGGTCCTAAAGACGTGGCTCTCATTGTACGCTTGTTGTGCACACTATCGAGGGACAACGACGACGATCAAGCTTGCATGGGGCACCCCATGGACTTGCTAGCATGCTAAGTGAAGTCGAATGCTAGGTGTTCCACCCATGCGATACCTAGTTGCGCTAGCCATGGCTTGCTTCCTGTTCCCTTGGTCTAAGTGTTGCAGCTCTTCTGGCACATTAAGTGGGCACATTATCGAGGGATAGTGATAAGAGTCTTGCTCGCTTGAGCGCCCTTACCTTGCCTAGTGCGCTCTTTGATGCCACATTCAGGGCCTTATGCCCATGCTGTGCCTACTGGGGGCAACCATGGATTGCTTCTTATGTCAATTATCTAGGCAACATGGCTCTCCTAGCACGCTTGCTAGGCACACTATCAAGGGACAGTGATAAGGGTTTGGCTTGCGTGAGACACCCCTCACTTGGCTAGCATGCTCTTTACAGCCACACGTTGGGCCTTTTGCCCATGCTATGCTTACTGGGTGTAGTCGTAGTTTGCCTCTCATGCCTATGATCTTGGTGAGGCAGTTTTTCATGGCACACTCGTTAGGCATATTATCAAGGGACAGCAACAAGGGTCTCCCTCGTGTGTTTTGCCCTTGGCTTGGCTAGCGCACCCTTTGTGACCATACATTGGGCCTTTCAACCATGTCGTGCTTGCCAGCAGCAACCGTGGGTTAGCCCCCATGCCCATGGTCTCGATAATGCAGCCTGTTGTCATACTTGCTATGCATATTATCGAGGTACAGCGACAGGGGTCTGCCTCGTGTGGGGTTTCATGAGCATGATTTGCATGCCTTTTATGGCCGCATGTTGGGCTTTCCACCTATGTTATGTATGCTAAGTGTAGCCATGGCTTGCTTCCCATGCCCTTGGTTCAAATGATGTGGCTCTCTTGGCACACTTGCTAGACACATAATTGAGGGACAACAATGAAGGTCTAACTTACATAGGGGCCTTTGGCTTCGGTGGCTCGTCCTTTGTGGCCGTACATTGGGCCTTCCGCCCATGCCATGCCTGTTGGTGGCAATGGAAACCTACCTCCCATGCCCATGGGCCTTGTGCTTGTGGCACACTTGCTGAGCACATTCTCGATGGACTTGGTGATGAGGAGTAAATTTTTGTTACTTCCTTTGGAATAATACTTAGTTCCATAATGCTTATAGATATTTTTCCAAGTGTGTTCCCTTGTGTTTCTTATTCTCTACAAGCCCAAAAGCTTGCCATTTTTGCCAGGGTCATTATTTTGAGGGACGATTTTTGATCTGGTGGCATTGATTATCGAAAATAGAGGGACAATTGTTGTGGGGGTGGACTTGGAGGGAGGGGAGAGATGAATTAGAGAGATGAAAGGTTGAATCTCAGTGTGTCGTGGCAGCAAGACCATTCAGCCACTTACAATACCCCATCGCAAATTGAAGTCATCTGCAAAGGATTTTACCTTTTGCTCGATGGAAATCATATTTCAAGGTAGCCTATGAGGCTCTTCCATCGCACAGGTTTGGCCATCGGCACATGCCTTTGAGGGCCAAAAGGCCCTTACTATAGCTCAGTAATTGAGCAATAGGGCAGGGATCGCTTCTAGTCCAATATCTAACTTGGAGGCGTTCAGTCATAATCTAGCGCACAATAGCTTCACACCACTAGCTTTTCAACGAAGGGTGATCACCAATTGTGCAAGTCAAAAATTCCTCTCGTACTAGGTTGAATTACTATAGCATTACAAGCATTAATAGTATAAAACTAACCTGTCTCACGATGGTCTAAACCTATCTCGTGTTCTTTATTGGTGGGTGAATAATCCAACACTCAGTGAATTCTACTTCACAATAATAAGAAGAGTCGATAATGAAGGATTAAAAAGCAAAGTCGTTATGAACACTTGGTTGCCACAAGCCAGTTATCCCTATGGTAACTTTTCTCTCATCTCTAGCTTCAAATTTTGAAGGTCTAAAGGATCGATAAGCCATGCTTTGACAGCTCATATTCATACTGAAAATCAGAATCAAGTGAGTTTTTACCTCTTGTTCCACACAAGATTTTTTTTCTTGTTGAGCTCATCTTAAGACTTCTACGTTACCTTTTAACAGATATGCCCTTGCAGCCACATTCCTCACCCGATAATGTCTTCTGCCTAGATTGGCTAACAAGTTCAAGACTGGACCTTTGTACCCAGCCCTTAGAGCCAATCTTTTTCTCGAGGTTACGAATCCATTTTGCCAACTTCCCTTGCCTATATTATTCCATCGACCAGAGGTACTCGCCTTGAAGATCTGATGTGGTTATAAGTACGATCGAGCATAGGAGGCAATCAATCCTCTAGATTCTCAAGGTCCACCAAGGGCACATCGAACATCATGCGACATGCAGTGCTCTTTTAGCCCCTGTACCCTCCCTCTGGTTGAGTCATTTTCAGGGTAGGCAAGCTGTTAAACAGAAAAGGTAACTTTTTTCAAGGCCTTTGTCGATATTTTTAGACTCTGTAATGTTATTGTCAGCCACCGCATCCCCGTTTTGAAATTTTAACTAGATCCCATTTGAAGCTCAGACGGAACCTTTGCCCCTTTTGGCCTTCAAAATTCTCATTTGAATATTTGCTACTACCACTAAGATCTACATCAATGGTCGTTTTTCCTAGGCTTGAACCCTGGGTTTACAGCGACCACTGTGCCCTTTTACTCATTGGGCCTTAGCCCTTGCCTTAATGGCCAAGTTTCGGTCGTGTGCTTTAGTACCCTCTATTTTTAGGACTAATTGATTTAGCAGGTGAGTTATCATGCACTCCTAAGCACATTTTGACTTCCATGACCACCGTGTTGCTGCCTTAATCAACTAACATCCTTTATCGGTTCTAGGTTAGCCCACAGTTAGGAATTATAACCCAGCTTTCAGTTCATTTTGCATCACCAATTCTGCTGACCAAAAATGGCCCATTTGAAGCTCTCAATTCTATGGGATAACTCAATGAAGCAGTCGCCTCATCCTACATATTTGAAGTTTGAGAATAGGTCAAGGGCATTGTGCCTTCAATGCCTCTGATCATTGGCTTTTCCCAATAAAAGTCATAGTTAAGCTTAACTATCTTGAGGGAAACTAGCTACTAGACGATGCAATTAGTCTTTTGCTCCTATACCCAAGTTAAATAAATGATTTGCACGTCAGTTTCGCTGCGAGCCTTCACTAGAGTTTCCTTTAGCTTCGCCCTGCTTAGGCATAAACACTATCTTCTAGGTCTTAATAGGCATGCTCACACTCGAGCTTTTCTCAAAAGACTAAGGTCGGTCGATAGTGAACTCACGGGGATCCCACCAATCAGCTTCATTTTGCCTTACAGGTTTGCTTTCTTGTTGACTCACTTGCATGTCAGACTTTTTGCTCTGTGTTTCAAGTAGGTTTAATGGAAAGCCCACTAGCTAATGTCGAAAACATGTAGGTGCTAAAACGTGCCACATGACGTGCATTACCAGCCATAGTTGCAAGATATGGATTAACTTTTTGCTCTGTGTTTCAAGATATGGTTTAATGCAATCCATATCAGTTTGCACCAAAAGTTAATCGAAGAACCAGCCCATGACCGTTCCACATCTAATCGAGATGCACTGTCAACCTTTATTCACTTCTCTCTCGATAATATCAAGCACTCTTTGACTCTCATTTGAATGTCTTTTTCATCTTTCCTTCATGATACTTGTTCGCTTTGATTTGTCACTCGTATTTAATCTTACACAGAATTGGCCTTACATGGTTTGAGTAATGTGGCTCTCCTAGCATGCTTATTATGCAAACTATCAAGGGATCACAATAAGGATCTAGCTCAAATGGAGCATCCTTGGCTTTGCACACACACTCTTTATAGCCTCACATTGGGCTTTCTGCCCATGTCATACTTGCTTGAGGCAAGTGTGGCTTACATCTCATGCAAATGGTCCCAGCGACATGGCTCTCTTAGCACACTTGTTAAGCATACTATCAACAAAGAAAGACAAATGCTTGGCTTACGTAAGTGCCCATGGCTGTTCAGGCACGCTTTATGCTACCGTATGCTCGATCATTTGCCCATGTTAAGGGTAGCTGTGGCATACCTTTTATGCTTATGGTTCAGGCGACACGACTCTCTACCATGCTTTATGAGTACACTATCGAGGGATAATCATAAGGGTTTGGTTCTCATGGGGCACTTTGGATTGGCTGGGGCGCCCTTCGTGGAAGCACATTAAGCCGTTCGCATATGTTGTACTTGTAAGAGGTAGCCATGGCATGACTTTTATGCCCATGATCTAAGCAATATGGCTCATCAAGCATACTCGTTAGGTACATTTTCAAGGGACAACGAAGAGGGTTTGGCTCATGTGGTGCCCATGGCCTTGTTGGCACACTTTGTGCAACTGCTTGCTGGGCCTTTCGTCCATATCACAATTAGTTGGGACAGCCATGGCTTGCCTCCCGTGTCCTTCATTCAAACTAGGCGACGCCCTTGGCACGCTCACTAGGCATACTATTGTGGGACAACAACGAGGGTTTGGTTCACGTAGGGTGCACTTGGGTAGGTTATAGCACCTTGAGGGGCTGCTTGGTAGGCCTGTTGCCCATGTCATGCCTACTAGGGCAAGTTGTAACATACTTCCTGTGCGTATGGTCTAGGTGACCCGGCTGTTCTAGCACACTCGTTGGGCACATTATCGAGGGACATTGATGAGCATCGAGCTAGTATAGGGTACCCTTGGTTATGTAGGCAAAACTTGTGCAGCAGCATGATGGGCCTTCCACCCATACCATACCTACCAGAAAGAGCCGTGGCATGCCTCTCATGCCCATGGTTCAAGTGACACGACTCTTTTAGCATGCTCATCAAGCACACTATCAAGGGACAACAATGAAGGTCTTGCTCAGATGGGGTGCCCTTGGCTATGCAAGCAAGCCTTGTGTTACTGCACACTTGACCTTTATGCCATGTCTTAGTTACTAGAAGTAACTGTGGTTCGCCTATCGTGCCAATGGTTTGGGCAACGCGGCTTTATTGGCACACTCACTAGCCTCATTATCGAGGGACAATGATGAGGTTTGGCTTACGTGGGGTGCGCTTGGCTTGGCTAACGTACCCTATGTAGCCACATGCTAGGTCTTACGCCCATGTAGTGCCATTCGAAGGCAACCGTGGCTTGCCTACCATCCCTATAGTTTTGGCGACATGGCTCTTTAACATGCTCGTTAGGCATACAATCGAGGGAGAGCGACGAGAGTCCAGCTATCTTCGAGTGCCCTTGGTTGTGGTGGCACGCCCTGTGCTATTGGATGTTGGGCCTTCTATCGATGTCATGCCTATTAGGGGCAGCGATGGCTTGCCTCTTATGCCCATGGTTCAAGAAATGTGGCTTTCTTGGCATGCTTGCCAGACACATTATTAAAGGACAGTGATTAGGGTCTATCTCGCATGAAGTGCCTTTGCCCTGTCTGGCATGCCTTGTGTGGCTGCACAGTTGGCCTTATGCCTATGATGTACCTGTTAAGGGTAGCATGGCTTATGTTCTGTGCCTATGGTCCTGGCGATGCGGCTCTTTTAGCATACTTTTTGGGCACACAATTAAGGGACGATGATGAGGGTTAGGCTCGTGTGGGGCGGCCTTGGCTATGTTAGCAGGCTCTGTGTTGCCAACTCTAGGCCTTCTACCCATGTTGTACATGCTGGAAATAGCCATGGCTTGCATCTGATGCCTATGCTCTAAATGAAACAGCTCACCTAGCACACTTGCTAGGCACCCTGTTGAGGGACAATGATGAGGGTCAGGCTAGCATAAGTGCCCTTACCTTTGATGGCACACCTTGTGGTGCTACTCGTTTGGCCTTCCACCCATGTCACACCTATCATGGGCAATTGTGGCTTGACTCTTATGCCTATGGTCCAAGGGCACCTTTTGCTGTGCTCGTGCGCCATAAACTCCCCCAGTTGTTAACGTTAGGCACTCCCAATGGATGCTACTATCATGGATTTGTCGTCGGGCCCCCCTGGTCCTTGCACTAGTGTTGATCGATACCAGCAACTACCAAGCAGCAATAGCTTAGCTATCCTTGCTGTTTACATCTATCAACACCAATAGCTGCTTCTTAGCTGTAGTTGGGCAATCGTTGGGTTCCACCAATGTTGGTGATATCGTTTGCTAGCTCTAGCAACTACCCTACATAATTTGTTGGCCTCGTCTAGTGCTTGCCATTGCATCTACCCATGTGAATGGTTACCGCTTCATCAATCATTAGGGGAACCCAACATCTATGTGTTTTAGCATGATCGATTGCCATTTCTTAATCACTGAGCTCCTTTAATGCTAGCATTAGCCTCTAGTAATGTCAATGACTACTTATAATCTGTCATTAGGCTCCCCCAATGCCAGCAATGATTACTAGGTCATCATTAAGCTTCCCTAGTGCTAGCATTAATGTCTATCAACATCAGTATTTGTCCTGCAGCAATAGTAGATAGTCCTTGATGTTCCTCTATTACTACTAGTGGCATCTACCAACAATAGCAACTACCTCGTAATAATTACTATATAGTCGTTGGGTTCTCTTAAAGCTAACATGAGCTTTTTCTAGTACCAACGGCTTCCCTAATGTTGGCGCTAGCATTTACCGGTATCAACGACTACATAACAATTTACACTAGTGACTATCAAGGGGTCATCGTTGGGCTCCCTTGGTGTAGGCACTAGCGTCCGTTGACATGAGAAACTACATTGTAAAAGTAGCTTGCAGTTGTTATGTTCCCTCATAGCTGGCGTGAGCATCTATTAGCACTAACGACTTCCCTACAACAGTCATTAGGCTCTCCAAACACCAACTACTACTGTTAAGCCATCGTTGGGCTCCTCAAATGCTTGCCCTCGTATCTACCTGTGCCACTTACTACCATTGGTCCATCGTTAGGGCAACCTAGTGAAGATGTTTGCCAGCATTAGTGAGTGCATGGTAGCTAAGGTTAGGCTCTACCAACCCTTACGACTATCATTGAGTCATCATAAGGTCCCTTACATGGTTGCACTAGTGTCTATTGATACTAGTAACTACCCTGTAGCAATAGCGGGGCAATCCTTGGGTTTCTCTAGCACTAACATCAAAGTCTACTAACATAAGCAATAGCCCCACAATACTAGTTCAAAAGTCGCGTTCCTTTAAAGTTGGCTAGAGCATCCACCAACACTTGCGACTTTGTCGAAAGAGTCATTGGGCTCTACTGTCGTCAACAATAATCATCAGGCTATCGTTGGACTCCTTTAGTGCTTGCCTTTACTTTTATCTATGCTGGTGACCATCGTTAGGTCATCGCTAGAGGAACCTAATTCAAATGTTTGCCAATGCCAACGACAGCGCTGCTAGAACGCATTGAGCTTCCCTAATGTTGGCACTAGCAGTTAACTATATCAATAGCTACCCAGTAGTAATTGTTGCACTATCCTAATGCCTGTGACTATCACATGGTCCTTGTTGGCTACCCTAGTGCTGGCACTTGCATTTACCGACATGAGCAACTACACCGCAAAAGTAGCTGGGCAATCATGGGGTTCCTTCGAAGCTGATGTGAGCATCTCCCAGCACTAACGACTACCCTTTAGTAGTTAATAGGCTCTCCAAACACGAACTATTACTACTAGGCCATGGTTAGGCTCTTCTAATGCTTGCTCTCATGTCCATATGTACGAGCAACTCCCATTAGTCCATCATTGGTGTAACCCAGTGAAGATGTTTGCCAATGTCAATGATTACATAACTGTTATCGCTAGGCTCTCCTAATGCCTCCGGCTGTCATTGGGTGGTCACACAGCCCCCTTAGTACTAGCACTAACATCTATCGAGACCAACAACTACCCTACAACAATAGTAGGGAAGTCTTTAGGTTCCCTTAGTGCTTGCGTCTTTGTTTGCCCACTTAAGCAACAACCTCACATTAACCGCTCGAAAGTCGTTTGGTTCTTATAAAGCTAGCTAGATCGTCTGTCAACACTTGTGACTTTCTCGCAATAGTCATTGGGCTCTTCTAACTTTAACAACTATAACTAAGTGGTCGTTAGACTCATCTAGTGCTTACCTTTGCGTCTACATGTGCTAGTGACTATTGTTGGGCCATCGCTAAGGGAACCCAGTACAAATGTGTGCTAGCGCCAATGACTACGTTGCTAGGCCATTGTTTAGCTACCTTAGTGCTCGCACTAGAATTTACCTAAGTTAGCGGCTGCCCAACAGTAATCGTTGTGTTATCCCAATGCTAATGACTATCATAAGGTCGTTACTAAGCTCCCTTGCTTGCACTAGCATCTATCGACACCAGTAACTACACCGCGGAAGTAAATAGCAGTTTTTGGGTTCCCCTAAAGCTTATACAAGTGTCTGCTAGCACTAACAACTTTCTTTTAGTAGTCATTTGCCTCTTTGAACACCAATTATTACTGCTAGGCCATCGTTGGGCTCCTTTAGTACTTGTCCTCGTGTTTACTTGTGTTAGTGACTACCATTGGTCCATCACTAGAGCAACCTAGTAAAGATGTCTACCAGCGTTGGTAATTGCATTGCAGCTATTGCTAGGCTTTCTTAATGCTTACAACTGTCTTTATGTCACCACAAGGCCCCTTCGGTGCTAACACTAGTGCTTATTGACAATAGCAACTATCCTACAATAATAGCGGGGTGGTCCCTTGATTTCCCTAGCACTAGTGTCAATGTCTACCAACCCAAGCAACAACCCTAAACTAATAGCTCAAAAGTCGTTGAGTTCCTCTAAAGCTGGCCGTAGCATTTGCCAGCACTTGCAACTTTCTCGTAATAGTCATTAGGTTGTCCCAACACCAATAACTACTACTAGGTCATCGTTGGACTCCTCTAGTGCTTGCCCTCGAGTTTACCTGTGCCAGTGATTATCATTGGGCAATCGTTGGGGGAACCCAGTATAAATGTGTGCCAATGCCAAACGACTATGTTGTTGGGTTATCATTGAGCCTTCCTAGTGGTTGCACTAGCATTTACCTATATCAATAATTTCCTAGCACTAGTCGTTGCACTATCTTAACGCCAATGACTATCACGAGGTCATCGCTGGGCTCCCTTAGTGCTAGCACTAGCGTCTATCGACACCAGCAACTATACCATAGAATTAGCTGAGCTGTCGTTGGGTTCTCCTAAAGCAGGTGTGAGAATCTGCAAGCATTAACGACTTCCCTACAATGGTCATTAGGCTCTCTGAATGCTCTTTTAGTACTTGCCCTTCTGTCTACCTACGTCAATGACTGCCATTAGGCCATTGTTGAGGCAACTTATAAAGATGTCTACCTACACCAGTGGCTACGAAGCAGTTGTCATTGGGCTTTTTCAACGCTTGTGACTGTCAGTGGGTCATCGTTAGGCTCCTTTGAAGCCAGCACTAATGTCTATCGATACCAATAATTACCTTGCAATAATAGCTAGGCAGCCCCTAGGTTCCTCTAGTGCTGGTGCCGCATATGCCAACATAGATAACTACCAGCATCAATAACTCGAAAGTCGTTAGGTTCACTTAAAGTTAACACGAATGATTGCTAACACTTATGATTTTTATGCAAAAGTTGTTAAACTCTCTAAGCTCCTATTACTATTACTAGGCCATCGTTTGGCTCTTTAGTGCTTGCCCACACATTTACATGCACCAATGATTGTCGTTGGGCCATCATTTAAAGAACCCAGCACCAATGCTGCCAATTACAGTGAATGTCACTAGGTGATCGTTGAGCTTTCATAGTGCTGGCCTTAGCATCTACCAAAATCAATGACTGCCCAGTAGCAGTCATTAGGCTCTCCTAACGCAAAGGACTATTATAGGGTCATTATTAAGCTCCTTCAATGTTGCCACTAGCATTTACCGACACCAGTAACTGCACCATAGAAGTAGCCGAGTAGTCCTTTGAATCCCTCCAAAGCTAATGCGAGACCTGCCAGAACCAGCGACTTTTGCGCAATCGTCATTGGGCTTCCTAATGCCAATTAATGTTACCAGGCCGTTGTGGGCCTCTTTTTGTGCTTACCGTTTCGGTTACCTATGCTAGCAACTATTGGTACGCCATCGCAAAAGAAACCTAGCACTGATGCCGGCTAGTGCTAGTAACTGCTACTGTAGTAGCAGCTAACGAGTTATTGCATTCCTTTAAAGGTGGTGCATACGTCTACCAACACTAGTGACTACTCTGCAGTAGTCATTGCACTCTCCCAGTTCTGCTTAGTGCAAGTAGACCATCAATGAGCTTCTCTAATGCGTACCCTTGCGTCTACAAGCACCAGCGACTACCGTTTGGCTATCATTAAGCTCTTTTAGTATTGATACTAACACCTATTAACATCAATGATTGCCCTACAGTAGTCATTGGGCTTTCTCAATGCTAGCAACTATCACAGGGTCATTGCTAGGCCCTCCCTAGTATTGGGCTCTGTTAACGCTAACTACTACTACTACTAGGCCATCGTTGGACTCCTTTAGTGCTTGTCCTAGCATCTACTTGTGCTAGCAACTACAATTTGACCATCACTGGAGCAACCTAGTGCAGATGTCTATCAATGTCTGTGACTGCCTAACAGTAATCGTGGGGCACTCCCAATGCCTGTGACTGTCATTGGGCCGTCATTAGGCTGCCCTGGTGCTAGCACCAATATTTATCGACACCAGCAACTACCCTTCCGTAATAGCAAAGTAGTCCTTAGATTCCCTTAGTGCTGAAACTGGCATCTACCAACACCAGCAACTGCCCAACAATAGTAGCTAGGCAATAATTGGGTTCCCTCAAAGTTGGTGCAAGCATCTGCTAGCATCAACAATTGCCTCGCAGCAATTGCTCGACTTTCTAAGAGCTGACCACTGCTTCTAGGCCATTATTGAGCTCCTTTAACGTTCGCCCTTGCATCTACGTGCATTAACAACTACGATTGAGCCATCATTGGGTTACCTAGTGTAGATATCTGCCAGCTTTAACGATCGTCGTTAAGTTACTGCTAAGCTCCCGTAGTGCTTGCATTGACATTTACCTATGTCAAGGACTACCCAACATCACTTGCTGGGCTCTTCCAATGTTAGTGACTATCATGAGATCATCGTTAGGCTCCTCTAGTGTAGGCACTAGTGTCTGCTGACTCCAACATGTACACCACAGATGTAGTTGGGTAGTCGTAGGCACTAGTGACTTTCTCGTAGTAGTCATTGGGCTCTCCCAACACCAACTATTGCTACTAGGCCATTGTTAAGCTCTTTTAATGCTTGCCCTCACGTCTTCTTGTGTGAGTGACTACCAATGGGTCATCCCTATGGCACCCAAGTGCAAATGTTGACAAGCATTCATAACTGCCTAGTAGTAACCATAGGGCTCTCCTAATGCCTGTGACTATCACTAGGTCATTATTGGGCTATCTTGTTGTTAGTATTAGCATCTATCGACACTAGTAACTACCTCACAACAATAGCAGTTTAGTCCTTAGGTTCCTTTAATGTAGGCACTGACTGCTGCGAACACCGATAACTGCACTACAGCAGTAGCAGGGAAGTTGATGATTCCTCTAAACTGGGTTATCATTGAGCTCCCCTAATATTAGAGTTGGTAACGACTAATGTCAGTGACTGGTAGCAACAGTCGTTAGGCTCTCTTAATGCCAGCAACTATCATTGGGTCGTCGATGGACTCCTTTGACGTTAGCACTAGTGTCCACTGACTCCTGCCGCTGCTCCGCAAAAATTGCTAGCGCTAATGTGTGCTAACACCAGCAACTGCCCTATAATAGTAGCAAGGCAGTCGTTGGATTCCCTTAATGCTTATGCAAGCATTTGCCAACATCAATGACTTCCTTACAGTAGTTATTGGGCTCTCGTAATGCAAACCATGGTTGCTACGCCATAGTTGGGCTCCTTTAAGGCTTGCCCTCTCATTTACATGCACCTGCGACTACCATAGGGCCATCGCTAAGGTAACCTATTACAAATGTCTGCCAACATTAATGACTACCTAGTAGTAGTTGTAGGGCTGCCCCAATGCTAGCAACAATCATTATATCATCGCTTAGCTCCCATGGTGGGAGCACTAGCATCTATCAATACCACCAACTATCCTACAATAATAGCTAGGCAGTCATTGGGTTCCCCTAGTGCTGGCATCAACATCTGTCAATACTAGCAACTGCTTCGTAATAAAAGTTGGGCTGTCGTTGGGTTCCCCCGAAGCTAGTACGAGTGTGTGCCAGCACAATTAACTTTCCTACAAAATTCGTTGGGCTTTACTAGTGCCTACTATTGCTGTCAAGCCATCCTTGGGCTCTTTTAGCCCTTTCTCTTGCATTTACCTATGCCAGCAATTGCCATTGGGCCATTGCTCGAGTATCCCAGTGTAGAT
This sequence comes from Moringa oleifera, assembly GCA_021397835.1. Taxonomy (NCBI): domain Eukaryota; kingdom Viridiplantae; phylum Streptophyta; class Magnoliopsida; order Brassicales; family Moringaceae; genus Moringa; species Moringa oleifera. Next base: position 8,480,549 of record JAJFZO010000034.1, on the reverse strand, counting down.
GTTTGACGACGTCAGCAATTATTGCTAGGTCATCGTTGAGCTCCCCTTACGCTAGCGTGGTATTTACCAGTATGAAAAGACTGTCCAGTAGTAGTCATTGTGCTTTTTAAATACCAATAACTATCATAGGGTCATTGTTGGGCTCCCCCAGTGCTAGCATTAGAATCTACCGACACCAGCAACTGTACTACAGAAGTAGCTGGGTAGTTGGTGGTTTTTTCAAAAGCTAGTACGAGAATTTACCAGCACTAACGACTTCCTCGCAATAGTCGTTGAGCTTTCCCAATGCAAACCATTGTTGAGCGCTAACGACTTCCTTGCTTTCACGTCTACCTGCTCCAACGACTACCATTAGGCCATCATTGGGGGAACCCAGCGCAGATATCTACTAATGCTAATGATTGTCGTTTGGTCATCCTTAAGCCCTTTCAGTGACAACATTAGCCTTTATAAGCTTAAATGATTGCCCAACAGCAATTGTTGGGCTATCGCAATGCCAACAACTGCCATGGGTCATAGCTGGGCTCCCCCATTGTTGGCAATAGAGTTTACTGGCACCAACAACTACCCTATAGTAATAGCTAAGAAGTCTTTAGGGTCCCTTGATGCTGGCATCGGTGTCTACCAATACCACAAACTGCCCCACAATGGTAGCTGGCAGTCATAAGGTTGTTTCAAATCTGGCGCAAGCATCTTTTAGCATCATCAACTTTCCCCATACTAGTAATTAGACTCTCCTAATGCCAACTACTATTGTTAGGCCATCATTAGGCTCGTCTAATGCTTCCTTCATGTCCACTTACGCCATTAACAGCCATTGGCCCATCATTGGGGGAACCTAGTGCATGTGTCTACCAGCTCTAGCGATTACTGCTCGGTCGTCGTTGAGGTCCTCTAGTGCTAGTACTAGCATCTACCAACATTAGCAACTGCATAGCCATAGTCGTTAGGCTCTGCAAACGATAGCAAGTGTCATGGGATAGTCATTGGCCTCATTCATTACCCACTATGGTCTCTAGGCCATCGTTAGGCAGCTTCAATTCTTGCCCTCACATCTACCTGCTCTAGTGAATGCCTAGAAGCAGTCGTTGGGCTCCCTTAGTGCTAGTACTAGCATTTACTGATATCAACAATTGCTCTGTAGTAGTAGTTAGGAAGTCCTTAGGTTCTTTCAAAGCTGACTCTAGCATCTACCAGCACCAGCGGCTTTCCTAGTGCTTACTCTCTCGCCTACCAATGCTAGCGACATCCGCTGGGCCATCATTGGGGGCACACGCGCAAATGTCTGCCAACATTAACAAGCATTATTAGCTCATCACTGAGCTCCCCCGGCACTAGAACTTACGTTAACCGATATCAATAACTCTCCTATAGCAATAGTTGAGAAGTCCTTGGGTTCATCTTGCGTGAGCACAAATGTTTTCCAACACCATCAATTGTTCTCAACTGTAGGTGGGTAGTCGTTGGGTTCCTCTAATACTAGTGTTACTGTCTACAACCAACGACGACTACCTCTCAGTAATTATTGGCTCTACTAATACCTATTATAACTGTTAGGTTATCATGGCACTATTCTAATGCTTGCCCTCGTGTCACCTACAACAGCAACCGCCGCTTATCCATCGTTGGGAGAACACAGTTTAGATGTTTATTAGTGCTAACGAATTGGGTCATCGCTGAGCTCCCCAATTGCTGACACTAGCTTTCATCAGCATCAATGACTATCCAGCAACAGTCGTTAGGATCTTCTAATGCCACTGACTGTCATGGAGTCATCGTTGGGCACCCTCGATGCTAGCACTAACGTCTACCCATACTAGTAACTGCCCGACAGTAATAGTTGGGAAGCCTTATATTCCCTTTGAGTTAGAATTGGCATCAGTTAACACTAGCAACTTTCGCACTGTAATAGTTAGGCAATCGTTAGGTTCCCTCAAAGCTATGCTAGTGTCTACTAACACCAACGATTACCCTACAATAGTCGCCAGGCCCTCGCAATGATTGTTCCAAACCTAATATTAGTGTTTACCTACACCAACGAGTACCACTAGACCATCGTTGCATGAACCTAGTGTAGATGTTTATCAGTACCAGTGACTATCACTTGGTTGTTGCTGACCTTTCTTAATGCTCGGGCTGGCTCTTCGAATGCTAGCAACTTTCCTCAGGATGTCGTTGGGCTCCCTCGATGCTAGCACTAACATCTACCTGCATCAACAATTGCCCTGTAGCGATGGATGGGCAATCATTAGTTTTCTTAATATAAGCCATGGTGTTTACCAATACCAACCACTGCCCCGTTCTAATAGTTAAATAGTTGTTGGGTTCCTCTAAAGCTAGTACTAATGTTTACTAGCATTAACGACTTTCTCTTGGTAGCCGTTTGGCTTTCCCAAAGCCAACTACTATTGTTAAGCCGTCGTTGGGCTGTTCAACTGCTTGCCCTCGTGTTTGGCTGTGCTAGCAATGTCCACTGGGCCATCGTTGGGAGGACTAAGAATATATGTTTGCCATTGCCAATGACTGCCGTTGAGTCGTTGCAAAGCTCCCCTAGTGATAGTGTCCCCATTTACCAACGTAGGCGATTGCCAATGATAGTCGTTATGCTTTCACAACGCTAACAACAACCATAGGGTCATCCCTAAGCTTCGCCGATGCCGACACTAGTAACTGCCTTGCAGTAGTAGCAGGGTAATCGTTGGGTTCCTTCAATATTGGATGAGCGTCTGCCAGCACCAATGACTTGCTCATACCTGTTGTTAGGCTCTCCCAATGCGAACTATTATTGGTAGGCCATCATTGAGCTCCTTTAGTGCTTAGCCTCATATCTACTTGCGCAAGCGACATCTGTTAGGCCATCGTTGGGAAAACCCAATGCTAATAGTTGCCAGCGTCAACGATTATTGTTACGTCATCATATAGCGCTCTTTGTGCTAGCGTTCGTATATAATGGCTTGTAAGATTACCTAATAACAGTTGTGGGGCTCTCTAATGATAACAACTGTCATGGGTCATCGCTGGGCTCCTCCGATGCTAGAATTATCATATACCGACAATAGCAATAGCCCCATAGCAATAGTTGGCAGTCCATCAGCTTCTTAAATGTTGGCACTAGCATCGACCAACACCTAAAATTATGCGTAATAGTAGTTGAGTTATTGTTGAGTTCCTTCAAAGCTGGCACTAGCATGTGCCAGCACCAACGATTGGCCCATAATAGTCGTAGGGCTGTCTCAACACTAATAACTACTATAAAATTGTCATTGGGCTCTCTTATTGTTGTCACTCAGGTCTTTCAATGCCAACGACTATAATTAGCCCATCACTAGGCGACCTAGTGGAGATATCTCCTAGCATCACGGACTATCACCAGCAATAGTGATAACAGTACCAGGCTTATCGTTGGGTTCCCCAAAGTTGGCATTACTATGAGCCAAGATGAGTAACTTCCATGCAACAATTGTTGGGCTTTCTTGGCATCAATTGTTGCAGCAAGGCCACCGTTGGACTTCTCGAGTGCTTGCCCTCCCTTTTGTTTACATTGGTGAATATTGTTGGCCACTCCCAATGCTAGAGACTATCACGGGGTCATTGCTGAGCTCCTTTTCAATCGACACCAACTACTGCCCCTTAAAACTAGCTGGGTAATTTTTGGGTTCCCTTAATGCTGGGCTAGCACCAATTACTATTGCTAGGCCATTGTTAGATGCCCTCGCATTTACTTATGCTAGCAATTGTCAATTGGTCATCACTAAGGTCCCCTAGTGCTACACTGGCATCCACCAACGTTAATGACTACCTTAAGGTCATCATTAAGGGAACCTAGCGCAGATGTCGATTAGTACTAAAGACTACCGTTGGATCATTGTTGAGCTCCCTTAGTGTTGGCACTGACCTTTATCAGTGCTAAAGATTGCCCAGCAGTAGTTGTTGGGCTCTTTCAATGCTAGTGACTATCATGGGGTAGTCGTTAGGTTCCCTCGATGTTGGCAACAACGTTTACCGATGCTTGTAACTACCCCGCAATAATACCTAAAGGGTCCTTAGTTTCTTCTAGTGCTGGTGTTAATGTCTACCAATATCGACAACTACCCTGCAACTATAGCCAGGAAGTCTTTGGGTTCCTCTAATGTATGTGAGAGTTTCTACTAGCACCAACGACTTTCTCATAGAACTAATTATGCTCCTCCAGACCCTAGTACTGCTGTTAGACCGTCGTTAGGCTCTTCTAGTGCTTACCTTTACGTCTAATTGCTCCAGTGACTGCTTAGTACCAGTCGTTGAGCTATCCCAATGCCAGCAGCTGTCTTGGGGTGATCATTGGGCTCCGCTCATGCTGGCACTAGTGCTTGCTGACATGAGCAACTACCTTGCAGTAATAACTAGACTACTCTTGGGTTCCTTTAGTGTTGGTAGTGGTTTGTGCTAACATTAGTAATTACCCTGCAGTAGTAACTAGCCAGTTGTTTGGTTGCATAAGAGCTAGCACGAGTGTTTGCCAGCACCAGCGACTTCCCTATAGTAGTCATTGGGCTTCCCCAATGCCAACTATTGCTGCTAGGGTCTTGCTGGGCTAATCTAATGCTTGCCCTCACATCCAACTATGCTAGCGACTATTGTTGGAGGAACCCAGCATAGATGTTTGCTAGCCCTTAAGGCAGATGTTTATTAGCCCTAGTGATTGCCTTTGGGTTATCTTTGTGCTTCTCAATGCTGGCGCTGTTCTTTACCAGTGCCAATAACTGCCAAGTAATAGTTGTTGGGCTCTCCCAATGCCAGTAACTATCATGCAATCATCGTTAGGCTCCCTTGGTGCCAGTATAATGTCTTTTGATTCACTTGGTGCTGCTGTCGATGTCTCAATACCAATAACTTCCTTACTATTATAGCTACGTAGTCATAGGTTCCTTCAAAGCTGGCTCGTCTACTAGCATCAGGGGCCTTCACACAACATTCATTGGGTTCTCCTAATGCCAACCATTACTGTTAAGCTATCATTGGGCTCTTTTAGTGCTTGTCCTCTCATTTACGTGTGCCAAAGACTATCGCTAGGCCATCGATAAGGGATCCTAGGTAGATGTCTACTATGCTAATGACAACTGCTTGATCATCGTTTTGCTCCCCTAGTGCTGATATTGGCCTCTATTTGCACCAATGATTGTCAAGCAATAGTTGTTGGTTTTCTCTAACACTGGTGACTATTATTATGTTATTGTTTAGCTCCTTTGGTGCTGGCACTAGCATTTACCGACATTAGTAACTACCCCATGGCAATAGGGGGGCTATCCGTAATTCTACTAGTGCTAGCATTGGTATCTCCCAACACCAGCAACTGCCTCGCGGCAGTCGCTAGGCTCTCCCAACGTAAACTATTATTGTTAGGGCCACATTGGGCTCCTCTATTGCTTGCCCTCGCATTTACTTGCACTAGCGATTATCGTCCAAGTGGTCTAGGGGATGTGGCTCCCTTGGCACGTTCATTGGCACACTATCAAGGGACAACAATGAAGGTCTGGCTAAAGTGCGGTGCCCTTGGTCAGGCTAATGCACCTTTTGCAGCCGCATGTAAGGCCTTTTGCCTATGTTGCGCTAGCTGGGGGCAACCGTGTCTTGCCTCCCACGTTGACTGTCTGAGTGACACAACTTTCTTAGCACACTCGTTGGGCACATTATCGAGGAACAGTGACGAGGTTCTAGCTCACATGGGGTACCTTTAGCCTTGCAAACGCGCCTTTTATGATAGCATGCTGGGCCATTCATCCATGTTGTGCTCGCTAGGGCAATTGTGCCTTGCCTCTCAGGCCATTGGCTCGGTCGAGCAACTCTCCTAGCACCCTCATGAGACATACTGTTAAAGGATAGCGACAAGGGTTTGGTCGGCCTTTCGTTCCCTTGGTGGGGTTGGCGAAACCTTTGTTGTCGCACGTTGGGATTTATTCTTATGCTTTACCTACTAGGGGCACTCACGGCTTATCTTTCGTGCCAATAATATCAACGAGCAGCTCTTTTAGCATGCTTACTAGGCATAACATCAAGGGTTACGATGAAGGTCTAGCTCGTGTGGGTGCCCTTGGCCTTACTAACACACCATTTTTTGTCAAATACTAGGCTTTCCATCCTTGTTGAGCCTGCTGGGAGTAGCCATGGCTTGCCTCTAGTGTCTATGGTCAGGCGACACTACTTTCATGGGCACATTATCGAGGGATAATGACGAGGGTTTCACTCTAGTGGGGTGCCTTTAGTTTTGTTGGTAGGTCAATTGCAACCGCATGTTAGGCAACCATCGCTTGCCTACCAAGGCCATGTTTGGGGTAACACGGCTCTCCTAGCATGCTCACAAGGCCTACTATCAAGGGAAAGCGATGAGGATCTGGTCGACTTGGGGCATCCTTGGCCTGATTGGTGCACCTTTTTGCGATGCATGCTGAGCTTTTGTGCTTACTGAGGGCAGTGACTCGGCTCTTATCGCACGCTTGTAAGGCACACCATCAAAGGAGAACGACGAGGTCTAGCTCACGTGAGGCATACTTGGCTGTATTAGCGCTCTCATTGCAATTGTAAGTTGGGTCCTCCATTAATGCCCCACTTATTAGCGGCAACCATGGCTTTCATCGTGTGCTATGCATATTATTGAGGGATAATGATAAGGGTCTAGCTCATGTAGGGCGCCTTTGGCATGGCTGGCACACCTTTTATAGCTGCAACTTGGGCTTTTCGCCTGTGCAATGCTTGTTGGGGGAAGTTATGGCTTGCCATTTCTGCACATGGTTCAGGGTACTAGGTTCTCCTCACATGTTCATTGAGCATACTATTGAGGGACAATGATGAGGGTTTGGTTGGAGTAAGGTGCCCTTTATCTGGTTGGCGCACCCTTTGCGGTTAGATGCAACGCATTATGCACATGCCGTGCTAAGTGGGGGTAGCTGTGGCTTACCTCCCACATCAACTGATGCGACTTTCTTAGCATGTTCGCTGGGCACACTATCGAAGAACAGCAACGAAGGTCTAGCTCAGGTGGAGCACCTTGGCCTTTTAAGCCTGCCCTTTATGGACAAGCACTAAGCCATTCACCCATTCAATGTCGACTAAGAGCAACCGTGCCTTGCCTTTCGGGCCTATGGTTCGGTCAACGCGGCTCTCCTAGCACACTCATTGGGCGTACTATCAAAGGATAGGCGATGAAGGTTTGGCAGGCCTTTTGTGCCCTTGGTGGGGCTGGTGAGCCCTTTGTTGCCACACGTTGGGATTTATTCCCATGCCTTGCCTACTAGGGGCAGTCATGGCTTACCTTTCATACTGATGATCTAAGTGATGTGGCTCTCATAGCATGCTCATTGGGCATATTATTAAGGGTAATGAAGAGGGTTTAGCTCATGTGGGTGCCCTTGGTCTTGCTAACACACCCTTTTCGATCGCATTCTAGGCCTTTGACGTTCGCTGAGCCTGCTAGAGGTAGCGGTTTCTTGCCCCCCGCACCCATTGTTTGGGCGACGTGACTCTCCTGGCATGCTCACTGGGCACACTATTAAGGGAGAATGACGTGTGTCTCACTCCAGTTGGGCACCTTTGGTTGCGTTAGTGCTCTTGTTGTCACCATAAGATGGGTTTTCCACTAATGCCTTGCTTATTAAGGGTAGCCATGGGTTTGCTCTTATGCCCATCATCTAGGCAACATGGCTTTCTTGGCTTGCTTGTCAAGCAGAATATTGCGGGATAATGACGAGGGTTTAGCTCACATTGGGTGCCCTTGGCATGGCTCGCACACCTTTTGTGGCCAAGCATTAGGCCTTTCGCCCATGTTGTACCTGCTAGGGTAGCCATGGCTTGCCAACCGTGTACATGGTCCCAGTGACATGGCTCTCCTAGCACATTTGTTTGGCATACTATTGAGGGACAACAACAAGGATCTGCCTCGAGTGAGGCACCCTTGGTATGGCTAATTAACCCTTTGTTGCAGCACATTGGGATTTTTGCTTATGCCTTGCTTACTAAGGGTAGTCATGGCTTGCCTTTTATGCCAACGGTCTAGGCGACTCAACTCTTCTAGCACTCTCACTAAGTACACTATCAAGTAGCGATGAGGGCCTGGCTCACGTTGGTGCCTTTGGCCTTGCTGGCATACCCTTTTTGACAGTAGACTAAGCCTTTTACCTATTATGACCATATTGGAGTAGTAATGGCTTGCCTCCCGCACCTACAGTCTAGGCAACCTACACTCATGGCACGCTTGCTGGGCACACTGTCGAGGGACAATGACGAGGATCTCACTCAGGTAGGGCACCCTTGGCTATGCTTATGCTGATGTTAAGGCTGCAAGTTGCATTTTCCAATAATGCCATGCCTATTTGCGGTAGTCGTGGCTTTCTTCCTGTGCCCATCGTCTTGGCGATGCAGCACTCTTGGCATGCTCTTCAAGCACACTATCGAGGGATAATGACGAGAGTGTGGCTCGCATTGGGTGCCCTTGGCATGGCTGACTCTCCCCTTATGGCTGCACTTCAGGCTTTTCGCCTGTGTCATCCTCACTAAGGGGTAACTGTGGCTATCTATCCATGCACATAGTTTGAGCAACGTGGCTCTCTTAGCACACTATCGAGGGATAGTGGCATGGCTCTCGCTTGAGTGAGACGCCCTTTGTATGGCCAGCAAAACCTTTGTTGCTGCATGCTAGGATTTTTACCCATGCTTGGCCTACTGGGGGCAGTGGCAGCTTTCCATTCATGCTAATAGTCTGGGTGACATGGCTCTTTTAGCACACTTACTGCGCACACTATCAAGGGTAGCGACAAGGGATTCGTTCGTGTTAGTTCCTTTAGTCATGCTAGCACACCTTTTTTTGACTGCACACTGGGCCTTCCGCTCATGTTGAACTTGCTAGAGGTAGCTATGGCTTGCCTTCCTCACCCATGGTCCGATCAATGCGACTATTTTGGTACGCTCGCTAGGCACATTATCAAGGGACAATGACAAGGGTCTTACTCAGGTAAGGCACCCTTGGTATGTTGGCTCTCTCGTTACGGTGGTAAGCTGGGTCTTCCACTAATGCCATGCCTATTAGGGTTAGCTGTGGCTTTCCTTCTGTGCCTGTCATCTAGCTGACATGGTTCTTTTGGCACGCTTGTCGGGCACACCATCATGGATGACGATGAGGGTCTAGCCAGCATTAAGCACCTTTGGCATTGCTGATGCACCCTTTGCAGTCGTGCCCTAAGCCTTTCGTTCATCTCATGCTTGCTAGGGGCAACCGTGGCTTGCCATTCGTGCATATGGTCTGAGTAAAATGGCTCTCTTAGCTCATTCGCTAGGCATACAATCTAGGGATAATGACAAGGAATTGGCTAGGGTGGATACCCTTGGCCTGGCTAGCCCACCCATTGCAGTCGTATGCATGGCCTTCTACCCATATTGTGTTAGCTGAAGGCAGTCATGGCTTGCCTTCCATGCCAACAATATATGGTGATATAGCTCTTGTGGCACGCTTGCACGGGGTGCCATTGGCCTTGCATGCATGCTTTTTACAGTTGTATGTTGTGCCATCTACCCATGGTCTTGCCAACGTGGCTGTCCTTACACACTTTTAGGGCACATTATCGAAGGACAACAATGAGGGGCTTACTAGAGTGGGACGCCCTTAGCCTTATTAGTGCACCTTATGCTGTCACACGTTCAGCCTTCTGTGTCGCTGGTTCGGGCGATGCGGCTCTCTTGGCACGCTCATTAGCACATTATCAAAGGATAACAATGAGGGTCAGGCTCACGTAAGACGTCATGAGCATGGCTAGTGTGCCCTTTGCGGTTACTTCTTAGGCCCTTGCCCATGTCGCGCCTTCACGGGGCAGTCATGGCTTAACTCTCATGCTAAAGGTCTGGTTGACATGGCTTTCCTATTATTCTCGTTGCGCACACTATTGAGGGACAGTGACGAGAGTCTGCCTCATGTGTGATACCTTTGGAATGGCTAGTGTACCCATTGTCGTCGCACGCTGGGCTTTTCACCCATGTCATGCATACTGGTGGAAGCCTTGGCGTACCTCCTATGCCCTTAGTCTAGGCGATGCGACTCTCTTAACATGCTCACTAGGCACACAATCGAGGGACAGCGATGAGGGTCTGGCTCGCATGGGGTGCACTTTCATGGTTTTCCTTCTGCCTATGCCTACTTACTATGGCAGCTATGGCTTTTCTCTCATGCCTATGGTCTGGGAGACGCAACTTTCTCAGCACCCTTATTGGGCACAAGGGATAGCGATGAGGGTGAAACACATGTGGTGCGCCTTTGACATAGCTAGCATGCCCTTTATGGCCACATGCTAGGTCTTCTACCATGCCGTGTCTGCTTGTGGTGATAGTGGCTTTGCTTCCGTGCCCAAGGTTCGGGAGATGTGGCTCTCTTGGCATACTTACTAGGCACACTATTGAGGGACAAAAACTAAGGTCTAGCACAAGCAAAGTGCCTTTGGCATGGCTGGTCAGCTCTTTGCAGCTCCACACTAGACCTTCTACCCATGCCATGCCTACTAAGCAGCCATTGCATGCCTCCTATCCCATGGTCCGAGTCAAACGACTTTCTTGGCATGCTCCTTGGGCACATTATTGAGGGACAACAGTGATGGTTTGGCTCACATTGGGTGCTTTAGCTTGGTTGACATGCCTTTTATGGCCTAGGTGACGCGGCTCTCCTAGCACACTCATTGGATATACGATTGAGGGATAATAATGAGGATCTGGCTCACGTTAAGTGTACTTTGTCATGCTAATGCACTTTTTGTGGCTGTACACTAGGCCATTTGCCAATGCCATGCCTCTTGGCATCAATCATTTGAGGAACGTGGCTCTCCTAGCACGCTTGTTGGGCATGCTTGCTGGGCAAATTATAGCACACTCTCCAAGCATGGAGCGTCGTTTGGGGTTGCTTGCTAGGCCATTTACCAAATTCATACTTATCGGGGTAGACATGGCTTCCCTTTCGTGCCCATGGTTCAACCGATGTTGCTTTTTTCTACATGCTTGGTGGGCACACTGTCGAGGCATAACAACAAGGGCTTGCCTTATGTAGGGCACCATTGGCATGGCTTGCTCGCCCTTTATGGCTGCACGTGAAGCTTTCACAAATGTTGCGCCTGCCAAGGCCAACATAGCTTCCCACTTGTGCACATGCTCTGGGAGACATGGCTCACTAGGCACCTTTATCTAGGCAAGCATGCCCCTTGTTGCCTCGCACTGGGGCTTTTACCTATGCCATGCTTACTTGGCGCAGTCATGGCTTACCTCCCAAGCCAATGGTTTAGGCGACGCGACTCTCGTCGCTTGCTCGTTAATCATACAATCATAGTGATTAGTGTCTTGCTCTCGAAAGGCACCATTGGCCTTACTGGGCACCCTTTGCAGTTGCATGTTAGGCCTTACACTCACGTCTTCCTACACTAGTGACTTTCATTAGGCCACCACTGAGGTAACCTAATATACATGTTTCCCAGCATCAACGACTACCTAGAAGTAGTCGCAAGGCTCTCCCAATGCCTACGACTATCATAAGGTCATCGCTGGGGGACCCCGGTGCTAGCACTAACGTTTATCAACACCAATAGTTGCCCATCGATAATAGCAAGGCAGTCTTGGGGTTCCTCTAATATTAGCCCTGACGTCTACCAACATCGATAATTGCACTGCAACAGTCACTGGGAAGTTAATGATTCCCCTAAAGTTGGATTGTCGTTGGGTAACACTAATGCTAGCGCTGGCATTTACCAATGTCAACGATTGCCTAACAACAATCGTTACGCTCACCTAACACCAGCTACTATCATAAGGTCATTGCATGGCACCCTCGGTGCTACTACTAGCATTTGCCAAGACTAGTAACTGCCTAGCCATAGTAGTTAGGCAATCATTGGTTCTCACATACTTGGGGCTAGCATCTACAACATTAAGGACTTTCACGCAGTAATTGTTGGGCTTTCTCAATGCCAATTGTTATTGGAAGGTTATCGTTAGCCCTTCAAGTGCCTACCCTAGCATTTGCTAGTACCAACGAATGCCATTGCACTCTCCTAACGCCACCGACGGTCATAAGGTCGTCGATAGGGCCCATCAATGATGGCACTAACGTCTTTGACACCAACCACTGCCCCACATCAATAGCCAGGTAGTCTTTGTGTTCCCCTAATGATGGCGCTAGCGTTAGCCAACACCATTAACTTCTCCGCAATCATGGTTAAACTATCATTAGGGGAGCTCAAAGTTAGTACTAGCGTCTATTAACATAAACAGCTTCCCCGCAGCAATTATTAGGCTCTTCCAACACCAACTACTATTGCTAGGCCATCGTTGGGCTCCTCTAATGCTTGCTTTCATGTTTGTCAGCACTAGCAACTGCCATCAAGACATTGTAGGGGGAACCTAGCGTGGATGTATGCTAACGCCCGCGACTATCGCTAGATCATCGCTGAACTCCCCAAATGATAGTGCTAGCATCTGTTAGCATCAACGATTAGTTAGTAGTTATCGTTGGGCTGTCCCAATGTTAGCGACTGTTATGATGTCATCGTTGGGCTCCCCTAGTGATTGAACTAGTGTTTACCAATGCCAGCCACTACTTTATTGCACAAATTAGGCAATCCCTAGGTTCTCTTAATGTTAGTACTAGCGTTTGTCAACTCTACCAATTGCCCTGTAATAATTTTTAGGCAATCATTAGGTTCCCCCAAAGCTAACTCTAGTGATTGTAAGCACTGGCAATTTCCTCGTAGTAGTCATTAGGCTCTCTCAATACCTACAACACTTGTTAGGTAGTCGTTGGGCTCTTCTAGCTCTTGCCCTCGCATTTACTTGCGCTAGCAACTATTGCATGGCCATTACAGGGCGAAACCAGTGCAGATGTTTTCTATTGCTAGCGACTGCCATTAGATCATCGCTAAGTTGCCCTAGTGCTGCTACTGGCATCTACTAGCGTTTGCGATTGCCTAGCTATAGTCGTTTGGCTCACCTAACTTCAATGACTATCATGGGGTCATCATTGCACTACCCTCATTCTAGCATTAGGATCTACAAACACCAACAATGGTCCCACAATAATAATTGAGTAGTCCCTGGTTCCTTAATGCTAGTATGAGTGTTTACTAACACTAGTAACTACCCTGTAACAGTAGTTAGGTAGTCATTGGGCTTTTCCAGCACCAACTACTGCAGATAGGTCATTATCAGGCTCGTCAAGTTTTTGTCCTCGCATCTATCTGCGTCAGTGACTATCGTTGGCCCATCATTGTAGAAACCCAATGCAAATGTCTACCAATGCATGCGATTGTCGCTAAATAATCGTTGAGCTCCCTCAATGCCGACACTGGCCTTAAATAGTGTCAACAACTTTGCGATAGTAGTCATTGGGCTCTTTCAATGCTAGCGAATGTGATGGCGATGTTTACTAGTTGTAACATTAGCATCTACCATCACCTGCAACTACCTCACATCAATAGCTGGGCAGCCTCTCGGTTCCTCTAGTGCTAGTCTCAGCATCTAGTAACACCGACAACTACACTTTTGGCAAGTAGTTGATTCCCCTAAAGCTGCATTATCGTCGAGCTCCCTGAGTGCCAGCTCTGCCATCTACTACAATCAGCGACTGCTCAACAATAGTCCTTGGGCCCTCCCCACACCAATGTGTGTCATAAGGTCATCACTGGACTCCGTAGATGCTAGCATTAGCATCTACCATCTCTAGTAACTGTCCTACAGTAATAGTTGGGCAGTCCCTAGTTATCGTTAATGTTGGCGCTACCATCTGTTAACACTAGTTACTGCGCTGCAGCCATAGTTGGGAAATCGTTAGGTTCCTTCAAACGTGATGCAAGCATATACCAGTACCAATGACTTCCCCACAACAATTGTTGGCTCTTCTAGCACTAACCAGAACTGTTAGGCCATCATTAGCTCTTCTAGTGCTTGCCCTTACGTCTACTTGCGCCAGTGACTACAGTTAGGCCCTTAGTGGTACAACCTAGTATAAGCAGCTGCTAGTACTAGTAAGTACCTAGCAACAATCGTTCAGCTCTCCCAACTCTAGCGATGGCCATGGGTTCAAGGCTTGGCTTTCCTGTTGCTAATAGTAATGTCTATTAACACCAGTAACTACCATGCAGCAATAGCTAGGTGGTCCCTAGGTTCCACTAATGCTAGGGTTAGCGTCTACCAGCACCAACCATTACTTTGTACCAATAGTGGGTAGTCGTTGGATTTCCCCAAAATGACAGTCATTGGGTTCTCCCTATGATAATAATCATCATAAGGTCATCATTAGGCTCCCCTAGTACTAGTACTAACATCTACTGACACCAACAATTGCCCAACAATAATAACTTAGTTGTCCTTAGGTTCTTTAGTGCTAGCACTAGCGTTCGGAAACTCTGGTAACTCCCTTACAGTAGCAGCTAGGCAATCATTAGGTTCCCCCAAAGCTAGCGCGAGCATTAGCTAGCACCAACATCAATAACTGCCGAGCTATAGTCCTTAGGCTCTCTTGACGCTAGTAATTATCGCCAGGCCGCCTTTAGGCTCTTTCGGTACTAGCACCAGTGGCTACTAGTACTAATAATTACCCCACAACAATGACTTGGTTCTCCCTAGGTTCCCTCAGTGTTGGCACCAGTGTTTGGCAACTTTGCAATTGCTTTGTAGCATTAGCTTGGTAATCATTAGGTTCCCCCAAAGCTAGCACTAGCATCTGCCAGCACCAACAACTACCCCGCAAAAGTTGTTAGGCTCCCCTAGTGTTGACCATTATTATCAGGCCATCGTTGAGCCCTTCTAATACTTGCCCTCATGTCTACCTACGGTGATAACTACCGTTGGACTATCGCTGTGGTTTCCCAGTGCAGGTGTCCACTAGTGCCAACGACAGCTCACCTAATGCTGGCCTTAGCATCTACCAGTGTCAGCGATTATCTAATAGTAGTCGTGAGGTTCTCCTAGTGATAACTACTATTACGAGGTTTTTGTTAGGCTCTACTGGTGCCATTAAGTGCCCTACAGCAATAACTAGGCTATCCTTAGGTTCCTTTAGTGTTGGCGTCAGTGTTTGCCAATACCAATAATTACCTTTGCAGTAAAAGTTAGCCAATCATTGTGTTTCCCCAAAGCTGGCATGAGTATCTGCTAGTACCAACAACTTCCCCGCAGTAGTGATTGGGTTCTTTCAACGCCAACCACTATTGCTAGGGCATCGTTCCTCTTATGCTTGCCCTCATGTCTACCTACGCTATCGATTATAGTGGGCCACCATTAGGGGAACCCCAACATAGATCTTTATCGGCGCCAATGATTACGGCTGGTTCATCACTGAGTTGCCTTAGTGCCGGCACTAGCCTTTACTAGTGCCAACGACTATCGAATAATAGTAGTTGGGCTCTCCTAATGCTAGTAACTATCATGCAGTAATCGTTAAGCTCCCTCGATGCTGGCACTAGCATTTGTAGAACCAACAACTCTCGGTAGCAACAGTTGGGAAATGTCTTAGTTCACTTAGTGTTGGTGTTGACGCCGGTGTCTGTAAACATTAACAACTGCCTTGCAGTAGTAGCTAAATAATGGTTGGTTCCCACAAAGCTGGTGCAAGTGCCTCCCAACATCAGCAACTTTCTTGTAGCAATCGTTGGGCTCTCCTAACACCAATAACTATCATGCGATTATCGCTAGTTTCCTTTGGTGTTGGTATTAGCGTCTATCGACATTAGCAACTACGTGCAGTAACAGTGGGGATGTCTTTTAGCTCACTTCATGCTGATGTCAGCATCTATCAACACCAACTATTGCCTTGTAATAGTAGTTAAATAGTAGTTGTGTTCCCTCAAAGCAAGAGCGAAAGTCTTTGAACAATAGCGAATTCCTTGCTATCGTTGTTGGGCTCTCTTAATGCCAACAACTGCCCCTAAGCCGTCATTGAAGTCCTCTAGTTCTTACCCCCATGACAACATATGCCAACGACTACCATTGAGCCATCATTGGTACAACCCAATGTAGATGTTCGGTGGCTTTAGTGACTACCATTAAGACATCGCTGAGCTCCTCTTATGCTAGCACAAGCATCGACTAGCATCAACGACTGCTTGACAATAGTCATTGGGCTCTCTCAATGCTAGCGACTTTTGTTGGGATGTTACGAAGCTTTTTTGGTGTTAATACTAGCTTTATCCTACTATAATGGCTCTAACGACTACCATTGGACCATCGCTAGGGTACCTAGTCAAGTGTTTGCCAGTGCCAACGGTAATTACTAGGTCATCTTTAAGTCCCCCAATGCTAAAGCTAGCATCTACCAATGTCAGCGATTACCCAGCAATAGTCGTTGGGCTCTTTTAACGCCACTGACTATCATGAGGTCTCTTTAGGCTCCCTTTTTACTGACATTAGCATATGCCAATATGAGCAATTACGCAACATAAGATGACTAGTAGTCGTGCGGTTCTCCAAAAGCTAGCACGAGCATTTGCCAATATAAGCGACTTCCTCACACTAGTCATTTGGCTCTCACAATGCCAACCACTACAGCTCGGCCATCGTTGGGCTCCTCTAGTGCTTACCCTCATGTCTTTTTGGACCTGTGACTACATTGGGCCATCTTCGGGGTAACCCAATGCAAATCTTTACTAATATCAGCAACTGCCCAACAGCAGTCATAGGGCTCCCAATGCTTGCGATTGCCATTGGGTTATTGCTAGCTACTCTAGTCCTAGCACTAGCATCTATCGAGACCACCTACTGTTACGCAGCAATAGCAAAGTAGTCCCTAGGTTGCCTTAGTGCTAGCATCGACGTCATGAGGTCATTTTTGGACTCACTTAGGGCAAGTACTAGTGTTTACTGACACTAGTAATTGCCATGTAGTAATAACTAAACTATCCCTAGTTTCTACTAATGTTGGTGCCGGTGTCTATCAACACCTATAACTGCCTTACAACAGTAGCTAGGAAGTTGTTGGGTTCCCCAAAAGCTGACACGAATGTTTGCCAATAGTAGTAACTTCGCCGTAGCAGTTATGGGGCTCTTTTACCACCAACCACTTTTATTAGGGCATTATTAGGCTCCCTCAGTGTTGGCACTAGTGTTTACTAGTGTGTGCGACTACCATTGGGCAATCGTTAGGCTCTCCTAATGCCAGCAACTGTCGTGCGGTCATCACTAGGCTCCCTTAGTGCTGGCACTAGCATCTATTGACACCAGTAACTACCTTCAGTAACTACCTATGGCAATAGCTAGGAAGTCTCTTGGTTCGCATGGCATTAGCATCGTTGTCTGCCAACACCAATAACTATACTAATAGCTGAGTAGTAATTGGTTCCCCTAAAGCTTGCGTGAGTGTTTACCAGCAATAGTGACTTTTGTGCAGTGGTAGTTAGGGTTTCCTAACATTAGTAACTATCATGCGATCATCGCTAGCTTCCCTAATGCTAGCGCTAGCGTCTATCGACACGAGCAACATCGTATAGCAACAGTAAGAAAGTTTTTTTGTTTACTTGGTGCTGGCATCACTGTTTCCCAACACTAACAACTACCTTATAATAGTGATGGAGCAATTATTGGGTTCTCCCAAGGCAAGTGCGAGCATTTACTAGCACTAGTGAATTACGCACAATCATTATGGGGCCCCCCAATGCTAACAACTACTGCGAGACCATTGTTAGGCTCCTCTAGTGCTTACCTTTGCGTCTACCTATGTCAGCAATTGTCATTGGACAATCATTAGGGTAACCTAAAGTACATGTTTGGCAGCTTTAGTGACTATTGTTGGTCGCTAAGCTTCATTTGTGCTAGCACTAGCATCTACTAGCATCAGCGACTACCTGCATAAGTTTTTGGGCTCTCCAAGTTCCCACTACTACTTCTACGTCGTCATTTGACTCCTTTTGTGGTTGCTGTCATGTTTACCTATGCCAGCAACTAGCACTAGGCCAATGCTAGAAAAACCCAATGCTGACGTCTAATAAGGCCAGTTACTGTTGCTAGTCTGTTGTTGAGTTACTCTTGTACTCAATAGCATTTGCGATTACCCAACAATAATTTTTAAGCTTTCCTAAATCTATGACTATCAAAAAGTCATCACTAGGCTCCCCTGGTGTCGATGCTAGTGTTTTCCAATGCCACCTTCTACCAACAAATATAAACAGCCCATAACAAAAGTTGAAACAGCCATTATGCTATTTTAATGCTTGCCCTTGCGTCTACCTATGCCAATGATTGGCTAACTAATGTGATTGGGCTTTCCCAGTGCCAGTGACAATCATGGGGTGATCGTTGGGCTTCCTTGGCGCTAGTACTAGCGTATATTGACACCGACAACTACCCCACAAAATTGACAGGGCTATCCCTCGGTTCTTCTAGTGTCAGCACCAGTGTCTGCCAATAATAATAACTACCTGCAATAGTAGCAAGGCAGCCATTGGGTCCCGTTAAAGTTAGCAGAGGGTCTATTGGCACCAGTGACTTCTTCGTAATAGTCATTGGGCTCTCCCAAAGCCAACCACTATTACTAAGGTATTGTTAGGCTCCTCTATTGCTTGCCCTCACATCTACCTATGCCGACAACAATCATTAGGCCATTGTTGGGGAAACTCAGCACAGATCTTTACTGACACCAATAGCTATCACCGAGTCATTGCTGATCTCCCTTTGTGGTGATGTTGTTGTCTGCAAACACCAATCCTTGGGTTCCCTTAGTGTTGGTGCTGACGTTTACCAACATGAACAACTACATCGCAGAAGTGGCTAGGCAGTCGTCGAGATCCTCCAAAGCTGGTGCTAATGTCTACTAGTGCCAACGACTTCCTTACAATAGTCATTGGGCTCCCCTAAGGCCAACTACTACTCTTAGGTCGTCGTTGGGCTCATCAAGTGCTTGCCCTCTCGTTTGCATGCACCAACGATTACTATTAGGCCATTACTAAGGGAACCCAGCACAGATGTCTGCCAACACCAGTGACAACTACTGGGTTATCGTTGAGCTCTCTTTGTTATGGTACCGGCCTTTTTCAATGCTTGCAACTACCCAACAATAGTCGTTGGGCTCTCCCAAAGCTAACAACTATCATAGGGTCATCGCCTAGCTCTTTTAGTGCTAACAATAGTGTCTATCGACACCAAGAACTACCCTATAGCAATCGCTAGGTAGTACCTAGGGTTGTCCTAGTGTTGGCACTAGCATCTGCTAACAATAGCAACTAGCTCGCAACAGTACCTGCTCTGTCAATTGGTTCCCCTAAAGCTAGTGCTCATGTCTGCCAGCACCAGCGAATTCCCCACAGTAATCATTGGCCTCTTCGAGCACCAAATACTACTACTAGGTTGTCGTTGGGCTCCTCTTGTACTTATCCTCGCGTTTGCTTATGCTAGCAATTGTTGCTAAGCCATCATTGGGGAAACTTAAAGCAGATGTCTACCAATGCCATTAATTGCTGCTGGGTCATTGTTAATCTCCCAAGGTGCTAGCATTAGCCTCCACTTTGGGCAGTCATTGGATTCCTCCAAAGCTAGCTTGAATGTTTACTCGCATCAATGACTTTCTCGTAGTAGTCGTGGGGCTTTCTCGATGACAATTACGTGCTGTTAGGGCATCATTAGGTTCTCTAGTTCTTGCCCTCACATCTACCTGCATGAGTGATTGCTCCTAGGCCTTAGTTTAGGGAACCTAATATAGATGTGTATCGACGCTAGTTACTACCATTGAGGAGCTCCCTTAGTGCTTCCATAAGCAGCTACAATAGTCAACGACTGCCTAATGCAATCTTTGGGCTCTTCAAACACCAATGACTATGATGAGGTCACTGTTAGGCTCCCTTAATGCTACACTTACGCCTACTAACACCAATAACTACCTTGCAATAGTCATTGAACTCTCCCAATGCCGACGACTATCATGGGGTCATCGTTGGGCTCTCTTGGTGCTAGCACTAGCATTTACCAACAACTACAACTACCACACAGTAATACTTTGGTAGTTTTTAGGTTTTCTTAGTGTAAGCATTGACATATGCTAACAACCGTAATTGTCTCGCAGCATTACCTATTTCGTCGTTGGGTTTCCCAAAAGCTGGTGCTAGCATCTACCAGCACCATTGACTTCCCAGCAATAATCATTGGGCTCTACTAGCACGAACAACTACTGCTAAGCCGTTGTTGAGCTCTTTTAGCACTTGTCCTCTCTTCTACCTATGCGAGCAATTGTCACTAGGCCATCATTGGGGGAACTTAGCACAGATGTCTTCTAGTGTGAGCAACTATTGCTGGGTCATTACTGAGCATCCTAACTGTTGGTGCTGGCCTTTATTAGCACTAATGACTGCCCAACAATACTCATTGGAGTCTCCCAAGGCTAATGACTATCTAGCACTTGTTGTTTAGCTCTCCCAATGACAATCCCTAGGTTCTCTTAGTGCTGACACTAATGTTTGCCAATATTAGCAGTAGTCCCGCGATAATAACTAGGCATCATTAGATTCCTCCAAATCTAGTGCGAGCATAAGCCAATACCAATGACTTCCTCGCACCATTCATGGGGCTTTCCTAATGCCAACTATTGCTACTAGAGCATCATTGGGCTTCCCTAACATCTACTGATATTAGCAATTACTCTGCAGCAATAGTTGTGCCATCATTAGGTTCCCTAGTGATGGGGCAAGCGTTTACCAAAATCAGTAATTACCCCACAGTAATGGTTAGACTATCGTTAGGTTCCCTCAAATTGGCATTGGTGTCTGTTAGTACTAATGACTGCCTTGCAATAGTCGCTGGGGTCCCTCAGTGCCAACTATTATAACAATGCCATCATTGGGCTCCTTTAATGCTTGGTCTCGTGTCTGCCTATGCCAGTAACTCCTGTTGGGCAATCATTGGGGGGAACCCATGGCAGATTTTTACTAGCATCAGTGACTACCACTGGGTCATCACTGAGTTCCCTCGGTGCTGGCATTAGCGTTTGCCAATGCTAGCAACTACCCTGCAACAATAGGTGGACAATGGTTGTGTTCTCGTATAACTAACATTAGCGTCTACTAGCACCATTGACTTTTTCGTAATTGTTGTTGGGCTCCATTAGCATGAATAACAGCTAGGCCATTGTTGGGCTACTCAAATGCGTGCCCTCATATCTGTTAACGCCAGTGACTATCGTTGGGTCGTCATTAAGCTCCCTTAGTGCTAGTGTTGGCATCTACTAATGTTAGTGACTACCCAGCAATAGTTTTTGGGCTCTTCATATGCTAACACTAGTCTCTATAGACCCCAATAATTGCCTTAGAGCAATTATAAGGCAATCCCAGGGTTCATTTTGGTGCGGGAAATAGTATATGCCAACTTTAGTAACTACCCCGTAACAAGGCAATCATTGGGTTCCTCGAAAGAGGTGCTGACATTCGCAAGCACTAGTGACTACCCCACAACAGTCATTGGGCACTCACAATGCCAAGTACTACTACTAGGCCGTTATTGAGCTCCTCTAGTCCTTGCCCATATGTTTCGTTGCACCAACAACAATCGTTAGGTCATTACTGAGAAAACACAATGCCAATGACTGTCGCTAGGTCATCACTAAGCTCACCTAGTGTCAATGCTCGTTTTGACCAACATTAGTGGCCTTAAAGTAGTCGTTGGGCTCTCTTAACACTAGCGACTATCATGTGGTCCTCCTAGGCTTCCCTAGTGCTAGCATTAGCTTCTGCTAACACCAGTAACTGCCCCATAATAATAGTTTGAAAGTCATTTGGCCCCTCTAATGGTAGTGCCGTAATCTACTGAAACCTATAACTACCCCACAACAAAAACTAAACAGTTGTTAGGCTCTTTTAGTGCTTGCCCTTATGTCCACTTGTGCTAGTGACTGCCTAACTGTAGTTATTGGGCTTTCCTAACACCAGCAACTATTACGGGGTGGTCATTAGGCTCCCTCATGCTAGCATAAGCGATTATAGACATTAGAAACTGCCCCATTGTAATTACTGGGTTGTCTTTAGTTTCCTCTAAAATAGATGCTAGTGTCTACCAATGCTAGTAATTGCCCTGCACTAGTAGCAAGGCAGTCGTTGGGTTCCCTCAAAGTTGACACGAAGGTCTACCAGCACAAGCAACTTCCTAACACTAGTCATCAGACTCTCCCAATGCCAACCACTGATATTAAGGTGTCGTTCGGCTCCCTTATTACCTACCCTCACGTTTACCTATGCTAGCAACTGCCGCTAGGCCATCACTGAGGGAATCTAGCACAAATCTCCACTGACACCAACGAATATCGCTAGGTCATTGTGTAGCTCCCCTAATGGTGACAATAGCCTCTACCAGTGTCGGCCACTACCCAAAAGCAGTCATTGGGCTATACCAATGCCTACAACTGTCATGCGGTCATCAGTAAAGTCCTTTAGTGCTAGCACTAGCTTCTGTCGACACCAGCAATGTCATGCAAAAATAGCTGAAAAGTCCCTTGGTTTGCCTCATTCTAGTGTCGACTTCTACCAACATTAAAAACTGCGTCGCTGTAGCAACTGAGTAGTCATTGGTTCCCTCAAAGCTAGAGCGGGTATCTACTAGCACCAATAACTTTCCTGTAGTAGTTGTTGAGCTCTCTTAATACCAGCAACTATCATGTAGTCATCATTAGTCTCCTTCGGTGTTGGCACTAGCATTTATTAACACCAGTAACTACTTGCAGCAATAACAGGGAAGTCTTTTGGTTCACTTAGTGCTAGCATTTACATGTACTAACACCAACAACTACTTGATAGTAGTAGTTGGGTTCCCTGAAAGCAAGTGCAAGCGTCAGCCTGCCCCAGCGACTTCCTCGTAGTCATCGTTAGGCTCTCCCAATGCAACAACTACTGCTACGCCATCATTTGGCTCCTCTAGTGCTTAACCTCGCATCTACTTGTGCCAACGATTGTTATTGGGCCATCTCTAGGGTAACTTAGTGTAGATGTTTAGCATCTTTAATGACTACCGCTGTGTTATTATTGAGCTCCCATTGTACTAGTGTTGGCATTTACCAATGTCAGCTACTACCTACCAGCAGTCATTAGGCTCTCGTAACCCCAACGACTATCATTGGGTCATCACTGGGCTCCCCTAGTGTTGGTACTTGTGTTTACCAACATTAACAACTGCCCTACAATAATAGCTTAGTAGTCCTTGGGTTCCTTTAGTGCTGGCAACGTCATCTGGCCACATCTATAACTACCTCATAATAATAGCTTGGCAATCATTGGGTTCCTCTAAAGCTGGCGAGAGTGTTTACTATTATTGCTAAGCCGTCATCGACTGCTCTTGTACTTGCCCTTGCGTTTACCTGCACAAGCGATTACCACTAGGTCAATGCTAAGAGACCCCAACACTGATACCGGTTAATGCCAATGACTGTGGTTAAGTCATTATTGAGTTGCTTTAGTGCTCGCACTACTATCTACCAGCATTAGTGATTGCTCAGTAATAGTTGTCAGGCTCTCAACACACCAGCAACTATCGTAAGGTCATCGCTGAGATCCCCCAGTGTTGGCACTAGCATTTACCAACACAGCAATTGCACTGCAACAATAGCTAGGCAATTGTTGCGTTCCCTCAAATCTGACACGTGCGTCAGCCAACTTCAATGAATTTCGCATAGTCATTTTTATTTTCTCGCAATGCTAACTACCACTACTAGGCTATCATTAAGCATCATTAGTGGTTGCAGTTACATCCACCTATGCCAATAACTATCGTTAGGCCATCACTAGGGGAACCTAACATAGATGTGGCCCACTATCAATGATTACCAATGATTACCACTGGGTCATCGTTAAGAGACAATAACACTTGCACTGGAATCAACTAGTGTCAATGACTGCCTAGCTACAATCGATAGGCTCTTCCTATGCTAGTGACCATAAGCTTGTCATAGGGCTCTTTTAGTGCTTGCCCTCTCATCTGCTTGCTCTTCTAATTGCCATAAGGCTATCGATAGGGCAACTTACTATCGATGTTTGCCAATGTTAAAGATTACTTAGTAGCAGTTATTGGGCTTCTTGTGCACCAGTGACTATCATTGGGTCATTACTTAGCTCCCTCGGTGCTAGCAGTAGCATTTATTGATACCACCAACTACTATGAAGCAATAACATCTGCTAGCCCCAACCATGGCCCATAGCAGTAGCTAGGTAGTCGTTACGTTCCCCCAAACTTGGCACAAGCGTCAACTAGTACTAGAGACTTTCCCATACTAGTTGTTAGGATATCTTAGCTCTAACTACTACTTGCCCTCACATCTACTCATGCTAGCAACTGCCATTGGGGGAACCTAGCGCTGATGTCAGCCAGTGTGAGCAAATGTCACTAAGTCATCTCTAAGGTCCCCTAGGACTGCCATAGGGCCATCATTGGGGGAACCAAGTGCAGATGTTTGCTAATGTCAATAACTATCGCTGGGTCATCGCTGGCCTCTACTAGTGCCTACACTGGCCTCTATTAGTGCCAACAACTTCTTAATAGCAATTGTTGGGCTCTCACAATGCCAACAATTACCATAAGGTCTTTACTGGGCTCCCTTGATGCTAGCACTAGCATTCATTGACACCTCTAACTGCCCCGTAGTAATAGTTACGAAGTCTTTAGGTTCTTTTAGTGCTGGCATCGACATCTACCAACCCTGGCAACTACCCGTAATCATAGCTTGAAAGTCGTTGGGTTCACCCAAAGCTAGCGAGAGCGTCTACCAATACCAATGACTTCCTTGCAGAGGTAATCGTGTTCTCCTAATGAATACTATTATTGCTATGTCGTCATTGCGCTCTTTAGTGCTTGCTTTTGCATTTATATGCGCTAATGATAGCGCAACAGTACTCGTTGGGCTTTCCCAATGCTAATGATTATCATAAGTCATCATTGGACTCCCTTGGTGCTCGCATGAGTGTCTATCGGCATAAGTAATTACCATGTAGTAATAACTAAGCAATCCCTGGGTTCCACTAGTGCTGGCGTCGGTGTTTGCCAACATGTGTAATTGCCCTACAGCATTAGCTATGCAGTTGCTATGTTCCCTCAAAGCTAGCACAAGTGTTTACCAACATGAGCAACTTCTCTATAGTAGTCATTGGGCTCTCTAAATGCCAACTACTGCTTCTACAGCATCGTTGGGCACCTCTAGTGCTCTCCTTGCATCTACTTATGCTAACGACTACTACTAAGCTATTGTTGGGGGAACACAGCATAGATGTTTACTGATGCGTTACTGCTAGGTCGTTGTTGCACACCTTCAATGCTTGCCCTTGCGACCTACCCTAGAGACTATCACTAGGCCATCAGTAGGAAACCCAGCGTAGATGTTTGCCAGAGCTAGCGACTGTCACTAGGTCATTGCTTTACTCACCCAATGCTAGCGCTAGCCTTCATTTACGCTCTCCCAATGCCAGTGAATGCCCAGCATAGTCATTAGGCTCTCCCAACGCTAGTGACTCCTTAATACCATTCATTGGGCTCTCCCAATGCCAACTTTTACTGTTAAAGCATTATTATGCTCTCTCAATGTTGACCAACATTAGCAACTACTTTACAACAATACCTGGGCAATCACTAGAGTACCTAATGATGGTGTTAGCATTTGTGAACACTAGCCACTGCCCCATAGTAGTGGTTGGGTTACCGTTAGGTTCCCTCAAATGCAGCATTGGCATATGTGAGCATGAGCAACTGCCCTACAATAGCTATTAGGGTCTTATAGTGACAATTACTATAGCAATGCCATTGTTGGGCTCCATTAATGCTTAGCCTCACGTCTACTTATCTTAGTAACACTCTTTAGGCCATCGTTGGGGGAACCCAACGTAGATTTTTTACCAGCATTGGTGACCACCGCTCTGTCATCATTGAGCTTCCCCAGTGCTAGTGTTAGTGTTTGGCAATACCAGCAACAGTCTTGTAACAACAGTTAAGCAAGCATTGTGTTCCCGCAGAAGAGGTGGTAGCAATTTTTCCATAGCAATTGTTGGGTTCTCTTAGCATGATCAACTATTGTTAGGCCATCTTTGGGCTACTCGAGCACTTGCCCTCACATCTACCAATGCAAAATGACCACTGTTGGGTTATCATTGATGTCTCTTAGTGCTAGTGTTAGCATCTACCAATGTCAGCGATAGCCCAACAGCAATTGTTGGGCTCTCCCAATAATAACGACTGTCATTTAGATAGGTTGGGCTCCCTTTGTGCTGATACTAATGTTTATAGACACCACTAATTATCTTAAAGCAAGAGTAAGGCAGTCTTGAGGTTCATTTTTATGCTAGTAACAGCGTCTACCAATTGTAGCAATTACCCCATAATAGTAACAGGGCAATCGTTGGTTCCCCAATGGAGGTGTTGACGTCCGCCAATATCAGCAACTACCGCATAATAGTAATTAGGTAGTTGTAACGCCAACTAATACAGTTAGGCCATTCTTGAGCTCCTTTGGTACTTGCCCTTACATCTACTTGCACCAACAACTATTATTGAGCTGTCGCTGGGTCATCACTGAGCTCACCTAGTACCAAAATTGGCTTTTACTGACATCAGCGGCTACCTTACACTAGTCATTAGGCTCCAAACGCCAATGACTGCCATGGGGTCCTCGTTAGGCTCCCTAGTGCTAGCATTAACGTGTGCCAACACTAATAACTACCCTGCAGCAATAGCTGGGAAGTGACTTGGCTCCCTTGCTGCTCATGTTAACATCTTCCAACATAAGCAACTACACTACAGTAGCTGTTGGATAGTCATTAGGTTCCCTTAAATCTGATGCTGGCATCTATCTACACTAGTGACTTCTTTGCAATAGTTATTGGGCTTCTTTTATACCCATTATTGCTGATAGGCCATCGTTGGGCTCCTTTAGTGCTTGCCCTCACATCTACCTAGGTCAGTGAATGCTGCCTGCCCATCATTGAGGGAACCCAGTGCAGATGTTTGCCAATGCCAACAATAACCATTGGGTCATTGCTGAGTTCCCCTAATACTAGTGTTAGCAACTACTAGTGTCAGCGACATCCCAGTGGCAGTCGTTGGGCCCCCCTGGTGCTAGTACTAGTATATACTACTACCAGCTACTACCCTACAGTAATAGTTGAGAAGTCCGTAGGTACCTTAGGGATGGTGCTGGCATTTGCTAACACCAACAACTGCCTTACAGTAATAGTTAGGTAATTATTGGGCTCTCCCAATGCTTACTACTACTGTTAGGTCTTTGTTGCCTTTCTTCAATGCTTGCCCTACTGTTTGCTAGTACCAACAGCTACTGTTAGGCCATCATTGGGGGAATCTAAATGCGAACGTCCAACAGCATAGGCAATTGCTGTTAGTTCATCACTGAGCTCCCTTAGAGTTGGCATTGGCCTCAAACAGTAATTGCAACTACCTAGTAGGAGCCATTAGGCTCTTTTAATGCCAACGACTATTATCAAGACATTGATGTGCTCCCATAATGCTAGTACTAACATATATCAGCGCTAGCAACTACCCTGTAGTAATAGCTTAGTAGTCCCTAAGTTCTCTTAGTGCTGGCGCTAGCATTTGCCAACACCAACTACTGTCGTGCAGTAATAGCGAGGTAGTCATTAAGTTCCCCTAAAGCTTGCACTAGGTTTACCAACATTTATGACTGTCATGACAACGTCATTAGGCTCCCTCTATGCTAGCACTAATATCTACCGTCACTAGAAATTACCCCACAGTAACACTTAAGTAGCCCTAGGTTCCCCTAATGTTGCCACTAACGTTTGCCAACACCAACAACTACCTTAAGCAATCGTTGGGTTCCCCTAAAGCTAGTGCTAGTGTCTGCTAGCACTTGAGTCTTGCTCTCAACAGTTGTTGGGCTCTCAAAGTGCTAACAACTGCTTCTATGCTGTCATTGGGCTCCTTTGGTCCTTACCCTCACGCCTACCTGCGTCTGCAACTACCTTTTGGCCATCGTGGGGGAACCCGTTAGAGAAGCCAAGCAATGCCAACGACTATCGTTAAATCATCGTTAAGTAATCCTTATGGTGTCACTCGCATTTGAACGATTGCCTAGTAGTAGTTCTTGGGCTCTCCTAACAATGATGGCTGTCATAGGGCCATCACTAGGCTCCTTAGTGTTGGCACTAGCATCTACTAACACCAGTAACTGCCCTACAAATAATAGTTGAGCAGTCCTTTGGTTTCTCTGATGTTGGTGCTAACGTTTGCCAGTACCAACAACTGCCCCACTACTATAATTGAGCGGTTGTTGAGTTCCCTTAAAGTTGACACTAATGTCTAGTAACACAAGCGACTTTCCAGCAGCAACTGTTAGGCTCCCAAATGCCAACTACTACTACTAGGGCATCATTAGGTTCCTTTAATGCTTATCCTCTCATCTACCTGAGTCAACGACTATCATTGGGCCATGCTCGAGGAACTTAACGAAGATGTTTGCTAGCACCAATGACTATCGCTGGGTCATCGTTGAGCTCCCCTATTACTTGAACTGGCTTCTACCAATATTAACGACTACCCAGCAATAGTAATTAGGCTCTCTTAACACCACTGACTATCATGGGTCATAGTTGGGCTCCCCGATGCTAGTATTAGCATCTATCAACTCCAATAGCTGCTTGAGAGTCATAGTAAGGCAATTTTTAAGTTCCCCTGGTGTTGGCACTAGTGTTTACTAATACAGCAATAGCCCCACAGTAGTGGCAGGGAAATTTTTGGGTCCCTCAAAGCTGACCCTAAAGTTTGCCAGCACCAACGATCTACCTTGCAATTTGCTAGTGCAAACGAGTGTCGTTAAGTCGTCGCTAATCTCCTTTAGTTCTGGGCTAGCTTCTACCAACATTAGTGATTACCCAGTAGTAGTTGTTGGGCTCTCTCAAAGCTAGCGGCTATCATAGGGTCATCATTGGGCTTTCTTGGCATTAGAACCAGTGTCTACTGACCCCACCAATTCCCCCGTAGTAATAAATGAGTAGCCCTAAGGTTTCTCTAATGCTGCTGTTGACATTTAGTAACACGAGTAACTGCGTCGTAGTAATGACTGGGGAGCCGTTGGGTTCCTAAAGCTGGCACTAGTGTCGATAAGCACTAGTGACTTCTCGATAGCACTTATTAGGCTATTTTAATACCTACTATTGCTGTTACGCTGTCGTTAGGTTGCTATAGTGCTTGCTCTCATTTCTATCCTCACTAACGATCGCCATTTGTCCATTGTTAGGGGAACTCAATACAGATGCTTTCTAGCGCCAGCGACTACCATTGCGTCAATGTTTAGCTCCCTTATTGCTAGTGCTAGCTTTTACCAACGTCAGCAACTACCCAATAGCAGTACTTGGGCTCTCGCAACGCCAATAAATGTCATGGTGTCATCACTAAGGACCCTAGGAGCTTGCATTAGCATCTACTGATGCCAGCAACTGCTTGGCAGTAATAGTTGGGCAGCCCTTTCAATGACCTAGTGGTGGTGTTAACATCTCCTAACACTAGTAACTTCTCCGCTATAGTGTTGGGTAGTCGTTTTGTTCCCCAAAGTTTGTGTTAGCGTCTACTAGCACCAGTGATTACCTTGCAACAATTGTTGTGCTCTTTTACCAATTGCCGCAATGCTAACATTAGTGTCTACCTGTGCCAATGATTATCGCTGAGGCATTGCTAGGCTCTTTTAACACCAATTACTGCTACTTGACAATCACTAGGCTTTTCTAATGCTTGTCCTCACATCCAGGTGCACCAACTACCTCCACTGGGTCATCATTAGGGGAGCCTAGCACAAATGTTTACTAGTGTTGGTAGAGGCTAGTACCAGTCTCGAGGGCCCCATAGCACTACAATCATTGGGTTTCCCCAAAGTTGGTCTTAATTACTATCAGCACCTGCGACTTCCCTATAGCAGTCGTTGGACTCTCCTAGTGCCAACTACTACTTCAAGTCTATTGGTTGGCTCTTCTAGTGCTTACATTAATGTTAATTAACATTAGTAATTGCCCTAATGTTAGCGCCAGTGTCTACCAACAGGAGCAACTATCTTGTAGTAGTAGCTGAGCATAATTAGCGTTAGCATTTACATGCTCCAATAATTGCATCGCAAGAATCTTTGGCTCTCCTAACAACAATTGTTGCTATTAGGCCATCATTGGGCTCCTCAAGTGCTTGCCTTCACGTCTATCTATGCCAGCAACTACCGTTACGCTATCACTAGGGGAACCAAGTTTAAATGCCTGCCAGTGCCAATGATTGATATTGGGTCATCGTTGAGCTCCTCTAGTGCTTTCGCTGGCTACAACCAATGTTAACGATAGCCTAGTTATAATCATTGGGCTTTCTCAATGGTAGTGACTATCATGGGGTCATCGATGGGCTCCTTTGGTGCTAGAACTGGCATTTATCAATGTCACTAACTGTGTCGTAGTAACAACGGGCAGTTCTTGAGTTCCCTTAGTGTTGGCACTAGTGTTTACAACACTAGCTACAGCCCTATAATAGTGACCCAACAATCATTCGGTTCTACTAAAACTATCGCTAGCTTTTACCAGCACCAATAACTTTAACATAGTAGTAGTTGCTCTATCCCAACACTGACTACTAATCCTTAGCCATTGCTAGGGGAACCCTATGTAGATGTTTGCCCAAAAAAAAATGACTGCCCCGCAATAGTCATTGGGCTCTCTTAATGCCTATGACTATTATTGGGTTGTCATTGCTGAGCTCCCCTAGTACTAGCGTTGGCTTCTGCCAACACCAACGACTACCCTGCAGTAGTCGTTAGGCTCTCTCAACATTGGCCATTATAGTTTGGCCATCCTTAAGCCTTTTTAGTAATTGCTCTCATGTCTACCTCCACTAGCAACTATCATTGGGCCATCGCTGAGATACCCAATGCAAATGTTTGCCACCACTAGTGACTACCATTAGGTCATTGCTAATCTCCCTTAGTACTGATAACATCTAACAGCATCAACAACCACCAGTAGCATTCATTAGGCTTTTCTAATGCCAACACTAGCATCAACCGACACTAGTAACTGCGCTGCAGAAGTAATTAGGCAGTTATTGGGTTTTTCAAAAGTTAATGCGAGCATCTACTAGCACAAGCAACTTCCCTGTAATAGTCATTAGGCTTTCCTAATGCCAATTACTACTGGTAAACCGTCATCAAGCTTGTCCAGTACTTGCCCTCGCGTCTTCTTATGCTAATTACTGCTATTGGGCCATCATTGGGGTAACCTAGTGCAGATGTCTGTGAGCATTAGAAATTGTCGAGCTGCCATCTTTGTGCTTTCCCTATGCCAATGACTGTTATAAGGTTGTCATTAGGCTCCCCTTCTGCTTGCGCTAGCATCTTTCGATACCAACTACTGCCCTGCAACAATAGCTAAATAGTTCATCAATTCCTTTAGTAGTGACACTAACGTTTGCTAACTCTAGAAACTGTCTAGCTGTAGTAGCTAGGCAATCATTGGGTTTTGCCAAAGATGACACAAATGTTTGCCAGCATTAGCGATTGCCATGTAATAGTCATTAGACTCTCCCAACGTTAACTACTGTTGTTGGGCAATCGTTAAGCTCCCCTAATGCTTATCCTTACATTTACCTATGCTAGCGACTATCATCGGGCATTGCTAGGGTACATAGAGCAAATATGTGCTAGTGCTAGTGACTGTCGCTCAGTCATCGCTAACCTCTCCTTGTGCTGGTATTAGCATCTACTAGCATGAGCGATTACCTAGGAGAAGTCATTGGGCTCTTTTAATGCTAGTGACTATCACTGGGTCATCTTTAGGCTCCCTCGGTGCTAGCACTTGTTTC
Source organism: Moringa oleifera (assembly GCA_021397835.1). Lineage (NCBI taxonomy): Eukaryota > Viridiplantae > Streptophyta > Magnoliopsida > Brassicales > Moringaceae > Moringa > Moringa oleifera. The sequence goes on along the minus strand of JAJFZO010000034.1, from coordinate 8,448,755 downwards.
TACTAACACTAGTAATTGCACCACAAAAATAGCTAGGTAGTCATTGGTTCGCCCAAAGTTAGCATGAGCATCTGCCAACACAAGCGACTTCCTCGCAATAGTCATTGGGCTATTCCTAAGTCAACTACTACTGATAGGCCATTATTGAGCTCCTCTAGTGCTTGCCCTCGTGTTTTCTTGCGCTAGAACTGCCACTAGGGCATCGCTCAGGCAACCCAATATAAATGTATGCTCGCATCAACGATTGCCCAACTATAGCCGTAGGGCTCTCCCAATTCTTATGACTATCATTAGGTCATCACTATGCTGCCTCGTTGCTAGCATTAGCATCTATTGACATTAATAACTATTCCATTGCAATAGCGGAATAATCCCTCAGTTCCCCTAATGCTGACGATGACATCTGTCAATAGCGGCAACCACACTGCAACAATAGTAGGGAAGTTGGTGATTCTCTTTAAGCTAGGTTACCGTTGCGCTCCCCTAATTCTGGCCACTGACATCTACCAACGTCATTGATTGTCTAAGAATAGTTGTTGGACTTTTCCAATGCCAGCGACTATCATGAGGTCGTCGCTAGACTCCCTTAATCCTAGCACTAGTGTATACCGACTCTTGCAACTACTCCACAACAATAGTTGGGCACTAGTCATTGCGTTCCCTCAAAGCTGATGCAGGTATTTGCTAGTACCAGCGACTTTTTCGTAGTTGTTGTTAGCTCTTCTAGCGCCAAATGCTGCTATTTGGCTATCATTGGGCTCCTCTAGTTCTTACCCTTTTGTCTATCTGCACCTTTAACTCTCATAGGGCTATCACTACAGCTACCTAGTGTAGACGTTTGCCAATGTTAACGACTACCCAGTAGTAGTTGTTAGGCTCCCCTAATGCCAACGATTATCATTGGTCATCGCTTAGCTCCCTTAGCGTTGGGATTAATGCCTATTGACACCACTAACTACCATGCAACAATAACTGGGTGGTCCTTGGGTTCCCTTAGTGTTAATGTCGACGTTTGTTAATAATAGTAGTTACCACGTAACAGTAGCTGGGCTGTTATTGGGTTCCCTCGAAGCTGGTGCTAGCGCCTGCCAACACGAGTGACTTTCTTACAAAAGTCATTGGGCCCTATCAGTGCCAACCACTACTACTAGGCTGTTATCAAGCTCTTCTAGTCCTTGCCCTCGCGTCTACCTATGCCACTAACTGTTGTCAAGCCATCACTTCCGTTAACGATTACCTAGCAACAGTTGTTATGCTCTCCCAACTTCAACGATTATCATGGGGTTGTCGTTAGGCTCCCCTAATGCTAGCACTAGCATCTATCAACACCTGTAATTGTCTCGTACAAATAGCTACCTAGTCCTTAGGTTCCCCTAGTGCTAGGGTCGACGTCGACCAGCAACAACCATTGCCCCATGCAATAGCTAGGTAGTCGTTGGGTTCCTTTAATGCTGGCTTGAGCATCTGCCAGCATCAAAGACTTTCCCGTAGTAGTCATTAGGCTAATCTAGCGCCAACTGCTATTGCTAGGTCATCGTTGGGCTCCTCTAGTGCTTGCCCTCACTTTTACCTATGCTATAGGTTATTATTAAGGTCCCTTAGCGCTATGTTGGCATCTACCAATGCCAACTCTTATCGTGAGGCCATTATTAGGGAAACTGAGAGTAGATGTCTGTTAACGTCAGCAACTATCGTTGGGTCATTGATACGCTCTCCTAGTAGTGATGCTAGCTTTCACCAATGCCAATGACTGCCCAGCAATAATTGTTGGGCTCTCTTAATGCCAACGACTATTATAGTGTCATCGATAGGCTCCTCTGATGTTGGCACTAGCGTTTACTGACACGTGTAACTACCCCACAATAATACCTAAAGAGTCCTTAGATTCCCTTAGTGCTAGTATCAACGTCTATTAATGCCAACTGCTCCATGATCGCACTTAGGAATTCATTGGAATACCTCAAAGAAAGCAAGAACTCATCTATTAGCACCAGTGACTTTCTCGCAAAAGTAATTGTGCTTTTCCAATTCCTGTTACCGCTACTAGGCCATTGTTGGGCTCTTCTAATGCTTGCCCTAACTTTTACATATGCTAGTGTAGGTTATTATTAAGGTCCCTTAGTGCTATGTTGGCATCTACCAATGTCAACTCCTATCATGAGGCCATTATTAAGGAAATTGAGAGTAGATGTCTATTAACGTCAATGACTATCGCTAGGTCATCGATAAGCTCTCTTAGTAGTGGTGCTGGCTTTTACAAATGCCAATGACTGCCCAGCAATAATTGTTGGGCTCTCTTAACACCAACAACTATTATAGGGTCATCGATAGGCTCCTCTGATGCTGGCACTAGCATTTACCGACATGTATAACTACCCTATAATAATATCTAAAGAGTCCCTAGATTTCTTTAGTGCTGGTGTTAACGTCTATTAATGCCAACTGCTCCATGACCGTAATTAGGAATTCATTGGAATACCTTAAAGAAAGCGAGAACATTTATTAGCACCAGTGACTTTCTCGCAAAAGTAATTATTCTTTTCCAATGCCTATTACTGCTACTAGGCCATCATTGGGCTCCTTTAGTGCCTGCCCTTGTGTTTACCTATGCTAGTGGCTACGCAATAACAGTCGTTGGGCTCTTACAATGCCAGTGACTGTCATGGGATCTTCGTTGGGCTCCCCTCGTGCTAGCACTAATGTCCAACGACATGAGCAACCCTATAGTAATAACTAGGCCATCCCTAGTTTTTCATAGTGTTGGCACCGATCTCTGCCAATACCTGTAACTACCATGCAGCAATAGCGAGGCCGTTGTTAGATTCTCTTACAGCTGGCATAAGTGTCTGCCAATATGAGTGACTTCTCAACAGTAGTCATTCACCTCTCCCAATGCTAATTACCACTACTTGGGTGTTATTGGGCCCCTTTAGTGCTTGTTCTCACGTCTACTTACGCTAATGACTACCATTGGGCCATCATTAAGGGAACATAGCGTAGATATCTATCGATGGCAATGACTTCCTTCAGTTATTCCTAAGCTCCCCTAGTATTGACGCTTACTTTATCAGCACTAGCAACTACCTAGTAACAATCGTTGGGCACTGTCAATGTCAATTATTGTCACGCAGTCATCACTAGGCTCTCTTGGTGCTGACATTAGCATTTATCAATAGTAAGAACTGCCCATAACAATAACTGGTGGTCGTCGCACCGCCTAGTGTTGGCCTTGGTCTTTATCTACCTAGCAATAGTCATTGGGCTCTCCTAACGCCAGTGACTTTCATTAAGTCATCGCTTGGCTTCCTCGGTGCTGGCATTAGCATTTATTGACACTAGTAATTACCCTGTAGCAATAGTTGGGTACTCCTTTGGTTTCATTAATGCTCGCACCAATATGTGTGAACAATAGAAACTGCCCCGCAACAATCACTATGCTATCCCAATGCCAACTACTACTGTTAGGGCACGTTGTGCTCGTCTAGTACTTGCTCTCACAGCAATCTGCACTAGTAACTGTCGCTACACCATCACTAAGGGAACCCAGCACAAATGTCTCTTAGCAGCAACAACCAACAATAATCTCCTAACGTTAGTAGCTCCCCTATAGTTGGCGCTAACGTCTACCAGCATTAGTAACTACCTTGCAGCAACAACTAGTTAGTCATTGGGTTTCCCCCAAAGTTGGCACTAACGTTTGCCAATACAACTGACTGCTTCATAGTAGTCGTTGAGCTCTCTCAGTGCCAATTATTATTGATAGGCCATCATTGCGCTTCTTCTATGCTTGCTCTCGCGTCTACCCACACTAACAACTATCGCTTGGCAATCATTGGGAAACCTAGCATAGATGTGTGCTAGCACCAGCGACTATCGTTTGGTGCCTATTGCTATTGCTAAGCTCCCCTAATGTCATTATTGGACTCTATAAGTGCTTACGACTACCTAGCAGTAGTTGTTGGGCTCTGTTGATGTTGGCCCTAATGTCTACCAACACTAGCAACTACCCCATAGCAATAGCTGGGCAGTCCTTAGGTTCTCATAATCTTGGTGTCATTGTCTACCAACATCGATTACTTCCCCATAATAATAGGTGGGTAGTCGTTAGGTTCGCCTAAAGCGGGTGGTAGTGTTTACTACCACCAGTTACTTTCCCATAGAAAACATAGGGCTCTCCTATTACCTACTACTGCTATTAAACAGTCGTTGGGCCACTCCAATGTTTGCCTTCATATCTACTTATGCCAACGATTGCCATTAGGCCATCATTAGGAGAACCTATTATAGATGTCAATCAGTACCAATGATTACTATTGGGTCATCCTTGATCTCCCCTAATGTAGGCGCTAGCCTCAACCAACGACAGTGACTTCTTAACAACAATCGTTGGGCTTTTCCAATAAGAGCAACTATCATAGGGCAGTCCTTTGGTTACTTTTGTGTTGGCATCGGTGTCGACCAACACTAACAATTCCCCTACTGCTATAGCTCAGAAGTCGTTGGTTATCCCAAAGTTAGAGTGAGCGTCAACCAGCACCAATGACTTTTTCATAATAATTGTTGGGCTCTTCTAGTGCCTACCACTACTGCAAGGACGTCCTTGGCTTCCTCAGTACTTCCCTTCACATCTAAATGTGCTAGTGACTACTGCTTGACTATTAGTGGGGGAACATAGTACAGATGTCTATGAGCACTTGTGATTGTTGCTGGGCCATCATTGAGCTCCCCTAGTGTTGGCATTGGCCTTCACAAGTGCCGACAATTTCTTAGTAGTAATTGTTATGATCTCTCAACACCAGCAATTGTTGTGGGGTCATTGTTGATCTCTCTTAATGTTGGTATTAGCGTTAATCGACACTAACTACAGTAATAGCTCGACAATCCCTTAGTTCTCCTTGTGCTGACGTTAGCATTTGCAAACACCAACAATTGCCTACAGTAGTAGTTGGGCAATCGTTGGTTATCCCAAAGTTGGCACGAGCATTTACCAGCACCAACAACTTTCCCACGGTAGTCGTTGGGCTTTTCCAATGCCAACCAATATTGGCAGGTTGTCCTTAGGCTCATTGAGTACTTACTCTCACATTCACCTATGCCAGCAACTACCGTTGGCCCATTAATTAGTGAACTAACACAGATGTCTACCAGCGCTAACAACTATTATCGAGTCATCGTTGAGCTCCCTAGTGCTAACGGTAGCATCTACCAGCATTAATGACAACCCAATAGCAATTGTTGGGGCCTCCTAATAGTAGTGACTCTCATAGGGTCATCGTTGGGCTCATTCGGCACTAAAATTAATGTCTATTGACATTAGTAACTGTCCCGTAATAATTATTGAGCAAAATTAGGTTCCCCTATGCTAGCGCGTACGTCTTCCAATACTGGCAATTATCTCGCAATAGTAGCTAGGCAGTCATTTGGTTCCCTTAATGCTAGTACTAGCTTCTACTAGCACCAATGACTTCTTCGCAGTAATCATTAGGCTCTTCTAATACCCACTACTATTGCTAGGCCGTTGTTAGGCTCCTCTAGTGCTTGCCCTCACATCAACCTATGCTAATGAATGCTGCTGAGCCATCACTGAGGGAACTTAGTATAGATGTTTGCTAACATCAGTTATCGCTATTGGGTCATTGCTGAGTTCGCCTAGTGTTGGCACTGGCAACTACCACAATCGGTGATTGCCTAGCAATAGTCGTTGGACTCATTCGACGGTAGCTCTTACATCTACTGACACCAGCAATTGCCTTATAGTACTAACTAAGCAATCTTTGGGTTCCTTAGGGTTGGTGCAGGCATCTACTAACATCAACAATTGCCCCACAGTAGTAGTTTGATAGTCATTAAGTTCTTTCAGTATTAACTACCACTACTACATCTTTGTGGGGCTCCTCTAGTGCTTACCATCGCATCTACCTACGTTAACGATTACTATTGGGCCAATATTGGAGGAACCCAATGTAAATGTCTATCAGTACCTTCAACTGCTACTAATTCATCGTTGAGCTCCCTACTACTAGCACTAGCCTCAAACAGCACTAGTAACTACCTAGTAGTAGCCATTGAGCTCTCCCAACATCAATAACTATCATAGGGACATCGCTGGGCTCCATTGGTGGAAGCACTAGCATCTACTGACACTAGTAACTGCCTCAAACAATAAGTGGGCAGTTGTTAGGTTCTTCCAAAGCTAACAATCGCGCCTACTAGTAGCAATGACTTTCCCGTAGGAGTAGTTACGTTCTCTTAGTGCCAAAAACTTCTACTAAGTCATCATTGTGCTCCTTTAGTACTTAGCATCGCATTTGCCTACATCAAAGATGTTTATTAGGTCATCATTGGGGGAACCTAACACAAATATCTGCCAGCAACAGTGATTGCCACTAGGCCTTCTTGAGTGATGGCGTTGGCCTCTACCAACACTAACGACTACCTAGTAGCAATTTTTGGGCACTTACAATGCTAGAGACTGTCATCGACCGTCCTGGGGCTCCTTCAATATTGGCACTAACATCTATCGACACGAGCAACTACCTTGATGCAATAAATGGGCAATCGTTAGGTTCCTTAAAAGTTAGTGCTAGCGTTTGCTTACACTTGTGACTTCTTCATAGTAGTTGTAGGGCCCTCCTTATGTCAACTACTGCTGCTAGGTCGTTTTGGGGATTCTCAAGTACTTGCCCTTGCGTCTACCTACGTGAGCGATAATCGTTGGGCCATCGCTTGGGGAACCGAGTGCTAATGTCTACCAATGCTAACAACTATAACTAAGTCATCACTAAGCTCCCCTAATGCTAGAATTAGCTTTAAACAACGATTGTCATGGAGTTGCAGTTGAGCTCTCTAGTGGTAACGATGGTCATAAAGACATCACCGAGCTCCTTTTGTGTTAGTACTAGCGTTTACTAACACTAGCAACTGCCCCACCATAATAATTGTGCAATCCCTAAAATCCTGTTGTGCTGGTGCTAGGGTTTGCCAGCACCAGCGACTGTCTCGTAGAATAGCTGGAAAGTCATTAGGTTCCCCAAATGCTGGCACTAGTGTTAGCGAGAACTAGCAATTTTCTTACACTAGTCGTTGGGCTTTCCCAATACCAATAACAGTGATGCAGTCATCGTTAGCCTCTCCCAATGCTGGCACTGGCATCTATCGAAGCTAGTAATTACCCAACAGAAATAGCAGGGAAGTCTTTTGATTCACCTAGTGCTGGCGTCGGTGTGTGGCAACACCAACAACTACCCCACTATATCAGTTGGCAATTGTTAGGTTCCCTAAAAACAAGCCTGAGTATCTGCCTACCCTAATGACTTCCCAATAGCCTTCGTTAGGCTTTCCTAACCCCAACAACGACTGCCATTGGCAAATCCTAATGTAGATGTTTAGCAGCTTCAATGACTATCGTTAGGTGTTTACTGAGTTTCGTTTGTGTTAACACTAGTATTTAGCAGTATTAATGACTGCCTAATAGCATTCATTGGGCCTTACTAACTTGAGCTACTATCATTGGGTCATCGCTAGGTTACCTCAGTGCTAATATTAACTTCTATCGATGCTAACAACTACCATGCAATAATGGTTGGGTAGTCCTTGGGTTTCTTTTATGCTGGTGTCATCATCTGCCAACACTAATATCTACCCCGCAATAATAACTTGACAGTCGCTGGGTTCCTTCAAAGCTAGCACGAGTGTCTGCCGGCACCAGTGACATCCCTGCATAAGTTCATGTGTTCTCCCAGTGCCCACTACTATTGCTACGCCATCATATCTACTTATGCCAACAACTGCCACTAGGCTAACACTGGGAAAACCCAACACCACTAACGTTTATTTAGGCTATAACTGTTGCTAGGTCATTATTGAGTTGCTCTAGTACTAACGCTACGATTTACTAGCATCTGTGATTGCATGACAATAGTTGTTGGGCTCTTTTAAATCCACTGACTATTGAAAGATCATCACTGGACTCCCTCACCCTCGCGTCTACCTATGCCAATGACTACAAAGCTATGGTCATTGGGCTTTCCCAACACTAGCAACAGTCAAGGGGTGATCGGTGGGCTCCCATGGTGCTAGTACTAGCATTTACAAACATAAGCAACTACCTTGTAGAAATGACAGGGCTATCTCTATGTTCTCCCAGTCTCGGCATCAGTATCTTTTAACACTAGTAACTACCCAGCACTGGTGGTAAGGCAGCTATTTGCCCCGATGCTAGCACTAGCGTCTATCGATGCTAACAACTACCCCACATTAATGGTTGAGCAGTCCTTGGGTCATCTTAGACTTGTGTTATCATTTGCCAATACTAATAACTACTTTGCAACAATATCTCAGCAGTCCCTGGGTTCCTTCAAAGTTGGTGCAATTGTCTGCCTAACAAGCGACGTCCCTGCTTAAGTTTTTTGGCTATCCCAGTGCTCACTACTATTGCTAAGTCGCTATTCGACTCCTTCTATGGTTGCCTTCATGTTTACTTGTGTTAGTAAGTGCCACCAAGCTAACGTAAGAAAAACCAAACGCTGATGTCTACAAAGGCTCGTGACTCTCTGTAGGTCATTACAGAGCTGCTCTAGTACTAACGCTGTGATCTACTAGCATCTGCGATTACCTGACAACAATTGTTGGGCTCTCTCAAATCCAGTGACTATCAAAGAATTGTTGCTCTACTTCCTCATTGTTGGAACTACCTTTCCCAATGTCATCTTTTACTAACACACATAATTACCCCACAACAAATGCTAGACTATCATTGGGCTCTTTTACTGCTTGCCCTCACGTCTACCTATGCCAATGACTGCTTAGCTATACTTGTTGGGCTCTCCCAACACGATCGACAGTCATGGGGTGATCGTTAGGCTCCCATAGTTCTAATACTAGGTTTACAAACATCGACAACGACCTCACTAAAATGACAGGGCTATCCCAGGCTTCCTTAGTATCGGCGTCGATGTCTTCCAACACCCATAATTACCTAGCAGTAGTAGCAAGGCAGCTATTGCATCCCCTGAAAGTTAGCAGGAGGTTACTAGCACTAGTGACTTCTTGACAAGAGTCATTGGGCTCTCCCAATGCCAACCACTTTTATTAGGGCATCGTTAAGCTCCTCTAGTGCTTGCCCTCGGGTGTACTTATGTCATCGATAACCTTTAAGCCATTGTTGGGGGAACCCAGCGCATATCTCTACCACAACTAATAGCTGTCACTGGGTCATTGCATAGCTCACCTAATGCTAGTGTTATCCTTTATTGGTGCTGATAACTACCCCAGCATCTGTTGTTGGGCTTTTCTAACACAAGTAACTGTCATACCGTCATCACTAGTGCCCCCTGGTGCTGGCACACGCGTCTACCGACATGAGCCACTATCTACAGAAATAGAAGAGAAGTCTCTTGGTTCGCCTTGTGTTGACACCGGTGTCTGCCAATACCAACAACTGCCTTGCAATAGTAGCTGGGTAGTCATTGGTTCCTCTAAGTTGAAGCGTTCATCTGCCAGTACTGAAAACATTCATGCAGTAGTTGTCAAACTTTCCCAATACCAGCAACGATCATATGGTCATCGTTATTCTCCCCCAATGCTAACACTGGCATTTATCGACACGAGCAATTGCCCATAATAATAACAGGGAAATCTTTTGGTTTACTATTTATGGTGTCAGCGTGTGTCAACACCAATAATTACCCTACAATTGTAGTTAGGCAATCATTGGGTTCTTTAAAAACAAGCACGAGCATCTACCAGCTCTAACGACTTCCCAAGAGCCGTTATTAGGCTTTCCAAAAGCCAACAACGATTGCCATTGGGCAATCATTAGGGTAACCTGGGGTAGATGTTTGGCAGCTTTAGTGACTATCATTAGGTCTTCACTGAGTTTTGATTGTGCTAGCACTAGCATCTACCGGCATCAACGATTGCCCAATAGTAGTCATTAGGCTTTACCAATGCGAGCGACTATCATTGGGTCGTCGCTAGGTGCCCTAATACTAGCATCTATCATTGCTAACAACTACCCCACAATAATGATTGGGTAGTCCTTGGATTCCTCGTATGCTGGTGTCATCATTTGACAACACTAATAACTATCCCTTAACAATAACTCGGTAGTCACTGGGTTCCTTCAAAGCTGGCGCAAGTGTCTACTAGCACCAGCGACGTCCCTACATAAGTTTTTGAGGTCTCCTAGTGCCTACCACTACTCTTACGTCATCGTCAACTCCTTCATTGGTTGCGTCCATGTCCACCTATGCCAGCAATTGCCACTAGATTAACGCTAGCAAAACCCAATGCTTATATTTACTAAGGCCCATGATTGTCGTTAAGTCATTGCTTAGTTACTCTAGTAATAACATTGCAATCTACTAGCGTCTGTGATTTTTTGACAAAAGTTATTGGGCTCTCCTAAATCTAGCGACTACCAAAAGGTCATCGCTAAGCTCCCTCAGTGCCAACACTAGCGTTTTCCAATGCCGTTTTTGGCCAAGACCTACAATTACCCTGCAAAAAAAGCTAGATAGTCATTGGGCTATTTTAGTGCTTGCCCTCGCGTCTACCTATGCAAATGACTGCCTAGCTATAGTCGTTAGGCTTTCCTAACACTAATGACGATCATGGGGTGATCATTGGGTTACCCTAGTGCTAGTACTAGCATTTACAGACACTAGCAACTACCTCAAAATATGACAGGGCTATCCCTAAGTTCCCCTAGTGTTAGTGTTGGTGTCTCCTAACACCCGTAACTACCCAGTATTAGTGGCAAGGAAACCGTTGGGCCTCTTTAAAGTTGGCACAAGGGTCTATTAGGATGAGCAACTTTTTCACAACAGTCATTGGCTCTCCCAATGCTAATTATTACTACTAAGGCGTCGTTAAGCTCTTATGATGCTTGCCCTCATGTCTACTTATGCCATCATTAGGGGACCAAGCACGGATCTCTATCGACACTAGCAGTTGTCACTGAGTCATTGCATAGCTCCCCTATTGCTGGCACTAGCCTTTACTAGTGTTGACGACTGCCCTAACATCACTTATTGGGCTGTTCCAACACCAACAATTATCATGCAATCATCGTTACTGTCCCACGGTGCTGGCATTAGTGTTTATCTTCATGAGCAACTATGTGCAAAAATAGTTAAAAAATGTCTTGGTTTGCCTCATGTTGACATCGGTGTGTAACAACACCAACAACTGCCCTGCAATGGTAACTAATCAGTCGTTGGCTTCCTCAAATCTAAAGTGAGCATGTGCCAGCACTGACAATTTTCTTGCATTAGTTGTCGAGATTTCCTCATACCCACAACAGTCATGAGGCCACCATTAGTCTCACTTGATGTTGACACTAGCGTCTATGGACACGAGCAACTGCCTGCAGCAATAGCAAGAAAGTCTTTTAGTTTACCTAGTAGTGGCGTCAACGTATGCCAACACTAATAACTACCCCATGACAGTAGTTGGGTAATCGCTGGGTTTCCTAAAAATAAGAGCAAGCATCTTTCTGCCCTAACAACTTCCCAATAGCTGTCATTAGGCTTTCCTAAAGCCAACAACGATTGCCATTGGCCAATCATTGAGGGCCACCCAGCTTAGATGTGTCGCAAATTTAGTACTATCATTAGGTCTTCACTCAGATTCATTTATGCTAGGACTGGCATATACCAATATCAACGATTGCCCAACAATAATCATTGGGCTCTACCAATGAGATTGACTATCATTGGGTCATCGCTAGGTTGCCCCGGTGCTAGTGGTAATGTCTGTCGATGTTAACAATTATCCCAAAATAATGGTTGGGCAGTCCATAGGTTCTTTTTATACTGCTGTCATCATCTGCCAGCATAAATTACTACCCCACAATAATAATTCGACAGTCACTCGGTTCCTTCAACATTGGCGTAAGTGTTTGCCAGCATCAGCGACGTCCTTACATAAGATTTTGGGCTATCTTAGTGCCCAATATTACTGCTACATCATCGCTTGACTCCTTCTCTTGTTGCCTTAATATCTACTTATACTAGTAACTGCCACTAGGAAAACCCAACGCTGATGTCTGCTAAGGCCCCCCGACTATCGCTAAGTCATTGCTGAGTTGCTCTAGTATTGACACTACGATCCACTAACGCCTGTGATTGCCCAACAACAGTTGTTAAGCTCTCTTAAATCGTGTGACACCGATAATCACTTCGCAAAAATTAGAGCGTCATCGCTTGGCTCCCTCGATGTTGCCATTAACATTTCCCAATGTCGTCTTTTACCAACACCTGCAACTTCCCTGTAACAAAAGTTAGATAGTCATTGGGCTCTTTTAGTGCTTGCCCTTGCGTTTACCTACACTAGTGGCTACCTAGCTATAATCATTAGGTTCTGCCAACACCAACGACGATCATGGGTGATCGTTGGGCTTCCTTAGTGCTAGTACTAGAGTTTACAGACACCGATAATCACTTCGCAAAAATGATAGGGTTGTCTTTATGTTCACTTAATGTCTGTGCTAGTGTCTACCAACGCCTATAACTACCCCACAGTAGTGGCAAGACAGTCATTGGGTCCCCTCAAAGTTGGCTCGAGGGTCTATTAGCACTAACGACTTCTTCACAACAGTCACTGAGCACTCCCAATGCCAACCACTACTACTAGGGCATCGTTAAGCTCCTCTAGTGCTAGCCCTCACGTCTACCTATGTCAACGATAATTTTTAAGCGATCGTTGGGGGAATCCAACATAGATCTCCACTGACACCAATAGCTATTGCTAGATCATTATATAGCTCTCTCATTGTTAGCACTAGCCTCTACTAGTGCCAACAACTTCCCCGACATTAATCGTTGGGCTCTTCACACACTAGCATCTGTCATGTAGTCATTGTTAGTGTCCTCTGGTGCTAGCATTAATGTCTATTGACATGAGCAATTATCGACAAAAATAGTTGAGAAGTCTCTTGGATCGCCTAATTTTGACATCGGTGTTTGCCAATACTAGCAACTGCCCTACTGTAATAATTGGGTAGTTGTTGGTTCCCTCAAAGTTAGAGTGAGCATCTACCGGCACCAATAATTTTCTCGTAGTAGTTGTTGGGCTTTTCCAATGCAAGCAACAGTCATGCTGTCATCATTAATCTCCCTCGATGCTCGCATTGATATCTATCGACATCAGTAACTGCGTGCAGCAATAGCAGGATAGTCTTTTTGTTCACCTATTGCTGGTGTCAGCGAGTGCCAACAGCTATAACTACCCCACAATAGTAATTACGCAATCATTGTGTTCCCTGAAAACAAGCACGAGGATCTACCTGCCTTAATGACTTCCCAACAGCCATCGTTACGCTCTACTAACGCTAACAACAACTACCACTAGCTAATATTTGGCAACCCAGCGTAGATATTTGGTAGCTTCAATGACTATTATTGGTCTTTGTTGAGTGTTTTTTGTGCTAGCACTAGTATTTACCAGCATCAACGACTACCCAACAACAGTTAGTAAGCTCCACCAATGCGAACGACTATCATTTGGTCATCGCTAGGTTACCCCGATGCTATTACTTGCATTTATCGATGCTAATAACTACCCCACAATAGTGGTTAGGTAGTCCTTGGGTTCCTCTTATGCTGGTGTTATCATCTGCCAACACTAATAACTACCTTGCTATAATAACTCAATAGTCACTGGGTTCCTCTAAAGCTGGCGCGAGTATCTGCAAGGACCAACGTTTTTAGGCTCTCTCAGTTCCTACTACTACTATGTTTTTGTTCAACTTCTTCTGTGGTTACCTTCATGTCTACTTGTGCCAGCAACTCCAAATAGGCTAACGCTAGGAAATCCAATGCTGATGTCTACAAAAGCCTGCGACTATCGCTAGGTTATTGCTGAGTTGCACTAGTACTGACGATGCGATCTACAAGCGTGTGTGATTGCTCGATAAAATTTGTTGGGCGGTCTTAAATCTAGTGACAATCAAACGGTCATCTTGTGCTCCCCTCATGCCTGCACTAGGGTCTCTTAATGTTGTCTTCTACCAACATCTATCACTACCCTATAAAAAAAGCTAGATAGTCATTAGGATCTTTTAGTGCTTGCACTCGTGTCTACCTATGCTAGTGACTCTCTAACTATAGCCGTTGGGCTCTCTCAACACAAGCAACTGTCATGGGGTGATCGTTGCGCTTCCCTTGTGCTAGTACCAGTGTTTACAGACATCGACAATTATCGCGTAAAAATGGCAAAGCTGTCCCTATGTTTCCTAGTTTAGTGTCGATGTCTACCAACCCAAGTAAATACCCTACAGTAGTAGGAAGGTAGCCATTGCGTCCCCTAAAAGTTGGCAAGAGGGTCTAATAGCATCAGTGACTTCTTCACAAACATTCATTTGGCTCTCTCAATGCCAACCACCACTATTAGGGCGTCGTTAAGCTCCTCTAGTGCTTACCTTCATGTCTACCTACACTAGCGACAATCGATAGGCCATCATTGGAGGAACCTAGCATAGATTTTTACAGACACTAGCAGTTGTCACTGGGTCATTGCATATCAGTGTCAGCGCTCACCACTACTAGTGCCGACGACTACCGTTATATTAGTCGTTGGCCTCTTCCAACACTAACAACTATCATGCAGTCATCGCTAGTGTCCCTTAGTGCTGGGACTGGCATCTATCGACATGAGCGACTACTTGCAAAAATAGTTGAGAAGTCTCTTAGTTTGCTTTGTGCTGACACCGATGTCTACCAACACCAAAAATTGCCCTGTAATAGTAGGTGAGTAGTGGTTGGTTCCCCCAAAGTTGGAGTGAGCATCTGCTAATTTCAAAAACTTTCACGTTGTAGTTATTTGGTTTTCCCAATACCAGCAATAGTCATGCGGTCACCATTAGTCTCCCCCAATGCTGGCGTTAGCGTGTATTGACAGTAACAACTGTTCATAGTCATAGCAAGGAAGTATTTTGCTTCACTTAGTGTTGGCATCGGTGTTTGCCAATACCAATAACTACCCCATAATAGTGGTTGGGTAATCGTTGGGTTCCCTAAAAATGAAGTGGGCATCTGCTTGCCCTAATGGCTTCCTAACATTCGTCTATAAACTCTCCTAATGCCAACAACGATTGCCTTTGGGCAATCATTGGGGCAACCCAACCGTAGATGTTTAGTAGCTTTAATGACTATCATTGGGTTTTTATTAACTTTCGTTTGTACTAGCACTAGCATCTACCAACATCAATGATTGCCTAACAGTAGTCATCGCTCTACTAACGTGAGCAACTATCATTAGATCATTGCAAGGTTACATTGGTGCTAGTAATAGCATCTATCGAGGCTAACGACTGCCTCATAATAATGGTTGGGAAGTCCTTTGGTTCCCTTTATGCTGGTGTCATCATCTACCAACACTAATAACTACCTCGGAACAATAGCTCGATAATTGCTAGGTTCCTTCAAAGCTGGCGCGAATGTGTGCCAGCACCAGCAATGCCCCTACATAAGTTTTTGGGCTCTCTTGGTGTCCACTACTACTACTAAGTTGTCGTTCTACTCCTTTTATGGTTGTCATCATGTCTACTTGTGCTCGCAATTACCACAATGGTAACGCTAGGGAGACACAACGCTGTGTCTGCTAAGGCCTGTAACTGTCACTGTGTGATTATTGAGTTACTCTAATACAGATGCTATGATTTACTGGCGTCTGTGATTACTTGATAATAGTTGTTGGGTTTTCCTAAATCCAGTGACTATCAAAGGGTCATCGCTGGGCTTCCCCAGTGATGGCATTAACATTTCCCAATCTCGTCGTTTGCCAACACTTATAACTACCTTGCAACAACAGTTAGATAGTCATTAAACTCTTTTAATGCTTGCCCTTGCATCTACCTATGCCAAAGACTATGTAGCTATGGTTGTTGGGCTCTCCCAACACAAGCAACGGTCATAGAGTGATTATTAGGCTTCCCTTGTGCTAGTACAAGCATTTATAGACACCGACAATTGCCTTGCAGAAATGATAGAGCTGCCCCAATGTTTCATAGTGTCAGTGCTGGTGTGTGCCAATACAAGTAACTACCCTAAAGTAGTAGCAAGGCAGCCGTTGGGTCCCTTCAAAGTTGGCATAAGGGTCTACTAGCACCAGCGACTTCTTCATAATAGTCATTTGGCTCTCCCAATGCCAACCACTATAACTAGGGCATTGTTAAGCTCCTCTAGTGCTTGCCATTGCATCAACCTAAGCCAGCGATAACCAAAAAGTCATCGTTGGAGGAACCCAGTGCAGATCTCTACCGAGACGAGCAGCTATCACTCGATCATTGTATAGCTCCGCTAGTGCTAGCGCTCGCCTCTACTAGTGCTGACGACTACTCTTTCATCAGTCGTTGGGCGTTTTCGACACCAGCAACTATCATGCAGTCATCGCTAATGTCCTCCGATGCTAGTACTGGCATCTATCAACATGAGCCATTATACGAAAAAATAGCTAAGAAGTCTCTTGGTTCACCTCTTGCTAACATTGGTGTGTGCCAATACCAACAACTGCCCCACAGTAGAGGTTGAGCAGTCATGCGGTCATCGTTAGTCTCCCCGATGTTAGTACTAGCACCTATCGGCACTAGCAACTGCCCGCAATAACAGCAGGGAAGTCTTTTGGTTCACTTAGTGCTGGCATTGGTGTGTGCCAACACTAATAAATACCCCACAATAATAGTTGGGCAATCGTTGTGTTCCCTAAAAATAAGCACGAGCATCAGCGTGCCCTAATGACTTCCCAACACCCGTCGTTAAGCTCTTCTAACACTAACAATGATTGCCATTGGGCAATCGTTAGGGCAACAACGATTGCTGTTAGGTTTTGTCAAGTTTCATCTGTTTAAACACTGGCATCTACCAGAATCAACGATTGCTCAACAGCAGTCAAGGGGCTCTACTAATGCGAGTAAGTATCATTAGGTCATTACTAAGTTGCCTCGATACTAGTACTAGTGTCTATCGATGCCAACAATTACTCTGTAATAATGGTTAAGTAGTGCTTGGGTTCCTCTTACGCTGGTGTCAGCATCTACCAACACTAATAACTACCTCGCAACAAGAACTCGACAGTCGTCAGGTTTTTTCAAAGCTGACAGAAGCGTCTGCTAGCACCAGTGACGTCCTTGCATTAGCTTTAAGGCTCTTCTAGTGCCCACTACTACTACTATGTCGTCATTCAGCTCCTTCTGTTATTGCCTTCATGTCTACCTATGCGAGCAATTGCCACTATGGTAATGCTAGGAAAACCCGACGCTCATCTCTACTAAGGCCCGCGATTGTCACTAGGTGATTGCTAAGTTGCTCTAATACCGACGCTGCGATCTACTAGCATTTGTAGTTGCCCGACAATAGTTGTTGGGCTTTCTTACTAGCACCCTCGACTTCTTCACAATAGTCATTCGGCTCTCTCAATGCCAACCACTACTATTGGGGCATCGTTAAGCTTCTCTTGTGCATGCACTCGTGTCTAGCTATGCCAGCGACAACTATTAAGCCATCACTATAGGAACCCAGTGCAGACTATCGACACCAACAGCTGTCATTGGGTCATTGCATAGCTCCCTCAGTACTAGCACTCGCCTCTACTAGTGCCCACGACTACCAAGACATCAGTCATTGGGCTCTTCTAACACCAGCAACTATAATGCAGTCATCATTAGCGTCCCCTGGTGCTGGCACTGTTGCCTAACGGCATTAGTAACTACTTGCTGAAATAGCCAAGAAATTTATTGGATTGCCTCTTGCTGACTTTGGTGTCTGTTAACACTAATAACTACCTTATAGTAGTAGCTGAGCAGTCATTGGTTCCCCCAAATTTGGAGGGAGCATCGACTAGCACTAACCACTTTCCCACAGTAGTTTTCAGGCCTTCCCAATACCAGCAAAAGTCATGTGGTCATTATTAGTCTCCCCCGATACTGGCACAAGTGTCTATCAACACCAGTAACTACCCGTAGTAATAGCAAGGAAGTCTTTTGATTCACCTAGTGCTGGTGTCGATGTCTTCTAACACCAATAACTACCCTATAATAATAGTTGGGCAATCGTTGGGTTCCCTAAAAACAAGCACAAGCATCTGCCTGCCCCAATGACTTCTCAACAGTCATCGATAGGCTCTCCTAATGCCAACAACGATTCCCATTGGACAATCATTGGGGTAACCAGCGTAGATACTTGGTAGCTTTAGTGGCTATTATTAGGTCTTCGTTAAGTTTTGTTTACGCTATCATTGGCATCTACCAACATTAATGACTGCCCAATAGCAGTTATGGGGCACTACCAACTCAAGCAACTATCATTGGGCCATTATCAAGTTGCCAGGTACTAGTACTAGCATCTATCGGCACTAATAACTATCCCACAATAATGGATAGGAACTCCTTGGGTTCCTCGTATGCTTGTGTCATCATCTGCCAATACTAATAACCATCCCATAATAATAACTCGACAGTCACTGGGTTCCTTCAAAGGTGGCGCATGTGTCTGCCCGCACTAGCGATGCCCTTGCATAAGTTTTTAGGCTCTCTCAATGCCCACTACTACTGCTACCTCATCGTTCGACTGGTTGCTTTCATGTTTATCTATGCTAGCAATTGCCACCATGCCAACACTAGGAAGACCTAACGCTGATGTCTGCTAAGGCTCTCGACTATCGCTAGGTGATTGTTAAGTTATAATAAAACTGATATTGTGATCTATTAGGGTTTGTGATTGCCTGACAATAGTTGTTGGGCTGTCCTAAATCCAATGACTATCAAAGGATCGTCGCTGGGCTCCCTCATTGTTCGCACTAGTGTTTCCCAATGTCGTCTTCTGTCAACACTTATAAGTACCCTGTAACAAAAGCTGAACAGTCATTGAGCTCTTTCAGTGATTACCCTCGTGTCTATCGATGCTAGTGACTACCTAGCTATAGTCGTAGGGCTTTTCCAACACCAGCGACGATCATGGGGTATGGGTTCCCCAAAAATAAGTGCAAGCATATACTTGCCCCAACGACTTCCCAACAGTCATTGTTAGGCTGTCCTAACGCCAACAATGATTACCATTAGATAATCATTGGGGTAATCCAGCATAAATGTTTGGCAACTTTGGTGACTATCCTTGGATCTTCGTTGAGTTTCATTTATGCTAGCACTAGCATTTATCAGCATTAACGACTACCCAATAGCAGTCATGGGCTCTACCAACAGGAGGGACTATTATTGGATTGTCATTAAGTTGCCCTGGTACTAGGACTAAAATCTATTGATGCTAACAACTTTCCTACAATAATGGATGGGGAGTCTTTGGGTTCCTTTTATGCTGGTGTTATCATTTGTCAACACTAATAAGTACCCCGTAAGAATAGCTCGACAATCGCTGGGTTCCTTCAAAGTTGGAGAGATGTTTGCTAGTACGAGCGATGTGCCTGCATAAGTTTTTGGGCTCTCCCAATGCCCACTGTGATTGCTACATCGTCGTTCGACCCTTTTTTGGTTACCTTCATGTTTACCAGTGCCCATAATTTCCACTACGCTAACAGTAGGAAAACCCAACGCTTGCTAAAGTCCGCGACTGTTGCTAGGTGATTGCTGAGTTGCAATAAAATTGATGTTATGTCTATTAGCACCTGCGATTGCCCGAAAATAGTTATTGGGCTATCCTAAATCCAGTGACTATCAAAGGGTCATCGTTGAGCTCCGTTGCTGGCACAAGTGTTTTCCAATCCCAACTTTTGCCAACATCTATTACTACTTGGCAATAAAAGCTGAATAGTCAATGGGATCTTTTAGTGCTTGCCCTCGTGTTTACTTATGCTAGTGACGACCTTACTACAGTTGTTGGGCTTTCTTAACACCAGCACGATCATCGAGTGATCGTTTGGCTTCCTTCATGCTAGTACAAGCATTTACAGACACCAACAACTGCCTTGTAAAAATGATAGGGTTGTCCCTATGGTTCCTAGTGTCGGCACCGGTATCAATACCAGTAACTACCCCTCAATAATAGCAAGGCCGCCATTGGGTCTCCTCAATGTTGGCACAAGGGTCTACTTCTTTACAACAGTCATTTGGCTCTCCCAATGCTAATGAGTACTACTAGGGGGTTGTTAAACTCCTCTAATGCTTGCCCTTATGTCTACCTATGCCAGTAACAACCATTATGCCATCATTGGAGGAACCTAGTACAGATCTCTACCGACACCAACAGATGTCGCTAGGTCATTGCATAGCTCCTCTAGTGTTAGTGCTTGCCTCTATCAAAGCCCATGACTACACCAACATTAGCCATTGGGCTCTTCTAACACCAACAACTGTCATACAGTCACTGCTAGTGTCCCCTTAAGCTATCACTGGCATCTATTTACATGAGAAACTACGTGTAGAAATAGCTGAGAAGTCTCTTGGTTCACCTCGTGCTAACATCGATGTCTGCCAACATAAACAACTACCCCGCAGTACTAGCTGAGCAGCCGTTGGTTCCCGAAAACTAGAGCAAGAATCTACGAGTACCAATGACTTTCTCGAACTAATTGTTGGGCTTTCCCAATGCTAACAACTGTCATGCGATCATCGTTAGTCTCCCCCGATGCTTGTATTGGCTTTTATCGACATAGTAACTGCCCACAGCAATATCAGGAAAGTCTTTTGGTTCACCTGGTGCTAGCGCTGATGTGTGCCAACACGAATAACTACCCCACAATAGAAGTTGGATAATCATTAGATTCCTTAAAACCAAGCACTAATATCTACTTGCCCCAACGACTTCTCAACAGCAGTCGTTTGGCTCTTCTATCGCTAACAACGATTGCGATTGGGCAATCATTTGGGCAATCCGGCATAGATGTTTGGTAGCTTTACTGACTATCCTTGGATCTTTCTTGAGTTTCATTTATGCTAGCACTAGCATCTATCAGCATCAACGCCTGTCGAACAGTAGTCATGGGGCTTTACCAATAGGAGTGACTATGATTTAGTCATCCTTATGTTACCATGGTACTAGTACTAGTGTCTATTGATGTTAACAACTATCCTGCAATAACGGACGGGCAGTCGTTGGGCTCCTTTTATGCTGGAGTCATCATGTGTCAACACTAATAACTACCCCGCAATAATAACTCGACAGTCAATGGGTTCCTTCAAAGCTGGTGCGAGTGTCCACCAATACCAGCAATGCGCCTGCAAAAGTTTTTTTGCTCTCCCAGTGCCCACTACTATTGCTACATTGTCATTCAACTCCTTGTGTGGTTGCCTTGATGACTACTTGTGTGAGCAATTGCCACTTTGCTAACAGCAGGAAAACCCAACGCTTATGCCTACTAAGGCCCGCGACCATCGCTAAGTGATTGCTTAGTTGTAATAAAACTAATGTTATGCTTTACGACCGTCTACGATTGCTCAATAATAGTTGTTGGGTTGTCCTAAATCTAGTGACTATCAAAGGGTCATATCGTTTTCTAATGCCATCTTCTACCAACACCTGATACTACCTCGTAAGAAAAGTTAAATAGTCAATGGGCTCTTTTGGTACGTGCCCTTGTGTCTACCTATGCCAGTGATGGCCTAACTATAGTCGTTGGGCTTTCCCAGCACCAGCAATGGTCGTGGGGTGATCATTGGGCTTCCTTCGTATTATTACAAGCGCTTACAGACACGAGCAACTGCCTTACCAAAATGAAAGGGTTGTCCCTATGGTTCCTGGTGTCAGTGTCGGTGTCTGCCAACACTAGTAACTACCCCGCAGTAGTGGCAAGGTCGCCATTGGGTCCCCTCAATGTTGGCACAAGGGTCTACTTCTTCGCAATTGTCATTTGGCTCTCCCAATGCCAACCAGTACTACTAGTGCATCGTTAAACTTTTCTAATGCCTACCCTTGTGTCTACCTATGCCAGCAACAACCATTAAGCCATTATTAGAGGAACTTAGCGCAATCTCTATCGATACTAGCAGTTGTCATTGCATAGCTCCTCTAGTGCTAGCGCTCGCCCTTACCAAAGCCGATGACTACCTCGAAATTAGTCGTTGGACTCTTCTAATACCAACAACTGCCATGCAGTCAGCGTTAATGCCCCTCAGTGCTAGCGCTAACATCTATCGACATGAGAATCTTTGTACAAAAATAGCTGAGAAATCTCTTGGTTCACCTCGTTCTGACATCGGTGTCTACCAACACCAACAATTGCCCTATAGTAGTAGTTCAGCAGTGATTTGTTCCCCGAAAGCTGAAGCGAGAATATACCAACACCAACAACTTTCCCACAGTAATTATTGGGCTTTTCTAATACTAACAACTGTCATGAGATCATTGTTAGTCTCTCCCAATGCTGCCATTGACGTCTATTGATACCAATAACTGCCTGTAGCAATAGTAAAGAAGTCTTTTGGTTCACTTAATGCTAGCGTCGATGTGTGCCAACATCAATAACTACCCCACAATAGTAGTTAGGCAATCGTTGGGTTCCCTAAAAATAAGCGCGAGAATTTGCTTGGCCCATCGACTTCCCAACAGCTGTCGTTAGGCTCTCCTAACTTCAACAATGATTGCCATTAGGCAATAAGTAGGGAAGCCCAATGTAGATGTTTGACAGCTATCGTTGGGTCTTTGTTAAGTTTCGTTTATGCTAGCGCTGGCATCTACTAGCATCAATGACTACCTAATCTACCAATGTGAGCAACTATATTTGGGTCATCGCAAGGTTGCCCCAGTGATAGTACTAGCATCAATCGATGTTAACAACTGCACCACAATAACGGTTGGGTTGTCCTTAGGTTCCTCTTATGTAGGGCTCATCATTTGCCACTAGCAATGACTACCCCGCAACAATACGTCGATAGTTATTAGGTGCCCTCAAAGCTAGCACGAATGTTTGTTAGCACGAGCGGCATCCCTGCATAAGTTTTTTGGGTCTCTCAGTGTCCACTACTACTGCTACGTTGTCGTTCGCCTCCTTTTGTGGTTGCCCTCATGTCTAATTATGCTAGCAACTACCATTAGGCTAATGCAAGAAAAATCCAATGCTGATGTATGCTAAAGCCCGCGACTATCGCTGGGTCATTGCTGAGTTGCTCTAGTGCTGATGCTGAAATCTACTAGCGCATGCGATTGCCAAACCCTAGTTATTGGGCTATCCTAAATCCAGTGACTATCATAGGGTCATCGCTGGGCTCTCCCGGTGCTAGCGTTAGCATTTCCCAATGCCATCTTTTAGTGCTTGCTCTCGCATCTTTCTATGCCCATAACTGCCTAGCTATAGTCGTTGGGCTCTCCCAACACTAGCAATGGTCTTAAGGTGATCTTTGGGCCTCCCTAGAGCATTTACAAACACTGGTAACTACCTCGTAAAAATGATAAGGCCATCCCAAGGTTCCCTTACTGTCGTTGCTGGTGTCTACTAATACTAGTAACTACCCCGTAGTACTAGCAAGGTAGCTGTTGGGTCCCTTTAAAGTTGGTACGAGTGTCTACTAGCACCAGCAATTTCTTCACAATAGTTATTTGGCTCTCCTGATGCCAACCATTACTACTAGGGCATCGTCAAGCTCCTCTAATGCTTTCCCTTGCATCTACTTACACTAACAACAACATTATGCCATCGTTGGGAGAACTTAACGCAAATCCCTACTGACACTGGCACTTGGTCATTGCGTAGCTCCACCAGTGCTGGCCTGGCCTCTACCAGTGTTGACGACTACTCCAGCATCTCTCGTTGAGCTTTTCCAACACCAATAACTCTCATACAGTCATCACTAGTGTCCTCCGATGTTGGCACTAGCGTCTATCGACATGAGCAACTGCCTGCAAAAATAACTGAGAAGTCTTTTGGTTCACCTCGTGCTGACATCATTGTCTGCCAATACCAACAACTGCCCCATAGTAATAGCTGAGCAGTCATAGGTTCCCCAAAGTGGGAGTGAGCATTTATTAGCACCGACAACTTTCCCACAGTAGTTGTTGGGCTTTCCTAATGCCAGTAATAATTATGCGATCATTGTTAGTCTCCTACGATTTTGGCACTAGCACCTATCGACACCAACAACTACCTGCAGCAATCGTAGGGAAGTCTTTTGGTTTACCTTATGTTGGCGTCGGTGTGTGCCAACACCAATAATACCCCACAATAGTAGTTGGGATCTCGTTGGGTTCCCTAAAAACGAGTGTGAGCATCAACCTGCCTTAATGACTTCCCAACAGCCATCGTTAGGCTCTCCTAATGCTAACAACGACTGGCATTGGGCAATCATTGGAGGAACCCAATGTAGATATTTGGTAGCTTTAGTGGCTACCATTTGGTCTTCACTGAGTTTCGTTTGTGCTAGCACTAGCATCCATCTGTATCAATGACTAAGCGACTATCATTGGGTCATCGCTAGAGTGCCCCGGTGCTAGTACTAGCATCTATGATACTAACACCTACCTCACACTAATGGTTGGACAGTCATTGGCTTCCTCTTTTACTGGGGTCATCATCTGCCAGCACTACTAACTACCCCGCAATAATAAGTTGACAGTCATTAGGGTTCCTTCAAAGTTGGCGTGAGTGTCATCTAGCACTAGCAACATCTACACATAAATTTTTGGGCTCTCCCAATGCTTACTAGTACTGATACATCGTCGTTCGACTCCTTTTGTGGTTGCCTTCATGTCTACCTGTGCGAGCAACTACACCTAGACCAACGATAAGAAAATGCAATGCGACGTCTACTAAGGCTCGCGACTGTTGCTAGGTCAGTGCTGAGTTACTCTAGTTATGACACTGCGATCTACTGGTGTCTACGATTCCCCGACAACAATTATTGGTCTATCCTAAATCCATTGGGCAATCATTGGGGCAACCCAATGCATATGTTTAGCAGCTTTAGTGACTTTCATTGGGTTTTCGCTAAGTTTTGTTTGTGTTAGCACTGGCATCTACCAATGTTAACAATTGCCTAACAGCATTCATTGGGCTCTACTAATAAGAGTGACTAATATGGGTCATCCCTAGGTTGGCCTAGTGCTAGTAGCATTTATATATGCTAACAACTACTCTGCAACAATGGTAAAGCAGTCCTTGGGCTCCTCTTTTGTTGGTGCAATCATCTCCCAACATCAATAACTACCCTGCAATAATGACTCGCTAATCACTGGGTTGCTTCAAAGCTGGTGCGAGTGTCTCCCAGCACGAGTAATGTCCCTATGTAAGTTTTTTGACTATCCCAATTCTTACAACTACTACTACATCGTCATTCGACTCCTTCTGTGGTTGCCTTCATGTACACCTATGCCAGCAATTGCCACTAGGCTAACGCTAATGCCTATTAAGGCTCGCGACTGTCGCTAAGTCATTACTGAGTTGCTCTAATATTAACACTACCATTACCAAGTGTCTGCAATTGCTCGATAATAGTTTCTATGCTATCCTAGCCAAGTGACTATCATGGAGTCATCGCTGGGTTCCACAGATGCTGGCACTAGTGTTTCCTAATGCCGTATTATGCCAAATCCTATAAATACCTTACAATAAAAGCTGGAAAGTCATCGAACTCTTTCAATGGTTACCTTATTCTCTACCTGCACCTGTGACTGCCTAACTATAGTTGTTGGGTCTCCCAACACTAGTGAGGATCATGGGGTGATCGTTGGGCTTCCCTGGTACTAGTACTAGCATTTACAAACACTAATAATTGTCTAACAGAAATTACAAGGCTGTCCTTAGGTTCCCCTGTTGTCGGTGTAGATGTCTGCCAACATTTGTAACTACCCCGCAGTAATAGGAGGGCAAACGTTGGGTCCCATCAGAGTTGGCACTGGGTCTACTAGCACGATCGACTTCTTCACAACAGTGATTTTGCTCTCCTAATGCCAACCACTACTACTAAGGCATCGTTGAGCTCCTTTAGTGCTTGCCCTCGCATCAACCTATGCTAGCGACAACTGTTACGCCATCATTGGGGAAACTAGCGCAAATATCTACCGACACTAACAGCTGGTACTGGGTCATTGCATAGCCCCACTAATGATGGCGTTGGCCTCTACTAATGTTGATGACTACCCCAGCATTAGTCGTTGGGCTCTTCCAACACCAGCAACTCTATTGACTCATCATTAGTGTCCCCTAGTGCTGGCACAGTGTCTATCGACATGAGCAGCTGCGTGTTGAAATAGCTGAGAAGTCTCTTGGTTCGCCTAGTGTTGACATCAATGTCTACCAAAGCTAACAACTGCCCCATAGTAGTAGCTGAGTAGTTGTTGGTTCCTTCAAAGCTGGAGCGAGCATCTGGCAGCAGCAACAACTTTTCCACTGTAGTTTTTGGGCTTTCCTAATACCAGTAACAGTCATGCGGTCATGTTAGTCTGCCCCGATGCTAGCATTAGCGTCCATCGACACCAGTAACTATTGAAAGCAATAGCAGGGAAGTCTATTAGTTCACCTAGTGCTGGCATCGTCGTGTGCCAACACTAGTAACTACCCCGCAATAGTAGTTGGGCAATCATTTGTTCCCTAAAAACGAGCACGAGTGTCTGCCAGCACGAGTGATGTCCTAACATAAGTTTTTTTTGCTCTTCTAATTCCCACTATTACTACGTCGTCATTCAACTCTTTCTGTGGTTGCCTTCATCTCTACCTATGGCAACAATTTTCACTAGGCTAACACTTGAAAAACCCAACACTAATGCCTACTAAGGGCTGCGACTATCGCTAGGTCATTACTGAGTTGCTCTAATACTGATGCTACTATTAACAAGCATCAGCGATTGCCTAGCAACAGTTTTTGTGCTATCCCGTGACTGTCATAAGGTCGTCACTGGGTTCCCTCAGTGTTGGCACTAGTGTGTCCCAGTGTCGTCTTCTACCAACACCTGTAACTACCCCGCAATAATAGCTGAAATGTCATCGAGCTCTTACAGTGCTTGGCCACGTGGCTACTTACACCCATGACTGCCAAGCCATAGTTGTTGGGCTTTCCTAACACCAGTGATAGTCATGGGGTGATAGTTGGGCTTCCCTAATGCTGGTACTAGCACTTATAGACACCGATAACTCCATCACAGAAATGATAGGGATGTCCCTAAGTTTCGTTAGTTTCAACGTCGGTATTTGCCAACAACTAATAACTACCCCGCAATAGTAGCAAGCAAGCGTTGGGTCCCCTCAAAGTTGGCATTAGGTTTTACTAGCACTAGCAACTTTTTCACAACAGTCATTTGGCTTTCCCAATGCCAACCACTAATACTAGGGCACTATTTAGCTCTTCTAGTGGTTGCCCTCACATCTACCTACGCTTGCGACAATCGATATGGGAACCAAGCGCAAATTTCTACCGACACCAGCAGCTGGTGCTGGGTCATTGTAGAGCTCCACTAGTGCTGGCACTTGCCTCTACTAGTGCCGACGACAACCACAGCATCAGTTGTTGGGCTCTTCCATCACCAGTAACTCTCAAACAGTCATCATTAGTGTCCCTCAGTGCTGACACTAGCATCTATTGACATGAACAATTGCCCCCTAAATAGTTGAGAAGTCTCATGGTTTGCCTCATGCTGACATCGATGTCTACTAACACCAATAACTGCCCGTTGTCGTAGCAGAGTAATTGTTGGTTTTCTGAAAGCTGGAGCGAGCATCTGGTAACACCAATAACTTTTTTGACGTAGTTATTAGGCTTTCCCAATACCAACAACATTCATGTGGTCATCGTTTGTCTCCCCTGATGCTAGTATTACCGTTCATAGACACCAATAACTCTATCGCAGACATAATAGGGCTCTCCCTAAGTTCCCTTAGTGTCGATGTCGGTGTCTGCCAACACCAATAACTGCCCCGCAGTAGTTGCAAGGAAGCCATTGGGTCCCCTCAAAGTTGACAAGAGGTTCTACTAGCAGCAGCGACTTCTTCACAACAGTTATTTGGCTCTCCCATTGCCAACCACTGCTACTAGGGTGTTGTTAAGCTCCTCTAATGCTTGCCTTTGCGTCTACCTACGTCAGTGCAATCATTAGGCCATCATAAGGGGAACCCAGTGTAGATCTTTACTAACACTAGCAGCTGATGTTGGGTTATTGCATAGCCCCAACAGTGCTGGCGCTCGCCTCTACCAGTGCCGATCACTACCCGGGTATTAGTCGTTGGGCTCTTCAAGCACAAGCAACTCTCATGCAGTCATTACTAGTGTCCCACGGTGCTTGTACTAGCGTTTATCGCCTCGTGTTGACATTGTTGTCTCCCATCACTAACAACTGCCCCGCAGTAGTAGCTGATTGTCGTTGGTTCCCCCAAAGTTAAAGTGAGAATTTGGCAGCATCAACAAGTTTCTCATAGTAGTTGTTGGCCTTTCCTAACACTAGCAAATGTCATGCGGTCATACTCCCACGATTATGGAATTAGAGCCTATCGACATTAGCAACTGCCGCAGCAATCACAAGGAAGTCTTTTGGTTCATCTTGTGCTGGTGTCGGCGTGTGCCAACACCAATAACTACCCTATAATAATAGTTAGATAGTCATTGGGTTCCCTGAAAATAGGGGCGAGTATCTATGTGCCCCAACAACTTGCCAGTAGTCATCGTTGGGCTTTTCGAACACCAACAGTGATTACCATTAGGCAATCAGTAGGGCAACTCAACATAGATGTTTGGGAGCTTTAGTGACTATCATTGGGTCTTTTTTAAGTTTCGTTTGTGCAAGCACTGGCATCAACCAGCATCAAAGACTGCTCAACCTACTAATGCGAGCGACTATTATTGGGTCATCTTTAAGTTGCTCCAATGCTAGTACTGGTGTCTATCGATGCTAAAGACTACCCCGTAATAATAGTTGGGCAGTCCTTGGGTTCTTCTTATGCTGGGATCATCATCTGCGAGCATAATTAATTACCCCACCACAATAAGTTGATAATCACTGGATTTCTTCAAAGCCAGTGCGAGTGTCTACCAGCACCAACGATGTCCCTTTATAAGTTTTTGGGCTCTCCTAGTGCCCATTACTACTATTATATCATCGTTTGATTCTTTTTGTCGTGCCTTCATGTCTACCTATGCCAGCAAGTGCCATTAGGCTGACGTTAGGAAAACCCAACGTTGATGTTTACTAAGGCCTGCAACTGTCGTTAGGTCATTGCTGAGTTGCTCTAATACTCACGCTGTGATGTATTAGCATGTGGGATAGCCCAACAACAATTGTTAGGCTATCCTAAATCCACTAACTATTATAGGGTCATTATTGGGCTACCCCGGTGTTGGCACTAGCGTTTCCCAATGTCGTCTTCTACCAACCCTTATAACTACTTCACAACAAAAGCTGGATAGTCGTTGCACTCTATTAGTGCTTGCACTTGAGTCTATCAACACCCATGATTGCCTAGCTATAGTTGTTACGCTCTCTTAACACCAGTGCCAACATCAATAACTACCCCACAATAGTAGTTGGATAATCATTAGTCCCCTAAAATCAAGCACGAGCATCTGCCTGCCATAATGACTTCCCAATAACCATCGTTAGGCTCTTCTAACGCCAATAACAACTTCCATTGGGTAATCATTGGGGGAACCTAATGTAGATGTTTGACAGCTTTAGTGACTATCATTGGGTTATCGCTGAGTTTCATTTGTGCTAGCACTTGCATCTACTAGCATCAATGACTACTTAAACTACCAATGCGAGCGACTATAATTGGGTCATCACTATGTTACCTCGGTGCTAGTATTAGCTTCTATCGATGCTAACAACTACCCCATAATAATGATTGGGCTGTCCTTGGGTTCCTCTTACGTTTGGTTCATCATCACCCAACACGCAACAATAAGTCGGTAATCGTTGGGTTCCTTCAAAGTTGGCGCCAGTGTCTGAAAGTTCCAATGACATCCTTGCATAAGTTTTTAGGCTCTTCCACTGCAGCTGCTACAACGTCGTTCGACTCCTTATGTGGCTGCTTTCATGTTTACCTATGCCAACAACTGCCACTAGGCTAACGTTAGGAAAACTAAACCCTGATGTCTGCCAAGGCCCACGACTATCACTAGGTCATTGCTGAGTTGCTCTAGTATTGAAGTTGTGATCTACTGATGCTTGTAATTGCTTGACAATGGTTGTTGGGCTATCCTAAATCCAGTGACTATTATAGGATCGTCACTAGGCTCCCCCAATGTCGACACTAGCGTTTCCCAATGCCGTCATCTCTTAACACCTATAACTACTCCACAACAGAAGTTGAACAATTATCGGGCTCTTTTAGTGCTTGCCTTCGCGTCTACCTATGCCCGTGATTGCCTAGCTATTGTCATTAGGCTCTTTCAACACCAATAACGATCATGGGGTGATCGTTGGGCTTCTTTCGTGCTAGTATTAGCGTTTACAAACACCAGCAACTGCTTCATGGAAATGACATGGCTATCCCTATGTTCCCACAATGTCGACAGTGGTGTTTGCCAACATCAGTAACTACCTCGTAATAATAGCAAGGTAGCCGTTGGAAATCCTCAAAGTTGGCACGAGGGTCAACTAGCACCAATGATTTCTTCATAACAATCATTAGGCTCTTCCAATGCCAACCACTACTACTAGTGCTTGCCTTCGTGTTTACTTATGCCAGCCAGCAACAACCATTAGGCCATCGTTGGGGGAACCTATCGTAGATCTATATCGATACCAGCAATTGTAGATAGGTCATTGCAAAGCTCCCCTACTGTTGGCACTGGCCTCTGCCAGTACTAATGACTACCTCGACATTAGTCGTTGGGCTCTTCCAATACCAGCAACAGTCATGTTGTCATCGTTAATCTCCTTTGATGCTAACACTGGCATTCATCGACACCAGCAACTGCTCATAGTAATAGCAGGGAAGTCTTTTGGTTCATTTAATGTTGGCATCGGTGTGTGCCAACACCAAAAACTAGCCCCCAATAGTAGTTAGGCAATTATTGGGTACTCTAAAAACAAGTGCGAGCATCTAGCTACCCCAACGACTTCCCATTAACTGTCATCAGGTTCTTTGAATGCCAACAATGACTACAATCGGGCAATCATTGGGGTAATCCAACGTACATGTTTAGCAACATTAGTGACTATCGTTGGGTCACCGCTGAGCTTCGTTTGTGTTAGCACTAGATTTACTAGCATCATCGACTGCCCAGTAGTAGTCATTGGCCTCTACTAAGGGGAGCGACTATTATTGGGTCATCGCTAATTTACCCCGGTGTGAGTACTAGTGTCAATCGATGCCCTTAGGTTCCTTTTATATTAGGGCATCATCTGCCAACACTGATAACTAGCTCGCAACAATAACTCGACAGTTGCTGGGCTCCTTCTAAGCTAACACGACTGTCTGCCATCCCCAGCGATGTCCCTGCATAAGTTTTTTTGGCTTTCCAAGTGCCCATTACTATTACTACATCGTCGTTTGACTCTTTCTATGGTTACCTTCATGTCTACTTGTGTGAGCAACTACCACTAGACTAACGCTCGAAAAACCAACTGCTAATGCTTATTAAGGCTTGTGACTACCACTAGGTCATTGTTGAGTTGCTCTAGTAGCTACACTACGATCAACAAGCATCTATGATTGCCCGATAATAATTGTTGGGCTATCCTAAATCCTGTGACTATCATAGAGTCGTCGCTGGGCTCCCCCAAGGTCGACACTAGTGTTTTCCAATGTCGTCTTCTGCCAACACCTCTAACCACCCAGCAATAAAAGCTGAACAGTCATCGGGCTCCTTTAGTGCTTACCTTCATGTCTACTTATGCCCATAACTGCTTAGCTATAGTCGTTGGGCTCTCGTAACCCAAGCAACGGTCATGGTGACCGTTGGGCTTCCCTCATGCTAGTACTAGTGTTTACAAACATCGACAACTACCTCGCAGAAATCATAAGGTTTCTGTAGATTCCTATAGTGTTAATGCACGTATCTACCAACACCAGTAACTACCCCGTAGTAGTAGCATGGCAGCCATTGGGTCCCCTCAAAGTTGGCACGAGGGTCGACTAGCACCAGCGACTTTTTCACAATAGTGATTAGGCTCTCCCAATGCCAACCACTACTATTAGGCATCATTAAGTTCCTTTAGTGCTTGCCTTCATGTTTACTTATGCGAGCGATAGTCGTTAGGCCATCATTGGGGGAACCCAACGCAGATCTTTACTAACACCAACAATTGTCGTAGGGTCATTGCATGGCTCCACCAATGCTGGCACTGGCCTCTACCAGTGCCGACGACTGCCCCTATATTAGTCGTTAGGCTATTCCAACACCAATGATTGTTAGGCAGTCATCGCTAGTGTCCCCAAGTGCTAGCACTAGCGTCTATCGAAATGAGCAACTACTTGCAGAAACAGCTAAGAAGTCTCTTGCTTTGTCTCATGCGGACATCGATATCTGCTAACATCAACAATTGCCTCGCTATAGTAGCTGTGTAGTTGTTGGTTTCCCCAAATTTGGAGTGAGCATCTAGTAGCACCAATAACTTTCTCGCACTAATTGTTGGGCTTTGCTAATACCAACAATAGTCATTCGATCATTGTTAGTCTCTCCCAATGTTGCCACTAGCGTCTCTTGACATGATCAACTACATATAACAATAGCAAGGAAGTCTTTTGGTTCACCTAGTTTTGGCATCGGCATGTGCCAACACCAATAACAACCCCACAATAATAGTTGGGCAATTGTTGGGTTCCCTAAAAACAAGCGCGAGCAGTTATCTACCCCAATGACTTCCTAATAGTCATCGTTAGCCTCTCTGAACGCCAATAATGGCTGCCATTGGGAAATCATTGGGCTAAACACAACGTAAATGTTTGGCAGCTTTAATGACTATTGTTGAGTCTTCGTTGAGTTTCGTTTGTGCTAGCACTAGTAACTACCAGCATCAACAACTTCCCAACAATAGTCATTGGGCTCTACCAATGCGAGTGACTATCGTTGGGTCCTCACTAGGTTGCCCCAGTTCTAGTACTAAGATCTATCGATGCTAATAACTACCCTGCAATAATGGTTGGGCACTCTATGCCTCTTTTTCTGGTGTCATCATCTACCAGGACTAATAACTACCCTGTAATAATAAGCCAAAAGTCATTGGGTTCTTTCCAATCTGACACGAGTGTCATCCAGCACCAGCTGTGCACGCGCTCTCCTAGTGGCCACTACTACTCATACTTCGTCTTTCGACTCCTTCTGTGGTTGCCTTAATGTCTACCTATGCAAGCAACTACACCAAGGTCAACACTAAGAAAACTCGACATGATGTTTACTGAGGCCTGTGACTGTTGCTAGGTCATTGCTGAGCTACTCTAGTTATGACACTATGATATACTAGCATGTGCGATTGCCTGACAATAATTGTTGGCTGTCCTAAATCCAATAACTATCAAACAGTTATCGATGCGCTCCTCTAGTGCCGGTACAAGCGTTTCCTAATGCCATCTTACTCTAACTCATATAACTACTCACGCAACAAAAACTGGACAGTCATTAGGATCTTTTAATGCTTACCCTCACATCTACTTATGCCAGTGACTATCTAGCTACAATTATTGGGCTCTCCTAACACTAGCGACGGTCATGGGCTGATCATTGGGCTTTCTTTGTGCTAGTACTAGCATTTAGAGACACAGGCAATTGGCTAGTAGAAATGATAAGGTTGTCCTTAGGTTCTCCAATTGTCGATGTCCATGTGTTCCAACATCTATAACTACCCCGCAATAGTAGCAAGGCAGTAGTTGGGCCATCTCAAAGTTAACACTACTAACACCAACGACTTCTTCATAACAATCGTTGGGCTCTGCTAATGCTAACCACTACTATTAGGGCATCGTTAGGCTCTTTTAGTCCTTGCCCATACATCTACCTATGCAAGCGACAACCATTAGGTTCCCCAAAGTGGGAGTGAGCATTTATTAGCACCGACAACTTTCCCACAGTAGTTGTTGGGCTTTCCTAATGCCAGTAATAATTATGCGATCATTGTTAGTCTCCTACGATTTTGGCACTAGCACCTATCGACACCAACAATTACCTGCAGCAATCGTAGGGAAGTCTTTTGGTTTACCTTATGTTGGTGTCGGTGTGTGCCAACACCAATAATACCCCACAATAGTAGTTGGGATCTCGTTGGGTTCCCTAAAAACGAGCGTGAGCATCAACCTGCCTTAATGACTTCCCAACAGCCATCGTTAGGCTCTCCTAATGCTAACAACGACTGGCATTGGGCAATCATTGGCGGAACCCAATGTAGATATTTGGTAGCTTTAGTGGCTACCATTTGGTCTTCACTGAGTTTCGTTTGTGCTAGCACTGGCATCCATCTGTATCAATGACTAAGCGACTATCATTGGGTCATCGCTAGATTGCCCTGGTGCTAGTACTAGCATCTATGATACTAACAACTACCTCACACTAATGGTTGGACAGTCATTGGCTTCCTCTTTTACTGGGGTCATCATCTGCCAGCATTACTAACTACCCCGCAATAATAAGTTGACAGTCATTAGGGTTCCTTCAAATTTGAGTTTCGTTTGTGCTAGCACTAGCAACTACCAACATCAACAACTTCCCAACAATAGTCATTGGGCTCTACCAATGCGAGTGACTATCGTTGGGTCCTCACTAGGTTGCCCCAGTTCTAGTACACGAGTGTCATCCAGCACCAGCTGTGCACGCGCTCCTAGTGGCCACTACTACTCATACTTCGTCTTTCGACTCCTTCTGTGGTTGCCTTAATGTCTACCTATGCAAGCAACTACACCAAGGTCAACACTAAGAAAACCCGACATGATGTTTACTAAGGCCTGTGACTGTCGCTAGGTCATTGCTGAGCTACTCTAGTTATGACACTATGATATACTAGCATGTGCGATTGCCCGACAATAATTGTTGGCTGTCCTAAATCCAATAACTATCAAACAGTTATCGATGCGCTCCTCTAGTGCCGGTACAAGCGTTTCCTGATGCCATCTTACTCTAACACATATAACTACTCACGCAACAAAAACTGGACAGTCATTGGGATCTTTTAATGCTTACCCTCACATCTACTTATGCCAGTGACTATCTAGCTATAATAATTGGGCTCTCCTAACACTAGCGACGGTCATGGGCTGATCATTGGGCTTTCCTTGTGCTAGTACTAGCATTTAGAGACACAGGCAATTGGCTAGCAGAAATGACAGAGTTGTCCTTAGGTTCTCCAATTGTCGATGTCCATGTGTTCCAACATCTATAACTACCCCGCAATAGTAGCAAGGCAGTAGTTGGGCCATCTCAAAGTTAACACTACTAACACCAACGACTTCTTCATAACAATCGTTGGGCTCTGCTAATGCTAACCACTACTATTAGGGCATCGTTAGGCTCTTCTAGTCCTTGCCCATACATCTACCTATGTAAGCGACAACCATTAGGCTATCGTTGGGGGAAGCTAGAGCAGATCTCTATCAACACCAGCAGCTGTAGCTAGGTCATTGCATAGGTCCCTCCGAACTGGCGCTAGCCTTTACTAGTGCTAACGACGGCCCCAACATCACTCGTTGGGTTCTTCCAACACCAGCAACTATCATGCAATCATCGCTAGTGTCCCCCGATGCTGGCACTAGCATTTATCAATATAAGCAACTATCTATAGAAATAGTTGAGAGTTCTCCTTTTGCTGACATCAATGTCTCCCAATACCTACAACTGTCCCGCAGTCGTAGTTGAGTAGTCATTGGTTGCCCCCAAGCTACAGCGAGCATCTACTAGCACCAATAACTTTCCCACAATAATTGTTAAGCTTTCCCAATATCGGTAACAGTCATGCGTCATTGTTAGTCTCCCTCGATGCTGGCACTAGCATCTATCGACACCAGCAATACCAAGGCAGCCATGCATGGGTGCGAGCTTGTTACCATAATTCGAAGGTGGCCATGCATGCATGGGCGCTGCTGTGGTAACCATGCATGACCTTCGAAGGTAACTACGATGGCCATGAAGGAGGAAGCCATGGCCTTCGAAGGTGGTAGTCATGGCCGTAAAGGTAGGCATGGCCTTCGAAGGTAGCTGCCATGGCCACGAAAGAGGCAATCACGAACGCCCACGAAGGTAGCCACGACGTCCATGAAGGTAGCCACGATGGCCTACGAAGGCAACCACAGCACCCATGTAGGCAGGCACTAATGCCCACGAAGGTAGCCACGACGCCCACGAAGGCAATCATGGGCACCCACGAATGCAGCCACGGTGCCCATGAAGGCAGCAACAGCCACCCATAAAGGTAGCCACGGGAGCCCACGAAGGCAGCCATGGCCTTCGATAGTGGCTGCCATGGCCTTCGAAGGTGGCAACCATGGCTTCGAAGGCGACAATTATGGCCTTCGAAGGTGGTAGCGATGGCCACATTGACAGCGAAGGCAACCATGGCTACCGCGAAAGCCTCTATGCATGGCCGTGAAGGCAGCCATGGTTGTTGCAAAGCTTCCATGCATGGCTATGAAGACAGCCATGGCCGCTGCCAAAGCGTCCATGCATGGTTGCAAAGGAAACCATGCCTGCCTGCCAAAGCGTCCATGCATGGTCGTAATGGCAGCCATGGCCTTCGAAGGTGAAAATGATGGCTACCACAAAAGTGTCCATACATGGCCTCAAAGGCAATCATGGCCTTTGAAGCTGGCAGCCATGGCCTTTCAAGGTGGTAGTCATGGTTGTCACGAAAATGCCCATGCATGGCCTCGAAGGCAACAGCCATGGTTGCGAAGGCAATGTTGTCTTTGCTTGATTTTATTTTCACTTTGGATGCAACGACGGACTGCACTTCCGTCGCTAGATTTTACTTCTAGCGACAGCCACTTACTTCTATTGTTGAAGTGCTTATAAATTGAAGGCCTAATTTTTTTCCTTTCGGGCGGGTGCCATTTCCTTTCCCTCCATTTCTATTGCTATCTTTGCTTCTGTCTTCTTAAAATTTTTCCTTTTCGCCATGTTCCTTTTTTCTCTAACTTTATTGTTGTCTCTACATTTATTAGGATTGTCAAATTGCTCTTTTCACTAATAAGCGGCACTGTCTTTCCCCTCATTTATCTTGTTGTCTTAGAGCCAAGTCTTTGTCGCTCTCTCTTTGCTCGGCATCTTGGTGTGTGTCATTTTCTCTTCTATTTTCTCCATTGTGAGCAGCCATTTCCTCTTTACTTGATAATTTGTGTAGTTAATTATCAAAATTATTGATAATGATATTGATGATTTGAAAATCTTGTATAAGAATATTATAATTATATTTGGTAATTATAGAAATATTGTAGATTTTAAATAAATTTTTTAGTTATTCATTTTACATTTTAATAAATTTAATTTATTGTATATAATTGCTAATTTTATTTGTTAATAAATTTAGTTTATGTTGGATTATTTAGAAAATAATTTAATTAGCTTGAAATGTAAGATAAATAATTTAATTAAAGTTTTATGAAATTTAAATTAGTTAGGTATTAATTAAATTTTATAATTGTTAATTTTTTAAGTTAATTAAAAATTTTGTTTATATTGAATTAGATAAATAATAGTTTAATTAGAATATAATTTGAGATAAATAATTTAATAAATTTTTATGAAATTTAAATTAGTTAGATGTTAATTAAATTTTGCAATTGTTAATTTTATTTGTTAATAAAATTAGTTAATTTGTTATTGATTATGTAGATAATAGTTTAATTACATTGTAATTTCATAAAATAAATAATTTAATTACTTAGATTTTTATGAAAATTAATTTACTTAGATGTTGAGATTTTTATGAAAATTAATTTACTTAGATGTTGATTAAATTTTGAAGTTGTTAATTTTATTTTTTAAATAAATTTAGTTTATGTTAATTATGTATTTACATTTGGATGATTATTACTAATGTTGAGAAAATTTGTTTATATGTTAATCAATTAAATTAATCTTTTATATGATAATCACATAATATTATTGTTAGCAAAGTTAGACTTCACACATATTTTTTAGATACATCGTTTGAGAATTATTAGTGAACATTTATTGTTAGTCACGTGTTTGTATGTGAATCAAAATAAATTATTCAATAATAATTCCTGAATTGTCCAGATGAGATAATATAGAAATGTAACATTTATGTGTAGTATACGTGTAAATTGTTGCTCATTTTATTTTGTAAAAATTTTGTGTAGTATCCCTTTTGTTCTTCAGGCACATACTAATGGATATGAGCGTGTGTTTCAATGAAAAATACTAACTCATATCTAGACATGTGATGTACTTGGAGAACTACGGAAAAATACTATCAAAATTTTTACAAATTCAAGTGAAAAATCAGTTACTATATTGTGCTTCACATAAGTGTACATTTTTTAATGATATAGGATCACTTACCTTTGAAGTTTTGGTGGCATGCATAAAACATTAAACAAGTCGTATTATAAGACACGTGTTTTTTACGTGTCCTCAAAATTATTTGATTAATTATTTTATATTATAATAAATTTTTAAATTATTGAAATTTTTAAAAGGCAAATTGTTGGGAACTAGTTTAATTATAATGACTTGAGAAATAGAAAAATGAGTACATTAGATCGCCAATGAATGTACTTAAAGCTTATAGATGGATT
This sequence comes from Moringa oleifera, assembly GCA_021397835.1. Lineage (NCBI taxonomy): Eukaryota > Viridiplantae > Streptophyta > Magnoliopsida > Brassicales > Moringaceae > Moringa > Moringa oleifera. Next base: position 8,410,202 of record JAJFZO010000034.1, on the reverse strand, counting down.
CTTAAATCAGGAATTTTTAAATGGTATGAAACATTTTATTCAGTTTATTTGTAATCAATCAATATTCATGGATGGAGATAAAATAAGATATTCATGTAATCATAAAAAAGTGTTAGAACCGTCGTTATAAAACTGTTGATGTGCTTAGATATTATTTGGCTAAATATGGTTTCGGATGGGCTCCCAGCATCTCCTAATAACTAGATGTAATTTTCTATATGATTATTGTATTTCATGACAATATAATATATAATCTTGTATTTATTATGTTTTATGAATTTTAATTTAATTTATTTTAGTTTATTTATTTTAATTTATTTTTTATAAAAAATTGATTACATTAACAACAGATCCATCAATCACTAATCAGTTTGTAGTGAATCTTATGAATTTAGCGACAGAATCCATTCAATCACTGAAATAGCGACAAATATTAGTTTGTCGCTAGTTTAACGACAAACTAATATTTGTTATTCTGTCGCTATTTTTAGTGACAAACATAAATCTGTCACTAATATAGTGACAGATTCTTGTATGTCACTAAATGAATCTGTTGCTATACTTTATTGACATAATTATTTTCTATCACTAGTTTAGTGAAAGATTAACATCTGTCACTAGTTTAACAATAGATCCTTATCAATCTCTAATCTATCGTTAATTAATGACAGATACAAAATTCAGTCGTTAGTCTTTCTCACGACAATGATTTCACCTACTAATTTTATCTATCATTAATCTGTCGCTAAATTTTTTAGCGATAGATTTTTTAATTTATTGACGGATTCATCGATCGCGAAATCTGGTTTTTTTTTATTGTCCAACGCGAGCGACTATCATTAGGTCATCGCTAGGTTATCCTGATGCTAGTACTAGCGTCTATCAATGCTAATAACTATCTCACAATAATGGTTGGGTAGTCCCTGCGTTCTTCATATGTTAGTGTCGTCATGTGTCAATGCTAATAACTACCCCACAACAATAACTCGGCAATCGCTAAGTTCTTCCACAGTTAGCGTGAGTGTCTCTTAGCACCAGCGACATCCTTGTATAAGTTTTTGGGCTCTCCCAATGCCCACTACTATTGCTACATCGTCGTTCGACTCCTTCTGTGGTTGCCTTCATGTCTATTTGTGCTCGTAATCGCCATTAGGCTAACGCTCGAAAAACCCAACACTAATGTTTACTAAGGCCCGCGACTATCGCTAGCTCGATGCTGAGTTGCTCTAGTAGTGACTCTATGATCCACTAGCTTCTGCGATTGTCTGATAAAAGTAATTGGGTTGTCCTAAATCTAGTGACTATCAAACGGTTGTCGCTGGCCACCCTTGATATGACATAAGCATTTCCCAATGTAGTCTTCTTCCAACACATATAACTACTTCGTAACAAAAAGCTAGACAGTCATTGGGCTCTTTTAGTGCTTGCCCTCGCATATAATTATGTTAGTGACTACCTAGCTATAGTCATTAGGCTCTTCCAACATTAGCAACGGTCATGGGGTGATCGTTAGGCTTCCCTGGTGATAAGGCTAGCATTTACAAACACTTGTAGCTGGCCAGTAGAAACGACAGGGCTGTCCCTACGTTTCTATATTGTTGGTGTCGATGTTTGCCAACTCTTGTAACTACCCCGCAGTAGTAGAAAGGCAGCTGTTAGGTCCTCTCAAAGTTGGCATGAGGGTATACAAGCACTAGCGACTTCTCACAATAGTTGTTGGCTGTCTTAAATCCAGTGACTATCAAAGGGTCATCGCTGGGCTCACTTGATGCTGACATAAGCATTTCCCAAGGCCGTCTTCTACCTACATCTATAGCTACCGCAACAAAAGCTAGATAGTCATTGAGCTCTTTTAGTGCTTGTCCTTATGTCTACCTATGCGAGAGACTGCTTAGCTACAGTCTTCAGGCTCTTCCAACACCAGCGACGATCATGGGGTGATCGTTAGGCTTCCCTGATGCTAGTATTAGCATTTACTAACACTAGCCACTAGCTAGCAGAAATGATAGGGTGATCTTTAGGTTCCTCTAGTGTTGGCACGATGTTTGCCAACTCTGGTAACTACCCTGCAATAGTAGAAAGGCAGCCATTGGGTCCCCTCAAAGTTGGCACAAAGGTCTACTAGTGCTCATGACTTTCTCACAACAATTGTTGGGCTTTCCCAATGCCAACCACTACTACTAGGGCGTCATTAAACTCCTTTAGTACTTGTCCTCGCGTCTACCTATGCTAGCGATAACTTTTAGGCCATCATTAGGGGAAGCCAGAGCAGATCTCTATCGATACCAGCCGCTATCGCTGGGTCATTGCATAGCTCCCCTAGTGATGGTGTTAGCTTTTATCAGATCAACGATTACCCCAATAGCAATCGTTGGGCTTTCCCTATGCGAGTGACTATTATTGGGTCATCACTAGGTTGTCCTGGTGCTAGTACTAGCATTATCAATGCTAACAATAACCCCACAATAATGGTTAGGCAGTCGCTGGGTTCCTCTTATGCTTGTGTCATCATGTGCCAATGCTAATAACTACCCCATAATAATAACTCGGCAGTCGCTAGGTTCCTTCAAAGTTAGCGCGAGTGTCTGCTAGCATCAGTGACATCCCTGCATAAGTTTTTGGGCTCTCTCAATGCCCACTACTTCTGCTATGTTGTTGTTTGACTCCTTCTATGGTTGCTTTCATGTCTACCTGTGCGAGCAATTGCCACTAGGCTAATGCTGGGAAAAGCCAACGTTGATGTCTGCTATGGCCTGCGACTGTCACTAGGTCATTGTTAAGTTGCTCTTATACTGACATTGTGATCTACTAGCATCTGCGATTGCTCGATAATAGTTCTTGGGCTCTCCTAAATTCAATGACTATCAAAGGGTCATCGTTGGGCTCCCCCAGTGTGGACACTAACCTTTCCTAAAGCCGTCTTCTGCCAACATGTATAACTACTCTGCAACAAAAGCTGGACATTGATTGGCTCTTTTAGTGCTTACCCTCGCGTCAACTTACGCTAATGACTGCTTAATTAAAGTCATTGGGCTCTCTCAACTTCAGCGACGGTCATGGGCTGATCGTTGGGCTTCCCTGGTGCTAGTACTAGAATTTACAAACATCGGTAACTGCTTCACAAAAATGATAGGGCTGTCCCTAAGTTCCCCTATTATCGACGACGGCAACTACCAATATGAGTAACTACCCACCATGTAGTGGTAGCAAGGTAGCCGTTTGGTCCCCTCAAAGTTGGCATGAGGGTTTACTTGCACTAGCGACTTCTTCACAACAGTCATTGGGCTTTCGCAATGCCAACCACTACTACTAGGGCATCATTAAGCTTTTCTAGTACTGGCCCTTACGTCTAATTATGCTAACGACAACTGTTAAGCCATCGTTGGAGGAATCCTACGTAGATCTCTACTGACACCAGCAGCTATCATAGGGTCGTGTATAGCTCCCCTAGTGTTGGCACTTGCCTCTAGCAGTGCCAACGACAACCTCATTTAGTTATTGGGCTCTTTAAACACCACCAACTCTCATGCAGTCATCCCTAGTGTCCCATGGTGCTGGTACTAACATAGATCAACATGAGCTATAGCGTGTAAAAATAGCTGAGAAGTCTTTTGGGTTACTTCGTGTTGACATCGGTGTATGCCAACACCAACAACGGCCCTGCAGTAGTTGCTGAGTAGTCATTAGTTTCCCCAAAGCTGGAGCAAGCATCAGCGAGCACCAACAACTTTTTCACAATAATTATTGGGCTTTTCCAATACCAACAATAGTCATGCGATCATCGTTAGTCTCCCTTGATGCTCGCACTAGCGTCTATCAATACTAGCAGTTACTTGCAGTAAATAAAAAAGAAGTCTTTCAATTCACATAATACTTGCATCGGCATGTGCCAACAGCAATAACTACCCCACAAAAGTAGTTGGGCAATTATTGGGATCCTTAAAAATAAGTGTGAGTACCTCCCTGCCCTAATGACTTCCCAACAAATATCATTAGGGTTTCCTAACGCTAACCACGACTACTATTGGGCAGTCAATGGGGTAGCATATAGTAGATGTTTAGTAGCTTTAGTGACTATCGTTTGGTCTTCGCTGAGTTTCATTTGTGCTTGCATTAGCATCTACCAGCATCAGCGATTGCCCAACAGCAGTCATTGAGTTCTACCAACATGAGTGACCATCATTGAGTCATCATTAAGTTGCCATTGTGCTAGTACTAGCATTTATTGATGCTAACAACTTCCCTGTAATAATAGTTTTGAAGTTCTTGAGTTCCTTTTTTACTAATATCATCATCTCCCAATGCTAATAACTACCCAACAACAATAACTCTACAAGTATCAGGTTTCTTCAAAGCTGATGTGAGTGTCTGCTAGCACCAACGATGTCCGTGCATAAGTTTTTGGGCTCTCTTAGTGCCCACTACTACTGCTACATTGTCATTCGACTCCTTGTGTGGTTTCTTTCATGTTTACCTATACCAGTAACTACGAATAGGCTAATGCTAGGAAAACCCAACACTAATGTCTGTTAAGGCCCGCGACTGTCGGTAGACTATTGTTATGTTGCTTTAATAATGATGCTACAATCTAATAGTGTGTGCGATTGCCCGACAACATTGTTGGGCTGCCTTAAATCCAGTGACTATCAAAGGCTCGTCGTTAGGCTCCCTTGAGGTTAACACAAGTGTTTTTAAATACTATCTTCTACCAACACCTATAACTACACCGTAATAAAAGCTAGACATTAATTGGGCTCTTTTAATGCTTGCCCTCGTGTTTACCCATGTTAGTGACTACCTAGCTATAGTCGTTGGGCTTTCTTAACACCAGCAACGATTATGAGGTAATCATTGGGTTTCCCTATTGGTGACATTGGCAATTGGCTACTAAAAATTACAAGACCGTCCCTAGGTCTTTCTAGTGTCGGCACTGGTTCCTACCAACACCAGTAACTACCTCGGAGTAGTAGTAAGGGAGCTGTTGAGTCCCTTCAAAGTTGGTACCAGGGTCTACTAGCACTAGCGACTTCTTCATAACAGTCATTGGACTTTCCCAATGCCAACCACTACTATTAGAGCGTCGTGAAGCTCCTCTATTGCTTGCTCTCACGTCTGCCTATGCCAATGACAACCGTTATGCCATCATTGGGAGAACCCGAAGTATATCTTTACCGACACTAGCAGCCATCGTTAGCTTATTGAATAACTCCCCTAGTGCTGGCGTTAGCCTATACCAGCATCAAACACTACCCAAATAGCAAATGTTGGGCTCTTCTGAGGTAAGTGACTATTATTGAGTCATCGCTAGGTTTCACACAGTGCTAGTACTAGCGTCTATCAATGCTAACAACTACCCCCTAATTATGGCTGGGCAGTCCCAGGGTTCCTCTTATGTTGAAGTCATCATTTGCTAATGCGAATAACTACCTCGCAATAATAATTTGACACTCATCGGGGTCCCTTGAAGCTGGCCCCAGTGTTTGCTAACACCAACGATGCCTTTACATAAGTTTTTGGGCTCTCCGAGTGCCCACTACTACTATGTAGTCGTTCGACTCTTTCTGTAGTTGCCTTCTTGTCTAACTGTGCGAGCAACTGCCATTAGACTAACACTTGGAAAACTTAACCCTGATGTCTGCTAAGACCCGCAATTATCGCTAGCTCATTACTGAGCTGGTCTTGCAGTGACGGTATGATTTACTAGCATTTGCGATTGCCTGACAACAGTTATTGGGTTGTCCTAAATCTAGTGCCTATCAAAGGGTCGTTGCTGGGCTCTCTCGATGCCAATAAAAGCGTTTTCTAATGCAGTATTCTATCAACATCTATAACTACCTCACAACAAAAGCTAGACAGTCATTGGGCAGTTGTAGTACTTACCGTCATGTCTATCTATGCCAGTGACTGCCTAGCTATAATCGTTGGGCTTTCCCAACACCAACGACTATCATGGGGTTATCGTTGGGCTTCCTTAGTGCTAGCACTAGCATTTACAAATACTGGGAATTGGCTAGTGAAAATGACAGGACTGTCCCTAGGTTCCCCTAGTGTTGATGTCAGTGTCTACCAATATCATTAACTTCCCCGCAGTAGTAGCAAGGCGGCCATTGGGTCCCCTTAAAGTTGGCATGAAGGTCTACTAGCACCAGTGACTTCTTCACAATGGTCATTGGGCTCTCCCAATGCCAACCACTACTACTATGGCATCATTAAGCTCCTCTTGTGCTTGCCCTTGCGTCTACCTACGCTAGTCATGGGGTCATCGTTAGTTTCCCTCGATGTTGGCACTAACGTCTATCGATATTAACAACTGCCCACAATAATAGCAATCAAGTTTTTCAGTTCACCGAAAGCTGGTGTCGGCATGTCCCAACATCAATAACTATCCCACAATAGTAGTTGGGCAATCTTTCGATTCCTTAAAAATAAATGCGAGCATCTATATGCCCCAACAACTTGCCAACAACCGTCTTTAGGCTCTCTTAATGCCAATAATGACTATTTAGCAATCATTTGGCCAACCCAGCATAGATTTTTGGCCGTATTAGGGATGATCACTGGGTCTTTGCTAAGTTTTATTTGTGCTAGCACTGGTATCTACGAGCATCAACGACTGCCTAATAACAATCATTGGGCTCTACCAATGCGAGCGATTATCATTGGAAAGTCGCTAGGTTGCCTCAATGGTAGTACTAACAGCTATCGATGCTAACAACTACCCCACAATAATGGTTGGATTGTCCCTAGGTTCCTTTATCTTAGTGTCATAATCTACCAATGCTAATAACTGCCCCACAACAATAACTCAAAGGTAGCTAGGTTCCTTTAAAGCTAGCGCGAGTGTCTGGTAGCACCAGCGAAGTCCTTGCATAAGTTTTTGGGCTCTCTCAGTGCCCAATACTACTACTATGTCGTCATTCAACTCCTTATATGGTTGCCTTTATGTCTACCTGTGCGAGCAACTACGACTAGGCTAATAATAGGAAAACCCAACGCTAACAACTACTAAGCCCATGACTGTATCTCGGTCATTGCTCAGTTAATCTAGTAGTGATGCTACAATGTCCTGATAATAATTGTTGGGTTATCCTAAATCCATTAACTATCAAAGGGTCATCGCTTAGCTCCCCTGATGCCGGCATAAGTGTTTCCCAATGTTGTCTTCTGTCAACACCTATGACTACCCTTTAACAAAAGTTAGACAGTCATTAGGCTCTTTCAGTGCTTATCCTCTCACCTACCTATACTAGTGACTGCCTAGCTATAGTGGTTGGGCTGTCCCAACACCAACGTAGGTCATGGGGTTATTGTTAGGCTTTCTTGGTGCTAGTACTAGCATTTACAAACACTAGCAATTGGTTAGTAAAATTACTGGGCTGTCCCTAGGTTCCCTAGTATCGATGCCGGTGTCTGCCAACACTAGTAACTACCCTCAAAGTTGGTATAAGGGTCTATTAGCACGAGCAAATTCTTCACAATAGTCATTATGCTCTCCTAAAGCAAATTACTATTGCTAGGGCGTCGTTAAGCTCTTATAGTGCTTGCCTTCACGTCAACCTATGCCAGCGATAATTGTTAAGCCATCATTATGGGAACCCAGAGGAGATCCCTACTGACACCAGCAGTTGTCGCTAGGTCATTGCATAACTCACCCCGTGCTGGTGCTAGCCTCTACTAGCATCAACGATGACCCTAGTAGCAATCGTTGGGCTTTTTCAATGCGAACGACTCTCATTGGGTCATTGTTAGTTTGCCGTGATGCTCGTACTAGTGTTTATCGATTCTAACAACTACACCACAATCATGGTTGAGTAGTCTCTGAGTTTTTCTTATATTGGTGTCATCATCTATCAATGCTAATAACTGTACCACAGTAATAACTTAGTGGTCACTAGGTTCCTTCGAAGCTAGCGCGAGTGCCTGGTAGCACCAGCAATATCCCTGCATAAATCTTTGGGCTCTTCTAGTGCCACTACTACTACTACATCGTCATTCGACTCCTTCTGTGGTTGCCTTCATGTCTACGTGTGCGAGCAACTACGACTAGGCTAATGGTAGGAAAACCCAATGCTAATATCAGCTAAGGCCCACTATTGTATCTAGGTCATTATTGAGTTACTGTACTAATGACGCTGCGGTCTATTAGCGTCGGTGATTGCCCGATAATAGTTGTTGGGTTGTCTTAAATCTAGTGACTATCAAAGGGTTATCATTAGGCTTTCTCGATATCGACACGAGCATTTGACAATGCCGTCTTTTGCCAACACTTATAATTACCCTGCAAAAAAAGCCAGACAGTCATTAGGTTCTTTTAGTGCTTGCCTTCGCGTCTATCAACGCCAATGACTACATAGGTATAGTCATTGGGCTCCCCCAACACCAGTGACGGTCATGGGGTGATCATTGAGTTTCCCTTATGCTAGTACTATGGTTTGCATACACAGGCAATTGGCTAGCAAAAATGACAAGGTTGTTCTTAGGCTCCCCTAGTGTCCACTTCGGTGTCTGCCAACAACAGTAACTACCATGCAATAGCAGCAAGGCAGCTGTTGGGTCCCTTCAAAGTTAGTATGATGGTCTACTAGCACCAAGAACTTCTTCACAACAGTCATTGGGCTCTCCTAATGCCAACCACTACTACTAGGGCGTTGTTAAGCTCTTCTAGTGGTTACCCTCCTGTCTACCTATGCTAGTGACAACCTTTAGGCCATCATTGGAGGAACCTAAAATAGACCTCCACTGACACCAATAATTGTCGCTAGATCATTGCATAGCTCCTTAATGCTACCTCTAGCCTCTACCAGCATCAACGACTACCTCAACAGCAATCGTTGGGCTTTTCCAACGCGGGTAATTATCATTAGGTCATCGCTAGGTTTCTCCGATGCTAGTACTAGCATCTATTGATGTTAATTACTACCTAGCAGTTACAGTTGGGCAGTTCGTGGGTTCCTCTTATGCTGGTGTCATCATCTACCAATGCCAATAACTACCCTATAATAATAGCTCCATAGTCACTGGGTTCCTTCCAAGCCATCGTGAGTGTCTGCTAACACTAGTGACGTCCTTGCACAAGTTTTTGGGCACTCTTAGTATCCACTACTACTGCTACGTCATCGTTCGACTTTTTTTATGGTTGCCTTATTATCTAACTGAGCAAGCAACTGCTAGTAGGCTAATGCTAAGATAACAAAACATTGATGTCTGCTAAGGCCCGCAAGTGTTGCTAGGTCGTTGCTGAGTTGCTCTAGTAGTGACGCTGCGATTTATTAGTTTCTGTGATCACCCTATAGCAGTTGTTGGATTGTCCTAAATCTAATGCCTATAAGCATTTCATAATGCCGTCTCCTGCCAACACCTATAACAAACCCGCAACAAAAAGTGGATAACCATTAGGCGCTTCTAGTGCTTGCCCTTACATTTACCTACTCTAGCAACCATGAAGCTATAGTCGTTGGGCTCTCCCAACACCAGCGATTGTTATGGGGTGATCATTGGTCTTCCCTGGTGCTAGTACTAGCGTTTACAAACACTAGCAATTGGCTAGTAGAAATGACAAGGTAGTCTGTAGGTTCCCTTAGTGTCGACGCCGGTGTCTATGAACACCAGTAAGTACCTCGCAATAGTAGCGAGGCGGCCATTGGGTCCCTTCGAAGTTGGCATGAGGGTTTACTAGCGCCAGCAACTTCTTAACAATACTCATTGGGCTCTTCTAATGCAACCACTACTACTAGGGCATCGTTAAGCTCTTCTAGTGCTTACCATCACGTCTACCTTCGTCAGCGATAACCGTTAGGCCATCATTGGGGGAACCTAGTGCAAAACTTTGCCCAAACCAGCAGTTGTCCTTGGGTGATTGCATAGCTCCCTAGTGCTGGCGTCCGCCTCTACGAGCGCTGACGACTACCCCAATATCACTCGTTCGGTTCTTTCAACGCCAGCTACTGTCATTGTAATCATCATTAGTGTGCCTCGATGCTGGCACTGGCATCTATCGACATGATCATTTGCCTGTAGAAATAGTTGAAAAGTCTCTTGGTTCACCTCATGCTGACATGGGTGTCTGTCAACACCAATAAATGCCCTGCAGTAGAAGTTGAGTAGTCGTTGGTTCGCTTGAAGCTGGAGCGAGCATCTGCCAGCACCAATGACTTTCTCGTAGTAGTTCTTGGGCTTTTCCAGTACTTAATGATAGTTACTGATGTTGGTAGACATTTGCTCTGGGTTCCCCCAGCAATGGCCTTGCGGCATGCGTTGATGTTGGTAGATGTCAACACAGCCTTAAGGGACCTCAAAAATGACCTAGTGATAGTTGCTAACATTAGTTGACATCTGCGTTGGGTTTCCCTAACGGCAGTCGTTAGCATAGCTAAATGCAGGGGTGAGTTCTATAGGAGCCCAACGATGGTCGAGCAATAGTAGTTGGCACTAAGATAGCCTAAAAACTATATGAAAAAGTCTCAAGTGCTAGTTGGTGCTCATGCCAGTTTTGGGGGAATGCAACAACTATTCAGTTACTATTATAGGACATGGTTGGTGCTAACAAATCTGAGGACTAACTAGCAATTATTGCATGGCAGTTGGTGGTGTTGATAAATGCTTATGCTACGAGGTAGCCAAGCCATGACTCAATGACAATCGTTAGTGCTCGAAAAGCCCAATAATTACTACTAGGTAGTCATTGATGTTAGTAGACATCGACACTAAGTTGCCTTAGTCATGGTCTTATGGTAACCGCAAGCGTAACTAGATGAAAGGGGAGGCACCAGAGGAGCCCAATGATTGCCATGTGAAAGTCGTTGCTGTTGGTAAATGCTTCCATCAATTTTAAGGGAACCCAATGACATCCCACCCACAACTTTAGGGCAATTGCTAGTGTTGGTAGATGCTTGTGCCAGCACTAAGGAATTAGGGACTGCCGATCTATTATTATAGGGCAGTTATAAGAGTCGATAGACACTAGTACTAGCATCAAGGGCATTGCTAATTGTTAGCATTAGCAGAGCCGAACGACTATTCTTATGTAGTTGTTGACGTTGGTAGATACTAGCGCTAGGGATTCAACGATAACTCAACTTTACCCAGTTAATACAATAGTGCAGTTACGAGTGTTGGCAAATGTCGATGCTAACACTACAAGATCGTAGGGATTGCCTTGTTATTACTACAAGGCAGTTACTGGAGTTGATTGACACTAATGCCAGCACTGGGGTAGCCTAACGACCACTCGGTGATAGTCATAGGCATTGGGAGAGCCGTACGACTACTGTTATACTCACTGATGTAGGTAAACGTCTACACTGGGTTACCCCAACGATGGCCCAATGGTATTCGCTAACGCATGAAAACGAGCAGGCAAGCATTAGGAAAGCCCACCAATTGTTGCGGGGAAGTCACTTGTTCTAGTAGATGCTCGTGCTAGCTTTAGGGGAACTACATGACTGCCCATCTACTTTTGCTTTATAGTTGCTAGCTTCTGTAAATGCTAGTGCCAACACAGAGGGAGCTTAATGACGACCCCGTGATAGCTGTTAGCATTACAAGAGTCAAACAATTGTTACTGGGTAGTCGCTAACAATGGTAGATGTTAATGCCAACATTAGGAGAGCTTAGCAATGACCCAACAGTTGTCGTTGGCACTAGCAGATACCTGTGCTAGGTACCCTAATGATGGCCCGATAGCAGTCGTTAGCGTAGGTAGGAAGAAGGGCAAGCACTAGAGAAGCTCAACAATGGCCTAACAACAATGTCAGTGTTGAGATAACCTAATGACTATTGTGGGGTAATCGCTTGTACTGATAAATTCTCGTATTAGCTTTGGGGAAACTCAATGATTGCCTAAATACTACTGCAAGGTAGTTGTTGGAGTTGCCAAGCGCTAGTACCAGCACTAAGGGAACCAAAGGACAACCTAACTATTGTTGTGGGGTGGTTGTTGGTGTCAGTAGACACTTGTGCCAACACCGGGGGAGCCCAGTTATAAGCTTATGACTATCACTAGTGTAGGAAAAGCCTAATGATTTTAGTTGGGCAATTACCAATAATAGATTCTAGCATAAGCAGTATTGGCTCTTAGCGACGACCTAGTAGTAGTCGTTGCCAATAATAGATTCTAGCGTAAGCAGTATTGGTTCCCCTAACAATGGCTTAGCAACTATTGCTAGCATAGATAGACACGATGGTAACCACTACTGAAGCCCAATGATAGTTTAGCAGTTGTAGTTAACGAAGGTAGATGTAACGGTAAGAACTAGAGGAGCCCAACGATGGCTTAACATTAGTTGTTGGCATTACTAGAGCCTAATGACAATTGTTAGGAATTCATTGGGGCAGGTAGATGCTCGTACTTGTTTTTAGGGAACCCAACAATTGCCAAACTATAATTGTAGGGTAATTATTGGTGATGGCGCACATCGACGCCAGCATTGGGTAAACCAAAAGACTTCCCTACTACTGCAGCGATCAATTACTGGTGTCCATAAATGCCAATGCCAGCATCGGGGAAGATAAACAATAATCACATGGTTGTTGCTTATATCAGGAAAGCCCAACATTTGCTACGAGAAAGTTATTGGTGCTGACACATGCTCACTTTTACTTTGGGGGAACAAATGACTAATCAGCTACTACTACGGGGCAGTTGTTAGTGCTGGCAAACAACGATGTCAGCACAAGGTAAACTAATAAACTTCTCAACTATTTGTGTAGACAGTTGCCATTGCCAGCATAGAGGGACACTAGCGATGACCTCATGAAAGTTGTTGGTGTTAGAAGAGCCTAACGACTGATGTTAGGGCAGTCCTCGGCATTGGTGGAGGCCAACGGCAACACTGAGGGAGCTATGCAATGACCTAGCAATAAATGCTGGTGTCGGTAGAGATCTACGCTGGTTTCCCCCATCGATGGCCTAACGGTTGTCGCTGGCATAGATAGACATGAGGGCAAGCACTGAAGGAGCTTAACAATGCCTTAGTAGTAGTGGTTGGCTTTAGGAGAGCCCAATGACTTTTGTGAAGAAGACACTAGTGTTATTACTACGGGGTAGTTACTATTGTTGGTAAATACTGGTGTCGACACTAGGGGAACCTAGGGATAGCCCTGTCATTTTTGTGAGGCAATTGCCAGTATCTATAAACACTAGTACTAACACCAATGAAGCCCAATGGTCACCCCATGATCGTCTTTAGTATTGGGAGAGCCCAATAACTATAACTAGGCAATCACTAGCATAGGTAGAAGTGAGGGCAAGCACAAAAAAAGCTCAATGACTATCCAGCATTTGTTGCGAGGTAATTATAGGTGTTGGCAAAAGACAGCATTGGGAAACGTAAGTGCCGGCATCGAAGGAGCCCTGCGACGACCCTTTGATAGTCACTGCATTCAGAAGAGCCCAACAACTGTTGTTTGGCAATCCAAGATGCTAGTAGATTGCAGCGTTAGTACTAAAGAAAATCAGTGATAACCTAGTGACAGTCACGGGCCATAGCAAACATCAACATTGGCCTTTCTTAGCATTAGCGTAGCGACAGTTGCTCGCACAGGTAGACATGAAAGCAACCATAAAAGGAGTTGAACGATGACGTAGCAGTAGTAGTGGGCATCGAGAGAGCCCAAAAACTTATGAAGGGACATCATTGGTGCTAGCAAACACTTGTGTCAGCTTTCAAGGAACCCAGCGATTATCAAGTTATTGTTGCGGGGTAGTTCTTAGTGTTGGTAAATGATGACACTAGCATAAGAGGAACCCAAGGACTGCCCAAGCATTATTACGGGGTAGTTATTAGCATCAATAGAAGCTAGTACTAACACAAGGGCAACCTAGTGATGACCCAATGTTAATTGCTCACGTTGGTAGAGCCCAAGGACTATTATTGGGCAATCATTAATGCTCGTAGATACTAGTGCTAGCATAAACGAAACTCAATAGAGACCCAATGATAGTTACTAAATCTATAAAACATTTACGTTAGGGTGCCCCAATGATTGCCCCATGGTAGTCGTTGTTTGCATTAGAAGAGCCAACGATTGTTGGGCAGTCATTAGGGCAGGCATATGCTCGCACTTGCTTTTAAGGAACCCAACGATTGCCCAACTACTATTGTGGGTAGTTCTTGCTTTTGGCACATGCCGACATGAGTACTATGTGAACTAAAAGACTTCCTTGCTATTGCTAGGGTCAATAAATGGCAATGCCAGCAATGGGGGCAACTAACAATGATCGCATAGTTGTTGCTGGTATTAAGAAAGCCCAACCACTGCTGTAAAAGTTGTTAGTGCTGGTAAATGCTCACTCCAGCTTTAAGGGAACTAATGACTACCTAGCTATGCAATGACTCTTGTTGTGGTAGTCATCGGCATTAGTAGAGGTCAACGCCAGCACTAGAGGAGCTATGCAATTATCCAACGACAACTGTTAGTGTCGGTAGAGATCTGCACTAGGCTCCCTTAACGATGGTCTAACAGTTATCGTTAGCGTAGGTAGACGCGAGGGCAAATACTAGAGGAGCTTAGAATGCCCTAATGGTTGGCATTGTGATAGCCCAATGACTATTGTGAAGAAGTTGCTGGTGCTAGTAGACCCTCGTGCCAACTTTGAGGGGACCTAACGGCTACCTTGTTACTATTGTAGGGTAGTTACTGGTGTTGGCACATATTGGCACCGACACTAATGAAACTTAGGGACAATCCTATCATTTCTGTGAGGTATTTATTGTTGTCTGTAAACACTAGTACTAGTACCAGCGAAGCCCAATGATCACCTGATGAGCGTCGCTAAAGTTGGGAGAGCTTAACAACTATGTTTAGGTAATAACTAGCATAGGTAGACGTGAGACAAGTTTTAAAAGAGCTCAACACTTTTCAGCTTTTATTGCGAGGTAGTTATACGTGTTGGCAACATATGACATTGGGAAACGCTAGTGCTAGCATCCAAGGAGCCCAACGACAACCATTAATATTTACTGGATTTAGGACAACTAAATAACTATTATCACGCAATCACAAAAGCTGGTTGATCGCAGTGTCAATACCAAAGCAACTCAGCGATGACCTAGCGATAGTCACTGGCCTTAGTAGACATCAACGTTGGGCTTTCTTAGCGTTAGCCCAGTGGCAGTTGCTCGCACAAGTAGATATGAAAGTAACCACAGATGGGGTTGAATGACTACGTAGCAATAGCAGTGGGCACTGGAAGAACCCAAAAACTTCTACAGAGACATCATTGGTGCTGGCAGACAATTACGTCAGCTTTAATTGAACCCAGCGATTGCCAAGTTATTATTGTGGGGTAGTTGTTAGCATCAATAGACGCTAATACTAGCATTGGGACAGCTAGCGATGACCCAATATTAATCGCTCTCATTGGTAAAGTTTAATGAGTTCTGTGGGGCAGTTGTTGATGCTTGTAGATGCTAGTGCTAGCATAAACAAAACTCAGTAGAGATGCAACGATAGTTACTCAAGCTACCAAACATATACGCTGGGTTGCCTTAATGATTGCCCAATGGTAGTCATCGTTAGCGTTAGGAGTGCCTAATGATGGCTGCTAGGAACTCGTTGGGGCAGGCAAATGCTCGCATTTGTTTTTAGGGAACCTAATGATTACCCAACTACTATGGGTTTTGGCACACATGTCGACGCTAGCACTACTCTTTTGGGGTAGTTATTGGTCTTGGCACATGCTGACGCCAACACTAGTTGAACCAAACGACTTTTGTACTATTGCTGCGGGCAGTTGCTGGCATCAATAGATGGTAGTGCTAACCTCGAGGGAGACTAATGATCACCGCATGACTGTTGCTGGCATTGGGAAAGCCCAACAACTGCTGTGAGAAAGTTTTTAGTGCTGACACATGCTCGTTCCGAGTTTGGAGGAACCAACGATTACTTAGGTACTACTACGGGGTATTTTTGGTGTTGGCAAACACTGATGTGAGCATAAGGTGAGCTAAGAGACTTTTCATCTATTTCTTTAAGTAGTTGCTCATGTTGATAGATGCTAGTGCCAGCATCAAGGGACACTAACGATGATTGCATGACAGTTGCTGAAGTTAAAAGAGCCCAACGACTGATATTGGGGTAGTCATCGGCACTGGTAGAGGCTAGCGCCAGTAATGGCAGAGCTATGTAATGACCTGGCGACAACTGCTGGTATCGGTAGAGATCTACACTAAGTTCCCCCAACGATGGCCTAACTATTGTCACTAGCGTAGGTAAACAGAAGGGCAAACACTAAAGGAGCTTAACGACGCGTTAGTAATAGTGGTTGGCATTGGGAGAGCCCAACGACTGTTGTGAAGAAGTCGTTAGAGCTAGTAGACCTCGTGCTAATTTTGAAGGGACCTAACGGCTACCTTACTACTATTGTGGGGTAATTATTGCTGTTGGCACACGCTGACGTGAGCATTAGTGAACCAAAAGACTTCTCTACTATTGCTGTGTATAGTTGCTCATGTCGATAGATGCCAGTGCCAACACTGGGGGAGACTAACGATGATCACATGGCTGTTACTAGTATTTGGAAAGCCTAACAAGTGCTGTGAAAAAGTTGTTGGTGCCTACAAATACTCTCTACAGCTTTGAGGGCACCAACACTAAAGGAACTTAAGGACAGCTTTATGATTTTTGTGAGGTAGTTGCCAGTGTTTATAAACACTAGTACTAGAACTAGGGAAGTGTAATGATCACCTAATGACCGTCCCTAGTGTTGGGAGAGCACCATGACTATAGCTAGGCAATCACTGGCGTAAATAGACGTAAGGAGAAGCATAAAAAGAGCCTAATGAATTTCTAGCTTTTGTTGCGAGGTAGTTATAGATTTTGATAAAATATGACATTTGGAAATGCTAGTGCCAGCACTAAGGGAGCTTAGAGACGACCCTTTAATAGTCAGTGGATTTAGGGCAGCCTAACAACTGTTGTTGGGCAATCGTAGACGCTAATAGATCGTAGTGTCAGTTCTAAAGCAACTTAGCAATGACCTAGCAACAGTCACGGGGCTTAGCAGACATTAATGTTGGGCTTTCTTAGCGTTAGACTAGTGGCAGTGGCTAGCACACATAGACATGAAGGCAACCACAAAAGTAGTCGAGCAACGACGTAGCACTAGTAATAAGCACTCGAAAAGCCCAAAAACTTATGCAGGGACGTCGCTGGTGTTGGCAGACACTCGTGCTAGCTTAGAATGAACCTACCAGTGCTGAGTTATTATTGCGGGGTAGTTATTAGTGTTGCCAGATGATGACACCAGCATAAGTGAAACCCTAAGACTACCCAACCATTATTGCGTGGTAGTTGCTAGTATCGATAGACGCTAATAGACACTTAGCAATGACTCAATGTTAGTTGCTTGCATTGATAGAGCCTAATGACTATTGTTGCGCAGTCATTGATGCTCGTAGATGCTAGTACTAGCATAAACAAAACTCAACAAAGACCCAACGATACTCATTAAAGTTACCAAACATCTATGCTTGGTTGCCCCAATGATTACTCAATGACAGTCCTTGTCGATGTTAGGAAAGCATAACGATACCTTTTCGAAAGTCGTTGGGATAAGCAGATGCTCAAGCTTGCTTTTAAAGAACCCAACGAATACCTAACTATTGTTATGGGATAATTATTACTGTTGGTACATGTCGAGTAAGCACTAGGTGAGCCAAAATAGTTCTGTGCTATTGTTGCGGGTAGTTGCTAGTATCGATAGATGCCATGCCAGCATTAAGGGAGAGTAATCGTGACCGCATGGTTATTGCTAGTGTTGGGAAAGTCAAACAGTTGTTGTGGGATAGTTGTTGGTGTTGGCAAATGCTTGCTCCAGCTTTGAGGGAACCAACGACCATTCAACTACTTGTGCGGGGTTGTTGTCAATGTTGGGAGACATCAATGTCATCATGAGGCAAACTAAGATACTTTATAGCTATTTTTGCAGATAATTGCTCATGTCAATAAACACTAGTGCCAACACTAAGAGACCCTAACGATGACTGCATTACAATTGCTTGTGTTAAAAGAGCCCAATGATTCATGTTGCGGTAGTCATTGGCACTAATGGAGGCCAAGGCCAACACTAGGGGAGCTATGCAATGACCCAACGATAATTGCTGGTGTCAGTAGAGATCTGCACTGTGCCCCCCCAACAATGGCCTCACAGTTTTTGTTGGCTTAGGTAGACGTGAGGGCAAGCACTAGAAGAGCTTAACGATGCCCTAGCAGTGGTTAGCATTAAGAGAGCCTAATAACTATTGTGAAGAGGTCGCTCATAATAGTAGACCCTCATGCTAAATTTAGGGGGACTTAATGGTTGCCTTGCTACTATTGCAGATAGTTAATGGTGTTGGCAGACACCGACACTAGGGGAACCTAGGGATAACCCCATCATTTCTACAAAGCAGTTGCCGATATTTATAAACAGTAGTACTAGCATCATGGAAGCCCAATGATCATTGAATCAGTCGCTGGTGTTGGGAGAGCCCAATAACTATGGCTAGGCAATCACTAGCGTAGGTAGACGCGAGGATAACCATTAAAAGAGCCCAATGACTTTCTTGCTTTTTGTTGTAGGATAGTTATAGGTATTGGCAAAAGATGACATTGGGAAACGCTAAGTCCGACACCGGGGGAGCACAGCGACGACCTTTTAATAGGATAGCCCAAAAACTATTGTTGGGCAATCGCAGACATTAGTAGATCATACCGTTAGAACTAGAGCAACTCAGCAATGAGCTAGTGACAGTCGGGGGCCTTAGTAGACGTCAGTGTTGGGCTTTCTTAGCGTTAGACTAGTCGCCATTGCTAGCGTACGTAGACATGACGGCAACCACAGAAAGAGTAGTATTATTGGGCACTCGGAGAGCCCAAAAACTTATGCAGGGATATCGCTGGTGCTGGCAGACACTCGCGCCAGCTTCGAAGGGATGAGTTATTGTTGCGGGGTAGTTATTCCTGTTGGCAGATGATGACACTAGTATAAGAGGAACCCAAGGACTACCCAACCATTGTTGTAAGGTAGTTGCTGGCATTGATAAATGTTAGTACTAATATCGGGGCAACCTAACGACAACCCAATGTTAGTCACTCGTGTTAGTAGAGCCAAATGACTGCTGTTGGGCAGTCATTGATGCTAGTAGATGCCAGTGTTTGCACAAACAAAACTCAGTAGAGACCCAACGATTCTCACTAAAGCTGTAAAACATCTACGCTGGGTTGCCTCAATCATTGCTAAATATGAGCCATTGTTGGCATTAGGAAAGCCTAACAACGGCTGTTGGGAACTCATTGGGGTAGGCAAATGCTTGCGCTTGCTTTTAAGGAACCCAACGATTGCCCAATTAAAATTTTGGCGTAGTTATTAGTCTTGGCACATGCTAATGCCAGCACTAGGTGAACCAAACGACTTCCTCACTATTGCTGCGAGCAGTTGCTAGTGTCGATAGACCGTAGTGCTAGCATTTGGGGAAACTAATGATAACCGCATGACTATTGTTGAAAAGGCCAACAACTAGTGCAAGTATGTTGTTGGTGCTAGCAGATGCTCCCTTCAGCTTTGGGTGAACCAAACTACTCAGCTACTACTACGAGGCAGTTATTGGTGTTGGTAGACATCGATGTCAGTAGGAGGCAAACTAAGAGACTTTTAAGCTATTTCTGCAGGTAGTTGCTCATGTCGATAGACGCTAGTGCCAGCACAAGGGGACCCTAGCAATGACTGCATTATAATTTCTTGTGTTAAAAGAGCCCAACGATTCATGTTGCAGTAATCATCGGCACTGGTAGAGGCTAAGGCCAGCATTAAGGGAGCGTAATGACCCAACGACTGTTGTTGGTGTTAGTAGAGATCCGCATTGGCCTCCCCCAATTAATGGCCTCACGGCTTTTGCTAGCTTAGGTAGACGTGAGGCAAGCACTACAAGAGCTTAACAATGCCTTAGTAGTAGTCGTTGGCATTGGGAGAGCCCAATGAATGTTGTGAAGAAGTCGTTGGTTCTAGTAAACCCTCATGCTAACTTTGAGGGACACCGACACCGACACTAAGGGAACTTAGGGACAATCTTATCATTTTTGTGAGGTAGTCGCAGGTGTTTGTTAATAGTAGTACTGGCATCATGAAAGCCGAACGATCACCCCGTGATCGTCGCTGGTGTTGGGAGAGCCCAACGACTATGGCTAGGTAGTCAGTAGCGTAGGTAAAAGCGAGAAGAAGCACTAAAAGAGCCCAATGACTTTCGAGCTTTGGTTACGGGGTAGTTATAGGTGTTGGCAGAAGATCACATTGGGAAATGCTAGGATCGACATCGAGGGAGCACAGCGACGGCCCTTTCATAGTTAGTGGATTTAGGATAGCCCAACAACTATTGTCGGGCAATCACAAATGCTAATGGATCGCATGTTAGAACAAGAGCAACTCAACAATGACCTAGCGATAGTCGCGAGCCTTAGCAGACGTCAGCGTTGGGCTTTCTTAATGTTAAACTAGTGGCAGTTGCTAGCAAATGTAGACATGAAGGCAACCACAAAAGGAGTCGAACGAAGACATACCAGTAGTAGTGGGCATTAGGAGAGCCCAAAAACTTATGCAGGATTTCACTGGTGCTCGCAAACACTTGTGCCTACTTTGAAGGAATCAAGTGAGTGCCATGTTACTATTATGGGGTAATTAATTATGTTGGCAAATGATGACACAAGCATAAGAGGAACCCAAGGACTGCCCAGCCATTATTGCGGTATGGTTATTAGCATTGATAGATGCTAGTACTAGCACTGGGGCAACCTATCATCGACCCAATGATAGTCACTCGAGTTAGTAAAGCTACCTAACATCTATGTCAGGTTGCCCCAATGATTGCCTAATGGTAGTCATTATAGGCATTAGAATAGCCTAATGATAGCTGTTGGGAAGTCGTTGGGGCAGATAGATTCTTGCATTTGTTTTCAGGGAACCTAAAGATTCCCTAACTACTATTGTGGGATAGTTATTAGTGTTGGCACACGTCGATGCCAGCACTAGGTGAACCAAAAGACTTCCTTGCTATTGTTGCGTGCAGTTGTTGGTGTCGATAGATGCTAGTGCCAACATCAAGGGAGACTATCATTAACTGCATGGCCAGTGGTCATATTAGAAAAGCCCAATTACTACTACGAGAAAGTTATTAGTGTAGTAAGATGCTCGCTCTAGTTTTGATGAAATTAACGATTATTCAGCTACTACTGCGGGCAGTTGCTGGTGTTGGGAGACACCGATGTTAGCACAAGGCAAACCAAAAGACTTTTCAACTATTTTTGCATGCAGTTACTTATTTCGATAGACGCCCGTACTAGCACTAAAGGCAATGATAGCATAATGGTTGCTGGTGTTGAAAGAGCCCAACAACTGATGTTACGGTAGTCATTGACACTGGTAGAGGCCAACGCCATCACTAAGGGAGCTATGTGATGACCCAATGATAGCTACTGGCATTGGTAGAGATCTACGCTAGGTTTCTCCAACGATGGCCAAATGATTATCGTTAGCATAGTAGATGCGAGGGCAACCACTAGACGAGCTTAACGGCACCTTAGTAATAGTGGTTAGCATTAGGAAAGCCCAATGATTGTTGTGAAAAAGTCCCTGGTGCTAGTAGATCCTCGTGCCAACTTTGAGAGGACCCAACGGCTGCTTTGTTACCATTATGGGATAATTACTTGTGCTAGCAAACACTGACGTTGAAACTAAGGGAACCTAGTAACAACCCGTCATTTTTGCAAGGCAGTTACCGGTGTGTGTTAACGCTAGTACTAGAATTAGGGAAGCCCAACAATTACCCTATTACTGTCGCTGGTGTTGGGAATGCCGAACAACTATGGCTAGGCAATCAGTGGCATAGGTAGATGCGAAGGCAAGCACTAAAAGAGCCCAATAACTGACATTGGGCAATCGTTGATGCTAGTAGATGTTAGTGTTAGCACAAATGAAACTCAGCGAAAACCCAACGATAGTCACTGAAGCTACAAAACATCTATGTTGGGTTGCCCTAATGATTGCCATTATTGGTGTTAGGAAAGCCTAACGATGATTGTTGCGAAGTTGTTGAGGCATGCAAATGCTTACACTTCTTTTTAGGGAACCAAATGATTGCCCAACTACTATTTTAGGGTAGTTATTAGTGTTGGCACATACAAACACCAGCATTAGGTGAACCAAAAGACTTTCTTGCTATTGCTGTCTATAATTGCTGGTGTTAATCGATCCCAATGTTAGCATGGGAGAAAACTAACGATGACTATATGACTATTGCTGGTATTGGGAAAGCCTAACAATTGCTGCGGGAAAGTTGTTGGTAATAGCACATGCTTACTTTAGCTTTGAGGGAACCAATGACTAATCAACTACTATTACGAGGCAATTGTTAGTGTTGGCAGACATCGATGTCACCACAAGGTGAACGAAAAGACTCATCAGCTATTTCTATAGGTAGTTACTCATTAGATAGACGCTAGTGCAACATCAGGCGACCCTAGCGATGATTGCATGAAAGTTGTTGGTGTTGGAAGAGCCTAACGACTGATGTTGTGAGGTAGTCATCGACACTGGTAGAGGCCAGCATCAGCACTGGGGGAGCTATGTAATGACCCAGCGACAGCTGCTGGCGTCAGTAAATATTTGTGCTAGGCTTCCCCAGCGGTGGCCTAACAGTTCTCTCTAGCATAGGTAGACATGAAGGCAAGCGGTGGAGGAGCTTAACGACGCCCTAATTGTAGTGGTTAGCATTAGAAGAGTCCAATGACTATTATGAAGAAGTATTTTAAGCTAATTTTGACAGACCCAACTACCTTGCTATTACTGTAGGGTTGTTACTGGTGTTGGTAGACATCGGTGTCGACACCAGGGGAACCTAGGGACAGCCCTGTCACCTTGGCAAAGCAGTTACTGGTGTCTATAAATATTAGTACTAGCACGAGGGAAGCCCAATGAACACTCTATGACCGTTGCTAGTGTTGGGAAAGCCTAACTATAGCTACATGGTCATTAGCGTAGGTAGATGTGAGGACAAGCACTAAAAGAGCCTAATGACTTTCCACCTTTTGTTATTGGGTAGTTATAGGTGTTAGCGAAAAATGACATTGGGAAACGCTACTGCAAGCATCGGGAGAGCCCAGCAATGACCGTTTAATAGTCATTGGATTTAAGACAGCCCAAAAATTATTGTTGGCAATCGCAGATGCTAGTAGACCGCAGTGTCAGAACTAGAGCAACTCAGCAATGACCTAGCAACAGTCGTGGGCCTTAGCAGACATTAGCATTGGGCTTCCTTAGCGTTTGACTAGTGGCAGTTTTTAGCACAGCTAGACATGAAGGCAACCATAAAAGGAGTTGAATGACATTGTGGCAGTAGTAGTGGCCAGCGAAAGAGCCCCAAAACTTATGTAGAGATATTGCTAGTGCTAGTAGGCACTTGTACGAGCTTCGAAGGAACCTGCGATTGCAAAGTTATTATTGCGGGGTAGTTATTAGTGTGGGAAGATAATGACACCAGCATAAGAGTAACCCAAGGACTGCCTAACCATTATTACGGGGTAATTATTAGCATCCTTAGATGCTAATACTAGCACCGAGGTAACCTAGCAATGACCCATTGTTGGTCACTCGAGTTGGTAGAGCCCAATGGCTGCTGTTGGGTAGTCATTGATGCTCATAGATACTAGTACTAGAATAAACGAAACTTAGTAGAGACCTAACAATAGTCACTAAAGCTGCCAAACATCTACAATAGGTTACCCCAATGATTGCCCAATCGTAGTTGTTGTTGGCATTAAGATAGCCTAACGATGATCGTTGGGAAGTCGTGGGGGCGGGGAGATTCTCAGGCTTGTTTTTAGGGAACCAACGATTGTCTAACTAATACTTTTGAGTAGTTATTAGTGTTGGAATAGGCTGATGTAGGCATTAGATAAACCAAAAGACTTCCCTGCTGGTACTGAGGGTAGTTGCTGGTGTCGATAGGAAGACTAATGATGACCACACGACTGTTGCTTGTGCTGGGAAAGCTTAAAGACTACTCTGCTACCACTACTTTTATTATGAGATAGTTATAGGTGTTGGCAGAAGATGGCATTGGGAAACACTAATGCCAACCTCAAGGGAGCCTAGTGATGACTCTTTAGCAGTTACTGGATTTAGAACAGCCCAAAATTATAAATGGGCAATCGCGGACGCTAGTAGATCACAGTGATAGTACTAGAGCAACTCAGCAATGACCTAGCAATAGTTGTGAGCCTTGCGAGACATCAGTGTGGGGCTTTCTTAGCGTTAGATTAGTGGCAGTTGTCGGCATTGATATACATGAAGGCAACCACAGATGCAGTCAAACGACAATCTAGCAATAATAGTGGGCAGTGGGAAAGCCCAAAAAGTTATGCAGGGACGTCGCTAGAGCTAGAAGAATCGTACTAGCTTTGAAGGATCTTACAACTATTGAGTTATTATTTCGAGGTAATTATTAGCGTTGGCTGATGATGACACCAATATAAGAGGAAACCAAGGACTGCCCAATCATTATTGCGGGGTAGTTGTTAGTATCCTTAGACGCTAGTACTAGCACTGAGGCAATCTAGCGATGACCCAATGTTAGTTGCTCACGTTGGTAGAGCCTAAGGACTATTGTTGGCCAATCGTTGATGCTCGTAGATGCTAGTGCTAGCATAAACGAAACTCGGCGAAGACCCAATAATAGTCACTGAAGCTGCTAAACATCTACATGGGTTGCCCTAATGATTGCCTAATGGCAATCATTGTCGGCATTTAGAGAGCTTAACGACAGCTGTTGGGAAAGCGTTGTCTCACTCAGATGCTTGGGTTTGTTTTTGAGCAACCTAATGATTACCTAACTACTAGTGTGGGGTAGTTATTAGTGTTGGCAAACGTCGATGCGGGCACTAGATGAACCAAAAGACTTCCCTGTTATTGTTGCGGACAGTTGCTAGTGTCCATAGATGCTAGTGCCAACATCAGGGGAGACTAACGATTACCATATTACTGTTGCACGTATTGGGAAAGCCCAATAATTACTGCACAAAAGTTGCTGGTGCTGCCAAATGCTCGCTCCAACTTTAGCGAAACTAAAGACTACTCAGCTACTAGTGCGAGGCAGTTGTTGACATTGGGAGACAACGATGTTAGTACGAGGTAAACAAAGAGATTTTTTGGTTATCTTTGCAGGCAGTTGCTCATATCGATAGACGCCAGTGCTACCACCAGGAAACACTAACGATAATAGCATAGCAATTGTTGGTGTTGAAAGGGCTAAACAATTGATGTTGGGGTAGTCGTTGGTATTAATAGAGGCCAGTGCCATCACTAGGGGAGTTATGTGATGACCTAACAATAGCTGCTAGTGTCGGTAAAGATTTGCACTGGGTTCCCCCAACGATGGCCTAACGGTTGTTGCTCGCGCAGGTAGACTCGAAGGCAAGCACCAAAGGAGCTTAACGATGCCTTAGTAGTGGTGGTTGGCATTGGGAGAGCTTAATGACTGTTGTGAAAAAGTTGTTGGTGCTAGTAGACCCTCGTGCCAACTTATACGGGACCCAACTGCTGCCTTGCTACTACTGTTAGGTAGTTACTAGTGTTAGGAGACAACGATGCTGACACCAGGGGAACTTAGGATAGCTTTCTTAATTTTGCGAGGAAGTTGACGATGCCTGTAAACGTTGGTACTAAAACAAGTGAAGCCCAATGATTACCCCATGACCATTGCTGGTGTTGGAAAAGCCCAATGACCATAGCTAGGCAATCACTGAGGTAGGCAGATGCGAGAGCAAGTGCTAAAAGAGCGAAATAATTGTCTAGGTTTTATTACGAGGAAGTTATAGGTGCTGCTAGAGACTTGAGCTAACTTTAAAGGAACCTACCGACTATCAGGTTATTATTGCAGGGTAGTTATTTATGGTGGCAGGGGATGACACCAACATAAGAGGAACCCAAGGACGGCCCAACCATTATTGCAAGGTAGTTGTTAACATGGACAAATGCTAGTACAAGCACTAAGGCAACGTACGATGACCCAATGATAGTCGCTCGCATTGGTAGAGTCCAATGGCTACCGTTGGATAGTCATTGATGTTGTTAGATGCGAGTGCTAGCACAAATGAAACTCAGTGGAGACCTATTCATAGTAACTAAAGCTTCTAAACATTTATGCTAGGTTGTCCCAATGATTGCCCAATGGCAATCGTTGTTGGCATTAGAAGAGCCTAACGATGCTCGCGCTTATTTTTAGGGAACCCAATAATCCCATA
The DNA here is from genome assembly GCA_021397835.1 of Moringa oleifera. Taxonomy (NCBI): domain Eukaryota; kingdom Viridiplantae; phylum Streptophyta; class Magnoliopsida; order Brassicales; family Moringaceae; genus Moringa; species Moringa oleifera. The sequence continues at coordinate 8,383,931 of JAJFZO010000034.1, read as the reverse complement.
ACTACTATTGTGGGATAGTTATTGGTGCTGAAACATGCCGATGTAACCACTAGGTAAACCAAAAGACTTCTTTACTATTGCTGCGGGTTGTTACTGGTGCCGATAGACATTAGTGTAAGTCATCGGGGGAGACTAACGATGAGAGCTTAGTTGTTGCTAATATTACAAAACCCTAACAACTGTTAAGGGAAAGTTGTTGATGCTACCAAATGGTCATTTTAGCTTTGACGAAACTAAAGACCACATACCTACAATGCGGGGCGTTTATTGGTGTTGAAAGACACCGATGTCAGCACTAGGCAAACAAGGAGACGCTTTTACTATTTTTGCATGCAGTATCTCATGTCAATAAACACCAATGCAAGCACCAGTGGCCCTAACGATGACAGCCTGATAGTTGCTTGTGTTGCATAAGCCCAATGGCAGGTGATGGGCTAGTCGTTGGCACTGGAAGAGGCCAGCGCTATCACTAAAAAAGCTATGCAATGACTCAACAACTGCTGGTATCGATAGAGATCTGTACTAGGTTTCCCTAACGGTGGCCTAACGGCTGTCACTAGCATAGGTAGATGCGAAAGCAAGCACTAGAGGAGCTTAACAACATCCTAGTAGTGGTGGTTGGCATTAAGAGAGCCCAATGATTGTTCTAAAGATATCGCTGGTGCTAGTAGACCTTGCGCCAACTTTAAAGGGACCCAATGGCTGCCTTGCTACTACTATAGGGTAGTTAGTAGTGTTGGCAGACATTGACGTCAACACTAGAGAACCTAGGAACAACGTTGTCATTTTGCAAGGCAATTGCCAGTGTATGTAAATGCTAGTACTACAACAAAAGAAGCTCAACAATCACCCCAAGACCGTCACCAGTGTTAAGGATGACCAACAACTATAGCTAGGCAGTCACTGGCGTAGGTAGACATGAGGGCAAGAATTAAAAAAGCCCAATGACTGTTCAACTTTTGTTACGGGATAGTTATAAGTGTTAGCAAATGAGGCATTGGGAAATGCTAGTGTCGGTATCGAGCGAGCCCAACAACAGCCCTTTGATAGTAACTAGATTTAAGAGAGCCCAACAATTGTTGTCGAGCAATCATAGATGCTAGTAGATCGCAACATCAGTACTAGAGTGACTCGACAATTTCTTAACGATAGTCGCGGGCCTTAGCACACATCAGCATTTGGCTTTCCTATTGTTAACCTAGTGGCTATTACTCGCCCTTGTAGACATGAAGGCAACTAGAAAAGTGGGCACTAAAAAAGTCTAAAAACTCATGAACGAACGTCGTTGATGTTGGCAGATAATTGCGCTACCTTTGAAACAACCTAGTGACTGCCTAATTATTATTGTGGGGTAATTATTAGTGTTGACAAATGAAGACACCAGTGTAAGAGGAACCCAAGCACTACCTTACCATTATTGTGGGGTACTTGTTAGCATTGATAGAGGCTAATATTAGCATCAAGGCAACCTTACGACAGCCCAATAATAGTTGCTCGCATTGGTAAAGCCCAATGACAACTATTGGGCAATCGTTGATGCTCGTGGATGCTAGTGTTAGCACAAACAAAACTCAGTGGAGAACCAATGATAGTCACTAAAGCTACTAAACATTTACATTAGGTTGCCAAATGATTGCCCAATAGCAGTCTTTGTTAGCATTAGGAGAGCCTAATGACGGTTGTTGGGAAGTCGCTGAGGCAAGCAGATGCTTAAATTTTTTTTAAGGAACCCAACAATTACCCAACTACTATTGTGGGGTAGTTATTGGTGTTGGCACACGCCGACACCAACACTAAGTGAATTAAAAGACCTTTTTGCTATTGCTGCGGGCAGTTACTAGTGTCGATAAATGTCACTGCTAGCATCGAGGGACACTAATAATGACCACATGACTATTCTTACTATTGGGAAAGCCCATCAACTACTACAGGAAAGTTGTTAGTATTGGTATATTCTTGCTTTAGCTTTTGGGGAATCAAACAACTTCTCAGCTAGTACTATAGGACAGTTGTTGGTATTGGTAGACACCGACGTCAACATGACGCAAACCAAGAGGCTTCTCAGCTATTTTTGCACATATTCGCTCAGGTCAATAGACACTAGTGCCAACATTAGGGGACCCTAGCGATGAGTGCATGATAGTCACTGGTGTTGGAAGAGCCCAGCAACTGATGTTGGGTAGTCATCGGACTCGTGGAGGCTAGCACCAACATTGAGGGAGCTATGCAATGACCCAACGATAGCTGCTAGTGCCGATAGAGATCTATGTTAGGTTTCTCCAATGATGGCCTAACAGTTGTCACTAACGTAAGTAGACTCGAGGGCAAGTATAAGAGGAGCTTAACAATGCCTTAGTAGTAATGGTGGACATTGGGAGAGCCAAATGACTATTATAAAGATGTCACTGGTGCTAGTAGACCCTCATGCCAACTTATAAGGGACCCAACTGTTGCCTTGCTACTACTGTGGGGTAGTTATTGGTATTGGCAGACAATGGCATCGAAATAAAGGGAACCTAAGGACAACCCTCTCAATTCTGTGAGGCCGTTATCGATTTTGTAAACATTAATACTAGCACTAGGAAAGCCCAACAATTACCCGATGATCGTCACTGGTGTTGGAAGAGCTTAACGACCATAGCTAGGCAGTCACTGGCATAGGTAGACATGAAGGCAAGCATTAAAAGGGTGCAATGACTATCCAAGTTTTATTGCGGGGAAGTTATACGTGTTAGTAGCAGACAACATTAGGAAACGCTAGTGTTGGCACTGAGGGAGTCCTGTAATGACGCTTTGATAGTCACTGGATTTAAGATAGCCCTACAACTGTTGTCAGGCAATTGCAGATGTTAGTGAATCATAACATTAGTACTAGAGCAACTCACCAATGACCTAGCGATAGTCGTGAGCCATAGCAAACATCAGCATTGGGTTTTCCTAGCATCTTTTTAATGGTAGTTGCTAGCACAAGTAGACATGAAGGCAACCATAAAAGGAGTTGAAAGATGACATAGCAGTAGTAATGGGCACTTGGAGAGCCCAAAAACATATGTAGGGACATCGTTAGTACTGGCATACACTTTCACCAACGTTGAAGGAACCTAGCGACTACCGAGTTATTGTTGCAGGGTAATTATTTGTGTTGGCAGATGATGACACTAGCATAGGAGCAAGGACTGCCCAACCATTATTGTGGGGTAGTTGCTAACATCGACAATTGCTATTATTAGTATCGGGGTAACCTAACGATGACACAATGATAGTCGCCTGTATTGGTAAAGCCTAATGACTGCTATTGGGTAAGTTGTTGATACTGATAGATATGAGTACTAGCACAAACGAAACTCAGTGGAGACCCAACAATAGTCACTAAAGCTGCCAAACATCTACAGATAATTGCTAGGTAGTCCCTAATTTCCTTGATGCTAATGCTAGCATATGCTTGCACTAATGACGGCCCCGTAATAGTTGTTAGGCTCTCCTAATGCTAATTACTATTGCAAGGCCATCATTGGGCTTTCGCAATATTGGCCTTCATATTTATTTATGCGAGCGACTATCATTGGGCCGTCGCTGATCTCCCCCACTATCGGTGCTATCGTCTGCGAATCATTAGCAACTGCTTAGTAGTAGTTGTTGGTGCTAGCTTCTATTAGCATTAGTGATTGTGCAGCAATAGTCGTTGGATTGCCCTCATTGCCAGCGACTATCATGGGTTGGACGTTGTGCTCCCTCGATGCTAGCACTAGCATCTACCAACATGAGTAATTGTCCGAGAGTGATAGTAAGGTAGTCCTTAGGTCTCCGTGGTATTGGTGCTGGCATTTGCCAACACCAACAACTGTCGTGTAATAGAGGTAGGGCAATCGTTGGTTTCCCTAAAAACTGACTTTAGCAACTACCAATGCCAATTGCTTTCTCTACAGCCGTTGGGCACCCCTAATGCTTGCCCTCACGTCTACCTACGTCAGCCACATCTGCTAAGCCATCACTAAAGGAACCTAGCATAGATGTCTGCTTGTTAAGCTCCTTTAATGTTGGTGCTAGCTTCTACCAATGTCAGCGACTACACAACAACAGTCGTTGAGCTTTCCCAATGCTAGGGACTGTGATAGGGTCATTGTTGTGTTGCCTTAGTGTTAGCATTAGCTTCTATTAGCACTAGTAATGGCCTTGCAGCAATAGAGGCGCAGTCCTTGGGTTCATTTAGTACTGGTGCCAGTGCGTGTCAACACTTATAACTGCCTCGCAATAATAGCTGGGCAGTCATTGGGTTCACCTAAGGTTGGCATCGACATCTGCTCGCACTTATGACTTCTTCACAGTAGTCATTAGGCCCTCCTAGGGCCAACTATTGCTACAAGGCCATTCTTACACTCCTTAAGTGCTTACCTTTGCGTCTACCTATGCCAATAATAACCATTGGGCCATCACTGGGGAAACCCAGTGCAAATGTTTGCCAATGTCAACGACTGCCACTAGGTCATTATTACGCTTTCTTAATGCTAGCACTAGCCCCAAATAGCGACTATCACAAAGACTATCATGGAGACATTGTTAGGCTCTCCAACGCTAGTGATTGTCACGGCGATGTCGTTGGGCTCCCTTAGTGTTAACGCTAACATTTATCGAAACTAACAACTACAACAAGGCAATCCATGGGATCCCCTAACGCTGGTGCTAGTGTTTGCTAGCACTAATAACTACTTCACAGTATTACTTAGGCAGCTGTTGGGTTATCCAAAAGCTAGCACTAGCATGGGCTAGCATCAATGACTTCCCTATAATAGACATTGGGCTCCCCTAACCTAATAACTAGGCTATTGATTTCGCTTCGTTAGTCTTACTCTTGCATCTATCGATGCTAACGACTACCACTAGGCCATTGTTAGAGGAACCCAGTGCAAATGTCTACCAGTGGTAGAGACTACCACTTAATCATCGCTAAGCTACCTTTGTGCTGCACTAGCCTCAAAAAATGCCAGCAATTTCCTAGCAATAGTCGTTTGGCTCTCACAATGCTAATAGCTATTATGGGGCCATCCCTAGGCTCCCTTGAGGCTAGCACTAGTATCTATCAATACTGGTAATTACCCTGCAGTAGTAGTAGGGTAGTCGTTGGTTTTCTCTAAAGCTGGCGCTAACGTATACTAGCACTTGTGACTTCCTTATAGTAGTCATTAGGCTCTCTCATTGCCAACCACTACTGCAAGGCCATTATTAAGCTCCTCTAGTGCTAGTATTAATGTCTACCAACTCTAGCAACTACCGTGTAGTAACAATTAGGCAGTCTGTAAGTTCCCCTAGTGATGGCACCAGCATCTACCAACACCAGTAACTACCCTACTGCTATAGCTGGGCAATTGTTGGGTTTTCTCAATGCTAATGCTAGTGTTTGTCAGCTCCAACGATTGCCTCTCAATAAGCATTAGGCTCTTTTAACGTTAATTATTACTACTAGGCAATCATAGAGCCCTCTAGTGCTTGCCTTCGCGTTTACCTGCACTAGCGATTACCTTTGGGCCATCATTAAGGCACTGAGCACAAATGTTTTCTAGTGCTAATGACTATCGTCGGTCATATCTAAGTTCTTCTATTGTTGATGTTAGCAACTACCAACATCAACGACTACCAAACAGCAATCGTTGGGCTCTTCTAATGCCAGTGACCATTATGAGGTTGTCGTTAGGCTCCTCTTTTGTTGGCACTAGCGTTTACTGAAACTAGTAACTACACCACAGAAGCAATTACGTAGGTTTCCCTAAAGCTAGCACGAGCATTTACTGAAACTAGTAACTACACCACATAAGCAATTAAGTAGGTTTCCCTAAAGCTAGCACGAGCATTTACTAGCACAATTAACTTCCCCGTAGTAATTGATGGGCTCTCACAATGGTAACTATTGTAGTAAGGTCATCATTGGGGTCCTTTAGTTCTTGCCCTTATATCTTCTAGCGTCAGCAACGGCCATTGGGCCATCATTGGGGCAACCCAGTGTAGATGTTTGCCAGTGTCAACGACTTACGAGCAGTAATCGTACGGTTCTCCCAATGACTACGAGTATCATTGGGTCACTGTTGTGCTGCCTTGGCGTTAGCAATAGCTTTTATCGACACCAGCAGTGACCCCATAATAATAATAAGGCAATCCTTGGATTCCTTGAGTGTTGATGCCAGCATGTACTAACATTTATAAGTGTCCCACAATAATAACTAGGTTATCATTGGGTTTCCTCAAAGTCATGCGTGAGCGTTTGCTAGCATATGAAGCATCCGCATAAAAGTCATTGGGCTCTCCTAGTGCCTACTATTGTTATTAGGCTATCTTTTGGCCAATTTTATTGTAGTCTTCATGTCTACCTGTGCCAGCAATTACCGCTAAGCCATCATCTAGAGAAACCAATATTGATGCCTGCTAACACCAGTGACAATTGCTAAGTTGTTACTGAGCTACTCTAATGCTCGTGCTGCCATCTGCCAGCGTAAGTGATTGCCCATCAGCAGTTGTTGGGCTCTCCTAATTGCAGCACTATTATAAGGTTGCTGTTGGGCTCCCCCACTGCTACCACTAGCATTTACCAACACTAACGACTGTACCACAGAAATAGCTGGGCACGAGCATCATCCAGCACCAACGAATCCCTTGTAGTTGTCATTGGGCTTTCTAAATGTCAATTACTGCTGTTAGGCTGTCATTAGGCTCTATTAGTGGTTATCGTTGAGTCTACCTACACTTGCGACTATTACCGGGCCATTATAAGAGGAACCCAACACAAATGTTTGCTAGAGCTAATGATTGTCGCTGGGTTGTTAGTAAGATCCCTTAGTACTGGCATTGGCATCTACCAATGTCAAGACTACCCAGCTGCAATCATTGAGCTCTTTTTATGCTAATAACCATCATAGGGTCATCATTAAGCTCCCCCGATGCTTGCATCAATACTTGCAATCATTAGGTTCTGCCAAAGTAGCGTGAGCATTTGCCAACACTAGCTACTGTGTCTCAGTATTCGTGGGCTCTCCTGGCATTAACCACTACTATTAGACCATCGTTGAGCTCCTCTAATGCTTGCCCTCATATCCATTTATGCTAGTGACTGTGGTTGGACCATCGCTAAGGTACCTAGAGCAGATGTCTGCCAGTACTAATGACTATTGCTAGGTTGTCACTTTGACCCCTTTGTGTTAGTGCTGGCATCTACTAGCGTGAGCGACTACCCAATAATATTCATTAGGCTCTTTAATGCCAACGACTATTACTGGGTCCTCGTTAAGCTCTCTTGGTGTTGGCACTCGCATATACCGACACCACTAGCTACATCACTAAAGTAACAGTGTAATTGTTGGGTTCTCCTAAAGCTAGTGCGAGTATCTACTAGCAAAAGTGACTTCCTTGTACTAGTCGTTGGGCTCTCCCAATACGAACTCTGGCTGTTAGGCCATCATAAGGCTCCTCTAGTGCCTACCTTCGCATCTTCTTGCGCTAGTGACTGCCATTGGGCCATTGCTGAGGTACCCCAATGTAATTGTCTGCCAGCGTCAGTGACTTCCTAGTAGTAGTCGTAAGGCACTCCAAATGTTTGGGACTGTCGTTGGGTCATCGTTGAGTTGCCTTAGTGCTAGTACTAATGTCTATAGACACCAGCAACTGCCCCACAGCAATAACGGGGTAGTCCCTGTGTTCCCCTAGTCCTGGCGCCTACGTCTGCCAACATCGGTAACTGTACTACAATAATAGTAGAGAAGTTAATGATTCCTCTAAAGCTAGGTTGTCACTGTGCCCCCTAATGCTGGCACTCATATTTAGTAATGTCAACGTTGTTAGTACAATCGTTGGGCTTTCTCAATGCTAGCGACTATCATGAGTCGATCGCTAAACTTTCTTGATGTTAGTACTAATGTCTACCGACTCTTACAACTACCCTATAATAATAGTTGGGAGCTCCCTAAGTTCCACTAGTGCTAGTACTAGTGTCATTGGGTTCCCTCAAAGTTAACGTGAACATTTGTTATCACTAACGACTTTTTTGCAGTAATCGTTGGGCTCTCTCGACACTAATCACTACTACTAGGCTATCATTGGGCTTTTCTATTGCTTGGCCTCTCATCTACCTACGCTTGCGACTGTTGTAAGGCCATTCCTAGGGTAACCCAACGTAAATGTTTATGAGCTTCAATGGCTACCTAATAATAGTTGTTGGGCTCCCTAAAGCCGATGACCATCATACGGTCATCGCTTGGCTCCCCCGGTGCTAGTGCTAGCGTTTACCAACATCATCAACTGCCACGCAACAACAACTGGCCAGTTGTTAGGTTTTTCTAATGCTGGTGCTAGCATTATGAATACCAGTAACTACCTCATAGCAGTAGCTAGGCTGTCACTAGGTTCCCTTGAATTTAGAGTAAGCCTCTGTCAACACCAATGACTTTCTTGTAACACTTGTTGGGCTCAACCAGTGCCAACTATTGCTGCTAGGTCACCGTCACGCTTTTCTCATACCTCCCCTTACATTTACTCGTGCCACCGACTGCTATTAGGCCATCAATGGCTTAAGCCCGCGTAGATGTCTTCCACTGCTAGTAGCTTCTCAGCAGTAGTCACTCCCAACTCTAGTGACAGTCATGGGGTCATCGCTAGGCCCGTCCATTGCTAGCACTAGCATCTACCGACACAACTAACTACCTCGTAGCAATTGTTGAGCAGTCCCTATGTTCCCTTATTGCTAAGGCCAAAGTCTGCCTACATCAACCGTTACACCGCAGCAATAGCTGGGTAGTTGTTAAGTTCCCCCAAAGATGGCGCGAGCATTTGCCAGTACCAAAGACTTTTGTGCAATAGTCAGTAGGCTATCCTAGCGCTAACAATTGCTGCTAAGCTATCAACCTATACTAAAGACTGTTGCTGGGTAGTTATTAAGGTCCACTAGTGCTGAGTTAGCATCTACCAATGTTAGTGACCACCACAGGATCATCGTTGGGAGAACCCCGTGCAGATGTCTATCAACGCCAGTGACTATTGCTGGGTCATCGCTGAGCCCCCTTAATGTTGGCGCTAGCCTCTTCCAATGCTAACGACTGCCTTGCGGTACTTGTTTAGCTCTCTCAATATTAGGGACTAACTTGGGGTCATTGCTAGGCTCTATTAATGCTAGTACTAGTGTTTGTTGACACTTGTAATGCCCTGCAGCAATACCTAGGGACTCCTTAAATTTTTCTGTTATTAGCGTCAACGTTTACGAACATCGACAACTACCTCATAAAAATAACTAGGAAGTCTCTTGGTTCAATTGTTGTTGGCATCGACGTTTGAGAACACCAATAACTAAAACACAAAAGTAGCTAGGTAGATGTTAGGCTAGCATTTATCAGCACCAGTGACTTTTCAATAGCAATCGTTGGGCTCTTATGGAACCAACTATTGCTTCGAGGCCATTGTTAGGCCCCTCTAGTGCATGCCCTCGCATCTGCCTGCACTAGCAATAGTAGCTAGGACATTGCTAGGGGAACCCCACGCTAATGTCTGCTAGTATGAGTGACAACTGCTAGAACATTGCTGAGCTCTCCTTATGATGGTGCTAGCTTCTTCTAGTGCTCGCGACTACCTACAACGATCATTGGGCTATCCCAATGCCAGCGATTGACATGGGTCATCGTTGGTCTCCTTCGGTGCTAGCACTAACATTTATTAACAATTAAGAATTGTCTCGCAACAGTACCTGCTTAGTTTTTAGGTTCCTAAAAGTTGGTGCTAGTATTTACCAGTACCATAGGCTTTCTCACAGCGATCATTGGGCTTTTCTAACACCAACTATTGCTGTTAAGCAATCCTTGGGCCTTTTTAGTGCTTGTCCTTGTGTTGGTTGCCCGAGTGACTGCTGCTAGGCCATCGCTAAGGGAACCCAGCGCCGATGTCTTCCAATGCTAACAACTACTATTGTTACTAAGCTCTCTTAGTGCTGGTGTTGGCCTTTATCAGTGCCAATGATTACCTAATAGTACTCATTTGGGTCCCCTAAGGCTAATGATGGTCAAGCACTTACTGTTTGGCTCTCTTAATGATGGTTCTTAAGCTCTTCTAGTGATGGCGCTACCACTTGCCAACACTAGCAATTGCCCCACAGAAGTAGCTAGGCAATCGTTGGGTTCCCTCGAAGCTAGTGCGAGCTTTTGCCAACACCAATAACTTCCTTGCACAAGTCACTAGGCCCTCCTAACGATAACTGTTGCTGATAGGGCATCGTTGTGCTCTCCTAAGCTCTACTAACACTAGCAACTACTCTACTGTAATAGCTAGGAAATCACTAGGTTTCCTAAGTACTAGTGTTGGCATTTACCAACACCAGCAACTACCTCGAGTAGTGGTTGCCTATCATTGGGTTCCCTCAAACCTGGCGCTGACAACTGCTAGCACTAGTAACTTTTGCTGAGTCATCGCTGAGCTCCCCCAATGTTGGTGTTGGCCTCTACTAGCGCACAATTCCTTGGTTCTCCTAATGATGGCACTAGGTTTTCAACACCAAAAATTACCCTGCAACAATAACTAGGCAATCATTAGGTTCCCTTAAAGCTAATGCAAGCATCTGCCAGCACCAGAAACTTCCTTGCACTAGTCATTGGGCTTTCTTAACGTCTACTAGCACTAGTGACAGCTCTACTATAATAGCTAGGCAATCACTGGGTTCCCTTAGTGCTAGTGTTAGCATTTGCCAACACTAACAACTGCCTCGCAATAGTGGCTGGCTGTTATTGGGTTCCCTCAAACTTGGCACTGGCATCTGTCGGCATTAACAACTAGCCCGCGATAACCACTGGGGTCTCTTAGCGCCACTACTACTGTAATGCCATTATTAGGCTCCTTTAACGATTGCTCTCGCATCTACTTACGCTAGCAATTGCCGTTGGCTCATCATTAGGGGGAACCTAGTGTAGACTTTTGCTAGCATTGGCGACCACCGTTAGGTCATCACTGAGTTTCCCCAGTGTTAGCACTGGCATTAATGCATAGCTGATTCCCCTCAATAGTAGATCAGTAGTCCTAGGGTTCTCGTATAGCTGGCGCTAATGTTTATTAGCACTAGCAACGTTTTCGTAACAGTCGTTCGACTCCTCCAATGTGAATAACTATTGGTAGTTCGTCGTTGGGCTTTAATAATTCTTACACTTGCATCTACCAGTGCTAGCGACTACTGTTAGGTCATCGTTGAGCTCCCCTAATGTTGGTGTCATCATTAACTAGTGTAAGCGATTGCCCAAATGTAGCTGTTGGGCTCTCCCAACGATAACAACTTTCATTGGGTTGCCCCAAGGCTCCCCCTTATGTTAACACTTGCGTCTGTTAACCCCAGCAACTGCCCTGCAATAATAATTGGGCAGTCTTGCAAGTATATTTTAGTGCTTGCAATACTAACTACCAACTTCAACAATCCGTCCCATAATAGTGGCAAGGCAGTCATTGGGTTCCCCCAAAATAAGCGCTCATGTTTGCTAACACCAGTGACTATCCATAATAGTGATTAGGCTCTTCCAATGCCAACTACTACTGCTAGGCTGTTGCTGAGCTACTTCGGTGCTTACCCTTGCATTTAGCTAGGCCAACAATTATTGTTGGCAATCACTAGGGGAACCCAGCATAGATGTTTGCTTGTGCAAGTGACTATTGCTAGGTCATCACTAAGCTCTCTCAGTGTCAATGCTTGCTTTTGTCAGCATTAGTGGCTGCCCTACAATAGTCGTTGGGCTCTCCTAATGCTAGCGATTACCATAGGGTCGTCGCTTGGCTCCTTCGATGCTAATGCTAACATATCCGAAGATCACTAATTACCTCGCAACAATAACTGGGCACTCACTAGGTTCCCTTAAAGTAGGTGCTAGCATCTTCTTATAGCAACGGCTTTCTCGCAGTAATCATTAGGCTCCCTTAGTGCCAACAATAGCTGCATGCCCGTCGTTAGGCTCCTCTAGTGCTTGCCCTTGTGTTTACCTACACCAGTGATGATCGCTATGCCATCATTGGGGGAACCCAGTGTAGATGTTTGTCAATAACAATTTACTATCATTGGATCATCGCTTAGCTTCGTTAATGCTAGCATTAATGTCTAACAACATCAACACTGCCCAATAATAGTCGTTGGGCTCTCCCAATGATAGAAACTATCACAAGGTCATCACTAGGCTCCCCTAGTTAGGCAGTCTCAGGGTTCTTTTAATGCTAGTGCCAAAGTCTGCCAACACCATCAATTATCTCGAAGTGATGGGAGGGTCATCATTAGATTTGCCCAAAGCTTGTGCTAGCGTCTACCTGTTCCATCGATTGCCTTGCAATAGGAGTTAGGCTCTCCCAGTGCTAACTACTACTATAAGGCTACAGTTAGGCTCTCTCAATTCTGCCCCTCGTGTCTACTTGCATCTGCTATTGTCTTTGGGCCATCGTTGAAAGATCCCAGTGCAAATGTCTAACATCACTTGCAACTGCTGCTAGTTCGTCACTGAGTTCTTCTAAAGTTTACTTTGGCCGTAAATAGCTCCAGCAATAACCACTAGGCTCTCTCAACCCAGTGACTATCATCGGCACATTACTCTATCCCTAATGCTAGCTTCAACGTCTACCGACACCAGCAACTACTCCACAACAATAGCTAGTCAGTCCTTGGGTTCTCTTACTGCTAGTGCTGATGTTTGCCAACACCAACCACTATCTCGTAGCAGTACCTGGGCAGTTGTTAGGTTCCTTGAAAGCTAGCACGAACGTTAGCCAGCACCAGTAACTTCCACATAATAGTCATTAGGATTTCTCTATGCTAACTATTATTGTTAGGCCATCGTTAGACTCCTCTAGTACTTGCCCTCGCATCCACTGGCATCAACGATTGTCGCTGGACTATCACTGAAAGAACCTAGCATAGATGCTGCTAGTACTAGCGACTGTCATAAGGTCATCGTTGAGCTCTCTTAGTATTGGCACTGGCGTCTACCAATGTCAGCCATTATTGAGCTCTAGTCGTTGGGCTTTTCCAATGCTAGTGACTTTCTTAGGGTGTCATTGGGCTTTCTTATTGTCAACACCGGCATCTATCGAGACTAACAACTACCCTACAGCAATAGCTGAGCAGTCCTAAGATCCTCTTTATGCTAGCGTCAATGTCTACCAACACCAATAATTACCTCGCAACAGTAGCAAGGACGTCATTAGGTTCCCTAAAAGCAGGTACGAGCATCAGCCAGCATCAGCGACTTCCCAGCTATGATCGTTGGGCTATCCTAACACTAATTACTTTTTATTAGGTCATCATTGGGTTCCTCTAGTACTTGTCCTGACGTCTACCGGCTCTAATGATTAACATTGGGCCATTGTTGGGGTAACCTAGTATAGATGTTTGCCAATGTCAATGACTATCGCTAGGTCATTTTCGGAGCTCCTTAGTGTTGGCACTCGCATTTACCAGCGTGAGTGGCTTTTTAGCAGAAGTCATTGGGCTCTTTCGGTGCTAATGATAGTCATTGATCATTGAATGATCATTGGCTCTTTTAGTGCTAACATTAGCATCTATCGACACCAATAACTGAATCACAACAATAGTTGGGAAGTCTGTGGGCCCCCCTAATGTTGGCAACGATGTCTAACAACAACAGTAATTGCCCTGCAGTAGGAGTTAGGCAATCATTGGGTTCCCTAAAAGCTAGCACGAGCATCTACTAGCACTTATAACTTTCTTGCAATAGTCATTTGGCTCTCCCAATGCCAATAACTACTGCTAGGCCGTCGCTAGACTCCTCTAGCACATGCAGTCACATCTACCTATGCTTTCAACTATTGTTGGGCCATCGCTAGACACCTTGGTGCTTGCCCTCATGTCTACCTATGCTTGCGACTATCATTGAGCCTTTACTAGACTCCTCTAGTTTCCCTAGTGTTGGCCTTGCATCTACTAGCGTCAATGACTGCCTGGCAATAGTCCTTGGGCTCTTCCAACACTACTAACTATCACAGGGATCGTTATTAGTCTCCTATCATACTGGCACAACAATCTATCGACACCACCAAGTGCACTGTAGAAGTAGATAGGAAGTCCTTGGGTTTCCCTAAAGCTAGTGCGAGCATGTGCTAGCACTAATGACTTTCCCATAACAATCATTAGGCTCTTTAAACACCAACTACTGCTGGTAAGCTATCGTTGGGCTCTTGTAATGGTTGTCCTTGTGTCTATCTACGCCAACAATTAACATTAGGCCATCATTGGGGCAACATAGTTAAGATGTCTACTAGCGTCAGTGACGACACAGCAGTAGTTATTGGGCTCTCCCAATGCCAACAACTACTACTAGGCTTTTGTTAGACTCCTCTAATGCTTGCCCTTGTGTCTACTTGCACCAGCAACTATCGTTAGGGGAACCCAGCATAAATGTCTACTAGCGCAAACAGTTAAGCTTCCTAAGTGCTACCTCTCACATCTACTAGCGTCAACGACTACCCAGTAGTAGTTGTTACGCTCTTCCAATGACAACGACTATTAAGGGTCATCATTGGTCTCCCTTTGTGCTTGCACAAGAGCCTATCAACACCACCAAATGCACCATAGCAGTAGTCAGGAAGTCATTGAGTTCCCTCAAAGCAGGTGCGAGCATCTACTAGCACTAACAACTTCCCCATAGTAGTCATTGGGTTTTCTGAATGCAACTACTATTGCTAAGCCATTATTGGGCTCCTATAATGCTTACCTTTGTGTTTGTATGCACCAACAGCTACCATTGGGCCATCATTAGGGCAACCCAATGAAGATGTTTGCTAGCATCACTAACTGCACAGCTACAATCATTGGGCTTTCCTAATGCCTATGATTGTCATTGGCTCGCTCCTTAGATGGTAGCACTAGCATCTATCAACACCAGCAAATACCAGCAACAATCACAAGGCAGTCCCTAGGTTCCCCTAATGTTAGCGGCAGCATCTGCCAACACACGTAACTGCCTCATAGCATTTGCTTAAAAGTCCTTCGATTCCCCTAAAGCAAGTACGAGGTCTGGTAATACCAGTGACTTCCCCACAATAGTTCTTAAGCTTAAAAGTCCTTCACTTCCCTTAAGCATTGGTCTCTTCTAGTGCTTACCGTCTCATGTACCTAGTAGGGGAACCCAGCACTCATGCTTTCTAGCGCCAGTGAGGGCTATTAGGTCATCGTTAAGCTCCCTCAGTGCTATCACTAGCGTCTTCTCATACCAATAGCTACCCCAATGCTACAATTGGACTGTACTTAGGTTCCCCTAGTGTAGGTGCTAGCATCTCCCAACACGAGCAATTAGCCTGCAGTAGTAGTTAAGCAATCATTGGGTTTCCTCAAAGCTAGCATCAATGTTTTTAAGCTCTAATAACTACCCAGCAACAATCGTTGGGCTTTCTTAGCACTTACTACTACTACAGGGCCGCTGTTAGGCTATCCCGATTCTAGCCCTCACATCTACATGCGCTAACAATTATCATTGTGCCATCGTTGAGGGAACCCAGCATATATGTCTACTAGTGTCAATGATCGCTATTCGGTCATCATTAAACTCCTCAGTGCTAGTGTCAGTGATCGTTACTAGGTTGTAGCTGAGCTCTCTTAGTTATGGCACTAGCCTCCGCCAGTAGAAATCTTTGGGCTTTCCTAATGCCAATGACTATCATGGGTCATCACTTGGCCCTACCGATGCTAGCACTAGCATCTATAGACACTAGCAACTACATCACAGTAATAAGTGAGTAGTCCTTAGGTTCGTGAAATGCTAGCATTAGCATTTGTTAACAACCACAAGTGCCTTGCCGCAATAGTTGGGTAGTCCTTAGGTTCCCTTAAAACTAGTGCTAGTGTGTGTGAGCACTAGCTAATTCCTTGTAGTAATCCTTGGACTCTCTTAGCACCAACAACTGCTACTAGGCCTTCGTTGGACTACTATAATGCTAATTACCCTGCAGTAATAGCTAGGCAATCCCTATGTTCCCCTAGTGCTGGCATGAGCATTTGCCAAAGCTAGCATTAACGTTTACTACCACCCAAGTCTTTCCTGTAAAATTCGTTGGGACCTCTCAAAACTAATAAGTGCTACTATGCTATCATTTAACTCCTCTGATGCTTACCCTTGCATCTATCTATGTCAGTGACTACCGTTGGGCCATCGTTTGGGAAGCCCAGTGTAGAAGTCTGCCTACGCCAGCAACTTTCTCTAAGTCATCGTTGAGCTCCCCTTGAGATGGCGCTGGCATCTATGCTTAATAGTCATCGTTACGATCTCCTAATAATAACAACCACCACGAGGTCATCACTGGGGTCCCTCCCTATTAGCCCTAGCATCTGCTGACACCAACAACTACCCCACAATAATTGCTAGATGGTTCCTACGTTCCCTTAATGCCAGTGCTACTGTTTGCTAACACTAGCAACTCCTCACTATTATAACTAGATGATCGTTGGGTTTTACTAAAGCAGGCACTAGCGTTTGCCAACACCAATGAATTTAACAGCAGTAGCTGGGCAGTCATTAGGTTCGTCCAAAGGAGATGCAAGCATCTGCCAACACGAGAGACTTCCCTACAATAGTCTTTGGCTCTTCAAACACTAGCCACTATTGTAAGGCCATCATTAGGCTCTTTTAGTGCTTGCCCTCACGTCCACTTGCACTAGCTATTGTAGTTGGGCCATCAATGGGGCAACCAAGCATAGATGTCTGCCAGCTCTAGTGACTGCCTAGCAGTATTCGTTAAGTTCTCCTAACCCTAATGACTGTCATGAAGTCATCCTTGGGTTCCCTCATTGGTAGCATTAGTCTCTACTAACACGTGCAACTGCCATGCAACATTAGGGTTAGTGTCTATCAACACCAACCATTGTCCTATAGCAATAGTTGGGCAGTCATTGGGTTCCTCAAAAGCTATAGTCATTGGGTTCTCCCTGCATTAATGACTATCATAAGGTCATCACTAGGCCCCTTCGGTGCTAGTGCAAACATTTATTGATACCAAAAATTGCCCTATAATAACAGTTAGGTTGTCCTTGGGTTCCCTACTGCTCGCACTAGCGTCTCCCAACTCCAACAATTACCTCGTAACAATAGCTAAGCAATCAATGGGTTCCTCTAAAGCCGACGCGAGCGTCCACCAGCACTAGCATCAGTGACTATTTAACTATGGTTGTTAGGCTCTCCCGATGCTAGTGACTATCATCATGTAATCACTAGGCTCCCTTGGTGCTAGTGCTAGTGTCTAATGATACCAATAATTGCTTTATAGCAATAGCTAGGTTGTTCATGGGTTCCCTTACAACTGGTACTAGTGTCTGGTAACTCCAACAATTGCCATGCAATAATAGCTAGGTAATCATTAAGTTCCTTTAAAGTTGGTGTAACCATCTACCAGCATGAATGACTGCCCAGAAAAAGTTGATGGGCTCTCCCAACATTGACCACTGTTACTAGGCTATCTTTGAGCTTCTTTAATGCTTGCTCTCATGTTTAATAGCTCCAACGACTACTGTTGGGCTAACACTAAGGTACTTAGCTACTGGGTCATCACTAAGCTCCCCTAGTGTTGGCACTAGTACATACCAGCATCAACGACTATCTATTGTAGTCGTTAGGCTCTCTTAGCACTAATGACAGTTATAGGGTCATTGTTAGGCTCCCATGATGACAGAAACTGCCTTTTAGTAATAACTGGGCTGTCCTTAGGTTTTTCTATTGTTAGTATTGGTGTACACCAACACCAATAATAACCATAGTAATAGTAGCTAGGCAGTCGTTGGGTTTTCCCAAATTTGGTGTGAGTGTCTACCAGCATGAGCGATATTGTTATAGTAGTCATTAGGCTCTCCCAATTCCAATCATTACTACTAAAGCATCCTTAGGCTCGTCTAGTGCTTGCCCTCATGTTTACCGATGGTAGTGAATATCGATAGGCAATCGTTAGAGGAACCTAGCACAGATCTCTACCAACACCAGTGACTATCGTTGGGCCATGGTTGAGCTCCCTTAGTGCTAGCGTTGGCCTCTGTCAGTGCAAACAACTACTAAATAGTAGTCGTTAGCTTTCCCAACGTCAGTAACTATCATGTAGCCATTAGTAGGGTCCCTTGATAATGGCACTACTATTTATTGATACCTACAACTTCTTTTAGCAATAGTTAGAAAGTCTCTTGGTTTGCTTGGTGTTGGCATCAATATTTACAACACAATTAACTATCCAGTAATATTAGTTCAATAGTCATTGGTTCCCAAAAAGCTAGTACAAGTGTCTGTCAGCACTGACGACTTTCCCATAGCAGTTGTTGGGCTTTTCCAACACTAGCAACTATCATATGGTTAGCGTTAGTCTCCCCAAGTACTAGCATCAACGTATATCGACACCAGCAACTATCTCATAACAATAGTAGGGAAGTCTTTTGCTTCACTTCATGTTGATGTCAACATCTGACAACACCAATAACTGCCCCGCAATAGTAGTTGGGTTTCGTTAAAGTAAGCACAAGCGTCTTTCAGCAACAGTGAATTCTTTACCTTTGTCATTTAGCTCTCCCAACACCAACAACTACTGTTAGGCCATCGTTGGGCTCCTCCAATGCTTACTGTCATGTCTAACTATGCTAGTAACTACCACTAAAACATCGTAAGGGCACCCGGTATAGATCTTTGCTAGCATCAACAATTACCGCTGGATCATCGCTGAGCTCCCCTTATGCTAGTGCTAACATCTACCAGCATCAACGACTGCCCAACAACAGCCATTATGCTGTCCCAATGCCAGCCACTTTCATTGGGTCATCGTTGAGCTCTTTTTCTGCTAGCACTAGCATCTGCCAGCATCAACAATTGCCCAGTAGAAGTCACTAAGCTCTCCTAACGCTAGCGACTATCCTTGGGTTATTGCTGGGTTCCCCAGACGATAGTACTAACGTCTATCGACACTAGTAACTGCCCCGTAATAATGGTTAGGTAGTCCTTAGTTTTCCCTTGTGTTGGCACCATCATCTGCCAATACCAATAACTACCCTCCAATAATAACTCGATAGTCATTGGACTCCCCGAAAGCTAGTGCAAGTGTCTGTCAGCACCAACGATGTCCGCATATAAGTCATTGGGCTCTCCTAGTGCCTATTACTACTTTTAGCCAGTCATTTAGCTCCTCCTATGGTTGCCTTCACATCTACCTATGCTAGTGACTGCCAATATGCCAACATTGAAAGAACCTAACGTTGATGTCTGCTAGCGCCAGTGACTGTCGCTATGTTGTTGCTGAGTTGCACTAGTGCTAATGTTGCCATCTATCAATGTCTATCATTGCACAACAGCAGTTTATTAGGCTTTCTTAAAACTAATGACTATTAAGGATCGTCACTCAGCTCCCCCGGTGCTAGTGTTAACATCTACCAGCTTAAGCGATTGCCTAATAACAGTCATTAGGCTCTGCCAACGCCAGCAGCTATCATTACGTCATTATTAGGCTCCACTGATGCTAGTGCTAGCGTCTATGGACACCAGCAATTGCCCCGCAATAATAGCAGGGTAGTTCATGGATTCATCTAATGATGGAACCGTCGTCTGCCAACACCTATAACTACCCTGCCACAAAAGTTGAATAGTCATTGGGCTCTTCTAGTGCTTGCCCTCACGTTTACCTATGCCAGTAATATCCAAGCTGTAGTAGTTGGGTTCTCTCAACGTCAACGACAATCATAGGGTAATGTTGGGCTCCTTTAGCGTTAGCACTAGTGTCTACTGACACTAATAACTATCTCGTAGTAATAATAAGGCTTTCTTTGGGTTCCCCTAATGTTGGCACCAATGTGTGCCAACACTAGTAACTGCCTTGCAGTAGTGGTTGGGCAGACATTGGGTTCCCTTAATGTTGGTGCGAGGGTTTGCCAGCACCAGTGACTTCCCCGTAATAATCATTGGGCTTTCTTAATGCCAACCACTACTGTTACGGTGTCATTGGACTCCTCAAGTTCTTGCCCTTGCATCTACCTATGCTAGTGACTACTGCTAGGCCATCGTTGGGGGAATCCAGCATATATCTCTACCGACACCAGCAATTGCCACTAGGTTTTCACAAAGCTCCTCTAATCCTGAAGCTAGCCTCTACCAGTGTCAGTGACTACCCAACAACTGGCAACTATCATTCCGTCATCGTTAGGGTTCCTTGGTGCTTGCATTAGCGTCTATGGACACTAGCAACAACTTATAGAAATAGCTAAGAGGTCTCTTAGTTAACTATCTACCGACACTAATAGCTGCACTCAAAGTTGGTGCGAGTGTCTGCCAGTGCTAACAACTTTTCCATAGCAGTTGTTGGGCTCTCCCAATACCAGTATTTTTCATGTGGTCATCGGCAGTCTCCCTGGTCATGGCACTAGCATTTATCAACACGAGCAACTGCCTGCAGCAACAGTAGGGAAGTCTTTCGCTTCACCTAGTGCTGGCATCGATGTTTGCCAACTTCAAACACTACCCACAATAGTAGTTAAATAGTACTTAGGTTCTTAGCTATTTCTATAGGATGTTCCTAGTGACTTCCCTCCAACCATCATTGGGCTCTCTCAATGCCAACAACTGTTGCAAGGCCATCGTTGAGCTCGTCTAATGCTAACCCTATCATTTACCTAAGCTAGTAACTACTATTAGGCCATCGTTAGGTAACCCAGTGCAGATGTTTGGTGACTTCAGCGATTACCACTATATCATTGTTGAGCTCCCTTGTGCTAATGCTAATGTGTACTAGCATTAGCAATTGCCTAAGAGCAGTCATTGGGCTCTTTTATCGCTAAAAACTATCATTGAGTGGTCAATTGGCTCCTCCAATGCTAGTACTAGTGAATACCAACATTAGCAACTACCCTGAAATAATAGCTAGGCAATCCTTAGCTTCCCTTAGTCCTGGCAACGTCTTTACCCACACTTATGAGTACCTTACAGCAATAGCTCGCCAATCGTTGGGTTCCCACAAAGTTGGTGAGAGTGTCTACCAGCTAGGTGTGGTCATAGTTCGATTTTGGTTTGGTTCCAGTTCTGAACCGTCAGTTCAAGGTTCATGGTTAGAATGAACCGAACTTAAACTGTTAAAATTCGGTTCAAATTAAGGTTCGATTCAAAAGCAATTCATGTTTTGGTTCAGGTTTCGATTCATGAACTGCTCATGTTCACGTTCGGTTTAGGTTTGGTTCAAACTCGTTTCAAGTTCATATTCAATTCAGAGTCGATTTAAAGATATTGTTTCTCTTCAATAAGAGTATTTTATAATTAAATTAAAATTTTTTAATAAAAATTTTCAATAAAAATGTAATGATAATATTTTTATTGAAATAATATGTATTTAAAATTAAATTATTTTATAATTTTTACAATTTTTCAATAATATTTTTAAATTAAATTATCTTGTATATTTTTTATTAATTTAATTAAAAACTAAATCAAAACCGTGTTTTTGAATGATCGACTGTGCTTTCGATTTAAAATTTATATGAACCATAGCCGAACCATAGTTAAAATGGTTTCAATTAAGGATCAAAATCTAAATCAATATAAATGGTTTCAATTCAGTTCAAATTTTAAAGGTTACGATTCGGTTCACTAGTTTGAATCGAACCGTGGCTACCCTTACTGCCAATAATAGCGATGTCCCCGCAAAATTTGTTGGGCTCTCCCAATGCCTAAGACTACTAGTAAGCCGTTGTTTGGCTCCTCTAGCGGTTGCCCTCGCATTTACCTATGGCAGCCATCGCCACTAGGCATATGTAGGGAAAACCTAGCACTGACATGGGCTAGTGATACTTATTGTCGCTAGGTCATTGTTGAGTTAATCTAGTGCTGATGCTCCTAGATACAAGTGTCAGTGATTGCCTGGTAGCCATTATTAGGATTTTCAAACACCAGTAACTATCATGAGGTCATCGCTGGGCTCTTCTAATGCTGGCACTAGCACTTACCAATATAAGCAATTGCATCATATAAATAACTGGGCAGTCGTTACGTTCCCCCAAAGCTAGCGCGAGCGTCTGCTAGGGCTAGCGAATCTCACGTAGTCATCATTTGGCTTTCCCAATGCCAACTACCACTATTAAGCCATCATTAGGCTTCATTAGTGGTTATCATTTTGTCAACCTGTGCCAATGACTACCGCTAGACCATCGTTGGGGCAACCTAGCACAAATGTAAGCTAGTACTAAGTACTGTTACTGGTTCATCGCTAAGAGCCAATAGTGCTGGTAATGGCATTTACTGACATTAGTAACTACTTAGCTACAATCATTAGGCTTTTCCTACATCAGTGACTTCATAAGCTTATCACAAGGCTCCTCTGATGTTAGCACCAATGTCTACTAATACCAATAATAGCCTTGCAATAATAACTGGGTTTTCACTAGGTTCCCTAGTGCTAGCACTGGCATCTACTAACTACAACGACTACCCTAAAGTAGTAGCTAAGCAATCACTGGGATCCTCTAAAGCTGGCGCAAGCATCTGCGATCACGAGTGACTACCCCATAATATTGGTTGGGCTTTCCTAATGCTGACACTACTATTAGGCCATCATTGGGCTCCTTTAGTGCTTGCCTTCATGTCTACCTACGCCAATGACTATCGTTTGACCATCGCTAGGGTACCCAGTGCAGGTGTCTATGAGTGCCAATGACAGTTGCTAGGTCATTGTTAACGTCGTCTAGTGCTGGCGTTAGTATCTACCATTACCAACGACTATCTAACAACAGTCGTTGGATTATCCTAATGCTAACAACTATCATTAGGTTATTGTAAGCTCCACCTTTTATTGGCATAAATATTTACTAACACTAGCAACTGCACAGCAAAAGTAGTTGCGAGGTCAAGTGGTTCCCCAAAGCTACGCGACCATCAACTAGCATAAGGAACATCCCCTAACAGTTAGTGAGCTTTCTTAATGCCAACTATTGCTGCTAGGCCATCATTAGGCTCCTTTAGTGTTTATCTTCTCATTTTTCTGGACCAATAACTGCCATTGGGCCATTACTCGAGTAACCCAATGCAGATGTCTATTAGCATCAACGATTGCCCAACAACAGCCATTGGCTCTCCCAATGCCTCTTACTATCATTAGGTCATCGTTAGGCTACCTCAATGTTGACACTAGCGTTAATCAACACCAGTAGCTGCCTAGTAACAATAGCGGGGCAATCTCTATATTCCCTTGTGCTAGCGTCGATATTTGCCAACATCGGTAACAACACCATAGTAGTAACTAAAAAGTTAATGATTCCCTTAATGCTGAGTTGTCGCTGAACTCCCTTATCGCTAGCACTAGCATTTAGTAACGTCAGCTATTGCACATGAATAGTCATTGGGCTTTCCTAACTTTAATGATTAATGGCGCCCCTAATGCTAGAACTAGTGTCTACCAACTCTTGTAATTACCCCAAAGTAATAGCTGGGATGTCCCTCAGTTCCCTAGTGCTACTATAAGCATTTTTTAACACCAGTAATTGCCTTGAAGCAGTGGCTAGGAAGTCATTAGGTTCTCTAAAACCTTATAGAAGCACTCGTCATCCCTAGCGACTTCTACACAGTAGTCGTTGGGCTCTCTTAATGCGAATCACCACTTTGAGGCTGTCGTTGGGCTCCTCTAGTGCTTACCTTCTAGTCTAATCGTGCCTGCGATTTCCACAGGGCCATCACTAAGGCAACCCATGGTTGATGTCTACCAACATCAACGACTGCCTAGCAATAGTTATTGGGCTTCCAAAGTGCCGATGACTATCGTTGGGACGTCAATTGGCTCCCTTGGTGCTAGCACTAGTGTCTACTGACACCACTAACTACCATGCAACAATAATTAAGTTGTCTTAAGTTCCCTTGATGTTAGGATTGACATGTGCCAACAACAACCATGCCCCATAACAATAGTTGTGTAGTCATTAGGTTCCCCCAAAGCTGGTAATACGGTCTGCCAAAATTAAAGACTTCCCTGCTGTAGTTGTTGGGTTATCTTAGCACCAGTTGCTGATTCTCAGCCATTGCTAGGCTCCACTAGTGCTTGCCCTCGTGTCTACCTATGCTAGCAACTATACTTATGAGAACCCAACACAGATGTCTACTAGTTCTAGCAACTATAGCTAGGTCATCTCTTAGGTCCTTTAAGGTTGTGCTAAAATTTACCAATGTTAGCGATTACCATAAGGCCATCGCTAAGGGAACCCAGGGTAGATGTTTGCCAACGTGAGTGACTATCGTTCGGTCACTACTGAGCTTCCCTCAGTGTTAGCACTTGCCTTTACCTATGCAAGCAACTATTCCTAATAGTTGCTGAGCGTCTACCAGCACTAGTGACTTTCACATATAAGTAATAATGCTCTTCTAATGCAATATTATTGTTAAGTCGTTGTTGGGCTCCTTTATTGATCTTATCTTTGCATCTACATGTGCTAGTGACAACATAATAATAGTCGTTAGCTTTCCGAACGCTAGTAATAGTTATGGGGTCATTGTTGGGCTTCCCTGGTGCTGGCATCAACGTCTATTGATTCCAACAATTACCCTATAGTAATAACTGGGCTATCCCTAGGTTCCTCTAATGTTGGCATTGGTATTTACCAACATCCGTAACTACCCCACAATAATAGTTACGTAGTCCTTGGGTTCTTCCAAAGCTAACGCGAGTGTTTGCCAGCACCATAACTTCTCTATAAAAGTCATTAGGCTTTTCCAACACTAATTAGTACTACTAGAGTGTCCTTGGGCTCCCCAGTGCTGACACTAGCCTCTATGCCAGCGACTGCCAACGCCAACAACTCTTAAGTAGTCATTGGTCAGCTCCTCTGCTGTTGGCACTGGCATCTATCCACACTAGCAACTGCTAACTACAATAGCTATGAAGTCTCTTTGTTCAATTAGTGCTGGTATTGACGTTTCACAACACCAAAAGTTGCTCTGTAGTAGTAGTTAGGTAGTTATTGGTTCCACCAAAGCTGGCGCGAGCGTCTCCTAACACCAGCGACTTTCCTACAGTAGTTGTTATGCTTTCCTAGTGCTAACTGTTACTGTTAGGCTGTTGTTGCACTCTTTCAATGCTTTCCCTCGTTGGGACATCAATGAGGGAACCTAGTGCTGATATCTGTTAGTGCCAGCGACTGTCGCTAAGTTCCCCTAATGCTGGTGTTGGCATCTACCAGCATCAACGATTACCTAGTAGTAATCGTTGGGCTACCTCGATGTTATCATTAGCATGTACTAACCCCTGTAACAGCCTCGCAATAATAATTGGGTAATCTATGTATTGTTTATGGTTGGTATTGTTGTCTACTAACACCAACAACTGCCCCGCAACAGTCGTTAGGTAATTGTTAGGTTGTCCCTAGGCCAACTACTACTACTAAGCCGTTGCTAGGCTCTTCAAGTGCTTGCCCTCGTGTCTACCTACACCAACAACTACTATTAGGCTATCATGGGCGGCACCTAGTGCAAATCTCTACTTGTACTTATAACTACTATTAATTCACCATTGAGCTACCCTAGTACTTGTGCTAGCCTTAAACAGCACTATTGACTGCCTAACAGCAATCGTTGGTCTCTCCCAACACTGGTAACTATCATCGGGACATCGTAAGATTCCTTTGATGCTAGCACCAATGTTAACCAATATGAGCAACTACCGCACAGTAATAGCTAGGCAGTCCGTGGGTTCCTTCAGTGTTGGTGTTAGCGTTAGCCAAACTAGTAACTATCTCACAATAGTAGTTAGGCAGTGGTTAGGTTCCTTCAAAGTGGGAGCTAGCATTTGGTAGCACCACTGACTTTCTTGCAGCAGCGGTTGGGCTTTTATAGTGCCAACAACTATTATGAAGCCATCGTTCTTTTCCTACAGTAGTTGTCGTCCTATCTGCCTGCGCTAACGACGTCCGTTGGGCCATCGTTGAGGGAGCTTAACTAAAATGTCTGCTAGCGTTAGCGACTATTGCTGAGTCATCACTGAGATCTTTAAGTGATGGTGTTGGCCTCGACTAGTGCTAGTAACTTTCTAGCAACAATTACAAGGCTCTCATAATGCCAGTGACTACTATAGGGCTGCCCTTAGGCTCCCTCGGTGTTGGCAGTAGCTTTTACCATCACAAGTGATTACAGTGCATCATAGCTAAGCAATCCATGCATTCCCTTAGTGCTAGTGCCAGCATCTGCTAACACCAGTAACCACCCTTTAGTCATAGCTGAGTAGTTGATAGGTTCCTTCAAAATTGTCATTAGCATCTACGAGCACTAATGACTTCTTCACCATAATCGTTAGGCTCTATCAGCAGCAATTACTGCTTGTAGGCCGTTATGAGGCTCCTCGAGTGCTTCTAACGTGTCTACACGTGGTAGCAACTACTGCTGGGCCATCGTTGGAGAAACCTAGTGAAAATTTTTGCCAGCGCCAACGACTGTCGTTGGGTCATCACTGAGCTCCTCTAGTGTTGGCGCTTGGCCTTAAACAATGCCAATGACTACCATGCATAGTTATTGGGCTCTTCAATGCCAGTGATCATCATGGGGTCATCGTGGGGTTCCTTTGGTGCTCTCACTTGTGTCTATCAACCCCAGTAACTACCACACAGTAATAACTAGGCAATCCTTAAGTTTTCTTAGAGCTAGCACTAGAGTTTGCCAAAGTAGACACCAGAGTCTGGTAGTACCCTAGCCTTTCTTACCGCGATCATTGGGCTCTTCTAATGCCAATAACTATTGCTATGCTCCCGTTGGGCTCCTTTAGTACTTACCCTCGTCTCTACCTACGACAATAACTATTGTTAGGCCATCATTGGGGGAGTTTGGCATAAAATTTTACCCGTGCTATAAACTATCGCTAGGTTATCGCTGAGCTCCCCTTATGGTTGTACTAACATGTACTAGTGTTAATAATTGCCCAACAACAGTCGTTAGAGTTTTTTAATAATAGTGACGATAATGAGGTCATCGTTGGGCTTCTTTAGTGCTACCACTAACATCTATCGACACTAGCAACTACCTTACAACATAGTTGGGCAATCTGTAGGTTCATTTGGTGTTGGCGCTGGCGTTCACCAAAACTAGTAACTGCTCGGGCGCTATAATTAGGCAGTTGGTAGGTTTCCCCAAAGCTGGGCTAGCATTTGCCAACATCAACAACTTCCCCGGAGTAGTCATTGGGCTCTCTTAATGCAAAATACTACTTCCCCTCGCGTTTACTTGTGTTAGCAACTGTTATTAGGCCTTCGAGGAATCCAACACAGATGCCTACTATCGCCAATGACAGTTGTTGTCTCATCATTGAGCTCCCTAATTATTAACACTGGCTTTCTTTAATGTCAGTGACTGCCTAATAGTAGCCATTGCGCTCGCCCAATGCCAGCAACTATCATGGAGTTGTTACTGGGCCCCTTCAACACTAGCTCTATCATCTACCAAAACCAATAACTTGCCTTGAGTAATAGTAAGGTAGTCCTTGGATTCCTACTGTGCTGACATTGGCATTTGCCAACACTAGTAACTACCCCATCATAGTGGCTAGGTAATCGTTGGGTTCCCCCAAAGCTAACTCTAGTGCCTATAAGCACCAACGACTTTCCCTGCAACCATTTCGCTCTTCGAGTGCTTGCCTTCATGTTTGTTTACTCTAGCGATGTTCGTTGAGTCCCTCAATGCTAGAAGAAACCCAGCCCAGATGTCTGTGAGCAAGATAAACTGCCTTTAGGTCATCGCTGAGCTCCGTTAATGCTAGTACTAGCCTCTACGAGCGCCAACGATTGCCTAAAAGTAGTCATTGGGCTTTCTTAACTCCAGTGATTTTCACAGGGTCGTCTTTGAGCTCCTCTCATGCTAGCATTCATGTCTACTAACATAAGCATATGCTTTGGACTAATTGCTAGGTAGTCGTTGATGTTCCCTTAGTGTTGGCATAAACATTTGTCGACACTAGCAATGGCCTGGCAACAATAGCTAGGCAATCATTAGGTTCCTCTAAATCTTGCGCCAACGTCTACTAAAACAAGTAACTGCTCCACTGCAATCGTTGGACCGTCCCTAGTGCCAATTATTATTACTTGGCTATCATTGGCCTTCATCTGTGCTTGCCCTTATGTTTACGTGTGCTATCCACTTTCATCAAGTCAACCTAGCATAGATGTCTGCCAATGCCAGTGACTACCATGGGTCATTCCTGAGCTCCCTTAGTAAGGGCATAGGCCTTTACAAGCACCAGTAAGAGTTATAGGGCGGTTGTTAGGCTCCCCCGATGTTGGCAATTGCGTTTATCAACACTAACAACTACCCCACACTAATACCTAAGTAATCGTTGGGTTTCTTCTGCTTGTGGTGGCATGAGCTAACACTAGTAACTACCCTACAACAGTAACTGAGAAGTAATTGGATTCCCTCAAAGTTGATGGAAGCACCAGCCAGCACCAGTGACTTCCCTACAGTAGTCGTTGGGCTCTCATGATGCCAATTACTATTGGCAGGTTATCGTTGGGCTCCTTTAGTCCTTGGCTTTGCATTTGCTTGCACCAATGACAATCGTTGGGTCGTCTATAGAGACCTAGCACAAATGTTTGCAAGCACCAACAACTATGTAAGGTCATCGCTGAGCCACCTTAATTTTGGCGTTGGCATCTTTTAGCTTAACTGATTACCTAGTAATAATCATTGGGCTCTTCCAATGCATGCGACTATCATAGGTCGTTGTTGGGCTCCCTTGGTGCTTGCATTAGCGTCTACTGATGCCAACAACTACAAAGCAATAATAACTTAGTTGTCCCTGCTGTTTCCTTAATGCTAGCCTTGATGTCTATCAACACCAGTAGCTGCCTTACAACAGTAGCTAGGTAGTCGTTCATTTCCAATAAAGCTCTTGTTTATGCCAATACTAGCCACTACCCCACAAAAGTTGTTGGCCTCCCCTAGTGCTTGCCATCACGTCAACCTACGCAACGACTATAGTTAAGCCCTCGTTTAGGGAATCCAGCTTGACAAACTATTACTAGGTTATCGTTCAGCCCCTTTAATGCTAGCACTGGCCTCTACGAGTGCAATGATTTCCTAAAAGCAGTCATTTGGCTCTCCTTATGCAAGCCATTGTCATGGGGTCGTCGGTAAGCTCCTCTGGTGTCACATTAATGTCTATTGATACAAGCATCTGTCCTACAGTAATTACTAAGTGGTATTTAAGGTTCCTTTATTGCTAGTACTAGCGCATACCAATAATAACAACTGCCCACAATAATAGCTAGGTAGACAGTTGGTTCCTCAAAAGCTAGCACAAAGCTCTACTTATACCAACGGTTACCTCATGATAGTCGTTAAGCTCTCTTAATGCCAACCGTTGCCATTGGGTCGTCACTTGGGGAACCTAACACACATGTTTGCCAATCCTAACGACTATCATGTTAGCGCTGGCATCTACTAGCATCAACAACTACCTAATACAGTTGTGGGGCTCTCTTAATGCCAATGACTGTTATAGGGTCTTAGCATTAGCTTTTATGGACAACAATAACCATCCCGTAGTAATAATCGAGCAGTCCCTTGTGTTCTCCTAGTGCTAATGCTAACTTCTGCCAACACTAGTAATGGTCCTGTAGTAGTAACTTGACAATCATTGGGTTGTTCGAAATCTAATGCCACCATCTACCAATACAAACAATTGCCCCATCATAGTCATTAGGCTTTCCCAATGCCAATTATTGCTGCTTGGCCATGATTGGCCATAATCTGTGCTTGCCTTCGTCTTTACATGCACTATCTACTTTCGTCGGGCCATCGTTAAGGCAACCCAGTGTAGATGTCCACCAACATTAATGAGTGTAACTAGCTCATCAGTGAGCAATCCTACTTTTGGCTAGGCCTCTACCAACGCTAGCGATTGTCATAGGGTGGTTATTAGGCTCCCACAATGCTGGCACTCTCATCTACCCATACTAACAATTACCCTGCAGTAATACTTGAGCCGTCCTTGGGTTCCTTTACTATTGGCAATCGCATTGGCTAACATTAGTAACTACCTTACAGTATTAGCTCAAATGTAATTGGATTTTATCAAAGTTGACATGAGCATCTGCTTGTACGAGCGACTTTCCTATAGCATTCGTTGAGCTCTCTTGACAGTAATTATTATTGCTAGGCTAGGCTCTCTAGATGCCTACACTAGTGTCTACCGATACTAGCAATTACCAAGCAGTAATAGCTTGGCTGTCCCTGCTCATCCCCTAGTGCTAGTACTGACATCTGTTAACACCAATGACTGCCTCACAATAGTAGCTGGGCAATTATTGGGTTCCATCAAAGTTGGCACTTATGTATGTCAGCACCAACGATTACCTTACAGTAGTCGTTGGCCTCCTTTAGTGCTTGCCATCACGTCTACCTATGCCAACGAAAGCAGCTGGGCCACCCTTGTTATGAGAACCTAGCCCAAATGTCTGCCAATTAAACAAAAATCTAGTAGGTTATTATTAAGCTCCCTTAATGCTAATGCTGGCCTCTATCAGTTTGAACAATTGCTTAAAATCAATCATTGAGGTTTCCCAACTCGAGTGAATGTCAAGGGGTGGTTGTTGAGCTCCTCAAGTGATGGCATTCATGTCTACTTACATAAGCATCTGTCCCGCAGTAATTACCAGATAGTTGTTAAAGTTCTTTTATTGTTGGTGCTAGTAACTGCCAACACGAGCAACTGTTTACAATAATAGCTGGGTAATTGTTGAGTTTCTCAAAAGCTGGCACAAGCATCTCTTTACGCCAACAGTTTCCTCATGATAGTCGTTGGGCTCTTCGAATGCTAGCCACTGCCACTAGGCCGTCATTAGGAGAACTATTCATAAATTTTAGTGACTATAATGCTAGTGTTGGCATCTACTACTATTAGCGACTACCCCATATCAGTTATTAGGCTCTTTCAACACCAACGACTGTTTTCCCTAGTGTAAGCACTAGCTTTTATCGACAATAGCAACCACCCCGCTATAATAACTTGGCAGTCCCTAATGTTCCCTTAATGCTAGCACTAGCGTCTGACAACACTAACAATGGCTCAGTAATAGTAGCTTAATAATCGTTGGGTTCCTCCAAATCTAACACCATCATTTAAAGCATAAGTGATTGCCCCATTACAATTGTTAGACTTTCTCAATGCCAATTATTGTTGCTTGATCGTCATTGGCCTTCATTCACCCTTGCCTTCATGTTTACATGCGTTATTGACTTTCATTAGGCCATTATTAGGGCAACCTAATACAAATGTCTCCTAATGCCAATGAGTGCGACTAGGTCATCGCTGAACAACCTTTATTCTAGTGTAGGCCTCTACAAGTGCTAGCGACAATCATAGGGTGGTCACTAAGCTCCCTTAGTGCTGACACTAAGGTCTACCCACACCAACAACTACCTCGTAGCAATACCTAGGCAGTCCTTGGCTTCATATACTATTGGCACTCACATTAACTAATCAGTAACTGCCTTACAATAGTAGCTCACAAGTCATTGGATTTTCTCAAAGTTGAATTGAGCATCTGTCAGCACTAATGACTTCTTTAGAGTAGTCATTGGGCTCTCCTAATGATAATTATTGCTACTAGGCTATTGTTGAGCTTCTTTAGTGCGTGCCCTCGAATTAACATGTTCGATGGGGAAGCCCAGTGTAAATGTCTTTAAGCACTAGTGACTATCACAAGGTCATCGTTGAACCCCCTAGTGTTGGCACTTGTGTCTACCAGCATTAATGATTGCCTAGCAGCAATCATTAGTCTCTTCTAATGTATTCAACTACCATAGGGTCATCGCTAGGCTTAGCCAGTGCTTACACTAATGTCTATCGATACTAACAATTGCTAAGCAACAATAGCTTGACTGTCCCTGTTGTTTCCCTAGTACTCGCACTGGCATCTGTCAACACTAGTAGCTGCTTCACAACAGTAGCTGAGTAGTCGTTGGATTCCACAGAAGCTGGCACTAATGTGTGCCAACACTAGTGACCACGTTACAACAGTCGTTGGCCTCCTTTAATGCTTGCCGTCATGTTTACCTATGCCAATGAAAGCAGTTGGCCCCTTGCTATGAGAACCTAACCCAGATGTTTGCCAATGAGACAAACTGCTACTGGGTCATTGCTAAGCTCCCTCAATGCTAGTGCTGGCCTCTACAAGCGCTAACGATTGCCTAAAAGCAATTATTGGGCTCTCCTAACTTAAGCCATTGTCGTGGGGTCATCACTAAGCTCCTCTAGTGCTAACATTCATATTTACCAACAAAAGCATCTATCCTACATTAATTACTAGGTAGTCCTTGAGGTCCCCCTACTGCTAGTGCTAGGAACTGCCAACATAAGCAAGTGTTGACAATAGTAACTGGGTAATTGTTGGGTTCTTAAAAAACTGGCACAGGCATCTCCCAGTACCAACGGCTTCCTCGTGGTAGTCATTGGGCTCTTCAAATGCCAACCACCATCACTAGGCCATCATTAGGGGAACTCAACGTAGTTGTTTGCTAACCCTAGCACTAGTATTTATTAGCATTAGTGACTTCATAACAAGATTTATTAGGCTCTTTCAACTTCAATTACTATCTCCCTTAATGCAAGCACTAGCCTCTATCGACACCAATAACTGCCCTGCTATAATAGCAAAACAGTCCCTAGTGTTTCTCTACTACTAGTGCTAGTGTTTATCAACATCAGCAATGGCCTCACAGCAGCAACTGGGCAATCGTTGGGTTCCTTTAAATCTACCGCCAACGTCTACTAGAATAAGCAACTACCCAGCATTGGTGGCAAGGCAGCTGTTTGCCTCGATGCTAGTACTAGTGTCTATCGATGCTAACAACTACCCACAATAATGGTTGAGCAGTCCTTGGATCATCTTAGGCTTATGTTATCATCTGCTAACACTACTAACTACTCCGCAACAATAACTCGACAGCCCCTGAGTTCCTTCAAAGTTGGTGTGAGTGTCTACCTAACAAGTGATGTCCCTACATCAGTTTTTGGGCTATCCCAGTGCTTATTACTACTTCTAAGTTGTCGCTCGACTCCTTCTATGATTGCCATCATGTCTACTTATACTAGCAAGTACCACTAGGCTAATGCAAGGAAAACCAAACACTGATGTCTACTAAGGCTCGTGACTCTCTGTAGGTCATTACTGAGTTGCTTTAGTACTAACACTGTGATCTACTAGCATCTGCGATTGCCTGACAACAATTG
The DNA here is from genome assembly GCA_021397835.1 of Moringa oleifera. NCBI lineage: Eukaryota > Viridiplantae > Streptophyta > Magnoliopsida > Brassicales > Moringaceae > Moringa > Moringa oleifera. The sequence continues at coordinate 8,350,736 of JAJFZO010000034.1, read as the reverse complement.
TTGGGCTCCTTCAAATCTAGTGATTATCAAAAGATCATCGCTCGGCTCCCTCAGTGTCAGCGTTAACGTTTCCCAATGTCATCTTTTGCTAACACATACAATTACCCCGTAACAAATGCTAGACAGTCATTGGGCTCTTTTACTGCTTGCCCTCGCGTCTACCTACGCCAGGGACTGCTTAGCTATACTTGTTGGGCTCTCTTAACATGAGCAACAGTCATGGGCTGATCGTTGGGCTCCTCTAGTGCTAATAATAGGTTTACAAACACCGACAACTGCCTCTCTAAAATGATAAGGCTATCCCTAACTTCCCCTAGTATTGGCGTCGGTGTCTCCCAACACCCATAATTACCTAGTAGTAGTAGCAAGGCAGTTATTGGGTCCCCTTAAAGTTGGCAGAAGGGTCTACTAGCACCAGTTACTTCTTGACAAGAGTCATTAGGCTCTCTCAATGCCAACCACTTCTACTAAGGCATTGTTAAGCTCCTCTAGTGCTTGCCCTCGCGTGTACTTACATCATTGATAACCCTTAGGCCATTGTTGGGGGAACCTAGCGCACATCTCTACCAATACTAATAGTTGTCACTAGGCCATTGCATAGCTCGTGCAATGCTAGCGTTATCCTTTACTAGTGCTAACAACTACCCTAGCATTCGTCATTGGGCTTTTCCAACACAAGTAACTATCATGCCATCATCACTAGTGTCCTCCGATGCTGGCACACGTGTTTATTGACATTAGCCACTATCTACAAAAATAAAAAAAAAGTCTTTTTGTTTGCCTTATGCTGACATCGGTGTCTGCCAACACTAATAATTGCCCTGTTGTAATAGCTGAGTAGTCGTTGGTTCTTCCAAGTTGGAGCGTTCATCTGCTAGCACTGAAAACATTCATGCAGTAGTTGTCAAGCTTTCCCAATACTAGCAACAGTCATATGGTCATCGTTAGTCTTCTCCAATGTTGACACTGGCATTTATTGACACGAGCAATTGCACGCAATAATAATAGGGAAGTCTTTTGGTTCACCTATTCATGGTGTCAATGTGTGCCAACACCAATAACTACCCCACAATTGTAGTTGGGTAATCGTTGGGTTCCCTAAAAACAAGCGCGAGCATCTACGAGCTCTAACGACTTCCCAACAACCATTATTAGGCTTTCCTAAAGCCAATAATGATTGCCATTGGGTGATCATTAGGGCAACCTGGCATAAATGTTTGGCAGCTTTAGTGACTATCGTTGGGTCTTTGCTGAGTTTCGATTGTGCTAGCACTGGCATCTATCGACATCGACTGCCCAACAGTAGTCATTAGGCTTTACCAATGTGAGCGACTGTCATTGGGTCGTCTCTAAGTGCCTTAGTACTAGCGTTTATCATTGCTAACAACTACCCCACAATAATGGTTGGGTAGTCCTTGGATTCCTCTTATGCTGGTGTCATCATCTGACAACACTAATAACTATTCCATAACAATAACTCAGCAGTTACTATTCCTTCAAAGCTGGTGTAAGTGTCTACCAGCACCAAGTGACGTCCCTGCATAAGTTTTTGAGGTCTCCCAGTGTCTACTACTACTCCTACGTCATCGTTCAACTCCTTCATTGCTTGCCTCCATGTCCACCTATGCCAACAATTGCCACTAAGCTAACGCTAGCAAAACCCAACGCTTATGTTTGCTAAGGCCCACGATTGTTGTTAAGTTATTACTGATTGCTAACACCATAATCTACTAGTATCTGCGATTTCCCAACAATAGTTATTGGGCTTTCCTAAATCTAGTGACTACCAAAATGTCATCGCTAAGCTCCCTCAATGCCAACACTAGCGTTTTTCAATGCCGTTTTTGGCCAAGACCTATAACTACCCTACAAAAAAGCTAGATAGTCATTGGGCTATTTTAATGCTTGCCCTTGCGTCTACCTACGCGAATGATTGCCTTGCTATAGTCGTTGGGCTTTCCTAACACTAATGACGATCATGGGGTGATGGTTGGGTTACCCTAATGCTAGTACTAGCATTTACAAACACTAGCAACTACCTCACAAATATGACAGGGCTATCCCTAAGTTCCCTTAGCATCAGTGCTAGTGTCTCCCAACACCCGTAACTACCCAGTATTAGTGGCAAGGCAACCGTTGGGCCCCCTCAAAGTTAGCACAAGGGTCTACTAGGACGAACAACTTCTTCACAACAGCCATTGGCTCTCCCAATGCCAACCATTACTACTAAGGTATCATTAAGCTCCTTTGATGCTTGCCCTCGTATCTACTTATGCCATCATTATGGGACCAAGTACGGATCTCTATCGACACTAACAGTTGTCGCTAGGTCATTGCATAGCTCTCCCATTGCTGGCGGTAGCATTTACTAGTGTTGAAGACTACCCCAACATCACTCATTGGGCTCTTTCAACACCAATAATTGTCATGCAATCATCGTTAGTGTCCAACAGTGCTAGCATTGGTGTTTATCGACATAAGCAACTATGTGCAAAAATAGTTAAAAAATGTCCTGGTTTGCCTCATGTTGACATCGGTGTCTGCCAATACCAACAACGGCCTTGCAATGGTAGCTGAGCAAATCGTTGGCTTCTTTAAATTTAGAGTGAGCATGTGCCAGCATTGACAACTTTCTTGCATTGGTTGTCGAGATTTCCCAATACCCACAATAGTCATGAGTTCACCATTGGGCCACCTCAAAGTTGGCACAAGGGTCTACTAAGAGGAGCGACTTCTTCACAACAGTCATTGGCTCTCCCAATGCCAACCACTACTACTAAGGCGTCGTTAAGCTCCTCTGATGCTTACCCTCACGTCTACTTATGCCATCATTAGGGGACCAAGCGCAGATCTCTATCGACAATCGCAATTATCTCTGGGTCATTACATAGCTCCCCCATTGTTGACACTAGCCGCTATTAATGTTGACGACTACCCCAGCATCACTCATTGGGCTATTCCAACACCAACAATTATTATGCAATCATCGTTAGTGTCCCACGATGCTGGCATTGGTTTTTATTGACATGAGTAACTATGTGCAAAAATAGTTAAAAAATGTCCTTGTTCGCCTCATGTTGACATTAGTGTCTGCCAATACCAACAACTGCCCTGCAATGATAGCTAAGTAGTCCTTGGCTTCCTCAAATCTAAAGCGAGCATGTGCCAGCACTGACAATTTTCTTGCATTAGTTGTCGAGATTTCCTAATACCCACAATAGTCATGAGGTCACCGTTAGTCTCCCCTGATGTTGACACTACCGTCTATGGACACGAGCAACTGCCCGCAGCAATAGCAAGAAAGTCTTTTAGTTTACCTAGTAGTGTTTTCGACATATGCCAACACTAATAACTACCCCATGATACTAGTTGGATCATCGTTGGGTTCCTTAAAAAAAAGAGCGAGCATTTTTCTACCCTAACAACTTCCCAATAGCTATCATTAGGTTTCCTATCGCCAACAACGACTGCCATTGGCCAATCATTGTGGGTAACCCAGCTTAGATGTGTGGCAACTTTAGTACTATCATTAGGTCTTCACTCAGATTTGTTTGTGGTAGGACTGGTATCTACTAGTATCAACGATTGCCCAATAATAGTCATCGCTAGGTTGCCTCGATGCTAGTAGTAATGTCTATTAATGTTAACAATTATCTTAAAATAATAGTTGGGCAGTCCTTAGGTTCTTTTTATGCTGATGCCATCATTTGCCAACATAAATTACTACCCCACAACAATAATTCGACAGTCACTAGGTTCCTTTAAACGTTGGTATGAGTGTTTGCTAGCACCAGTGACGTCCCTACATAAGATTTTGGGCTCTCTTAGTGCCCATTATTACTACTACATCATCGTTCGACTCCTTCTCTTATTGCCTTAATGTCTACCTATACCAGTAACTGCCACTAGAATAACACTAGGAAAACCAACGCTGATGTCTGCTAAGGCCCACGATTATCGCTAGGTCATCGGTGAGTTGCTCTAGTACTGACGCTATGATCCACTAGCGCCTGCGATTGCTCGACAATAGTTGTTGGGCTCTCTTAAATCATGTGACTGATAAAGGATCATTGCTTGGCTCCCCTTATGTTGCCATTAGCATTTCCCAATGTTGTCTTCTACCAACACCTATAACTTCCCCGTAATAAAAGTTAGATATTCATTGGGCTCTTTTAGTGCTTGCCCTCACGTTTACCTACACCAATGGTTGCCTAGCGATAATCATTAGGCTCTACCAACACCAATAATGATCATGGGTGATCGTTGGGCTTCCCTAGTATTAGTACTAGAGTTTACAGACACCGACAATCGCCTCGCAAAAATGACAGGGTTGTCCTTAGGTTCCTTTAATGTTAGTGCTAGTGTTTACCAACACCTGTAACTACCCACAGTAGTGGCAAGACAGTCGTTGGGTCCCCTCAAAGTTGGCTCGAGGGTCTATTAGTACTAATGACTTCTTCACAACAGTCACTGAGCACTCCCAATGCCAACCACTATTACTAGGGCATCATTAAGCTCTTCTAGTGCTAGCCCTCATGTCTACCTATCTCAATGATAATTTTTAAGTGATTAATTAGGGGAATCTAACATAAATCTCCACCGACACTAACAGTTATTGCTAAATCATTACATAGTTCTTTCATTGCTCGTACTAGCCTCTACTAGTGCTGACGACTTCCCCGACATTAGTCGTTGGGCTCTTCACACACTAGCAACTGCCATGCAGTCATCGTTAGTGTCCTCTGGTGCTAGCACAAACGTCTATTCACATGAGCAATTATCGACAGAAGTAGCTAAGAACTCTCTTGGATTGCCTAATTCTGACATCGGTGTCTACCAATACTAGCAACTACCCCATCGTAATAATTGAGCAGCGGTTGGTTCCCAAAGTTAGAGCGAGGATCTACCAGCACTAATAATTTTATCGTAGTAGTTGTTGGGCTTTTCCAATATAAGCAACAATTATGCTGTCATCATTAATCTCCCTCGATGCTCACATTAATATCTATCGACATTATTAACTATGCGCAGCAATAGCAAGGAAGTCTTTTTGTTCACCTATTGCTGGTGTCAGTGTGTGCCAATAGTAATAACTATCCCATAATAGTAGTTGGGCAATCATTGTGTTCCCTAAAAACAAGCGCGAGCATCTGCCTGCCTTAACAACTTCGCAACAATCGTCGTTAGGCTCTGCTAACGCCAACAACAACTACCATTATCCAATATTGGGGCAACCCAGCATAGACATTTGGCAGCTTCAGTGATTATTGTTGGTCTTTGTTGAGTTTTGTTTGTGCTAGCACTAGCATTTACCAGCATCAACGACTACCCAACAACAATTAATAAGCTCTACTAATGCGAATGACTATCATTCGATCATCGCTAGGTTGCCCCGATGCAATTACTTGCATTTATCGATGCTAATAACTACCCCATAATAGTGGTTGGGTAGTCCTTGGGTTCCTTTTATGCTGGTGTCATCATCTGCCAACACTGATAACTACCTTGCCATAATAACTCAGTAGTCACTGGGTTTCTCCAAAGCTGGCACGAGTATCTACAAGCGCCAACGACATCCCCACATAAGTTTTTGGGCTTTCTCAGTTCCTACTACTACTACTATATTTTCATTCGACTCCTTCTGTGGTTACCTTTATGTGCCAGCAACTCCAAATAGGCTAACGCTAGGAAAATCCAACGCTGATGCCTACAAAGGCCTGCAACTGTCGCTAGGTCATTGCCAAGTTGCACTAGTACTGATGATGCGATCTATAAGCGTGTGCGATTACTTGATAACATTTGTTAGGTTATCTTAAATCTAGTGATAATCAACGGGTCATCTTGTGCTCTCATCATGCCTACACTAGGGTCTTCCAATGATATCTTCTACCAACACCTATAACTACCCTGCAAAAAAAGCTAGATAGTGCTTGCACTCGTGTTTACCTACGCTAGTGACTCTCTAACTATAACCGTTGGGCTCTCCCAATATAAGCGACTGTCATGGGGTGATCATTGCGCTTCCTTCGTGCTAGTACTAGTGTTTACAGATATCGGTAACTACCCCGTAAAAATGGCAAAGTTGTCCCTATGTTTCCTAGTGTCAGTGCCAGTGTCTACCAACATAAGTAACTACCTCGCAGTAGTAAGAAGGTAGCCATTGGGTCCCTTAAAAGTTAGCACGAGGGTTTACTAGCATCAGTGACTTCTTCACAAACATTCATTTGGCTCTTTCAATGCCAACCGCTACTACCAGGGCATCGTTAAGCTCCTTTAGTACTTGCCCTCATGTCTACCTACACTAGTGACAATCGATAAGCCATCATTGGAGGAACTTAACGCAAATTTCTACCGACACTAGCAGCTGTCGCTGGGTCATTGCAGAGCTTCCCCAATGTCAATGCTTACCACTATTAGTGCCAACGACTACCGCGACATCAGTCCTTGGCCTCTACCGACACTAGCAGCTGTCATTGGGTCATCGCTAGTGTCCTTTAGTGCTAGCACTGATGTCTATCAACATGAGCAACTACGTGCAAAAATAGTTGAGAAGTCTCTTGGTTTGCCTTGTGCTGACGTCGGTGTTTGCCAACACTAACAACTGCCCTGTAGTAGTAGGTGAGTAGTGGTTGATTCCCCAAACCAGCTACAGTCATGTGGTCATCGTTAGTCTCCCCTGATGCTGGCGTTAACGTATATCGACGGTAGACACTACTCATAGTCATAGCAAGGAAGTATTTTGGTTCACTTAGTGTTGGCATCGGTGTTTGTCAACACCAATAACTACCCCACAATAGTGGTTGGGCAATCGTTGGATTCCCTAGAAATAAGCGTGAGTATCTGCCTGCCCTAACGACTTCCTAATAGTCATCGATAAACTCTCCTAACGCCAACAATGATTTTCATTGGGCAATCATTGGGGCAACCCAATCGTAGATGTTTGGTAGCTTTAATGACTATCGTGGGTTTTTTTTTAGTTTCATTTGTACTAGCACTAGCATCTACTAACATCAATGACTACCTAATAGCAGTCATCCCTCTACTAACGCGAGCAACTGTCACTAGATCATTGCAAGGTTGCCCCGGTGCTAGTAATAGCATATATCGAGGCTAACAACTACCTCATAATAATGGTTAGGTGGTCCTTTGGTTCCCTTTACGCTGGTGTCATCATCTACCAACACTAATAATTACCTCGAAACAATAACTCGATATTTGCTAGGTTCCTTCAAAGATGGCGCGAATGTGTGGCAGCACCAACAATGCCTCTACATAAGTTTTTGGGCTCTTCTAGTGCCCAGTACTACTGCTAAGTCATCGTTTTACTCCTTCTATGGTTGCCATCATGCCTACTTGTGCTCACAATTGCCACAATGGTAATGTTAGGAAAACACAACGCTGTGTCTGCTCAGGCCCCTAACTGTCATTACGTGATTGTTGAGTTACTCTAATACAGACGCTACAATTTACTGGCATATTCGATTGCTTGAAAATAGTTGTTGGGTTTTCCTAAATCCAGTGACTATCAAAGGGTAGTCACTGGGCTTCCCTGGTGCTGGCATTAACATTTCCCATTTTCATCGTTTACCAATACTTATCCCTACAACAAAAGTTGGACAGTCATTAGACTCTTTTAATGCTTGCCCTTGCGTCTACCAATGCCAAAGACTACGTAGCTATGGTCGTTGGGCTTTCCCAACACCAACGACGGTCATGGGGTGATTGTTAGGCTTCCCTTGTGCTAGTACAGGCATTTACAGACATCGGTAACTGCCTCACAGAAATGATAGAGCTGTCCCTATGTTTCATAGTGTCAGTGCCGGTGTGTGCCAATACAAGTAAGTACCTTGAAGTAGTAGCAAGGTAGCCATTGGGTTGTCCCTTCAAAGTTGGCATGAGAGTTTACTAGCACCAATGACTTATTCATAACAGTCATTTGGCTCTCCCAATGCCAACCATTATAACTAAGGCGACGTTCAGCTCCTCTGGTGCTTGCCCTTGCATCTGCCTAAGCCAACGACAACTAAAAAGCCATCATTGGAGGAACCCAGTGCAGATCTCTATTGAGACGAGCAGCTATCGCTCGGTCATTGTTTAGTTCCCCTAGTGCTAACACTCGCCTCTACTAGTGCCAATGACTACCCCTTCATCAGTCGTTGGGCGTTTTTGACACCAGCAACTATCATACAGGTATCGCTAATGTCCCCTGATGCAGGTACTGGCATCTATCAACATGAGCAGTTGCACGGAGAAGTAGCTAAGAAGTCTTTTGGTTCACTTCTTGCTAACATCGGTGTGTGCCAATAACAACAACTGGCCCACAGTAGAGGCTAAGCAGTCGTTGGTTTACCTCATGTTGATATCAGTGTCTGCCAACACCAACAATTACCCCCGCCGTAGTTGTTGGGCTTTCCTAATACTAACAATAATCATGTGGTCATCGTTAGTCTCCCCCTATGTTGGCATTAGCGTCTATCGACACCAGCAACTGCCCGCAGTAAAAGCAGGGAAGTGTTTTGGTTCACCTAGTACTAGCATTGGTCTGTGCCAACATCAATAACTACCTTACAATAGTAGTTGGGCAATCATTGTGTTCCGTAAAAACAAGCACGAGTATCAGCGTGCCCCAACAACTTTCCAACACCCGTTGTTAGTTGCCATTGGCAATCGTTAGGGCAACCCAGCGTAGATGTTTGGTAGCTTTAGTGACTATCATTGGGTTTTTGTCAAGTTTCATCTGTTCAAACGCTGGCATCTACCAACATCAACAATTGCCCAACAGCAGTCAAGGGGTTCTACTAATGCAAGCAACTATCATTGGGTCATTACTAAGTTACCTTGATACTAGTACTAGCATCTATCGATGTCAACAATTACTCTGCAATAATGGTTAAGCAGTCTTTGGGTTCCTCTTACGCTAGTGTCATCATCTACCAACATTAATAACTACCTCGCAACAAGAACTCGACAGTCGCTGGGTTTCATCAAAGCTGGCTGGAGTGTCTGCTAACATGAGCGACATCCTTGCATTAGCTTTAAGGCTCTTCTAGTGCCCACTCCTACTGCTATATCATCGTTTAACTCCTTCGGTTGTCACCTTCATGTCTACCTGTGCGAGCAATTGCCACTATGGTAATGCTAGGAAAACCCGACGTTCATGTCTACTAAGGCCCGCGATTGTCCCTAGGTGATTGCTAAGTTGCTCTAATACTGACGCTGCAATCTACTAGCATTTGTAGTTGCCCGACAATAGTTGTTGGGCCCTCTTAAATCCAATGACTGTTAAAGAGTCTTTACTAAGCTCCTTCGGTGCCGATGCCAGGGTTTTCAAATGCTGTCTTTTCCCAACACTTCTAACTACCCCATAACAAAAGCTGGATACTCATTGGGCTCTTTTAGTACTTGCCTCGAGTCTACCTAGGCCAATGACTTCCTAGCTATAGCCATTGGGCTCTCCTAACATTAGCGATGGTCATAGGGTGATTGTTGGGCTTCCCTCGTGTTAGTATTAGCGTTTACAAACACCCAACAACTGTCTCACAAAAGACAACACCGCCTTTATTTTTCCTAGTCTTGAAGTAGTAGCAAGGTAACTGTTGGGTCCCTTCAAAGTTGGCACGAGGGTCTACTAGCATGCTCGACTTCTTCACAATAGTCATTTGGCTCTCTCAATGCCAACCACTACTGTTGGGGCATCGTTAAGCTTCTCTTGTGCATGCACTCGCGTCTAGCTACGCCAGCGACAACTGTTAAGCCATCACTATAGGAACCCCGTGCAGACTATCGACACCAGCAGCTATCATTGGGTCATTGCATAGCACCCCAGTGCCAGCACTCACCTTTACTAGTGCCCACGACTGCCAAGACATTAGTTGTTGGGCTCTTCCAATACTAGTAACTATAACGTAGTCATCGTTAAGGGCCCTCGGTGCTGGCACTGTCGCCCAACAGCATAAGTAACTATTCGCCTCTTGCTGACATTGGTGTCTATCAATGCCAATAACTGCCCGGTAGTAGTAGTTGAGTAGTCATTGGTTCCCCCAAAGTTAGAGGGAGCATCGGCTAGCACTAACCACTTTGCCACAGTAGTTTTTAGGCATTCCCAATACCAGCAAAAGTCATGCGGTCGTTGTTAGTCTCCCCTAATGCTGGCACAAGTGTCTATCAACACCAGCCACTACCCATAGAAATAGCAAGGAAGTCTTTTGATTTACTTAATGCTGGTGTCGATGTGTTCTAACACCAATAACTACCCCATAATAGTAGTTGGGCAGTCGTTGGGTTCCCTAAAAATAAGCACAAGCATCTACCTGCCCCAATGATTTCTCAACCGTCATCGATAGGCTCTCGTATTGCCAACAATGATTTCCATTGGACAATCATTGGGGTAACCAGTGTAGATACTTGGCAGCTTTAGTGGCTATCGCTAGGTCTTTGTTGAGTTTTGTTTATGCTAGCATTGGCATCTACCAACATTAATGACTGCCCAATAACAGTCATGGGGCACTACTAACTCAAGCAACTATCATTGGGCCATTATTAAGTTGCCAGGTACCAGTACTAGCATCTATCAGTGCCAATAACTATCCCATAATAATGGATAGGAAGTCCTTGCGTCCCTCGTATGCTCGTGTCATCATCTGCCAATACTAATAACTACCCCGTAATAATAACTCGACAGTCTCTGGGTTTCTTTAAAGGTGACGCGAGTGTCTGCTTGCACTAGCGATGACCTTGCATAAGTTTTTAGGCTCTTCAATGATCATTACTATTGCTACGTCGTCGTTTGACTCCCTTTGTTGTTGCCTTCATGTCTACCTATGCTAGCAATTGCCATCATGCCAACGCTAGGAAGACCCAACGCTAATGTCTGCTAAGGCTTTCGACTGTCGCTAGGTGATTATTAAGTTACAATAAAACTGATGTTGTGATCTATTAGGGTTTGTAATTGCCCAACAATAGTTGTTGGGCTGTCCTAAATCCAATGACTACTAAAGGGTCATCGTTGGGCTCCCTCATTGTTCGCACTAGTGTTTCCCAATGTTATCTTCTCTTAACACTTATAAGTACCCTGTAACAAAAGCTGAACCGTCATTGAGCTCTTTTAGTGATTGCCCTCACGTCTATCATTGCTAATGACTACCTAGCTATAGTCGTAGGGCTTTCCCAACACCAGTGACTATCATAGGGTAATCGTTGGGCTTCCCTCATGCTAGTACAAGCATTTATAAACACTGGTGACTGCTTTCCAAAAATGATATGACTGTCCCTATGTTTTTTAGTGTCAGTGCCCGTGTCTGCCAACATTAGTAATTACCCCACAGTAATAGCAATGAAGTCGTTAGGTCCCTTCAAAGTTGGCATAAGGGTGTACTAGGATTAGCAACTTCTTCACAACAGTCATTTAGCTCTCTCAATGCCAACCACTACTACTAAGGCATCGTTATTCTCCTCTAGTGCTTATCCTCACATCTACCTCTAGCCAATGACAACCGTTAAGCCATCATTGGAGGAACCCAGTGTAGATCTCTAACGATACCAACAGCTGTCATTAGGTCATTGCACAGCTCCGCTAGTGTTAGCGCTCGCCTCTATTAGTACCGATGACTACCCCGACATCAGTTGTTGGGCTCTTCTAACACTAGCAACTATCATGCAATCATTGCAAGTGTTCCTCAAAGCTAGTATTAGCATCAATTGACATGAGCAACTGCATGCATAAATAATTAAAAAGTCTTTTGGTTTGCCTCATGCTGACATCGATGTCTGCCAACACTAAAAACTACCCTGCAGTAGTTCCTTGGTTCTTCCAAAGATAGAGCAAGAATCTGCGAGCACCAACAACTTCCTTACAATAGTTGTTATGCTTTTCAAATAGTAAGAGCAGCGATGTGGTCATCGTTAGTCTCCCTTGGTGCTGGCATTAGAGTCTATCGACACCAGCAACAACCCAGAACAATAGCAAGAAAGTATTTTGATTCACCAAGTGCTGGCGTTAGTTGTGCTAACACTAATGAATACCCTATAATAGTAGCTGAGCAATCATTGAGTACGCGAAAAACAAGCACGAGCATCTGCTTGCCCCAACAACTTCCTAAGAACCATCGTGAGGCTCTCCTAACGCCAACAACGATTACCATTCGGTGATCGTTGGGGCAACCCAGCGTATATGTTTGGTAGTTTTAGTGACTATTATTGGGTTTTCGTTGAGTTTTATTTGTGCTAGCATTGGCATCTATCCACATCAACGACTACCCAAAAATAGTAATGAGGCTCCACCAACGGGGGTGACTATCATTAGGTCATTGCTAAGTTGCCCCGGTACTAGTACTAGTGTCTATCAATGCCAATAACTACCCTGCAATAATTGATAGGTAGTCCTTGGGTTCCTCCCATGCTAGTGTCATCATCTGTCAACCCTAATAACTACGCCGCAACAATAACTCAACAGTTGCTGCATTCCTTTAAAGTTGGCGCAAGTGTTTGCCAGCACTAGTGATGCCCCTGCATAAGTTTTTGGGCTCTCCTAGTGCCCATTACTACTGTTACATCGTTGTTCGACTCCTTCTTTGGTCGCCCTCATGTCTACATGTGCCAATAATTACCATTATGCTAACGCTAGGAAAACCTAATGCTGATGCCTGCCAAGGCCCGCGACTGTCACTAAGTGATTGTTGAGTTCCAATAAAACTAATGCAAGGATCTATTAGCATCTGCGATTGCCTAGCAATAGTTTGTAGGCTGTCCTCAATCCTATGACTATCAAAGGGTCATCGCTGGACTCCCTTGTTGCTGGTACTAGCGTTTCCTAATGCTGTCTTCTGCCAACACCTATAACTACCTCGTAATAAAAGTTGAAGCATCATTGGGCTCTTTTAATGCTTGCCTATATGACCACCTATGCCAGTGACTACCCAGCTATAGTTATTGGGCTCTTCCAACAGCAGAGATGATCATGGGGTGATCGTTGGGCTTCCCTCGTGCTAGTACAGGCATTTACAAACACTAGAAATTACCTTGCAAAAATGACAGGGCCATCCCTATGTTTCTTAATGTCATCGTCGGTGTTTGTCAACACTAGTAACTACCCTGCAATAGTAGCAGGGAAGCCGTTTGTCCCCTCAAAGTTGACACAAGGATCTACTAGCATTAGTGACTTCTTCACAACAGTCATATTGCTCTCCCAATGCTAATTACTACAATTAAAGCGTTGTTAAGCTTCTTTAGTGCTTGCCCTTGCATCTACCTACGCCAGCGATAGCTGTTAAGCCATCGTTGGGGGAACCCAATGCAAATCTCTACCGACACCAGTAGCTGTCGCTGGGTCATTGCATAGCTTCCTTAGTACTAGTGCTTACCTCTACTAGTGCCGACGACTACCCCAACATCAAAGGTTGGGCTCTTCCAACACCAGCAACTGTCATACAGTCATCGCTAGTATCCCCCCGAGCTGGCACTAGTGTTTATCGACATGAGTAACTACGTGAAAAAATAGCTGAAAAGTCCCTTAGTTTGCCTCGTGCTGACATCGGTGTCTACCATCATAAATAACACCTCGCAGTAGTAGTTGAGTAGTGGTTGGTTCCCCCAAAGCTAAAACAAGAATTTGCGAGCACTAACAACTTTCCTATAGTAGTTGTTGGGCCTTCCCAATATAATAAAAGTCATGCTGTCATCATTAGTCTCCTCTAATGCTCGCATCGACGTCTTTCGACACTAGTAATTGCCCACAATAATAGCAAGGAAGTCTTTTAGTTCACCTAATGCTTGCATCGGTGTGTGCCGACACCAGTAACTACCCTACAATAGTAGTTGAGCAATTGTTGGATTCCTTAAAAACAAGTGCGAGCATCTACTTGCCCCAACGACTTCCCAACAGCCATCGTTAGGCTGTCCTAATGCCAACAATGATTGCCATTGGGCAATCATTGGGGCAATCCAGTGTAGATGTTTGGCAACTTTAGTGACTATCCTTGGGTCTTCATTGAGTTTCATTTGTGCTAGCACTAGCATTTATCAACATTAACAATTGCCCAATAGCAGTCATGGGCTCTACCAATTGGGGAGACTATTATTGGATTATCATTAAGTTGTCCTAGTACTAGTACTAAAATCTATTGATGCTAACAACTGTGCCACAATAATGGATGGGCAGTCTTTGGGTTCCTTTTATGCTGGTGTCATCAGTTGTCAACACTAATAATTACCCTATAACAATAGCTCGACAATCGCTGGGTTCCTTCAAAGTTGGAGAGAGTGTCTGCTAGTACAAGTGATGTGCCTGCATAAGTTTTTAGGCTCTCCCAATGCCCACTACTATTGCTACATCGTAGTTCAACCCTTCTTTGGTTACCTTCATGTTTACTAGTGCCCGTAATTTCCACTGCACTAATAGTAGGAAAACCCAATGCTCATGTTTGCTAAGACCCGCGACTACCGCTAAGTGATTGCTGAGTTGCAATAAAATTGACGTTACGCTCTATTAGCGCCTGCGATTTCCCAAAAATAATTATTGGGCTGTCCTAAATCCAGTGACTACTCGCTGAGCTCCGTTGTTGGCACTAGCGTTTCCCAATGCCAACTTCTACTAACACCTATTACTACCCCACAATAAAAGCTGAATATTCAATGGGCTCTTTTAGTGCTTGCCCTCACGTTTAACTATGCTAGTGACCACCTTGCTATAGTTGTTGGGCTTTCCCAATACCAGCATGGTCATCGAGTAATTATTTGGCTTCCTTCATGCTAGTACAAGCATTTACAAACACCGACAACTACCTTGCAAAAATGATAGGGCTGTCCCTATGGTTCCCAGTGTCAGTGCCGATGTTTGTCAACACCAGTAACTACTTCCCAATAGTAGCAAGGTCGTCGTTGGGTCCCTTCAATGTTGGCACAAGGGTCTCCTTCTTCACAACAGTCATTTGGCTCTCCCAATGCTAATGAGTACTACTAGAGCGTCGTTAAACTCTTCTAATGCTTGTCCTCACGTCTACTTATGCCAGCAACAATTGTTACGCCATTATTGGAAGAACCTAGTATAGATCTCTACCGATACTAGCAGTTGTCGCTGGGTCATTGCATAGCTCCTCTAGTGCTAGCACTTGCCTCTATCAAAGCCGATGACTATCTCACCATTAGTCCTTGGGCTCTTCTAACACCAACAGCTGCCATGCAGTCATCGCTAGTGTCCCCTGGTGCTAGCATTAGCATCTATCGACATGAGAAACTTTATGCAAAAATAGCTGAGCAGTCTCTTAGTTCACCTCGTGCTGACATCGGTGTCTGCCAACACCAATAATTGCCCTACAGTATTAGCTGAGCAGTGATTTGTTCCCGAAAGCTAAAGCGAGAATATACCAACACTAACAACTTTCCTACAATAATTGTTGAGCTTTCTTAATACTAACAACTGTCATGCGGTCATCGCTAGTCTCTCCCGATGTTAGCATTGATGTCTATCAACACCAGCATTGCCCATAACAATAGTAAGGAACTATTTTGGTTCACCTAATGCTAGCACTGGTGTGTGCCAACACTAATAACTACCCTATAATAATAGTTGGCCAATCGTTGGGTTCTTTAAAAAGAACCGCGAGCATCTGCTTGGGCCAACGACTTCTCAACAGTCGTCGTTAGGCTCTCCTAACTTCAACAATGATTGCCATTAGGGATTCATTGGGGTAACCCATCGTGGATGTTTGGCAGCTTTAGTGACTATCCTTGGGTCTTAGTTGAGTTTCGTTTGTGCTAGCACTGGTATCTACTAGCACCAACGGCTGGCCAAAAGTGGTCATGAGGCTCTACCAATGGGAGTAACTATCATTGGGTCATCGCTAAGATGCCTCGGTACTAGTACTGGCATTTATCGATGCTAATAACTACCTCCACAATAATGGATGGGTTGTCCTTGGGTTCCACTTATGCTGGTGTCATCATCTGTCGACACTAATAACTACCACGCAATGATAACTCGACACTAATAACTATCCAGCATTAGCAACACCCCTGCATATGTTTTAAGGCTCTCCCACTGTCCATTACTACTGCTATGTCGTTGTTCGACTCTTTTAGTGGCTGCCTTCATCTCTACCTGTGCCAGCAATTACGACCATGCTAATGCTAGGAAAACCCAATGCTAATGTTTGCTAAGGTCCCCGACTGTCGCTAGGTGATTGTAAAATTGCAATAAATTTGATGTTGTGTTTTGTTAGTGTCTGTAATTGCCTAACAACAATTATTAGGCTGTCTTAAATCCAGTGACTCTTAAAAGGTGGTCGTTGGGCTCCCCCGTTGCTTACTCCAGTGTTTCCCAATGCCATCTTCTACCAACACTTATAACTGCTTTGCCAGAAATGCTGAAAGGTCATTGGGCTTTTTCAGTGCTTGCCATCGTATGTACTTACGGTAGTGAATGGCTAACTATAGTCGTTGGGCTTTTCCAACTCCAGCGATGGTCATGGGGTGATCGTTGGGCTTCTTTCGTACTAGTACAAGCGTTTACAGACATCGGCAACTACGTTGCAAATATGACATGGCTGTCCCTATGTTTTCTAGTGTCGGCACTAGTGATTGCCAACATCAGTAGCTTCCCTATAGTAACAGCAAGGCCGTCGTTGGGTCCCCTCAATGTTGTCATGAAGGTCTACTTGCACCAGCGACTTCTTCACAACTATCATTTGGCTCTCCTAATGCCAACCACTACTACTAGGGCATTGTTAAGCTCCTCTAGTGCTTTCCCTCGAGTCTTCTTATGCTAGTGATAACCATTAAGCCATTGTTGGAAGAACCTAGCACAGATCCTTGCCGACACTAACAGCTATCGTGGGGTCATTGCATAGCTCCTCTAGTGCTAGCGCTCCCCTATACGAGTACCGATGACTACCCCGAGATTAGTCATTAGGCTCTTCTAACACCAGTAACTGTCATGCAGTCACTGCTAGTGTCCTCCGGAGCTGGCACTGATGTTTATCTACTAGAGAAAATACATGTAGAAATAGATGAGAAGTTTCTTGGTTCACCTCATGCTAACATCGGCGTTTGCCAACACAAGTAACTACCTCGTAGTACTAGCTGAGCAGCTGTTGGTTCCCGAAAACTGGAGCGAGAATCTGCGAGTACCAATAACTTTCCCACACTAATCGTTGGGCTTTTTCAATACTAACAATCGTCATGCTGTCATCGTTAGTCTCCCCCGATGCTCGTATTAGCTTTTATCAACAGAGCAACTGCCCACAGCCATATTAAGAAAGTCTTTTGGTTTACCAAGTGCTGGTGCTGATGTGTGCCAGCAGAATAACTACCCCACAATAGAAGTTGGATAATTTGTAGATTCATTAAAACCAAGCGCGAACATCTACTTGCCCCAACGACTTCCTAACAGCAGTCATTTGGCTCTCTTAACTCCAATAATGATTGTCATTGGGCAATTGTTTGGGCAACCCAACGTAGATGTTCGGTAGTTTTAGTGACTATCCTTGGATCTTTGTTGAGTTTCATTTGTGCTAGCACTAGCATCTATCAGCATCAACAACTGCCCAACAGTAGTCATGGGGCTCCACCAATGGGAGTGACTATGATTTAGTCATCACTATGTTGCCATGGTACTAGTACTAGCGTCTATTGATGTTAATAACTATCCCGCAATAACGGATGGGCAGTCCTTGGACTCCTCTTATGCTGAAGTCATCATGTGTGAACACTAATAACCACCCCACAATAATAACTTGATAGTTCCTTCAAAGCTAGCGCAAGTGTCCACCAGTACCAGCGATGCGCCTACAAAAGTTTTTGTGCTCTCCCAATGCCCACTTATTGCTATGTTGTCCTTCGACTCCTTGTGTGGTTGCCTTCATGTCTCCTTGTGTGAGCAATTGCCACTATACTAACAACAGGAAAACCCAACGCTTATGTTTACTAAGGCCCGCGACTATCGCTAAGTGATTGCTTAGTTGCAATAAAACTAATGTTGTGCTTTATTAGCATCTGCGATTGCTTGACAATAGTTGTTGGGTTGTCCTAAATCTAATGACTACCAAAAGGTCATCGCTGAGCTTCTTCGTTGCCCGTATATTGTTTTCCAACGCCATCATCTACCAACACCTAATACTACCCCGCAAAAAAAGCTAGACAGTCAATGGGCTCTTTTGGTGCTTGCCCTTGCGTCTACTTATGCCAGTGATGGCCTAGATATAGTCGTTGGGCTTTCCCAACACCAGCGATGGTCGTGGGGTGATCGTTGGGCTTCCTTCATATTATTACAAGCGTTTACAGACACGAGCAACTACCTTACCAAAATGAGAGGGTTGTCCCTATGGTTCCTAGTGTTAGTGCCGATGTCTTCCAACACCAGTAATTACCCCGCAATAGTGGCAAGGTCACCATTGGGTCCCCTCAATGTTGACATGAGGGTCTACTTCTTCATAACTGTCATTTGGCTCTTCCAATGCCAATCAGTACTACTAATGCATCATTAAACTTTTCTAATGCTTGCCCTCGCATCTATCTATGCAAGCAATAATCATTAAGCCATCATTTGAGGAACCCAACGCAGATCTCTACCGATACTAGAAGTTATCGCGAGGTCATTGCATAGCTCCTCTAATGCTAGAGCTCGCCTCTACCAAAGCCGACGACTACCCCGACATTAGTCGCTGGGCTTTTCCAACACCAACAGCTGCCATGCAGTCAGCGCTAGTGTCCCTCAATGCTAGCACTAGCGTCTATCGACATGAGAAACTTTGTACAAAAATAGCTGAAAAGTCTCTTGGTTCACCTCGTGCTGACATCGGTGTTTGCCAACATCAATAATTGCCCTACAGTAGTAGCTGAGCAGTGCTTTGTTCCCTGAAAGCTGAAGCAAGAACGTACCAGCACCAACAACTTTCCCACATTAATTATTGGGCTTTCTTAACACTAACAACTATCATGCAATCATTGTTAGTCTCTCTCAATGTTGGCATTGATGTCTATCAACACCAGCAACTGCCCATAGCAATGGTAAGGAAGTCTTTTGGTTCACCTAATGCTAGCGTCGATGTGTGCCAACACCAACAACTACCCCACAATAGTAGTTGGGCAATCGTTAGGTCCCTAAAAATAAGTATGAGTATTTGCTTGGCCCAACGACTTCTCAACAGCCGTCGTTAGGCTCTTTTAACTTCAACAATGATTGCCATTGGGTAATCAGTTGGGAAGCCCAATGTAGATGTTTGGCAGATTTAATCACTGTCGTTGGGTCTTTGTTGAGTTTCGTTTATGTTAGCGTTGGCATCTACCAGCATCAACGACTACCCAATCTACCAATGCGAGCAACTATATTTGGGTCATCGCAAGGTTGCCCCAGTGCTAGTACTAGCATCAATCGATGCTAACAACTACACCGAAATAACAGTTGGGTTGTCCTTGGGTTTCTCTTATGCAAGGGTCTTCATCTGCCACTAGTAAAAACTACCCCACAATAATACGTCGATAGTCGTTGGGTGCCCTCAAAGCTAGCATGAGTGCCTACCAGCACGAGCGGCATCCCTGCATAAGTTTTTTAGGTCTCTTAGTGCCCACTACTACTACTATGTCGTCGTTCGACTCCTTTCATGGTTGCCCTCATGTCTAACTGTGCTAGCAACTACCATTAGGCTAATGCAAGGAAAATCCAATGCTAATGTATGCTAAGGCCCACGACTATCGCTAAGTCATTGCTGAGTTGCTCTAGTGCTGACGCTGCAATTTACTAGTGCATATGATTGCCAAACTATAGTTATTAGGCTATCCTAAATCCAATGACTATCATAGGGTCATCGCTGGGCTCTCTCGGTGCCAATACTAGAGTTTCCCAATGCTATCTTTTAATGCTTGCTATCTCATCTTCCTATGCCCATAACTGCCTAGCTATAGTCGTTGGGCTCTCCCAACACAAGCAACGGTCTTACAGTGATCTTTGGGCCACTGTAGAGCATTTATAAACACTGGTAACTACCTAGTAAAAATGACAAAGCTATCCCAAGGTTCCCTTACTATCGGCACTGGTGTCTACCAATACTAGTAACTACCCCGCAGTACTAGTAAGGCAACCGTTGGGTCCCTTCAAAGTTGGTACGAGGGTCTACTAGCATCAACAATTTCTTCACAATAATTATTTGGCTCTCCTGATGCCAACCATTACTATTAAGGCATTGTCTAGCTCGTCTAGTGCTTGCCCTTGCGTCTACCTACGCTAGCGACAACATTATTCCATTGTTGGGAGAACCCAACACAGATCTCTACCGACATTGGCAGCTGGCACTTGGTCATTGCGTAGCTCCACCAGTGCTAGCTTGGCCTCTACCAGTGTTGACAACCATTCCAGCATCTATCGTTAGGCTTTTCCAACACAGCAACTCTCATGCAGTCATCACTAGTGTCCTCCGGTGTTGGCACTAGCATCTATCAACATGAGCAACTACCTGAAAAAATAACTGAGAAGTCTTTTGGTTCACCTCTTGCTGACATCATTGTCTACCAATACCAATAACTGCCCCATAATAGTAGCTGAGCAGTCATTGGTTCTGCAAAGTTGAAGTGAGCATTTGTTAGCACCGATAACTTTCCCACTGTAGTTTTTGGGCTTTCCAATGCTAGTAATAATCATGCGATCATTGTTAATCTCCCACGATTTTGGCATTGGCACCTATCAACACTAGCAACTACCTAAAGCAATCATAGGGAAGTCTTTTGGTTCACCTTATTTTGGTATTGGTGTGTGCCAATACCAATAATACCCCACAATAGTAGTTGGGATCTCGTTGGGTTCCCTAAAAACGAGTGCAAGCATCAGCCTGCCTCAACGACTTCCCAACAGCCATCGTTTGGCTCTCCTAACGCCAACAATGACTGGGATTGGGCAATCATTGAAGGAACCCAACGTAGATATTTGGTAGCTTTAGTGACTACTATTTGGTCTTCACTGAGTTTCGTTTATGCTAGCACTGGCATTTACCTGTATCAACGACTAAGCGACTATCATTGGGTCGTCGCTAGGTTGCCCCGGTGCTAGTACTAGCATCTATAGATACTAACAACTACCCCGCACTAATGGTTGGGCAATCATTTGTTTCCTCTTTTGCTGGGGTCATCATCTGCCAGCACTAATAACTATCCCACGATAATAAGTTAACAGTCATTGGGTTCCTTCAAAGCTAGCATGAGTGTCATCTAGCACTAGTAACATCTACGCATAAATTTTTGGGCTCTCCTAATGCCCGCTAGTACTGATACATCGTCGTTCAACTCCTTTTATGGTTGCCTTCATGCCTATCTGTGCGAGCAACTACACCTAGACAAACACTAAGAAAATGCAATGCGACGTCTACTAAGGCTCGAGACTATCGCTAGGTCAGTGCTGAGTTACTCTAGTTATGACACTGCGACCTACTGGCGTCTGCGATTCCCCGACAACAATTATTGGTCAATCCTAAATTCATTGGGCAATCGTTGGGGCAACCCAACGTAGATGTTTAGTAGCTTCAGTGACTTTCATTGGGTCTTCGCTAAGTCCCGTTTGTGTTAGCACTAGCATCTACCAATGTCAACAATTACCCAACTGCATTCATTGGGCTCTACTAATAAGAGTGACTAATATGGGTTGTCCCTAGGTTGCCCCGATTCTAGTAGCGTTTATATATGCTAACAACTACCTCGCAACAATGGTAAAGCAGTCCTTAGGATCCTCTTATGTTAGTGTAATCATCTCTCAACATTAATAACTACCCCGCAATATTGACTCACTACTACATCGTCATTCGATTCCTTCTGTGGTTGCCTTCATGTATACCTATGCCAGCACTTGCCACTAGGCTAACGCTAGGAAAACCCAACACTAATGCCTACTAAGGCTCACGGCTGTCGCTAGGTCATTGCTGAGTTGCTCTAATACTGACGCTGCCATCACCCAGCGTCTGTAATTGCTCGATAATAGTTTTTATGCTATCCTAGTCCAGTGACTATCATGGAGTCGTCGCTGGGTTCCCTAGGTGCTGGCACTAGCGTTTCCCAATGCTGTATTATGCCAAATCCTATAACTACCTTACAATAAAAGCTAGAAAGTCATTGAGCTCTTTTAATGGTTGCCTTATTCTCTACCTACGCCTGTGACTACCTAACTATAGTTGTTGGGCTCTCCCAACACTAATGACGATCATGGGGGGATCGTTGGGCTTCCCTGGTGTTAGTATTAGCATTTACAGACACTGGTAATTGCCTAACAGAAATTACAATGTTGTCCTTATGTTCCCCTATTGTCGGTGTAGATGTTTGCCAACACTTGTAACTACCCTGCAGTAATAGGAGGGCAAATGTTAGGTCCCGTCAGAGTTGGCATTAGGGTCTATTAGCATAAGCAACTTCTTCACAACAGTCATTTTGCTTTCCTAATGCCAACCACTGCTACTAGGGCATTATTGAGCTCTTTTAGTGCTTGCCCTCGTATCAACCTATGCTAGCAACAACTGTTATGCCATCGTTGGGGAAACCCAATGCAGATCTCTACTAATACTAGCAGCTGGTACTGGGTCATTGCATAGCCCCACCAATGATGGCGTTGGCCTCTTCCAATGCCGACGATTACCTCAGCATTAGTCATTGGGCTCTTCCAACACTAGTAACTCTCATCGACTCATTATTAGTGTCCTCCAATGTTGGCACCAGTGCCTATCGACATGAGCAACTAGATGGTAAAATAGCTGAGAAGTCTATTGGTTCGCCTAATGTTGACATCAATGTCTACCAACACCAACAACTGCCCCGTAGTAGTAGCTGAGTAATTGTTAGTTCCTTTAAAGCTAGAGCAAGCATCTGGCAGCACTAACAACTTTTTTGCTGCAATTTTTTGGGCTTTCTCAATACCAGCAACAGTCATGCAGTCATTGTTAGTCACCCCCGATGCTGGCACTAAGATCCATTGACACCAGCAACGGCTGAGAGCAATAGCAAGGAAGTCTTTTAGTTCACCTAGTGCTGGCATTGCCGTGTGCCAACACTAATAACTACCCCACAATAGTAGTTGGGTAATCATTTGTTCCCTAAAAACAAGCGCGAAGTTTTGCCAGCTCGAGCGATGTCCCAACATAAGTTTTTTTGCATTCCTAATTCCCACTGCTACTATGTCGTCATTCTACTCTTTCTGTGGTTGCCTTCATGTCTACTTATGCCAACAATCGTCACTAGCCTAACGCTTGAAAAACCCAACGCTAATGCCTACTAAGGCCCGCGACTGTCGCTAAGCATTGTTGAGTTGCTCCAGTACTAATGCTATTATCAACAAGCATCAACGATTGCTCGATAATAGTTTTTGTGCTATCTTAAACTCCGTGACTATCATAGGGTCATCGTTAAGTTCCCCCAGTATCGACATTAGTGTGTCCTAATATCATCTTCTACCAACACTTATAACTACCCTGTAATAATAGCTGAAATGTCATCGAGCTCTTTCAATGCTTGCCTTCGTGGCTACTTACGCCCATGACTGCCAAGCTATAGTCGTCGGGCTCTCTTAACACCAACCACAGTCCTGGGGTAATATTGGGGCTTCCCTAATGCAGGTATAGCATTTATAGACATCGAAAACTCCATCGCAGAAATGATAAGGCTTTCCCTAGGTTAACTTAGTGTCAACACTGGAGCCTGCCAACACCAATAACCACCCCGCAGTAGTAGCAAGGAAGCTGTTGGGTTCCCTCAAAGTTGGCACGAGGTTCTACTAGCACTAACGACTTCTTCACAATAGTTATTTGGCTTTGCCAATGCCAAACACTACTACCAGGGCGTTGTTCAGCTCCTTTAGTGTTTGCCCTCACGTCTACCTATGCTTGTGACAACAATTAGGGGAACTAAGCCCAAATTTCTACTGACACTAGCTGCTGCTGCTAGGGCATTCCATAGCTCTATTAGTGCTGGCACTTGCCTCTACCAATGCCGATGGCTATTGAAGCATTAGTTTTTGGCTCTTTCAATACTAACAACTCCCGTCCAGTCATCATTACTGTCCCTTGGTGCTGGCATTGGCGTCTATCGGCATGAACAACTGCCTAATGAAATAGCTGAGAAGTCTCTTGGTTTGCCTCATGCTGACATCGATGTCTAACAACACCAACAACTATCCCGCGGTCGTAGCAGAGCAGTTGTTGGTTCCTCGAAAGCTGGAGTGAGTATCTGGTAGCACCAAAAACTTTTTAGTAGTAGTTATTGGGCTTTTCCAATACCAGCAACAGTCATGTGATCATCGTTAGTCTCCCCTGATGCTGGCACTAGCGTCTATCAATACTAGCAACTACTAGCAGTAATAGCAGGGAAGTCTTTTAGTTCTCCTAGTGCTGGCATTAGCGTGTGCCAACACCAATAACTACTCCACAAAAGTAGTTGGGCAATTGTTAAGATCCCTAGAAATAAGCACAAGCATCTTTTTACCCCAAAGACTTCCTAACAACCGTCATTAGGCTCTTCGAACGCCAACAACGATTGCCATTGCGCAATCGTTGGGGCAACCCAACGTAGATGTTTAGCAGCTTTAGTGATTTTCACTGGGTTTTCGCTAAGTTTCGCTTGTGTTAGCATTGGCATCTACCAGTGTCAACAATTGCCCAACCGCATTCATTGGGCTCTACTAATACAAGTGACTAATATGGGTCGTCCTTAGGTTGCTCTGATGCTAGTACTAGCATCTATATATGCTAACAACTACCCCACAATAATGGTAGAGCAGTCCTTGGGCTCCTCTTATGTTAGTATCATCATCTCCCAACATTAATAACTACTCCGCAATAATGACTCGACAGTCGCTAGGTTCCTTCAAAGCTGGTGCGAATGTTTCCTAGCACCAGTGATGTCCCTACATAAGTTTTTTGACTCTCCCAGTTCCTATTACTACTACATGTCATTCGACTCTTCTGTGGTTGCCTTCATGTACACCTGTGCCAGCAAATGCTACTAGGCTAACGCTAGGAAAGCCCAATTAATGCCTACTAAGGCCTGCAACTGTCGCTAGGTCATTGCTGAGTTACTCTAATACTAACACTACCATCATGAAGCATCTGCGATTGCTTGACAATAGTCTCTACGCTATCCTAGTCTAGTGACTATCGTGGGGTTGTCGCTGGGTTCCTCAGGTGCTGGCACTAGTGTTTCCCAACGTCGTATTTTGCCAAATCCCATAACTACCATACAATAAAAGCGGGAAAGTCATCGGGCTCTTTTAGTGCTTGCCTTTTTCTTTGTGTGCACTTGTGATTGCCTAGCTATAGTTATTGGGCTTTCTCAACACCAGCGACGACCATCGGGTGATCGTTAGGCTTCCCTAGCGCTAATACTAGTGTTTATAAACATTGCCAATTGGCTAACAAAAATTACAAGGCTCTTCTTAGGTTCCCTTATTGTCGGCCCAGATGTTGGCCAACACTTGTAACTATCCCGTAGTAATAGCAAGGCAAACATTGGGTCACCTCCAAGTTGGCACTAGGTTCTACTAGCACGGGCGACTTCTTCACAAAAGTCATTTTTCTTTCCTAATGCCTACCACTACTATTAAGGCGTTGTTAAGCTCCTTTAGTGCTTGCTCTCGCATCAAACCTACACTAGCGACAATTATTACGCCATTGGTAGGGGAACCCAGCGTAAATCTCTATCGACACTAGTAACTGGTGTTGGGTCATTGCATAGCCCCACCGATGCTGGCACTAGCCTCTACCAATGCTGACGACTACCCATCATTAGTTATTGGGCTTTTCTAGCACCAGCAACTCACATCAAGTCATCATTAATGTCCTCGGTGCATGCATCAGCATCTATCGACATGAGCAACTGCGTGCTAAAATAGCTGAGAGGTCTTTTGGTTCGCGTCATGCTGACATCAATGTCTACCAACGTCAACAACTACCCCGTAGTAGCAGCTGAGTAGTTATTGGTTCCTTCAAAGCTAGAGCGAGCATCTGGCAGCACCAACAACTTTCCCATTGTAGTTTTTGTGCTTTTCCAATACTGGCAACAGTTATGCGGCCATTGTTAGTCTCCCCCAATGCTGGCACTAACGTCCTTCGACACCAGCAACTCCTCAGAGCAATAGTAAGGAAATCTTTTAGTTCACCTAGTACTGGCATCGCCGTGTGCGAACACCAATAACTACCCCACAATACTAGTTGGGCAATCATTGGGTTCCCTAAAAATAAGCACGCGTGTCTCCTAGCATGAGCGATGCCCCAACATAAGTTTTTTTTGCTCTCTTAGTTCCCACTACTACAACGTCATCACTTGACTATTTTTACGGTTGCCTTCATCTTTACCTATGCCAACAATTACCACTAGGCTAACGCTTGAAAAACCCAACGCTCATACCTACTAAAGCCCATGACTGTCGCTAGGTCATTACTGAGTTGCTCTATTACTAATGCTACTATCAACAAGCATCAGCGATTGCCAGACAATAGTTTTTGTTCTGTCCTAAATCCTATGACTGTCATAGGGTCGTAGCTTGGTTCCCCCAGTATCAGCACTAGTGTGTCCTAATGTCGTCTTCTACCAATACCTATAACAACCCGACAATAATAGCTAAAATGTCATCGAGCTATTTTAGTGCTTGCCCTCGTGGCTACCTACACCCCTGACTGGCAAGCTATAGTCGTTGGGCTCTTTTAACACCAGTGACAATCTTGGGGTGATAGTTGGGCTTCCCTAATGTGGGTACTACCATTTATAGACACTGATAACTCCATCGCAGAAATGATAGGCCTATCCTTAGGTTCCCTTAGTGTCGACGCCGATGTCTGCCAACACCAATAAATACCCTGCAGTAGTGGCAAGAAAGCCGTTGGGTCCCCTCAAAGTTGGCACGAGGTTTTACTAGCACTAGCGACTTCTTCACAATAGTCATTTGGCTTTCCCAATGCTAACCACTACTATTAGGGCATTGTTCAGCTCCTTTAGTGCTTACCCTCACGTCTACCTATGCTTGCGACAACTGTTGGGGGAACCAAGCCCAAATTTCTACCGACACTAGCAGCTGGTGCTGGGGCATTCCATAGCTCCACTAGTGCTGGCACTTGCCTCTACCAGTGCCGACGACTACCAAAGCATCTGTTGTTGGCTCTTCCAACACCAACAACTCTCATCCAGTCATCGTTAGTGTCCCTTGGTGCTAGCACTGGCCTTTTTTGACATGAAAAACTGCCTAGTGAAATAGCTGAGAAGTCTCTTGGTTTGCCTCATGCTGACATCGATGTCTACCAACACTAATAACTGCCCCTCTATCGTAGCAAAGTAGTTACTGGTTCCTCAAAAGCTGGAGCGAGCATCTAGTAGCACCAAAAACTTTCGCAGTAATTGTTGGGTTTCCCAATACCAGCAACAGTCATATGGTCATCGTTAGTCTCCCCTAATGCTGGCACTAGTGTTTATCGACACCAGCAACTACTAGTAGCAATAGCAGGGAAGTCTTTTGATTCACCTAGTGCTGGCATTGGTGTGTGCCAACACCAATAACTACCCCTACAATAGTAGTTGAGCAATCATTAGGCTCCCTAGAAACAAGCGCGAGCATCTTCTTACCCCAATGACTTCCCAACAACTATCGTTAGTCTCTCCAAATGCCAACAACGATTACCATTGGGCAATCGTTAGGGTAACCCAACGTTGATATTTAGTAGCTTTAGTGACTTTTATTGGGTCTTCACTAAGTTTCATTTGTGTTAGCACTGGCATCTACCAATGTCAACGACTGCTCAACCGTATTCATTGGGCTCTACTAATACGAGTGACTAATATGGCTCGTCCCTAGGTTGCCTCAGTTCTAGTACTAGCGCCTATGTATGCTAACAGCGACCCCGCGACAATGGTAAAGTAGTCCTTGGGCAGCTCTTATGTTGGTGTCATCATCTCCCAACATTAATAACTACCCCGCAATAATGACTCGGCAGTCGCTGGGTTCCATCAAAGCTGGTGCGAGTGTCTTCTAGCACAAGCGATGTCCCTACATAAGTTTTTTGACTCTCTCAGTTCCCACTACTACTACATCGTCATTCGACTCCTTTTGTGGTTGCTCTCATGTATACCTGTGCCAGCCATTGCCACTAGGTTAATGCTAGGAAAACCCAACGATAATGCCTACTAAGGCGTGCGGCTGTTGCTAGGTCATTGCTGAGTTGCTCTAATACTTACACTACCATCAACAAGTGTATGCGATTGCTCAACAATAGTTTCTATGCTATCCTACTCCGGTGACTACCTTGGGGTAGTCGCTGGGTTCCCTAGGTGCTTGGACTAGTGTTTCCTAATGCTGTATTTTGCCAAATCCTATAACTACCCTACAATAAAAGCTAGAAAGTCATCGGGCTCTTTTGGTGCTTGCCTTCTTCTTTACATGTGCCTGTGACTGCCTAGCTATAGTTGTTGGGCTCTCCCAACACCAGTGACGATCATGGGGTGATCGTTAGGCTTCCCTGGTGCTAGTACTGGTATTTACAAACACTGGTAATTGACTAACAAAAATTACGAGGCTCTCCTTAGGTTCCCCTATTGTCGACGCAGATGTCTGCCAACATTTGTTACTATCTCGTAGTAATACCAAGGCAAACGTTAGGTTACCTTTGAGTTGGCATTAAGGTCTACTAGTACCGGCAACTTTTTCACAACAGTCATTTTGCTTTCCCAATGCCAACCACTACTACTGGGGTGTTGTTAAGCTCCTTTAGTGCTTGTCCTCGCATCAACTTACACTAGCGACAATTGTTACACCGTCATTGGGGGAACCCAGCGTAAATCTCTACCGACACTAGCAAGTGGTGCTGGTTCATTGCATAGCCCCACCAATGCTGGCGATGGCCTCTAGTAGTGCCGACGACTACCCCAGCATTAGTCGTTGGGCTCTTTCGACACCAGTAACTCTCATCGAGTCATCATTAGTATGCCTCGGTGTTGGCACCAGCATTTATCGATATAAGTTACTGCGTGCTAAAAAAGCTGAAGAGTCTCTTGGTTCGCCTCGTGCTGACATCCATGTCTACCAACGCCAACAACTTCCCCGTAGTGGTAACTGAGTAGTTATTGGTTCCTTCAAAGCTGGAGTGAGCATCTGGCAGTACCAATAACTTTCCCACAGCGATTTTTAGGCTTTCTTAATACCAGCAATAGTCATGCAATCATTGTTAGTCTCCCACGATGCAGGTACTAGCGTCCATCGACACCAGCAACTGCTCAGAGAAATAACAGGGTAGTTCACCTAGTGCTGGCATCGACGTGTGCTAACGCCAATAAATACCCCACAGTACAAGTTGGGCAATCGATGGGTTTCCTAAAAACAAGCACGAGCGTTTGCTAGCATGAGCGATGTCCCAACATAAGTTTTTTGCTCTCCTAGTTCCCAATACTACTACTACGTCGTTATTTTGACTCTTTCTGTGGTTGCTTTCATGTCTACTTATGCCAATAATTGCTACTAAGCTAATGCTTGAAAAACCCAATGTTAATGCCTACTAAAGGGTGTGACTGTCGATAGGCCATTGCTGAGTTGCTCTAGTATTGATGCTACTATCAATAAGCACCAAGAATTGCCTAACAACAGTTTTTTTCTTAATCTAAATCCCTTGACTGTCATAGAGTCGTCGCTGGGTTCCCCCAGTGTCGGCACTAGTGTGTACCAATGTCGTCTTGTACGAACACCCATAACTACCCCGCAATAATAGCTAAAATGTCATTGAGCTTTTACAGTGCTTGCCCTCGTGGCTATTTACACCCGTGACTGCCAAGCTATAGTCGTTGGGCTTTTCTAACACCAATGACAATCATGGGGTGATAGTTGGGCTTCCCTAATGCTAGTACTAGCACTTCTAGACACCGATAACTCTATCGCAGAAATGATAGGGCTCTCCCTAAGTTTCTTTAGCATCAATGTCGGTGTTTGCCAACAACCAATAACTACCCGTAATAGTAACAAGGAAGTTATTTGGTCCCTTCAAAGTTGGCCCTAGGTTCTTCTAGCACCAACGACTTTTTTGCAACAGTCATTTGGCTTTCCCAATGCCAACCACTACTATGAGGGCGTTATTCAACTGCTTTAGTGCTTGCCATCACGTCTATCTACGCTTTTGACAACCGATAAGGGAACCAAGCGTAAATTTCTATCGACACTAGCAGCTGGTGCTGGGTCATTGCATAGCTCCACTAGTGCTGGCGCTTGCCTCTACTAGTGCCGACGACTACCACAGCATCAATTGTTAGGCTCTTCCATCACCATCAACTCTCATCCAGTCATCATTAGTGTCCCTCGGTGCTGGCACTGGCATATATTGACATGAAGAATTACCTCCTGAAATAGTTGAGAAGTCTCATGGTTCGTCTCATGCTTTTTATCGATGTCTACCAACACCAACAACTGCCCCGCTGTTGTAGCAGAGTAATTGTTGGTTTCTCGAAAGCTAGAGTGAGCATTTAGTAGCACCAATAACTTCTTTGCAGTAGTTGTTAGGCTTTCCCAATACCAGTGACAATCATGTGGTCGTCATTTGTCTCCCCTAATGCTGGCACTAGCGTCTATCGACATCAGCAACTGCTTACAGCAATAGCAGTGAAGTCTTTTTGTTCATCTAGTGCTGGCATTGGCATGTGCTAACACCAATAACTACCCCACAATAGTAGTTGGGCAATCGTTAGGCTCTCTAAAAACAAGTGAGAGCATCTTCTTACATTAACAACTTCTCAACAACCGTCATTAGGCTCTCCAAACGACAAACAATGATTGCTATTGGCAATCGTTGGGGCAACCCAACATAGTCGTTTAACAGCTTTAGTGACTTTCATTGGGTCTTTGCTAAGTTTCGTTTGTGTTAGTACTGGCATCTACTAGTGTCAATGACTACCCAATAGCATTCATTAGGCTTTACTAATACGAGTGACTAATATGGGTCGTCCCTAGGTTACCACGGTGCTAGTACTAGCGTCTATATATGCCAACAACTACCTTGCAGCAACAATGGTAGAGCAGTCCTTGGGCTCTTCTTATGCTGATGTCATGATCTCCCAACATTAGTACCACCTGCAATAATGACTCGACAGTCACTGGCTTCTTTCAAAGCTGGTGTGAATGTCCCCTAGCATTAGCGATGTCCCTAGATAAGTTTTTTGACTCTCCCAATTCCCACTACTACTACTATAATGTCATTTGAATCCTTCTGTGGTTGACTTCATGTGTACCCGTGCTAGCAATTGCCACTAGGCTAACGCTAGGAAAACCCAACGCTGATGCTTACTAAGGCCCGTGATTGTTACTATGTCATCGCTGAGTCGCTCTAATACTGATGCTACCATGAACAAGCGTCTATGATTGCTCGACAATAGTTTCTATGCTATCCTAGTCCGATGACTATCATGGGGTCATCGTCTTCTACCAACAACTATAACTACCCTGCAACAATAGCTCAAATATCATTGAGCTCTTTTAGTGCTTGCCCTCATGGCTACTTACGCCCGTGATTGCCAAGCTATAATCGTTGTGCTCTCCTAACATCATCGACATTCATGGGGTGATAGTTGGGCTTCCTTAATGCTAGTATTAGCATTTATAGACACCGATAACTCCATCACAGACATTATAGGGCTCTCCCTAAGTTCCCTTAATGTCGATGCTGGTGTCTTCCAACACCAATAACTACCCCACGGTCCCCTCAAAGTTGACAGGAGGTTCTACTAGCAGCAACGACTTCTTCATAACAGTTATTTGGCTCTCCCAATGCCAACAACTACTACTAGGGCATTGTTAAGCTCCTTTAATGCTTGCCCTTGCATCTACCTATGTCAATGATAATCATTAGGCCATCATAGAGGGAACCCAGTGTAGATCTCTACTAATACTAGCAATTGATGTTGGGTTATTCCATAGCCCCATCAGTGCTGGTGCTCGTCTCTACCAGTGCCGATGACTACCCCGGTATTAGTCGTTGGGCTCTTCAAGCACAAGCAACTCTCATGCAGTCATCACTAATGTCCCACGGTGCTTATACTAGCGTCTATCGCCTTGCACTGACATTGTTGTCTCCCATCACTAACAAATGCCCCACAGTAGTAGCTGATTGTCGTTGGTTCTCTTAAAGTTGAAGTGAGAATCTGGCAGCATTAACAAGTTTCTCATAGTAGTTGTTGGCCTTTTTAAACACCAGCAAATGTCATGCGGTCATCATTAGGCTTCCATAATTTTGGAATTAGAGCCTATCGACACTAGTAATTGCCCGCAGCAATCGAAAGGAAGTCTTTTGGTTCATCTTCTACTGGCATCGGCGTGTGCCAACACCAATAACTACTCTATAATAGTAGTTGGGCAATCATTGGGTTCCCTAAAATAAAGGCGAGTATCTGTGTGCCCAATAACTTACCAACAGTCATCGTTGGGCTCTTCGAACACCAATAATGATTACCATTAGGCAATCATTGGAGCAACCTAACATAGATGTTTGGGAGCTTCAGTGACTATCATTGGGTCTTTTTTATGTTTTGTTTGTGAAAGCACTGGCATCAACTAGCATCAAAGACTGCTCAACCTACTAACGCGAGCGACTATTATTGGGTCATCTTTAAGTTGCTCCAATGCTAGTATTAGTGTCTATCGATGCTAAAGACCACCCCACAATAATAGTTAGGCAGTCTTTGGGTTTTTTTTTTTTTTTTGAGGTCATCATTTGCAAGCACAATTAACTACCCCGCAACAATAACTTGATAATCACTGGGTTCTTTCAAAGCCAGTGCGAGTGTTACCAGCACCAACGATGTCCCTTCATAAGTTTTTGGGCTCTCCTAGTGCCTACTACTACTGCTACGTCGTTGTTCGATTCTTTTTGTCGTTGCCTTCATGTCTACCTATGCCAGCAACTGCCATTAGGCTAACGCTAGGAAAACACAACGTTGATGTCTACTAAGGCCTGCAACTGTCTTTAGGTCATTGCTGAGTTGCTTTAATACTCATGCTGTGATGCACTAGCATGTGTGATAGCCCAACAACAGTTGTTGGGCTATTCTAAATCCACTAACTATCATGTGGTCATTATTGGTTGTTGGGCTATTCTAAATCCACTAACTATCATGTGGTCATTATTGGGCTACCCCAGTGTTGGCACTAGTATTTCCCAATGTCATCTTTTGCTAACCCTTATAACTACTTCGCATCAAAAGCTGGATAGTCGTTGCACTCTATTAATGCTTGCCCTTAAGTCTATCAACACCCATGATTGCCTAGCTATAGTCATTAGGCTCTCCTAACACCAACGATGGTCATGGAGTTATGGTTGGACTTCCATGGTGCTAGTACTAGCATTTACAGACATCGACAACTGCCTCGTAAAAATGATAAGGCTGTCCCTAGTAACTACCCTGTAGTAGTAGCAAGGCAGCCGTTGGGTCCCCTCAAAGTTGGCATGTGCATCTATTAGCACCAGGGACTTTTTCACAACAGGCATTGGGCTCTCTTAATGCCAACCACTACTACTAGGGCATCGTTAAGCTCCTCAAGTGCTTGCCCTCACATCTACTTGTGTTAGCGATAGCTGTTAGGCCATCGTTGGGAGAACCTAGAGTAGATCTCTACCGGCACTAGCAACTATCGATGGGTCATTGCATAGCTCCCCTAGTGCCAACGGTGGCCTCTACCAGTGTTGATGACTACCTCAACATCAGTCGTTGGGCTCTTCCTGCACCAAAAATTGTCATGCAGCCATTGCTAGTGTCCCCCGATACTGGCACTGGCGTCTACCAACATGAGAAACTATCTGCAGAAATAGTTGAGAAGTCTCTTGGTTTACCTCGTGCTAACATCGGTTGCTTCCAACATCAACAAGTGCCCCACAATAGTAGCTGAGTAGTTGTTTGTTTCCCCAAAGCTGGAACGAGCTTTTGCTAGCACTAATAACTTTCCCGTAATAGTTGTTGGGCTTTTTTAACACCAACCATTGTCATGCGGTCATCATTAGTCTCCTATGTTGCTAGCACTAATGTCCAATGATACCAATAATTGCCCGCAGCAATAGCATGAAAGTCTTTTGGTTCATCTAATGCTAGCGTCATTGTGTGCCAACATCAATAACTACCCCACAATAGTAGTTGGAAAATCATTGGTCCTTTAAAATCAAGGACGAGCATCAGCCTGCCATAGTGACTTCCCAGCAACCGTCGTTAGGCTCTTCTAACGCCAACAACAACTTCCATTAGGTAATCATTGAGGGAACTGAATGTAGATGTTTAATAGCTTTAGTGACTATCATTGGGTCTTTGTTGAGTTTCATTTGTGCTAGTACTTGCATCTACCATCATCAATGACTGCTCAAATTACCAATGCGAGTGACTACCATTAGGTGATCGCTATGTTACCTCGATGCTAGCACTAGCTTCTACTGATGCTAATAACTACCCCGTAATAATGGTTGGGCTATCTTGGGTTCCTCTTACGTTAGGTTCATCATCACCCAGCACTAACAACTACCTCGCAACAATAAGTCGGCAATCGTTGGGTTCTTTCAAAGTTGGTGCAAGTGTCTGCCAATTCCAACGACATCCTTGCATAAGTTTTTGGGCTCTTTCAGTGCCCATTGCTACTGCTACGATGTTGTTCGACTCCTTGTGTGGTTGCTTTCATGTCTACCTATGCCAGCAATTGCCACTAGGCTAACGTTAGGAAAACTAAACGCTGATGTGTGCCAAGGCCCGCGACTATCACTAGGTCATTGTTGAGTTGCTCTAGTATTGAAGTTATGATCTACTGATGCTTGTAATTGCCCAACAACAGTTGTCGGGCTATCCTAAATCCAGTGACTATCATAAGGTCGTCACTAGGCTCCCTTAATGTCAACACTAGCGTTTCCCAATGTCGTCATCTCCTAACACCTATAACTACCCCATAATAGAAGCTGGACAATCATCAGGCTCTTTTAGTGCTTACCTTCGCGTCTTCCTATGCCCATGATTGCCTAGCTATAGTCATTAGGCTTTCTCAACTCCAACAACGATCATAGAGTGATCGTTGGCCTTCCTTTGTGCTAGTATTAGCGTTTACAAATACCAGCAACTACCTCGTGAAAATGACATGGCTATCCTTATGTTCCTACAATGTCGGCAGGGGTGTTTGCCAACATCAGTAACTACCTCATAATAGTAGTAAGGTAGCTGTTAGATCTCCTCAAAGTTGGCATGATGGTTGACTAGCACTAGTGACTTCTTCATAACAATCATTAGGCTCTTTCAATGCCAACCACTATTACTAGTGCTTACCCTCGCGTTTACTTATGCCAACGACAACCATTAGGCCATTGTTGGGGGAACCCAGCGTAGATCTATACCGACACCAGTAATTGTCGGTAGGTCATTGCAAAGCCCTCCTACTGTTAGCTCTGGCCTCTGCCAGTATTGATGACTACCTCGAGATCAGTCATTGGGCTCTTCCAACACCAGCAACAATCATGCTGTCATCGTTAATCTCCTCTAATGCTAACACTGGCATTTATCGACACTAGCAACTGCTCGCAGTAATTAGCATGGAAGTCTTTTGGTTCACCTAATGTTGACATCGATGTGTGCCAACACCAATAACTAGCCCCTAATAGTAGCTAGGCAATCGCTGGGTGCTCTAAAAACAAGCGCGAGCATCTACCTGCCCCAACGACTTCCCACTAACCGTCATTGGGTTCTCGGAATGCCAACAATGACTGTAATCGGGCAATCATTGGGGCAACCCAATGTAGATGTTTAACAACATTAGTGACTATCGTTGGGTCTCCACTGAGCTTCGTTTGTGCTAGCACTAGCATTTACCAACATCATCGACTGCTCAGTAGTAGTGATTGGCCTCTACTAAGGGGAGTGACTATTATTGGGCCGTCATTAGTTTACCCTGGTACGAGTACTAGTGTCAATCGA
Organism: Moringa oleifera; assembly: GCA_021397835.1. NCBI lineage: Eukaryota > Viridiplantae > Streptophyta > Magnoliopsida > Brassicales > Moringaceae > Moringa > Moringa oleifera. The sequence goes on along the minus strand of JAJFZO010000034.1, from coordinate 8,314,829 downwards.
TGCCCTTAGGCTCCTTTTATGTTGGGGCATCATCTGCCAACACTTAAACTACCTCGCAATAATAACTTAACAGTCGCTAGGCACTTTCTAAGCTAACACGAATGTCTGCCAGCCCCAACGATGTCCCTACATAAGTTTTTTTAGCTCTTCAAGTGCCTATTACTATTACTACATCATCGTTTGACTCCTTCTATGGTTGCATTCATGTCTACTTGTATGAGCAACTACTACTAGACTAACGCTCAAAAAACCTACTTCTAATGCCTATTAAGGCTTGTGACTACCGCTAAGTCATTGTTGAGTTACTCTAGTAGCTACACTACCATTAAAAAGGATCTATGATTGCTTGATAACAATTGTTGGGCTATCCTAAATCCTATGACTATCACAGAGTCGTCATTGGGCTTCCCCGAGGTTGATACTAGCATTTCCCAGTGCCGTCTTCTGCCAACACCTCTAACTACCCCGCAACAAAAGCTGAACCTCCATCGAACTCCTTTAATGCCTGCCTTCGCGTCTACCTATGCCCATGACTGCTTAGCTATAGTGTTGGGCTCTCGTAACCTAAGCAACGGTCATGGTGATCGTTAGGCTTCCCTCGTGCTAGTACTAGTGTTTACAAACATTGGCAACTACCTCACAGAAATGATAAAGCTTACTTAGATTCCTGTAGTGTTGGTGCCGGTACTTACTAACACTAGTAACTACCCTGTAGTAGTAGCATGGTAGTCGTCGGGTCCCCTCAAAGTTGGCACGAGGGTCGACTAGCACCAGTGACTTTTTCACAATAGTCATTAGGCTCTCCCAATGCCAACCACTACTATTAGGCATCGTTAAGCTCCTCTAGTGCTTGCCTTAATGTATACTTATGTGAGCGACAATCATTAGCCATTGTTGGGGGAACCCAGTACAGATCTTTACTGACACCAATAGTTGTCGTTGGGTCATTGCATGGCTCCACCAATGCTGGCACTGGCCTTTACCAGTGCCGATGACTACCCCTATATCAATCGTTAGGCTGTTTTAACACCAATGATTGTCACGCAGTCATCGCTAGTGTCCCCAAGTGCTAGCACTAGCGTCTATCAACATGAGCAACTACTTGCAAAAATAGCTGAGAAGTCTCTTAGTTCATCTCATGCGGACATCAATGTCTACTAACATCAACAACTGCCTCGCTATAGTAGCTGTGTAGTCGTTAGTTCCCCCAAAGTTGGAGCGGGCATCTAGTAGCACCAATAACTTTCTTACACTAGTTGTTGGGCTTCGTTAATACCAGCAATAGTCATTGTTAGTCTCTCCCAATGTTGCCATTAATGTCTCTCGACACGATTAATTACCCACAGCAATAGCAAGGAAGTCTTTTGGTTCACCCAATTTTGGCATCGGCGTGTGCCAACACCAATAACAACCCCACAATAATAGTTGGGCATTTATTGGGTTCCCCAAAAACAAGCACGAATAGCTATCTGCCTCAATGACTTCCTAGTAGTCATCGTTAGCCTCTCCGAACGCTAATAACGGCTGCCATTGGGAAATCATTGGGCTAAACCCAACATAGATGTTTGGCAGCATTAGTGACTATCGTTGAGTCTTCGTTGAGTTTCGTTTGTGCTAGCACTAGCATCTACCAGCATCAAAAACTTCCCAACAATGGTCATTGGGCTGTACCAATGCGAGTGACTATCGTTAGGTCCTCACTAGGTTGCCCTGGTTCTAATACTAGAATCTATCGATGCTAATAACTACCCTACAATAACGGTTGAGCAGTCTACGAGTTCCTCTTTTACTGGTGTCATCATCTGCCAGCACTAATAACTACCTTGTAATAATAAGCCGAAAGTCATTGGGTTCCTTCAAATCTGGCACAAGTGTCATCTAGCACCAACTGTGCATGCACTCTCCCAGTGGCCACTAGTACTCATACTTCGTCTTTCGACTCCTTTTATGGTTGCCTTAATGTCTACCTATGCAAGCAACTACACCAAGGTCAACACTAAGAAAACTCGATGCGATGTTTACTAAGGCCCGTGACAATCACTAGGTCATTGCTGAGCTGCTCTAGTTATGACACTACGATATACTAGCATGTGCGATTGCCCAACAATAATTATTCACTGTCCTAAATCCAATAACTATCAAACGGTTATAGTTGGGCTCCCCTAGTGCCGGTACAAGCGTTTCCTAATGCCATCTTCTTCTAACACCTATAACTACCCACGCAACAAAATATGGACAGTCATTGGGATCTTTTAGTGCTCACCCTCACGTCTACTTACGCCAGTGACTACCTAGCTATAGTTGTTGGGCTCTCCTAACACCAGCGACAGTCATGGGGTAATCATTGGGCTTCCCTTGTGCTAGCACTAGCATTTATAGACACTAGTAATTGGCTAGCAGAAATGATAGGGTAGTCCTTAGGTTCCCCTATTGTCAACGTCCTTGTGTTCCAACACCTGTAACTATCCCGCAATTGTAGCAAGGCAGCAATTGGGCTACCTCAAAGTTAGGACGAGGGTTTACTAATGACTTCTTCACAATAGTCATTAGGCTCTCCTAATGCTAACCACTACTATTAGGGCATCTTTAGGCTCTTCTAGTCCTTGCTCATACATCTACTTATGCCAGCAATAACCATTAGGCCATCGTTGGGGGAAGCCAGAGCAGATCTCTATCAACACCAGTAGCTGTAGCTAGGTTATTGCATAGCTCCCCCGGTGCTGGTGCTAGCCTCTACTAGTGCTAACGATAGCCCAAACATCACTCATTGGTTCTTCCAACACCAACAACTGTCATGCAATCATCGCTAGTGTCCCCCGATGCTGGCACTAGCGTTTATCAATATAAGCAACTACCTATAGAAATAGTTGAGAATTCTCTTGGTTTGCCTTGTGCTGACATTGGTGTCTCCCAATACCTACAACTGGCCCGCAGTAGTAGCTGAATAGTCATCGGTTGCTCTAAAGCTACAGCGAGCATCTACTAGCACCAATAACTTTCCCACGATAATTGTTGGGCTTTCTTAATACCAGCAACAATCATGCGTCATTGTCAGTCTCCCCCGAAGTTGGCACAGGCATCTATCGACACCAGTAATACCAAGGCAGCCATGCATGGGTGCGAGCTTGTTACCATAATTCGAAGGTGGCCATGCCTGCATGGGTGCTATTGTTGCAGCCATGCATGACCTTCGAAGGTGACTGCGATGGCCATGAAGGAAGAAGCCATGGCCCTCGAAGGTAGTAGTCGCGACCGTGAAGGTAGACATGGCCTTCAAAGGCAACTGCCATGGCCACGAAGGAGGCAACCACGAAGGCAGCCGCGACATCCACGAATGTAGCCACGACCGCCTACGAAGGCAACCATGGCACCCATGAAGGCAAGCACTAATGCCCACAAAGGTAGCCACGGCACCCACAAAGGTAGTCATGGGCACCCACGAAAGCAACCATAGTGCCCACAAAGGTAGCCACAGCCGCTCATAAAGGTAGCCACAGAAGCCAATGAAGGCAGCCATGGCCTTCGATAGTGGCTGCCATGGCCTTCGAAGGTAGGAGCCATGGCCTTCAAAGGCAGGAGCCATGGCCTTCGAAGGCGACAACTATGGCCTTTGAAGGTGGCAGCAATGGCCACATTAACAGCGAAGGCAACCATGGCTGCCGCGAAAGCCTCCATGCATTGGAGCAAAGGCAGCCATGGTTGTCGCAAAGTTTCCATGCATGGCTGTGAAGGCAACCATGGCCGCTGCCAAAGCATCCATGCATGGCTGCAAAGGAAGCCATGCCTGCCCGCCAAAGCACCCATATATGGTCATAATGGCAGCCATGGCCTTCGAAGGTGGCAACGATGGCTACCGCAAAAATGTCCATCCATGGCCTCAAAGGCAATCGTGGCCTTCGAAGCTAGCAACCATGGCCTTTTAAGGTGGTAGTCATGGGTGTTGTGAAAACACCCATGCATGGCCTCGAAGGCAACAGCCGTGGTTACGAAGGCAATGTTGCCTTCGCTTGATTTTATTTTCACTGTGGATGCAAGGACTGACTGCACTTTCGTGCTAGATTTTATTTCTAGCAACCGCCACTTACTTCCGTTGTTGAAGTGTGTATAAATGGAAACCCTGATTTTTTTTTCTTTCGCATAGGTGCCATTTCCTTTCTCCCCATTTCTATTGCTATCTCTGCTTCTGTCTTCTTAAAATTTTTTGTTTTCGCCCTGTTCCTTTTTCCTCTAACTTTATTGTTATCTTTACATTTATTATATTATCAAATTGCTCTTTTCACTAACAAGCGGCACTATCTTTCCCCCATTTATCTTGTTGTCTCAAAGCCGAGTCTTTACTACTCTCTCCTTGCTTGGCATCTTGGTGTGTGTCATTTTCTCTTCTATTTTCTCCATTGTAAGTAGTCATTTTCATGTTTCCTCTTTACTTGATAATTTGTGTAGTTAATTATTAAAATTATTGATGATAATATTGATGATTAGAAAATCTTGTATAAGAATATTATAATTATATTTGGTAATTATAGAAATATTGTAGATTTTAAATAAATATTTTAGTTATTCATTTTACATTTTAATGAATTTAATTTATTGTATATTATTAGGTAATTTTTGAATTTGCATGGTTTTGATTTAAGATAAATATTTTAATTAGATTTTCATGAAATTTAAATTAGTTAGATATTTATTAAACTTTATAATTGCTAATTTTATTTGTTAATAAATTTAGTTTATGTTGGATTATCTAGAAAATAATTTAATTAGTTTGTAATGTAAGATAAATAATTTAATTAAAGTTTTATGAAATTTAAATTGGTTAGGTATTAATTAAATTCTATAATTGTTAATTTTATAAGTTAATTAAAAATTTTATTTATATTAAATTAGATAAATAATATTTTAATTAGAATATAATTTGAGATAAATAATTTAATTAAATTTTTATTAAATTTAAATTAGTTAGATGTTAATTAAATTTTGTAATTGTTAATTTTCTCTGTTAATAAAATTAGTTAATTTGTTATTGATTACATAGATAATAGTTTAATTACATTGTAATTTCATGAAATAAATAATTTAATTAATTAGATTTTTATGAAAATTAATTTACTTAGATGTTGATTAAATTTTGGAGTTGTTAATTTTTTTAAATAAATTTAGTTTATGTTAATTATGTATTTACATTTGGATGATTATTACTAATATTGAGAAAACTTATTTATATGTTAATCAATTAAATTAATCTATTATATGATAATCATAGAATGTTATTGTTAGCAAAATTAGACTTTACGCATATTTTTTAGATACATCGTTTGATAATTATTAGTGAATATTTATTATTGGTTACGTGTTTGTATGTGAATTAAAATAAATTATTCAATAATAATTTTTGAATTGTCTAGATGAGACAGTTTAGAAATGTAACATTTATATGTATCACACGTATTAATTGTTGTTCATTTTATTTTGTAAAAATTTTGTGTAGTATCTCTTCTGTTCTTCGGGCACGTACTAATGGATATGAGCGTGTGTTTCAATGAAAAAGACTAACTCATATTTAGACATGTGATGTACTTGGAGAACTATGGGAAAATACAGTCAAAATTTTTACAAATTCAAGTGAACAATTAGTTACTATATTGTGCTTCATATAAGTGTACATTTCTGAATGATATAGGACCACTTACCTTTGAAGTTTGAGTGGCATGCATAAAACGTTAAACAAGTTGTATTATAAGTCACGTGTGTTTTACATGTCCTCAAAATTATTTGATACTTATTTTATATTATAATAAGTTTTAAAATTATTAAAATTTTTAGGAGGCAAATTGTTGGGAACTAGTTTAATTAGAATGAATTGAGAAATAGAAAAATGAGTACATTAGATCGCCGATGAATGTACTTGAAGCTTATTGATGGATTCTTAAATCAGGAATCTTCAGATGGTATGAAACATTTTATCTAGTTCACTTTGTAATCAATCAACATTCATGGATGGAGATAAGATAAGGTATCCATGTAATCGTAGAAAGTGTTAGAACCGTCGTTATGAGACTGTTGATGTATTTAGATATTATTTGGCTAAATATAGCTTTACATGGGCTCCCAGTACAACCTAATAACTACATATAACTTCCTGTATGATTATTGTATTTCATGAGAATAAAATATATAATTTTGTATTTATTATGTTTTATGAATTTTAGTTTATTTATTATAGTTTATTTATTTAAATTTATTTTTTATAAAAAATTGATTATATTAACAACAGATCCATCAATCACTAATCAGTTTGTAGTGAACCCTTTGAATTTAGGGACAGGATTCATTTAGTCACTAAAATAGCGACAGATTAATATCTGTCGCTAAACTAGCAACAAAATCGAATTAGTCACTAAAATAGCGACGGGTATTATTCTGTTGCTATTTTTAATGACAAACGTAAATTTGTCACTAATATAGTGACAGATTCTTGTATGTCATTAAATGAATCTGTTGCTACACTTTATCGATAGAATTCTTTTCTGTCACTAGTTTAGCAAAAGATTAACATCTATCGCTAGTTTAGGGACACATCCTTATCGATCTCTAATCTATCGTTAATTAATGGCAGATACAAAATTCTATTGTTAGTTTTTCTCACGACAATGATTTCACCTACTAATTTTATTTGTCATTAATTTGTCACTAAATTTTTTAGTGATAGATTTTTTAATTTAGTAACAAATTTATTGATCGTTAAATCTAGTTTTTTTTAGTGTCCAACGCGAGCGACTATTATTGAGTCGTTGCTAGGTTGCCCCGATGTATGCTAACAACTACCTCGCAATAATGGTTGGGTAGTCCCTGCATTCTTCATATGCTTATGTCATCATGTGTCAATGCTAATAACTACCCCACAACAATAACTCGGCAGTCGCTAAGTTCCTCTACAGTTAGCGTGAGTGTCTCCTAGCACCAGCAACATCCTTGCATAAGTTTTTGGGCTCTCTCAATGCCCACTACTATTGCTACATCGTCGTTCGACTCCTTCTGCGGTTGCCTTCATGTCTACCTATGCTCGCAATTGCCATTAGGCTAATGCTCAAAAAACCCAACACTGATGTTTGTTAAGGCCCGCGATTATCACTAGGTCAATACTGAGTTGCCTAGTGGTGACTCTGTGATTCGCTAGCTTCTGCGTTTGTCTAACAAAAGTTGTTGGGCTGTCCTAAATCCAGTGACTATCAACCGGTTGTCGCTGTCCACCCCTAATATCGGCATAAGCATTTCCCAATGTAGTCTTCTTCCAACACATATAACTACCTTGTAACCAAAGCTAGATAGTCATTGGGCTCTTTTAGTGCTTGCCCTCGCGTCTACTTATGCTAGTGACTACCCACCTATAGTCATTAGGCTCTTCCAACATTAGCAACGATCATGGGGTGATCGTTAGGCTTCTCTCGTGCTATGACTAGCATTTATAGACACTCATAATTGGCTAGCAAAAATTACAGGGCTGTCCCTAAGTTCCTATTTTTGTTTGTGTCGATGTCTGCCAACTCTTGTAACTACCCCGCAGTAGTAGAAAGGTAGTCGTTGGGTCCTCTCAAAGTTTGCACGAGGGTATATTAGCACTAGTGATTTCTCACAATAGTTGTTGGTTGTCCTGAATCTAGTGACTATCAAAGGGTCGTCGCTGGGCTCACTCGATGCTGACACAAGCATTTCCCAATGTCGTCTTCTACCTACATCTGTAGCTACCCTACAACAAAAGCTGGATAGTCAGTGAGCTGTTTTAGTGCTTGTCCTTACATTTACCTACATGAGTGACTGCTTAGCTATAGTCTTTGGGCTCTCCCAACACCAACGACTATCATGGGGTGATCGTTAGGCTTCCCTAATGCTAGTATTAGCATTTACAAACACTAGCCACTGGCTAGCAGAAATGATAGGGCTATCTTTAGGTTCCCCTAGTGTCAGCACCAGGGTCTGCCAACTCTTGTAACTACCCCGCAATAGTAGAAAGGTAGTCGTTGGGTCCCTTCAAAGTTGGCACGAGGTCTACTCGTGTTAACGACTTCCTCACAACAATTGTTAGGCTTTCTCAATGCCAACCACTACTACTAGGGCATCATTAAACTCTTCTAATGCTTGCCCTCGCGTCTACCTATGCTAGCAATAACTTTTAGGCCATTATTAGGGGAAGCCGGAGCAAATCTCTATCGATACCAGCAACTGCTGTTGGGTCATTGCATAGCTCTCCTAGTGATGGTGTTAGCTTTTATCAGCATCAACGATTACCCTAATAGCAATCATTGGGCTTTTCCTACGCGAGCGACAATCATTGGGTCATCATTAGGTTGTCTTAGTGCTATTACTAGCATTATCAATGCTAATAATAACCCTGTAATAATGGTTAGACAGTCGCTAGGTTCATCTTATGCTTGTGTCATCATGTGCCAACGCTAATAACTACCCCACAATAATAACTCGACAGTCGCTAGGTTCCTTCAAAGTTGGCGCGAGTGTCTGCTAGCACCAGAGACATCCTTGCATAAGTTTTTGGGCTCTCCTAATGCCCACTACTTCTACTATGTTGTTATTCAACTCCTTCTATGGTTGCCTTCATGTCTACCAATGCTCGGGCTCTCCTAAATCCAATGACTATCAAAGGGTCATCGTTGGGCTCCCTCGGTGTCGACACTAGCCTTTCCTAAAGCCGTCTTTCGCCAACATGTATAACTACTCCGCAATAAAAGCTGGACACTGGTTGGCTCTTTTAGTGCTTACCTTCACGTCAACTTATGCCAATGACTGCTTAATTAAAGTCATTGGGCTCTCTCCACTTCAGCGACAGTCATAGGCTGATCGTTGGGCTTCCCTGGTGCTAGTACTAGAATTTACAAACATCGGCAACTGCTTCACAGAATTGATAAGGCTGTCCCTAAGTTCCCTTATTATCGACGACGGCGACTGCCAACATGAGTAACTACCCACCTTGTAGTGGTAGCAAGGTAGCTGTTAAGTCCCTCAAAGTTGGCACGAGGGTTTACTTGCACCAGCGACTTCTTCACAATAGTCATTGGGCTCTCCCAATGCCAACCACTACTACTAGGGAATTGTTAAGCTTCTCAAGTACTTGCCCTTGCGTCTACCTATTGTAACAAAAACTATTAGGCCATCGTTAGAGGAACCCAGCGTAGATCTTTACTGACACTAGCAACTATCGTAGGTCATTGTATAGCTCCCTTAGTGTTGGCACTTGCCTCTAGCAGTGCCAACGATGACCTTAACATTCAGTCATTGGGCTCTTCGAAGACCACCAACTCTTATGCCGTCATCGCTAGTGTCCCATGGTGCTGGTACTAACATATATCAACACGAGCAATAGTGTGCAAAAATAGCTAAAAATTCTTTTGGGTTACTTCGTGTTGACATCGGTGTATGCCAACACCAACAATGGCCCCGCAGTAGTTGTTGAGTAGTCATTGGTTCCCCCAAAGCTGGAGAGAGCATCTGCGAGCACCAACAACTTTTCCACAATAACTATCCAATACCAACAATAGTCGTGCGATCATCGTTAGTCTCCTTTGATGCTCCCATTAGCGTCTATCGGTACTAGCAGTTACTTGCAACAATAAAAGGAAAGTCTTTTAGTTCACATAATACTTGCATCGGCATGTGCCAACACCAATAACTACCCCAAAATAGTAGTTAGAAAATTATTGGGATCCTTCAAAATAAGTGCGAGCACCTCCCTGCCCCAATAACTTCCTAACAAATATCGTTAGGGTTTCCTAACGCTAACAACGACTGCCATTGGGCAATCAATGGGGCAGCATAGAGTAGATGTCTGGCAGCTTTAGTGACTATTGTTTGGTCTTCGCTGAGTTTTGTTTGTGCTTGCATTGGCATCTACCAGCATCAGTGATTGCCCAACAGTAGCATTGAGTTCTACCAACATGAGTAACCATTATTGAGTCATCGCTAAGTTGCCATTGTGCTAGTACTATCATCTATCGATGTTAACAACTACCTTGCAATAATAGTTTTGCAATCCTTGGGTTTCTTTTATACTAATATCATCATCTTCCAATGCTAATAACTACCCCACAACAATAACTCTACAAGTATTATGTTCCTTCAAAGCTGGTGCGAGTGTCTGCTAGCACCAACGACGTCCATGCATAAGTTTTTGGGCTCTCTTAGTGCCCACTATTACTACTACATTATCGTTCAACTCCTTATGTGGTTTCCTTCATGTCTACTTATGCCAGTAACTACGACTAGCTAATGCTAAGGAAAACCCAATGCTAATGTCTATTAAGGCCCGCGACTGTCGCTAGGCTATTACTATGTTGCTTTAATACTGATGCTACAATCTAATAGCGTGTGCGATTACCCGACAACATTGTTGGGCTGCCCTAAATCTAGTGACTATCAAAGGCACGTTGTTGGGATCCCCCGAGGTTGACATAAGTGTTTCCCAATACTGTCTTCTGCCAACACCTATAACTACACCGCAACAAAAGCTGGACATTAATTTGGCTCATTTTAATGCTTGCCTTCATGTCTACCCATGCTAGTGACTACCTAGCTAAAGTCATTGGGCTCTCCTAACACCAGTGATGATTATAAGGTAATCATTGGGCTTCCCTGTTGGTAATACTAGCACTTACAAACATTGGCAAATTGGCTAATAAAAATTACAAGGCTGTCCCTAAGTTCTTCTAGTGTCGGCACTAGTGCCTACCAACACCAGTAACTACCTCAAAGTAGTAGTAAAGCAGCTGTTAGGTCCCTTCAAAGTTGCTACAAGGGTCTACTAGCACTAACGACTTCTTCATAACAGTCATTGGGCTTTCCCAATGCCAACCACTACTATTAAAGCGTCGTGAAGCTCCTCTAGTGCTTGCTCTCACGTCTACCTATGCCAGTGACAACCATTAGGCCATCATTAGGGGAACCCAAAGTATATCTTTAATGACACTAACAGCCATCGCTAGCCCATTGCATAGCTCCCCTAGTGCTGGTGCTAGCCTATGCTAGCATCAAACACTACCCAAATAGCAAATGTTGGGCTCTTCTGAAGTGAGTGACTATCATTGAGTCGCCACTAGGTTTCACACAGTACTAGTACTAGCGTCTATCAATGCTAACAACTACCCCCTAATTATGGCTGGGCAGTCCCAGGGTTCCTCTTATGCTGGATCATCATCTGTTAATGCAAATAATTACCCTGCAATAATAACTTGACACTCGTCGGGTTTCCTTGAAGCTGGCGCGAGTGTCTGCTAATACCAACGACGCCTTTACATAAGCTTTTGGGATCTCTGAGTGCCCACTACTACTGCTATGTAGTCATTTGACTCTTTCTATGGTTGCCTTCTTGTCTAACTGTACGAGCAACTGCCACTAGACTACCACTTGTAAACCCAACACTGATGTCTGTTAAGGCTCGCAATTGTCGCTAGCTCATTGATGAGTTGGTCTCACAATGACGGTATGATTTACTAGTGTCTGTGATTGCCCGACAACAGTTATTGGGCTGTCCTAAATCTAGTGCCTATCCAAAGGGTCGTTGCTGGGCTTCCTCGATGCCAACAAAAGTGTTTTCCAATGCAGTCTTCTGTCAACACCTATAACTACCTCGCAACCAAAGGTGGACAGTCATTGGGCACTTGTAATACTTACTGTCATGTTTACTTATGCCAGTGATTGCCTAGCTATAGTCGTTAGGCTCTCCTAACACGAGCGACTATCATGGGGTCATCGTTGGGCTTCCTTAGTGCTAGCACTAGCATTTATAGACACTAGGAATTGGTTGGTGAAAATGACATGACTATCCCTAGGTTCCCCTAGTGTTAATGTTAGTGTCTACCAACATCATTAACTACCCGGTAATAGTAGCGAGGCGACCATTGTATCCCTTTAAAGTTGGCATAAAGGTCTACTAGCACCAGTGACTTCTTCACAATGGTCATTGGGCTCTCCAAATGCCAACCACTACTACTAGGGTGTTGTTAAGCTCCTCTTGTGCTTGCCCTTGCGTCTACCTACGCCAGCTACAACCAAGGTCATCATTGAGGGAACCCAATGCAGAACCATACCCTTGCCAGTAGTTGTCATTGGGTCATTGTATAGTTCCCCTAGTGCTAGCACTGGCTTCTACTAGTGTCGACGACTACCCTAACATCACTCGTTGGGTTCTTCGAACATAGCTACTGTCATGCAATCATCTTTAGTGTCCCTTGATGCTAGTACTAGCGTCTATCGACATGAGCAACTACTTGAAGAAATGGTTGAAAAGTCTCTTGGTTCTCTTCTTAACTGCCCTACAGTAGTAGCTGAGTAGTCGTTGGTTCCCCTAAAGCTTGGGTGAGCATTTGCCGACACCAATAACTTTGTCGTAGTAGATGTTGGGCTTTTTCAATAATAGTAACAGGCATGCGGTCATCATTAGTTGCCCCCAATGTTTGCACTAGCGTCTATCGACATTAACAACTGCCCACAACAATAGCAATGAAGTCTTTTAGTTCACCAAAAGTTGGTGTCGGCACATCCCAACATCAATAACTACCCCACAATAGTAGTTGGGCAATCGTTAGGTTCCCTAAAAATAAGCGCGAGCATCTACATGCCCCAACAACTTGCCAACAACCGTCTTTAGGCTCTCTTAATGCCAACAATGACTATTTGGCAATCATGTGGGCAACCCGGCCTAAATGTTTGGCAGCACTAGGGATGATTGTTGGGACTTTGTTGAGTTTCGTTTGTGCTAGCACTGGTATCTACGAGCATTAACAACTGCCCAACAATAATCATTGGGCTCTACCAATGCGAGCGATTATCGTTGGGAAGTTGCTAGGTTGCCTCAATGCTAGTACTAGTGTCTATCAATGCTAACAACTACCCCATAATAATGATTGGGCCATCCTTGGGTTCTTGTTATCTTGGTGTCATAATCGACCAACGCTAATAACTGCTTCACAACAATAACTCGACGGTAGCTGGGTTCCTTCAAAGCTAGCGCGAGTGTCTGGTAGCACCAGCGAAGTCCTTGCATAAGTTTTTGGGCTCTCCGGGTGCCTACTACTACTGCTACGTCTTTGTTTAACTCATTCTTACTGCGACTAGGCTAATGATAGGAAAACCCAACGTTAACATCTACTAAGCCCATGATTGTATCTCGATCATTGCTCAATTGATCTAGTAGTGATGCTGCAATATCCTGATAATAATTGTTGGGTTATCCTAAATCCATTGACTATCAAAGGGTCATCGCTTGGCTCCCCTGATGCTGACATAAGTGTTTCCCAATGTTGTCTTTTACCAACACCTATAACTACCTCTTAACAAAAGTTAGACAGTCATTGGGCTCTTTTAGTGCTTGTCCTCTCACTTACCTACACTAGTGAATGCCTAGCTATAATGGTTGTGCTGTCCCAACACCAGCGAAGGTCATAGGGTTATTGTTAGGCTTTCTTGGTGCTAGTACTAGCATTTACAGAAAATAGCAATTGGTTAGCAAAAATTACTGGGCTATCCCTAGGTTTCCCTAGTGTCGATGCCGGTGTCTGCCAATACCAATAACTACCCTTAAAATTGGTATAAGGGTCTATTAGCACGAGTGACTTCTTCATAATAGTCATTATGCTCTTCCAAAGCTAATCACTATTACTAGGGCGTCGTTAAGCTCTTATAGTGCTTGCCCTCACGTTAACCTATGCCAACGATAATTGTTAAGCCATCGTTGGGGGAACCCATAGTAGATCCCTACCGATACCAGCAGCTATCGCTAGGTCATTGCATAACTCACCCCGTGCTGGTGCTAGCTTCTACTAGCATCAACGACGGCCCTAGTAGCAATCGTTGGGCGCTTTCAATGCGAACGACTCTTATTGGGTCATTGTTAGTTTACCCTTATGCTAGTACTAGTGTCTATCGATTCTAACAACTAAACCACAATAATGGTTGAGCAGTCTCTAGGTTCTTTTTATGTTGGTGTCATCATCTATCAATGCTAATAACCATACCACAGTAATAACTCAATGGTCACTGGGTTCCTTCAAAGCTAGCGCGAGTGCCTGGTAGCACTAGCAATGTCCCTGCATAAATTTTTGGGCTCTCCTAGTGTGACAACGACTACTACATCGTCGTTCGACTCCTTATGTGTTGCCTTCATGTCTACGTGTACTAGCAACTACGACTAGGCAATGGTAGGAAAACCCAACGCTGATATCAGCTAAGGCCCACAATTGTATCTAGGTCATTGCTGAGTTACTATACTAGTGACGCTACGATCTATTAGCATTGGTGATTGCCTGATAATAGTTGTTAGGTTGTCTTAAATCTAGTGACTATTAAAGGGTCATCATTGGGCTTTCTTGATACTGACACAAGCATTTGACAATGTCATATTTTGCCAACACCTATAACTACCTCACAACAAAAGTTACACAGTCATTGGGCTCTTTTAGTGCTTGCCTTCGCGTCAACCTATGCCAATGACAATATAGCTATAGTCATTGGGCTCCCCCAACACTAGCAACAGTCATGGGGTGATCATTGAGCTTCCTTTGTGCCAGTACTATAGTTTGCATACACAGGCAATTGGCTAGCAAAAATGACAAGGCTGTCCTTAGGCTCCCCTAATGTCCTCTTCGGTGTCTGCCAACAACAGAATCTACCACGCAGTAGTAACAAGGCAGCCATTGCGTCCCTTCAAAGTTGGTATGACAATCTACTAGCACCATGGACTTCTTCACAATAGTCATTGGGCTCTCCTAATGCCAACCACTACTACTAGGCGTTGTTAAGCTCTTCTAGTGGTTACCCTCTCGTCTACCTTTGATGGTGATAACCTTTAGGCCATCATTGGAGGAACCCAAAATAAACCTCTACTGACACTAACAACTGTCGCTAGGTCATTGCATAGCTCCCTAATGCTGCCTCTAGCCTCTATCAGCATCAAAAACTACCTCAATAGCAATCGTTGGTCTCTTTCAACACGAGTGATTATAATTAGGTCATTGCTAGATTTCTCTAGTGCTAGTACTAACATCCATTGATGTTAATAATTACCTAGTAGTTACGGTTGGGCAATCTGTGGGTTCTTCTTATACTAGTGTCATCATCTGCCAATGCCAATAACTGCCCTGTAATAATAGCTTCGCAGTCACTAGGTTCCTTTAAAGCTATCGTGAGTGTTTTCTAACACTAGTGACATCCCTGCACAAGTTTTTGGGCACTCTTAGTGTCCACTACTGTTGCTACGTCATTGTTCGACACTTTTTGTGGTTGCCTTATTCTCCAACTGTGCAAGCAACTGCCACTAGGCTAATGCTAAGATAACAAAACACTGATGTCTGCTAAGGCCCGCGAGTGTTGCTAGGTCGTTGCTGAGTTGCTCTAGTAGTGACACTGTGATCTACTAGTTTCTGCGATTACCCTATAACAGTTGTTGGATTGTCTTAAATCTAGTGCCTATAAGCATTTCCCAATGTCGTCATCTGCCAACACCTATAACTACCCCGCAACAAAAGGTGGACAATCATTAGGCGCTTCTAGTACTTGCCCTCGCATCTACCTACTCTAACAACTATGTTGCTATAGTCGTTGGGCTCTTCCAACAAGAGCGATTGTCATGAGGTGATCGTTGGGCCTCCCTGGTGCTAGTACTAGCGTTTACAAACATTAGCAATTGGCTAGTAGAAATGACAGGGTAGTCCGTAGGTTCCCTTAATGTTGATGCCGGTGTTTGTGAACACTAGTAAGTACCTCGCAATAGTAGCGAGGCAGCCATTGGGTCCCTTCAAAGTTGGCACGAGGGTTTACTAGTGCTAGCAACTTCTCAACAACACTCATTGGGCTTTCCTAATGCAACCACTACTACTAAGGCATCGTTAAGCTCCTCTAGTGCTTACCATCGCATTTACCTACGTCAGCGATAATCGTTAGGCCATTATTGGAGGAACCTAGTACAGATCTTTGCCCAAACCAGCAGTTGTCTTTAGGTGATTACATAGCTTCCCTAGTGCCAGCCTCTACGAGTGCTAACGACGACCCCAACATCACTTGCTCGGTTTTTTTAACACCAGCTACTGTCATTGTAATCATCATTAGTGTACCTCGATGCTGGCATTGGTGTCTATCGACATAATCATTTGCTTGTAGAAATAGTTGAAAAGTCTCTTGGTTTGCCTCATGCTGACATGGGTGTCTGTCAACACCAATAAAGGCCTTGTAGTAGTAGCTGAGTAGTCGTTCGTTCGCTCAAAGCTGGAGCGAGCATCTGCCAGCACCAATAACTTTCTCATAGTAGTTGTTGGGCTTTCCCAGTACTTAAACCAGTCATGCGGTCATCATTAGTCTCCCTCGATACTGGCACTGGTTTCTATCGACATGAGCAACTGCCCACAACAATAGCAACAAAGTCTTTTCGTTTACCTAATGCTGGCTTGGTGTGTTCTAACACTAACAACTACCCCACAAAAGTAGTTGAGTAATAAGAGCGAGCATCTACGTGCCCCAACGACTCCTAACAGCCATCGTTAGGCTCTTTTAACGCCAACAACGACTACTATTTGGAAATCATTGGGGCAACCCAGCATAGATGTTTCACAGCATTACTAACTATCGTTGGGTCTTCGTTGAGTTTCGTTTGTGCTAGCAGTGGCATCTACTAGCATCAACGATTGCCCAATAGTAGTCACTAAGCTCTATAAAAACGAGCAATTATCATTAGGTTGTTGTTACTTTGCTGCGACGCTAGTACAAGCGTCTATCGTTGCAAACTACCCTGCAATAATCACTCGAAAGTCGCTAAGTTCCTCCAAAGCTGGCGTAAGTGCTTCCCAGCACCAGCGATGTCCATGCATAAGTTTTTGAGCTCTCTCAGTACCTATTACTATGGATAAATTGTCATTTGACTCCTTTTGTGGTTTCCTTCATGTCTAATTGTGCGAGTAACTACCATTAGGCTAGCGCAAGAAAAACCCAACACTGATGTCTGTTAAGGCCCACAATTGTCGCTAGGTTATTGTTAAGTTACTCTAGTAGTGACAGTGCATTCTAATAGTGTTTACGATTGTCTGACAAAAATTATTAGGCTATCCTAAATCTAGTAATTGTCAAAGGATCATCGTTGGGCTCCCCTGATGCTGTCACAAGCGTTTCCTAATGTGTTTTTCTCCCAACACCTATAACTACCCCACAACAAACGCTGGATATTCATGAGGCTTTTTTAGTGCTTGCCTCGCGACTATCTATGCTTGTAAATGCCTTACTATAGCCGTTGGGCTCTCCTAACACCTGTGTTGGTCATTTAATAATTGTTGGGCTTCTCTAGTGCTAGTACTAGCGTTTACACACACCAGCAATTGTCTCGTAGAAATGATGAACCTGTCCTCAATTCCCTTAGTGTTGATGTCGGGGTCTGCAAACACTAGTAACTACACAGCAGTAGTGGTAAGGCAGTCGTTGGGCCCTATCAAAGTTGGCACGAGGGTCTACTAGCACCAATGACTTCTTCACGATAGTCATTACGCTGTCCTACTGCCAATCACTACTACTAGGCATCGTCAAGCTCTTCTAGTGCTTGCCCTCGCGTTTACCTATGCTAGGGACAACCATTAGGCCATCGTTGAGGGAACCAAGCATAGATCACTACTATCACCAACAACTATCGCTGGGTCATTGCATAGCTCCTTTTGTGCTTGTACTGACCTCTATTAGTGCTGATGACCACCCCAACATTAGCCATTGGGCTCTTCCAACATGACCACCCCTGGTGCTAACACTAGCATCTACCGACATGAGCAACTGCCTACAAAAGTAGCTGAGAAGTCTCTTTGTTCGCCTCGTGCTAACATCGGTGTCTGCCAACATAACCAACTAGGTGGCAATAGTAGCTGAGTAGTCGTTGGTTCCCCCAAAGCTAGAGTGGGCATCAGAAAGCACCAATAACTTCCCTACAGTAGTTATTAGGCTTTCCCGATACCAGCAACAGTCATGCGATTATCGTTCGTCTTCTTAGATGCTGGCATTAGCGTATAGCAACACCAGCAACTATTGGCACCAATAGCAATAAAGTCTTTTGGTTCACCTAATGCTTTCGTTAGCATGCACCAATACCAATAACTAGCCCACAATAGTAGTTAGCCATTCATTGGGTTCCCTAAAAGCAAGCTCGAACATCTCCTAACACCAACAATGACTATTATTCGGTTGGGTATTCACTTAGTTTCATTTATGCTAGTACTAGCATCTACCAACATCAACGACTGCCCAATAGCAGTCATTGGGCTCTACCAACGCGAGTGACTATCATTTGGACGTCGCTAGGTTACGCCAATGTTAATACTAGCATTTATCGATACTAACAACTACCCTGTAGTAATGGTTAGGCAGTCCTTATGTTCCTCTTATGCTAGAGTCATCATTTGCCACTACTAATAACCACCCTGCAACAATAACTCGGCAATCTATGTGTTCTTTCAAAGCTGGCGCAAGTGTCTGCCAACACTAGCGATGTTTGTGCATAAGTTTTTGAGCTCTCCTAGTGCCTACTACTATTGTTACATCATCATTCAACTCCTTCTATGGTTTACTTTATGTCTACTTGCGTGAGCAACTGCCACTAGGCTAACGGTAGGAAAAACCAATGCTGATGTCCGCTAAAGCCCGCAACTATTGTTAGGTCATTATTGAATTGCTCTAGTGGTGACCCTACGATCTGGTAGTGTCTGC
This sequence comes from Moringa oleifera, assembly GCA_021397835.1. Classification (NCBI taxonomy): domain Eukaryota; kingdom Viridiplantae; phylum Streptophyta; class Magnoliopsida; order Brassicales; family Moringaceae; genus Moringa; species Moringa oleifera. The sequence continues at coordinate 8,296,094 of JAJFZO010000034.1, read as the reverse complement.
AATTGCCTAATAATAGTTTTTTGGGCTATCTAAAATCCTGCGACAATCAAAGGGTCGTCACTCGACTCTTCGGATGCTGGCACAAGCGTTTCTCAATGCCATCTTCTGCCAACATGTATAACTACACCAATGCTAGATAGTCATTGGGCTCTTTCGGTGCCTACCCTTGCGTCTACCTACGCTAGTGACTGCCTGATTGTAGTCGTTTGGCACTCCCAACATTAGTGACGGTGATGGGGTGATCGTTAGGCTTTCTTGATGCTAATACTAGCGTTTACAGACACTGTCTACTAGTTAGTAGAAATGAGAAAGGTGTCCCTAGGTTCCCTAGTGTCAACGCCAGTGTTTGCCAACACCAGTCTACCCCATAATAGTAGTAAGGCAGTCGTTGGGTCCCCTCACAGTTGGCACGAGGGTCCACTAGCACTAGGGACTTTTTCATAGCAGATATTAGGCTCTTCCAATGCCAACCACTACTATTAGGGCATCCTTAAGCTCCTCTAGTGCTTGCTCTCGTGTCTACCTATGCCAGTGGCAATCGTTAAGCCGTTGTTGGGGGAACCCAGCGAAGATGTCTACCGACACCAGTAGTTATCGCTGGGTCATTGCATAGCTCCTCTGTGCTGGGGCTCACCTTTACCAACGCCGACGACTACCCCAACATCACTTGTTGGGCTCTTCTAACCCCAGTAACTATCATGCAGTTATCGCTAGGGTTCCTCAATGCTGGCACTCACGTCTATTGACATGAGCAATTGCCTACATAAATAGCTGAGAATTTCTTGGTTTGCCTCGTGTTGACATCGGTGTCTGCCAACACTAGCAACTACCTCGCAATAGTAGTTGACTAGTCATTGGTTCCTTCAGAGCTGGAGCGAGCATGTGTGAGCACCAAAAACTTTCCCATAGTAGTTGTTGTGCTTTCCTAAAATGAGTAATAGTTATGCGGTCATTGTTAGTCTTCATCGATCCTGGCACTAGTGTCTATCAACACTTGCAACTGCCAACAGCAATAGCAAAGAAGTCTTTTGGTTTACCTTGTGTTGGCATCGGCGAGTGCCAACACAAGGAACTACCCCACAATAGTAGTTAGCAATCAGTGGGTTCCATGAAAAAAAGCGCAAGCATCTGCCTACCCTAACGACTTCCTAACAGCCATCGTTAAGCTCTCTTAATGCAAATAACTACTACCATTGGTCAATCATTGGGCAACCCAACATAGATGTTTGGCATCTTTAGTGACTTTTGTTGGGTCATCCCTAAGTTTCATTCGTGCCCGCATTGGCATCTACCAACATCAATGGCTGCCCAACAGTAGTCATTGAGCTCTACCAATGCGAGCGAGTATCATTGGGTCATCGCTAGATTGCCCCGATGTTGGTGCTAGCATCTATTGATGCTAAAAACAACCTCATAATAATGTTTAGGCAGTCCCTAGTTCTTGTTATGCTAGAGTCATCATCTACCTGCGTTACAATAGAAATTGTGCAGCAGTTGAGTTCCCTAAAATGAAGCGCGAGCATTTGCCTACCACAACGACTTCCCAACAGCTGTCTTGAGGCTCTTTTAATGTGAACATCAACTTTCATTGGGAATCATTGGGGCAACCCAGTGTAGATGTTTGGCAACTTTAGTGACTATGATTAGGTCTTTGCTGAGTTTCGTTTGTGTAAGCACTGCATCTATTAGCGTCAATGACTACCCAACAACTGTCATTAGGCTCTACCAACACTAGCGATCATCATTAGGTCATCACTAGGTGGCCCTGGTGCTAGTACTAGGGTCTATTGATGATAACAATTGCCTCGCAATAATGGTTGGGCAATCCTTGGGTTCCTCTTATGCATGTCATCATCTGCCTACACTAATGACTACCCTGTAACAATTACTCGGCAGCCGCTGAGTTACTTCATAGCTGGCACTAGTGTCTACTAGCATGAGCGATGTCCCTACACAAGTTTTTAGGCTCTTCTAGTGCCCACTACTATTGCTACATCGTCGTCTAACTCCTTTTGTGGTTGCTTTCATGTCTACTTGTGCGAGCAACTGCCACTAGGCTAACACTAGGAAAACCTAATGTTGATGTCTGTTAAGGCCCGTGACAATCGCTAGGTCATTGTTAAGTTGCTCTAGTACTAACTTTGCGATTTATAAGCATCTGTGATTGCGCAACAACTGGGCTATCCTAAATCCAATTACTATCAATGTCGCTAGGCTTGCTTGGTGCCGGCACTAACGTTTCCCAAAGTTGTCTTTTTCTAACACCTATAACTACCCTGTAAGAAAATTTGAATAGTCATTGGGCTCTTTTAGTGCTTGCCCTCGTGTGTACCTATGCTAATAAGTGCCTAGCTATAGTTGTTGGGCTCTTCCAACACTAGCGACGATCATGGGTGATCGTTGGGCTTCCCTGGTGCTAGTACTAATGTTTAGAGACACCGACAACTTCTTCGTAGATCTAATAGGGTTATCCCTAAGTTCGTCTAATGTCGATGTCAATGTCTGCAAACATCAATAACTACCCCCCACCCAGTATCAAAGTTGGCATAAGGGTCTACTAGCACGAGCCACTTTTTCAAAACAGTCATAAGGCATCGCTAAGCTCCTCCGATGCTTGGCCTCACATTTACCTTGGCTAGTGATAATCATTACGCCATCATTAAAGGAACTAAGTGCATATCTCTACCAATACCAACAGTTTTTGCTAGGTTATTGCATAGCACCTTAGCGCTGGCGTTGGCCTTTACTAGTGCCAACGACTACCCTAACATCAATCGTTGGGCTCTTCCAACATCAGCAATTGTCATGCAATCATCTCTAGAGTCCCCCGGTGTTAGCACTGGTGTCTATTGACATGAACAACTGCACGAAAAAATAGCTGAGAAGCCTCTTGGTTCGCTTTTGCTAACATCAATCTCTACCAATACCAATAATTGCTCCACAGTGGTGGCTAAGTTGTCCTCGGTTCCTAAAAAGTGGAGCGAGCATCTGTGAGCATCAAAAACTTTCTCGCACTAGTTGTTAGGCTTTTTAAACACCAGTAACAATTATGAAATCATCGTTAATCTTCCCCGATGCTACCATTAGTGTTTATCAACACTAGTAACTACCTGCAACAATAGTAAGGAAGTCTTTTGGTACACCTAGTACGGGTGTCGGCATATACTAACACCAATAACTACCCCATAATAGTAGTTGGGCAATGGTTGGGTTTCCCAAAAATAAGTGCGAGCATTTGCCTGCCCCAATGACTTCCTAACATTTATCGTTAGGCTCTCCTAATGGCAATAATGATTGCCATTAGGCAATCATTGGAGCAACCTAATGCAAATGTTTGGCAACTTTAGTGACTGTCGTTGGGTCTTCGCTGAGTTTCGTTTATGCAAGCACTAGCATCTACCACCATCAACGACTGGCCAATAGCACTCATTGGGCTCCACCAATGCTAGCGACTATCATTGGGTCATCGCTAGGTTGCTCGGTGCTAGTACTTGCGTCTATCAATGCTAATAAGTACCACACAATAATGGTTAGGCAATCCTTGGGTTTTTCTTATGCTTATGTCATCATTTGTCAACACTAATAATTACCTCGTAACAAAGACTCGGTAGTCGTTGGGTGTTGTCAGACCCTTGAATCTGAATACCAAGGTGTAGGCATGGCGAGTCTTACTCCATGCCCGGACCTACAAGTGTGGATGACCACACTAATAAGGCAAAATGCATGAGTTAGATATGAAAATGAATGCGGGAGACTTGGTGGGAAATCAAGTTTCATACTTATAGTGGCAAGATTTGATGGTGAGTTGGGAACATTGTGGAGCGAGGGATGAAACACACAAACAAACCCACAAGCCCACTTAAGGGGAAAGCGACAGAGATGCCTTAAGCAAGCACCAGCACATGGCGGTGCGAATATGCCCAGTGATGGGAACACAGGGCAGAATCCGGTAACCCAGCTTGGTATGGATGAAAAGTCCAACAAGCAAAGATATTCTACAAAGAAAGGATATGGCTATTGGCTAGAGGAGGATCAAGGCAATAAAAAGATAAGAAAGAGATGTTTATCCCAAAAGCCAAGGGAGATAAGGTTCGAAAAGAGTCCCGAATGGAAACCATCTCCTCAAGCCTATCCAAACCGGTTGAAAGCGGATAAGAAGGCTTAGAGAAGACTTCAAAGGAGATGAGATCGTTGACTAAAGGAGAGTCCTTACGGGAGAAGGATGCTATCTAAACTTTGTAGATAAGCCTCAATGGGATAAAAGATTCGTGATTAAGATCGAGTGGCCTATGCGAAAAACGTAGGATAACTAAGAGGGAGTGTTTGAGTAGGACATTCCTCAAATAGTATAAAAAAGGGACTTGGGTTCAGTTATAAACACATCGAGTAATACAAACTCAAGTGTGTGGGTAGCTAAAGGCTTTGGGTGCTCTTAGAGAGAGACCCTTCTTTTGTAAAGAGTTCCTTTATTTTCAATAAAGGTTAAGAAAGAGTTCTGGTAATACCATCTTCTTACTTTGCGTTTTGCATTGTTGGATCTTATTCTTCGTTTGGCACGGGCTTAGAAAGTTGGGCTGGTTAGGTGGACGAATCTAGCGCTATCACACTAGAGTTGCGCTGATCCCACAACTAACAGTGTGACAGGTTCCCTCAAAGCTGATGCGACTATCTGCCAGCACCAACAACGTCCGTGCATAAGCTTTCGGGCTCTCTCAGTGCCCACTGCTACTGCTACATCATCTTTTGACTCCTTCTATGGTTGCCTTCATGTCTACCTATGCCAGCAACTACCACTAGGCAGACACTAAGAAAGCCTAACGCTGATGTTTGCTATGACCCGCGACTATCACTAGGTCATTGCTGAGTTGCACTAGTATTGATGCTGCGATCTACTAGCGTCTGCCATTGCTCGACAATGGTTTTTGGGCTGTCTTAAGTCCAATGACTATTTTGATAGTCACTCGGCTCCCCCGATTTGGGCACTAGCATTTCCCAAAGTCATCTTTTGCCAACATTTATAACTACCCCGCAACAAAAGTTAAATAGTCGTTGAGCTTTCCTAACACTAGTGAAGATTATGGGGTGATTGTTGGGCTTTCCCAATGTTAGCACTAGTGTTTACAGTCACTAATAACTGCCTCGCAGAAATGACATGACTGATCCTAGGATCCCCTATTGTCGACATCAGTGTTTGCCAACACGAGTAACTACCCCGCAGTAGTAGCAAGGCAGTCGTTGGGTCCCCTCAAAGTTGGCATGAGGGTCTACTAGTACCAATGACTTCTTCACAATAGTCATTGAGCTCTCTCAATGCCAACCAATATCACCAGGGCGTCGTTAAGCTCTTCTAGTGCTTGCCCTCGCATCTACCTACGCCAGCGACAATCGTTAGGCCATCTTTTTTAGAACCAAGCGCAAATCTCTATCAAAACCAGCAGCTATCGCTTGGTCATTACTTAGCTCTTCTAATGTTGGCATTCGCCTCTATAAGTGCAAACGACTATCGCAACATCAATCATTGGGCTTTTCAAACACTAGCAACTGTTATGCAGTCATCGCTAGGGTCCCCCAACGCTGGCATTGGAGTCTATCGACATGAGAAAATGCCAGCAAAAATAGCTGAGAAGTCTCTTAGTTCATCTCGTGCTAACATTGCCTGACCACAGTTCTGTGGTTGCCTTGATGTTTACGTGTGCCAACAACTGCAACTAGGCTCAGGCTAGGAAAACCCAACGCTTATGTATGCTAAGGCCCACGATTGTCACCAGGTCATTGATGAGTTGCTCTAGTATTGACACTAAGATCTACTAGTGTCTGCGATTGCCTGACAAAAGTTGTTGTGTTGTCTTAACTCCAATGACATCAGTAGATACCAGCGTTAACATAAGGGGAGCTCAATAATAACATAGTGGTAGTCACTAAAAGTGCTAAACATTTGCACTAAGTTACCCCAAAGATGGCCCAACAATAGTCGCTGACACATGTAGATGCGAGCGTAAGCATTAAAGGAGCCTAACGACTACGTAGCAACAATTATTGGCATTGGGAAAGCCCAACGACGATAGCAAGGAAGCCACTAAGGTAGGTAAATGCTCGTGCTTGCCTTTGGGAAACCCAATAACTATCCAACAACTATTGTGATGCGGTTATTGATTTTGGCACATGCCAATGCCAACACTAAATGAACCAAAAGACTTCCCTGTTATTGCTGTGAGCAGTTACCGGTGTCAATAGATGCTAGTACCAACACCGAAGGAGGCTAACGATGACTGCATGATAGTTCTTGGTATTGGGATAGCTCAACAACTGCTGTGAGAAAGTTATTAGTGCTAGCAAATGCTCACTCTAGCTTTGAGGGAACCAACGACTATTCAGCTGCTATTATAAGGCAATTTTTGGAGTTAGTACACATCGATAATAGAAAAAGGCAAACCAAAAGACTTCCCATCTATTTTTACAGTACGTTACTACTATCAACAAATGCTAATGCTAGTGTAAATGATTGCCTTGCTACTGTTGTAGAGCAGTTTTTGTGTTGGCAAATGCTATTGCCAACACAAAAACAAACCTGAAGACTGCCCTACTATTGCTCTAAGGCAGTTGTTGGGGTCTATAGATGCCAGTGCCGAAACAAGAGAAGCCCAACAACTACTGTTAGGTAGTTGCTGACATTGATAGATGCCAATGCTAGCACTAGGGGGAGCTTAATGACGACTTAACAAGAATCATTGGTGCAAGTAGATGCGAGGGCAAGCACTCGAGCTATCTAACAATTGCCTAGCTATTGTTCATGCTGAGAAAGCCCAATGATAGCTACGAAAAAGTTGTTGGTGCTAGTAGACGCGAGTGCTAGTTGTGTGGGAACACAATAACTACTCAGATACTATTGCGAGGCAGTTGCGAGCATTAGCAAATGCTAATGCTTGCATCAGGGGAGCTCAGTGACGACCCAGTAGTAGTCATCGACGTTAGTAAAAATTTACGCTGGGTTCTCCCAATGATGGCCCAACGGGAGTTGCTGGCATAGGCAGACATGATGCCAAGCATTAAGGAGCCCAACGATGGCATTGCCGTAATAGTTGGTGCTAAGAGACCCCAGCAACTATTGCAAGGCAGTTGTTGGTGCTAGTAGACACCAATGCCATGTTTGAGGGAACCCAACGACAGCCTAACTACTACTGTGGGACAGTTGCTTGTGTTGGCAAACGTCAGCACCATTACTAAGGAACCTAGTGATTGCATAACTATTGTTGCTGAGCAATTGCTAATGTTGGTAGACGTTAAGAGAGCCCAACGAAGCTCTAGCAGAAATAGTTGGCATTAGGAGAGCCCCATGAATGGTGCGAGGAAGTCGTTAACATTGGCTGATGCTCGTGCTAGCTTTGAGGGAACACAACAATGCCTAGCTATTGTTGCAGGACTGTTGCTTATATTGGCAAACAGTACTGTCAACATTAAGAAAACCTAGGGATTGACATTCGGAGAGCTAAATGACAAGTGCTAGACAGTCACTGGCCTTGGGAGACCCACCCCAACAAGTACTGCTGGGCAATCATTAGTGCTAGCAGAGGCCAGCACCAACACTAGGGATGCTTAACAATGACGCTGCAGCAGTTGCTTGTACTAGAAGACATTTGTGCTAAGTTCCCCTATCGATGGCCTAGTAACAATCGCTCGCGCAGGCAGATGGAAGGACAAGTATTAAAAGAGCTGAATGACCACCTAATAGTAGTAGTTGGTGCTAAAAGAGCCTAACGATTGCTGTTGGGAGTCAATGGTATTGGCAGATACTAGCACCAGCTTTTGGGCAACCTAACGATTGAGTAAGTACTATTGCGGGGCAGTTGTGGTTGTTAGCAGATGCCAATGCTAACACTAGGGGAACCTAGGGACTACCCAACTATTGCTATGTGGTAATTATAGTTGTCGGTAGATGCTAGAGCTAGCACTAAGAGAGCCCAACGATGACCTTATAACAATCATTGGCATTAGAAGAGTCTAATGACCATTGCAAGGTAGTTATTGGTGTCAGTAGGCGTAAATATAGCACTAAGGGAGCCCAACAATGACCCCATCACAGTTGTTGGTGTTTGAAGAGCTAAAAACTACAACTGGAAAGTCGTTAACTTTCGTAGATGGTTATATAAGCACCAAGGGAGCTCAACGATGACCCAACGGTAGTCATTAACAACGACAAACGTCTGTGATGGGTTCCCCAAGTTATGGCCTAACAGCAATCACTCATGCAGGTAGACACGAGGGTAAGAAATAAAGAAGCCTAATGATGCCCTAGTAGCGATAATTATCGTCAAGAAAGCCCAACGACTATTGTGAGAAAGTCACTAATGCAAGCAAACATCCATACTAGCTTTGGGGGAACCCAACTACTGCTACGGGGTAGCTACTATTGTTACCAGACATAGACACTAGCATTAGTGTAACCTAGGGATTGCCCAACTATTATAGTGAGGCAATTGTTGAAGTTAAAATTTCTAGTGCCAACACTAGAAGGGCCCAGCAACAACCCAATAATAGTAGTTGGCATTGGAAGAGCCAAATAGATACTGTTGGGCAGTCATAAGTACTAGTAGTGGCCAATGCCAACAGTTTGGAGCTCAACGATGACCTAACAGCAATTGCTGGCGTTGGTAGACATCTACATTTGGTTCCCTTAATGACGGCTTAGCGACAATCACTAGCATAACTAAACACAATGATAAGAACAGAACAAGTCCAATAATAACCTAATAGTAGCATTTGGTGTTGGGAGAGCCCAATTATTACTATAAGGAATTTGGTGGTACTGATAGACATGAGCATTAGCTTTAGGAAAAATCGACAAAGCAGGTACTATTACGGGCCAATTGCTATTGTTAGCAGATGCCAGCACCAAAATTAGGAGATGTACTACCCAACTATTGCTGCAAGGTAATTATTGGTGTCGGTAGACACTATTGCTGGCATTAAAAGAGCCGAGCGATGCCCCATGACAGTTGCTAGCTTTGGGAGAGCCCAACGATTACTGTTGGGTAGTCGGTAGCATTGAAAGAGGCCAGCACCATAACAAAGAGAGCTCAATGATGGCCTAGCGGTTCTCATTAGTACTCACAGACATCTGCACTGGGTTTACCTAGTAATAGCCCAATAGTAATCGCTTGTGCATGCAAACGAAAGGGCAAGTACTTAAAGAGCCCAACAACGACCTAGTAGCAGTAGTTGGCACTAGAAGAGCCCAACAATTACTACAAGGAAGTCATTGGCACTAGTAGACATTAGTACTAGCTTTAGGGGATCTCGATAACTACCCAGCTACTACTATGATGTAATTGCTCATGTTGGTAAAGGTCAGACACTAGTACTAAGGGAACCCAAAGACTACCCCATGGTAGTCACTTGTATTGGGTGTGCCCAGTGACTGTTGCTAAGCAGTTATTGGCATTTGTAGACAGTAACATCAACATGAAGGGAGATCAGTGATGGGCCAATGGCAGTCGCTGGTGCTAGTAGATGTGAAGGCTAGCATTGCGAGAGCCCAAGGATGGTTTTGCAATAGTAGTTAGCGTTGGGAAAACCAAGCAACGATTATAAGGCAATCATTAGTATTGCCAGACACTAGCACTAGAACTAGGGGAACTTAGGGACTTGTCGATAATTGCTATAGGGTAGTGCTTAATGTCGGTAGATGCTATTACTAACACCGAGAGAGCTCAATGATGATTTTTTGACAGTTACCACCATTATGAGAGCCCAACAGCTATTACAGAGCAATCACTAACGCTGGTAATGCTGGCATCAGCATTATAGCAGTCGTTGACCTTAGCAAACATCTACGTTGGGTTCCTACCAATGGCCCAATGATAGTCGCTGGCATAGGTAGACAAGATGATAAGTACTGTAAAAGCCCAATGATAGCTTAATAGCTATGGTTGGCGTTGGGAAAGCACAATGACTATTGCAAGAAATTCACTGGTGTTGGTAGATGCTAGGGCCAGTTTTGGGAAAAGCAACAACTATTCTATCGCTATTGCAAGGTAATTTTTAGTTTTGGTAGATGGCAACACCTCCACCAAAGGAGCCTAAGGACTGCCTAGCTTTTAGGGTAAGTCAGTTACTGATGTAGGTAGACTTTGGTGTAAGCATAAGGGGAGCCCAACCATGACCCCATCAAGCGTTGCGATAGCCAAACGACTATTGCTAGGTAGTCACAAGCACATGTAGAGGCCAGCACTAGTACTCACAAAGCTAAGCAATGACCAAACGATTTATGCTGGGTTCCCTTAACGATGGCCCAATAACCGTCTTTACCGGAGGTAGACACAAGGGCATGCACTAGAGGAGCCCAACAATGGCTTAGCAGCAATAGTTGGCAGTGGGAGTACCTAATGACTATTATAGGTCAATCGCTGGTGTTGGTAAATTCTAGCATCACAGAACCTAAAGCTACCCAACCACTATTGTGAGGTAGTTACTTGGGTTGGCAGATGCTAGCGCCAACTATAAAGGGACCTAAGGACCACTTAGGTGTTATTGCGGAGTAGTTATTTATGTTAATAGATATGAATGCTAGCACTAGGGGAGCCAAGTGACAACTTCATGACAATGGTTGGTATTTGGAGTGCCCAACGGCTATAATTGAGAAGTTGTTGGCATTGGTAGATGCCAGCGCAAGCATTAAGGGAGCTCTATGTCCACCGAATGGTAGTCGCTACTGTCAACAGACATCTATACTGGGTTTCCTTAATGATGGCCTAGTGATAATTGCTCGTGCAGGTAGATGCGAGGGCAAGCATTGAAGGAGCCCAATGGCGGCCAAACAGTAATAATTCATGCTAGGAGAGTCCAACAACTAGTGTAAGGAAGTCGTTGGTTTTCACAGACGCTAGCATCAACTTTGGGGGAACCAACGACTGAGCAAGCGTTACTATAGGGAAGTTGCTAGTGTTAGTTATTCCTACAAAGGCACTAAAGGAACTTATAGACTGCCTAACTATTACTGTTGGGTAGTTGTTGGTGATGATAAATGCTAGTGCTAGCACTAAGGGAGGCTAGCGATGACCCAATGATAGTCGCTCATATTGGGGGAGCCTAACGATCGCTATTGAAGAGTCACGGGTGCTAGAAGAGGCTAGCAACATCATAAAGAGAGCTCAACGGCGACATAGCAGCTGTCATTTGCATTGGCGAACATCTGTGCTGGGTTCTTGCAATGATGGTTCAACGACAATCGATGGGGTAGGCAGACGAGAGGTTAAGCCTTAGAGAAGCCTAAAGATACCCTAGCAACACTAGTTGGCATTGGGAGAGCTTAATAACTACTAGGAGGAAGTTGCTAGTGCTTCATAAATGCTTATGCCAGCTTTAAGAGAACCTAACGACTACCCAACTACTTTTACGGGCAGTTGCTAATGTTGGCAGACACCGATGTCAACATAAGTAGAGCCTAAGGACTGCCTAACTATTACTGTAAGGTAGTTGCTGATGTTGGTAGACACTAATACCAGCACCAAGGGAGCCCATCAACAACCCAATGACAGTCGCTGGTGTTAGAAGAGCTTAATGACCGTTGTTAGGCAGTCACTGGCATAGATGGATGCCAGTGCCAGTAACGAAGTAGAGTAATGATCGAGCGATAGTTACTAGCACTACCAAAGGTTTACGCTGGGTTCTCGTACTGATGGCCCAGCAATAGTCTTTATGGTAGATAGACATAGGAGAAGCGTTGAAGGAATGCAACAACGACCTAGAAGGAGTGCAACAACAGCCTAGCAGTAATAGTTGGCGCAAGGAAAACCTAACGATTGCTATGAAAAAGTCAATGATATTGGCAGAGTGCTAGCACTCAAGAAGCCTATCGATGATTACATGAGAGTTACTGGTGTTAGAAGAGCCTAACGACTGTGGTTAGGTAGTCGTTGGCACTAGTGAAGGCCAACGCCAATACTGAGGGAACCTAGGGACTACTTAAAGGCAATCACTAGTGTCAGTAAACATCTGCGGTAGGTTCCCTTAGTGATGGCCTAGTAGTAGTCGTTGGCATAGGTAGATGTAAGAGCAAGCGCTAGAGGAGTCTAATGATGCCCTAGTAGCAGTAGTTGTAGTTGGCATTAGGGGAGGCCATTGAGTGCTGCAAGGAAGTCACTCGATCTAGTAGAGACTCGCGCTAGCTTTGAGGGAACATGATAGCTGCTTAGTACTACTATTGGGCAATTACGGGTGTTAGCACACACCAATGCCAATACTAATAGAACCTAGGGATAGCGTAGTTATTGTTGCGGTATAGTTGTTGGTGTTGGTAGACACTAATGCCAGTAGTAGGGGAGCTCGATGATGACCTCGTGATAGTCGCTAGTGTTAGGAGAGCCAATGACTATTGCTAGGCCATCACTAGTGTAGGTAGACATAAAAGGCAAACACTAGAGTAGCCCAACGATGGCCTAATAGCAATTATAAGCACTAGGAGAGCACGATTACCACTGTAAGAAAGTCACTGGTGTTGGTAGACACTCTCGTCAGCTTTAAAGGAACCCAATAATTCTCAAGCTATGGTTGCGAGTAGTTCTCAGAGTTCGTACATGATGATACGAGCATTAGGAGAACCTAAGCACTCCCTAACTATTGTTATGGGGCAGTTAAAAGTGCCAGTAAATGCAAATGCAAATATCAAGAGAGCCTAATGACGACCTCATGACGGTCTTTGGTATTGTGAGAGCCCAAAAACTGCTATTGGAAAGTCATTGGCATTGGTAGAGGCTAGTGCCAGCACTAAAGGGAGCAAAATGATGACCCAATGATAGTTACTGATGTTGGCAGACATTTGCTCTGGGTTCCCCCAACGATGGCCGCGTGGCACGCGCTGATGTTGGTAGATGTCAACACAGCCCTAGGGGACCTCAAAGATGACCTAGGGATAGTTGCTAACATTAGTCGATATTTGCACTAGGTTCCCCCAACGGCAGTTGTTAGCATAACTAAATGCAGAGGTGAGCACTGTAAGAGTTGAACGATTGTTATCGAGTAGTCACTGACAGTGGTAGATGCTAATGCCAACATTAGGGGAGCTTAGCGATGACCCAGCAACTGTCGTTGGCACTAGCAGATACCTGTTCTAGGTACCCTAGTGTTAGCCTTATAGCAGTCGTTAGCATAGGTAGGAAGAAAGGCAAGCACTAGAGGAGCTTAACAATGGCCTAAAAACAATGTTATTGTTGAGAAAACCCAATGACTATTGCGGGGTAATCGCTTGTACTGACAAATTCTTGCATTAGCTTTAGGGAAACCCAATGATTGCCTAATTACTACTGCAAGGTAGTTGTTGAAATTGCTAGGTGCTAGTACCAGCACCAGGGGAACCAAAGGACAACCTAGTTATCGTTGTGGGGTGGTTGTTGGTGTCAATAGACACTTGTGCCAACATTGAGAGAGCCCAGTAATAAGCTTATGACTGTCACTAGCGTAGGAAAAGCCTAACGATTTTAGCTGGGCAATTGCCAATAATAGATTCTAGTGTAAGTAGTATTGGCTCTTAGCTTTGACCCAATAATAGTCATTAGCATCGGCCGACATCTATGCTAGATTCCCCTAACAATGGCCTAACAGCTATTGCTAGCACAGATAGACATAACGGTAACCACTAATGAAGCCTAATGATAGTCTAGCAGTTGTAGTTAGCGAAGGTAGATGCGACAGTAAGCACTAGAGAAGCCCAATGATGGCTTAGCATCAGTTGTTGGCATTACTATAGCCTAACGACAATTGTTAAGAATTCATTGAGGCAGGCAGATGCTCGCAGTTGTTTTTAGGGAACCAACGATTGCCAAATTACAATTGTATGGTAGTTATTGGTGATGGCACACGTTGACGCCAGCACTAGGTGAACCAAAAGACTTCCCTGCTACTGCAGCGAGTAGTTACTAGTGTCCATCAATGCCAATGCCAGCATCGGGGGAGATTAACGATAATCACATGGCCGTTGCTTGTATTAAGAAAGCCCAATAATTGCTACGAGAAAGTTATTAGTGCTAATACATGCTCACTTTTACTTTGGGGGAACATATGACTACTCAGCTACTACTACAGGGCAGTTGTTAGTGTTGGCAGATAACGATGTCAGCACGAGGTAAACTAATAGATTTCTGAACTATTTGTGTAGACAGTTGCCAGTGCCAGCACCGAGGGACACTAGCAATGACCACATGAAAGTTGTTTGTGTTAAAAGAGCCCAATGACTGATGTTAGGGTAGTCCTCGGCACTGATAGAGGCCAACGCCAGCATTGAGGGAGTTATGAAATGACCTAGCAATAGCTGCTGGTGTCGGTAGAGATCTGCGTCGGGTTCCCTCATCGATGGCCTAACGATTGTCACTGGCGTAGATAGACATGAGGGTAAGCACTGAAGGAGCTTAACGATGCCTTAATAGTAGTGGTTGGCTTTGGGAGAGCCTAATGACTTTTGTGAAGAAGTTGCTAGTGCTATTACTACGGGGTAGTTATTGTTGTTGGTAAATAACAGCGTCGACACTAGAGAAACCTGAGGATAGCCCTGTCATTTTTGTAAGGCAATTGCTAGCGTCTATAAACGTTAGTACTAACACCAACGAAGCCCAATGATCACCACATGATCATCTCTGGTGTTGGGAGAGCCCAATAACTATAACTAGGCAATCACTAGCGTAAGTAAAAGCGAGGGCAAGCACAAAAAAAGCCTAATGACTGTCCAGCATTTGTTGCGATGTAGTTATAGATGTTGGCAAAAGATGGCATTAGGAAACGTAAGTTCCGGCACCAAAAGAGCCCTGCGACGATCCTTTGATAGTCACTGCATTCAAGAGAGCCCAACAATTATTGTCTGGCAATCCCAGACGCTAGTAGATTACAGCGTCAGTACTAAAGAAACTCAACGATAACCTAGCGACAGTCACGAGCCATAGCAGACATCAACGTTGGCCTTTGTTAGCATTACGTAGTGGCAATTGCTCGCAAAGGTAGAAAAGAAAGCAACCATAAAAGGAGTTGAACGATGATGTAGCAGTAGTAGTGGGCATTGGGAGAGCCCGAAAGCTTATGAAGGGACGTCACTAGTGCTAGTAGACACTTGTGTCAGCTTTAAAGGAACCCAGTGACTACTGAGTTATTGTTGCGGGGTAATTCTTAGTGTTGGCAAATGATGACACCAGCATAAGAGGAACCCAAGGACTGCCCAAGCATTATTGCGGGGTAGTTGTTAGCATCGATAGACGCTAGTACTAGCACCAGGGTAACCTAGCGATGACCCAATGTTAGTTGCTCACATTGGTAGAGCCCAAGGACTATTGTTGGGTAGTCATTGATGCTCGTAGATGCCAGTGCTAGCATAAACAAAACTCAATAGAGACCCAACGATAGTTACCAAATCTACAAAACATCTACGTTAGGTTGCCCCAATGATTGCCCCATGGTAGTCGTTGTTTACGTTAGAAGAGCCTAACGACGATTGTTGAGAAGTCATTAGGGCAGGCAGATGCTCGCACTTGCTTTTAAGAAACTTAACGATTGCCCAACTACTATTGTGGGTAGTTCTTGCTTTTGGAACAAGCCGACGTGAGCACTATGTGAACTAAAAGACTTCCTTGCTATTACTAGGGTCAATAAATGGCAATGCCAGCATTGAGGGCGACTAACGATGACCGCATAGTTGTTGCTGGTATTAAGAAAGCCCAACAACTGTTGCAAGAAAGTTGTTGGTGCTAACAAATGCTCGCTCCAGCTTTAGTGGAACTAATGACTACCCAACTACTACTGCGAGGTAGCTGCTGGTGTTGGGAGACACCGACATTAGCATGAGGCAAACCAAGAGACGTTTTCACTATTTTTATAGGTGGTTACTCATGTCAATAGATGCCAGTGTCAACATCAGGGGACCCTAGTGATGACTACATGATAGTTGCTTGTGTTAGAAGAGCCTAATGACTCTTGTTATGGTAGTCATTGGCATTAGTAGAGGTCAATGCCAGCACTAGAGGAGCTATGCAATTATCCAACGACAACTACTGGTATCGATAGAGATCTGCACTAGGCTCCCCCAATAATGGCCTAACAGTTGTCATTAGCGTAGGTAGACGTGAGGGCAAACACTAGAGGAGCTTAGCAACGCCCTAGTGGTTATCATTGGGATAGCCCAATGACGATTTTGTATAAGTCGCTGCTGCTAGTAGACCCTCATGCCAACTTTGAAGGGACCCAAACCTTGTTACTATTGTAGGGTAGTTACTAGTGTTGGCACACATCGACACTGACACTAGTGAAAGTTAAGGACAGCCCTGTCATTTCTGTGAGGCAATTGTTGTTGTCTATAAACACTAGTACTAATACCAACGAAGCCCAATGATCACCTAATGAGCGTCGCTAGTGTTAGGAGAGCTTAACAACTATGGTTAAGTTTTAAAAGAGCCCAATGACTTTTCAGCTTTTATTGCAAGGTAGTTATATGTGTTGGCAACAGATGACATTGGGAAATGCTAGTGCTAGCATCCGAAGAGCCCAGTGACAACCATTAATATTCACTGGATTTAGGACAGCCAAATAACTATTATCACACAATCACAAACGCTAGTAGATCGCAGTGTCAGTACCAAAGCAACTCAATAATGACTTAGCGATAGTCACCGACCTTAGCAGACATCAGCGTTGGGCTTTCCTAGCATTAGCCTAGTGGCAGTTGCTGGCATAAGTAGATATTAAGGCAACCACAAATGGAGTTGAATGACAACGTAGCAGTAGCAGTGGGCACTGAAAGAGCCCAAAAACTTCTACAGGGATGTCATTGGTGCTGGTAGACAATTACGTCAGCTTTAATTGAACCCAGCGGCTGCCAAGTTATTGTTGTGGGGTAGTTGTTAGCATCGATAGATGCTACTACTAGGATTGGGGCAGCCTAGCGATGACCCAATGTTAACTGCTCTCATTGGTAAAGCCCAATGACTTCTGTTGGGCAGTTGTTGATGCTCGTAGATGTTAGTGCTAGCATAAACAAAACTCAGTAGAGACACAACGATAGTTACTCAAGCTGCCAAACATCTACGCTGGGTTGCCTCAATGATTGCCCAATGTTAGTCGTTGTTAGCATTGGGAGTGCCTAATCACGATTGTTAGGAAATCGTTGGGGCAAGTAGGTGCTCGCACTTATTTTTAGGGAACTTAATGATTGCCCAACTACTATGGGTCTTGGTGCACAGTCGATGCCAGCACTACTATTTTGGGGTAGTTATTAGTCTTGGAACACGCTGACGCCAACACTAGTTGAACCAAACGACTTTCTTTCTATTGCTGCGGGCAGTTGCTAGTGTTAATAGATGGTAGTGCTAACTTCGGGGAAGACAGCGATGATCGCATGACTGTTGCTGGTATTAGGAAAGCCTAACTACTATTGTAGGAATGTTGTTGGTGCTGACAGATGCTCGTTCCGAGTTTGGAAAAACCAATGATTACTTAGGTACTACTATGGGGTAATTTTTGGTATTGACAAACATTGATGTCAGCATAAGGTGAACCAAAAGACTTTTCATCTATTTCTTTAAGCAGTTGCTCATGTTGATAGACGATAGTGCCAGCACCAAGGGACACTAGTGATGATTGAATGACAGTTACTGAAGTTAAAAGAGCCCAACGACTGATGTTAGGGTTGTCATCAACGCTGGTAAAAGCCAGCGCCAGTAATGGGGGAGCTAAGTAATGACCTTGCGACAACTGCTGGTATCGGTAGAGATCTACACTAAGTTCTCTTAACGATGGCCTAACAGTTGTCACTAGCATAGGTAAACAGAAGGGCAAACACTAGAGGAGCTTAACGACACCTTAGTAATAGTGGTTGGCATTGGGAGAGCCAAATGATTGTTGTGAAAATGTCGTTGGAGCTAGTAGACCTCATGCCAACTTTGAAGGGACCTAACGGCTACCTTGCTATTATTATGGGGTAATTATTATTGTTGGCACATGCTGATGTGAGCACTAATGAACTAAAAGACTTCTCTGCTATTGTTGTGTACAGTTACTCGTGTCGATAGATGCCAGTGCCAGCATTGGAGGAGACTAACAATGATCGCATGGCTATTGCTAGTATTTGAAAAGCCTAACAAGTGCTACAGGAGAGTTGTTGGCGCCTGCAAATGCTCGCTCCAGCTTTGAGGGCGTCGACACTAAGGGAACCTAGGGACATCTCTGTGATTTTTGCGACGTAGTTGTCAGTGTTTATAAACACTAGTACTAGAACCAGGGAAGTGCAATGATCACCCAATGACCATCCCTAGTGTTGGGAGAGCCCCACGACTATTGCTAGGCAATCACTAGCGTGGATAGACGTAAGGAGAAGTATAAAAAGAGCCTAATGAATTTCCAACTTTTGTTGCGAGGTAGTTATAGGTTTTGGCGAAAGATGACATTTGGAAATGCTAGTGCCAGCACTAAGGGAGCCTAGAGATGACCCTTTAATAGTTAGTGGATTTAGGACAGCCTAACAACTGTTGTTGGGCAATCGTAGATGCTAGTAAAATGCAGTGTCAGTTCTAAAGCAACTTAGCAATGACCTAGCGACAGTCGCGGGGCTTAGCAGACATTAATGTTGGGCTTTCTTAGCGTTAGACTAGTGGCAGTGGCTATCACACGTAGTCATGAAGGCAACCACAGAAATAGTCGAGTGACAACATAGCACTGATAATGGGCACTCAAAAATCCCAAAAACTTATTCACGAACATCACTGGTGCTGGTAGACACTCGTGCTAGCTTAGAAGGAACCTACAAGTGCCGAGTTATTATTGTGAGATAATTATTAGTGTTGCCAGATGATGACACTAGCATAAGTGGAACCGCAAGACTGCCCAACCATTATTGCGAGGTAGTTGCTAGTATCGATAGACATTAATGGACACCTAGCGATAACTCAATGTTAGTCACTCACGTTAGTAGAGCCCAATGACTATTGTTGCACAGTCATTGAAGCTCGGAGATGCTAGTGCTAGCACAAACAAAACTCAACATAGACCCGACAATACTTAACAAAGCTGCCAAACATCTACGCTGGGTTGCCCCAATGATTACTTAATGGCAGTCGTTATTGATGTTAGGAGAGCCTAACGACACCTTTTAGAAAGTCGTTGGGAAAAGCAGATGCTCACACTTGCTTTTAAGGAACCAGTGAATACCCAACTACTGTTGTGGGATAGTTATTACTGTTGGCACACATCAAGTAAGCACTAGGTGAACTAAATGACTTCTGTGCTATTGCTGTGGGTAGTTGCTGGTATCGATAGATGCCAGTGCCAGTATTAAAGGAAAGTAATCGTGACCACATGGCTGTTGCTAGTGTTGGGAAAGCCAAACAGTTGCTGTGACACATTTGTTGGTGTTGGCAAATGCTTGCTCCAGCTTTGGGGGAACCAACGACCACTCAACTACTTGTGCGGGGTAGTTGTCAATGTTAGGAGATAAGGATGTCATCACGAGGCAAACCAAGATACTTTATAGCTATTTTTGCAGGTAGTTGCTCATGTCAATAAATGCTAATGCCAACACTAGGAGACCCTAGCGATGACTACATTATAATTGCTTATGTTAAAACAGCCCAATAATTCACGTCGCGATAGTCGTTGGCACTGATGAAGTCCAAGGCCAACACTAGGCAAGCTATGCAATGACCTAACGATAATTGTTGGTGTCAATAAAGATCTATACAACGCTACCCCAACAATGGCCTCACAGTTTTTGCTGGCTTAGGTGGACGTGAGGACAAGCACTAGAAGAGCTTAACGATGCTCTAGTAGTAGTGGTTGGCGTTGAGAAAGCCCAATAACTATTGTGAAGAAGTCGCTGGTGCTAATAGACCCTCATGCCAACTTTGGGGGGACCTAATGGTTGCCTTGCTAGTATTGTAAGAAGTTAATGGTGTTGGCACACATTGACACCGACACTAGAGGAACCAAGGGATAACCCTGTCATTTCTGCGAAGCAGTTGCTGATGTTTGTAAACAGTAGTACTAGCATCATGGAAGCCCAATGATCACTGAATCAGTCGCTGGTGTTGGGAGAGCCCAATGACCATGGCTAGCAATCACTAGCATAGGTAGACGCGAGGATAACCATTAAAAGAGCCCAATGACTTTCGAGCTTTTATTGTAGGGTAGTTATAGGTGTTGGTAGAAGATGACATTGGGAAACGCTAGGTCCGCCACCGGGGGAACACAATGACGACCCTTTAATAGGATGGCCCAAAAACTATTGTTGGGCAATCGCAGACATTAGTAGATCACAGTGTTAGAACTAGAGCAACTCAGCACTGACCTAGTGACAGTCACGGGCCTTAGTAGACGTCAGCGTTGGGCTTTCCTACTATTAGACTAGTGGCCATTGCTAGCGTACATAGACATGAAAGTAACCATAGAAGGAGTCGAATGACGACATAACAGCAGTATTAGGCACTCAGAAAGCCCAAAAACTTATGCAGGGATATCGCTGGTGCTGGGAGACATTCACGCCAGCTTCGAAGGAACATGCAACTATTGAGTTATTATTGCGGGGTAGTTGTTCCTGTTGGCAGATAATGACACCAGCATAAAAGGAACCCAAGGACTACCCAACCATTATTGTAAGGTAGTTGCTAGCATTGATAAATGTTAGTACTAGCATCAGGGTAGCCTAGCGATGACCCAATGTTAGTCATTCGTGTCAATAGAGCCCAATGACTATTATTGGGCAGTCATTGATGCTGGTAGATGCCAGTGTTTGCACACATGAAACTTAGTAAAGACCCAATGATGCTCACTAAAGCTGCAAAATATCTACGTTGGGTTGCCTCAATCATTGTTAAATAAGAGCCATTGTTGGCGTTAGGAGAGCCTAAAACGGTTATTGGGAAGCGATTGGGGCAGGCAAATGCTTGCGCTTGCTTTTAAGGAACACAACGATTGCCCAATGACAATTTTGGCGTAGTTATTGGTCTTAGCACACACTAATGCCAACACTAGGTGAACCAAATGACTTCCTTACTATTGCTATGGGCAGTTACTAGTGTCGATAAACAGTAGTGCTAGCATCTGGAGAGACTAACGATGACGGCATGACTATTGTTGAAAAGGCCAACAACTAATGTAGGTATGTTATTGGTGCTGGTAGATGCTCGCTTCAGCTTTGGGTAAACCAAAGACTACTCAACTACTACTACGAGGCAGTTATTAGTGTTGGTAGACATCAATGTCAGTACAAGGCAAACTAAGAGACTTTTAAGCTATTTCTGCAGGTAGTTGCTCATGTTGATAGACACTAGTGCAAGCATAAGGGGACCCTAGCGATGACTGCATTACAATTTCTTATGCCAAAAGAGCCCAACGATTCATGTTATGGTAGTCATTAGCTTTGGTTGAGGCCAAGGCCAGCACTAGGGAAGCGCAATGACCCAACGACTATTATTGGTGTCAGGGTAGAGATCCGTACTGGGCTCCCTCAATTAATGGCCTCAAGGCTTTCACTAGCTTAGGTATATGTGAGGGCAAGTACAAGAGGAGCTTAACAATGCCCTAGTAGTAGTCATTGGGTAGTCATTGGCATTGGGAGAGCCCAATGACTGTTGTGAAGAAGTCGTTGGTGCTAGTAAACCCTCGTGCCAACTTTGAGGGGACACCGACACCGATACTAAGGGAACTTAGGGACGACCTTATCATTTCTGCGAGGTAGTCGCGGGTGTTTGTTAACAGTAGTACTAGCATCATGGAAGCCGAACAATCACCCCATGATCGTCGCTGGTGTTGGGAGAGCCCAATAACTATGGCTAGGTAGTCAGTAGCGTATGTAGAAGCGAGGATAAGCACTAAAAGAGCCCAATGACTTTTGAGCTTTGGTTGCGAGGTAGTTATAGGTGTTGGCAGAAGATGACATTGGGAAACGTAAAGATCAACACCGAGGGAGGATAACGACAACCCTTTAATAGTTAGTGCATTTAGGGTAGCCTAACAACTGTTGTTGGGCAATCACAAATGCTAGTGGATCGCATGTCAAAACTAGAGCAACACAGCAATTACCTAGCGACAGTTGTGAGCCTTAACAGATGTCAGCGTTGGGCTTTCTTAGTGTTAGACTAGTGACAGTTGCTAGCAAATGTGAACATGAAGGTAACCATAGAAGGAGTCCAATGATGACGTAGCAGTAGTTGTGGGCACTAGGAGAGCCCAAAACCTTATGCAGGGATGTCACTGGTACTCGCAGACACTCGTGCCTACTTTGAAGGAATTGAATGAGTGCATGTTACTATTATGGGGTAACTATTTGTGTTGGCAGATAATAACACAAGCATAAGAGGAACCTAAGGACTGCCCAACCACTATTGCGGCATGGTTGTTAGCATTGATAGATGCTAGTACTAGCACTGGGCAACTTAACATCGACCCAATGATAATCGCTCGCGTTAGTAAAGCTGCCCAACATCTATGTCAGGTTACCCTAATGACTGCTTAATGGCAGTCGTTGTAGGCATTAGGACACCTTAATGATAGCTGTTGGGAAATCGTTGGGGCAGATAGATGCTTGCACTTGTTTTTAGGGAACCTAAAGATTCCCAAACTACTATTGTGAGGTAGTTATTAGTGTTGGCACACATCGATGCCAGCACTAGGGGAACCAAAAGACTTCCTTGCTATTGCTGCGCACAGTCGATAGATGCTAGTGCCAGCATCGGGGGAGATTAATGTTAACTGTATGGCCAATGCTTGTATTGGAAAAGCCCAATTACTACTATGAGAAAGTTATTGGTGTAGCTAGATGCTCGCTTTAGTTTTAACGAAACTAACGATTATTCAGCTACTACTACGGTAGTTGCTGGTGTTGGGAGACACTAATGTCAGCACAAGGCAAACCAAAAGACATTTTAACTATTTTTGCACGCAATTACTCATGTTGATAAACGCCCGTGCCAGCACGAAGGGACCCTAGCGATGACAGCATGATGGTTGCTGGTGTTGAAAGAGCCCAAAAACTAATGTTACGGTAGTCGTCGACACTGGTAAAGACCAATGCCATCACTAGGGGAGCTATGTGATGACCCAATGATAGCTACTGGCATTAGTAAAGATCTACGCTGAATTCCTCCAATGATGGCCAAACGATTGTCTTTAGCATAGTAGATGCGAGGGTAAGCACTAAACGAGCTTAACGGCTCCCTAGTAATAGTGGTTAGTATTAAGAGAGCCCAATGACTACTACAAAGAAGTCCCTGGTGATAGTAGATCCTCGTGTTAATTTTGAGGGGACCCAACGGCTGCCTTGCTACTATTATAGGATAGTTACTCATGTTGGCAAACACCGATGTTGAAACTAGGGAAACCTAGTAATAACCCATCATTTTTGCACGGTAGTTATAGGTGTGTGTTAGTGTTAGTACTAGAATTAGGGAAGCCCAACGATTACCCCATTACTGTCGCTGGTGTTGGGAATGCCGAACGACTATGGCTAGGCAATCAATGGCGTAGGTAGATGCGAGGGCAAGCCTTAAAAGAGCCCAATAACTGATGTTGGGTAGTCGTTGATGCTAGTATATGTTAGTGTTAGCACAAACAAACTCAACGAAAACCCAACGATAGTCACTGAAGCTGCAAAACATCTATGCTGGGTTGCCCTAATGATTGCCCAATAGCAATCGTTATTGGCGTTAGGAGAGCCTAACGACGATTGTTTGAAAGTCGTTGAGGCATGCAGATGCTTGCATTTCTTTTTAGGGAACCAATTGATTGCCCAACTATTATTTTAGGGTAGTTATTAGTGTTAACACATGCAAACGCCAACATTAGGTGAACCAAAAGACTTTCTTGCTATTGCTATCAGTAGTTGCTGGTGTCGATCAATCCTAGTGTTAGCATGGGAGAAAAATAATGATGACTGTATAACTGTTGCTGGTATTGGGAAAGCCTAACAATAGCTGCGGGAAAGTCATTGGTAATAGCACATGTTTGCTTTAGCTTTGGGGGAACCAATGACTAATCAGCTACTATTGCGAGGCAATTGTTGGTGTTGGCAGACATCGATGTCACCACGAGGTGAATGAAAAGACTTGTCAACTATTTCTATAGGCTATTACTCATGTCAATAGACGCTAGTGCCAGCACCAGGCAACCATAGCGATGACTGCATGAAAGTTGTTGGTGTTGGAAGAGCCCAAAGACTAGTGTTATGGGTAGTCATCGACACTGGTAGAGGCTAGCGTCAGCACTGAGGGAGCTATGTAATGACCCAACGATAGTTGCTAGTGTCAGTAAAGATTTGTGCTAGGCTTCCTCAGCGATGGCCTAACGACGCCTTAATTGTAGTGGTTGGCATTAGGAGAGCCCAATAACTATTATGAAGAAGTCCTTAAGCTAATTTTGACGGACCCAACTGCCTTGTTATTATTGCGAGGTAGTTACTGGTATTGGTAGACATCGGTGCCAATACTAGGGGAACCTAGGGACAGCCCTGTCACGTTTGTGAAGCAGTTACTGGTGTCTATAAATATTAGTATTAGCATGAGGGAAGCCTAATGATCACTCTATGACTGTCGCTAGTGTTAGGAAAGCCCAACGACTATAGCTAGGTGGTCATTAGTGTAGGTAGATATGAGGACAAGCACTAAAAGAGCCTAATGACTTTCCACCTTTTGTTATGGGGTAGTTATAGATGTTAGCGAAAAATGACATCGGGAAACATTACTGCAAGCATCGGGAGAGCCCAACGACGATCGTTTAATAGTCACTGGATTTAGGACAGCCCAAAAACTGTTGTTGGGCAACCGCAGACGCTAATAGATCGTAGTGTCAGAATTAGAGCAACTCAGTAATGACCTAGCAACAGTCGTCGGCCTTAGCACACATTAGCATTGGGCTTCCTTAGCATTTAACTAGTAGCAATTTCTGGCACAGCTAGACATGAAGGCAACCATAAAAGGAGTTGAACGACATTGTGGCAGTAGTAGTGGCCAGCGAGAGAGCCTAAAAACCTATGTAGAGACATCGCTAGTGCTAGCAGGCACTCGCACGAGCTTCGAAGGAACCTGCAACTGTAAAGTTATTATTATGGGGCAGTTATTAGTATTGGTAGATGATGACACCAGCATAAGAGTAACCCAAGGACTGCCTAACCATTATTACGGGGCAGTTGTTAGCATCCTTATATGCTAATACTAGCATCGAGGCAACCTAGCAACGACTCATTGTTGGTCACTCGAGTTGGTAGAGCCTAATGGCTACTGTTGGGTAGTCATTGATGCTCGTAGATACCAGTGCTAGAATAAACAAAACTCTACAGGAACCTAAAAATAGTCACTAAAGCTGCCAAACATCTACGGTAGGTTACCCTAATAATTGCCCAATCGTAGTTGCTGTTGGCGTTAGGACAGCCTAACAATGACTGTTGGGAAGTTGTTAGGGCGGGCAGATTCTCAGGCTTGTTTTTAGGGAACCCAACGATTGTCTAACTAATATTTTTGAGTATTTATTAGTGTTGGGATAGGTCGACGTGGGCACTAGGTAAACCAAAAGACTTCCCTGCTATTGCTGAAGGTAGTTGTTGGTGTCGATAAGAGCCAGTGCCAACATTAAGGAAGACTAATGATGACCACATGGCTGTTGCCTGTGCTGGGAAAACCCAAAAACAACTGTGAAAAAGTTGTTGATGCTACCAGATGCTCTTTCCATCTTTGGCAAAACTAAAGACTACTCCGCTACCACTGCAGGGAAGTTATTGGCATTGAGAGACACCGATATTAGCATGAGGCAAACAAAGGGACTTTTATACTATTTCTGTAGGTAGTTGCTTATGTCGATAAATGCCAATACTAGCACCAGGGGGACCTTAGAGATGAATGCATGATAGTTATTCGTGTTGGAAGAGGCCAATGATTGATGTTGGGTAGTCGTTGGCACTGGTGGAGGCTAGTGCCATTACTAGAAGAGCTATGCAATAACACAACAATAGCTGCTAGTGTCGATAGAGATTTGCGTTGAGAATGCCCAATGACTATAGCTAGGTAGTCATTGGCATAGGTAAATGCTAGGGCGAGCACTAAAAGAGCCCAATGACTGTTCAGTTTTTGTTACGAGATAGTTATAAGTGTTGGCAGAAGATGGCATTGGGAAACACTAATGCAAACATCAGGGGAGCCTAGCGATGACTCTTTAGCAGTTACTGGATTTAGAACAGTCCAAAATTGTAAATGGGCAATTGCAGATGCTAGTAGATCGTAA
Source organism: Moringa oleifera (assembly GCA_021397835.1). Lineage (NCBI taxonomy): Eukaryota > Viridiplantae > Streptophyta > Magnoliopsida > Brassicales > Moringaceae > Moringa > Moringa oleifera. The sequence continues at coordinate 8,269,865 of JAJFZO010000034.1, read as the reverse complement.
TGATAGTACTAGAGCAACTCAGCAATGACCTAGCAATAGTTATGGGCCTTAAAAGACATCAGTGTGGGGCTTTCTTAGCGTTAGACTAGTGGCAGTTATCGACATAGGTAGACATGAAGGTAACCATAGATGGAGTTGAATGACAATCTAGCAATAATAATGGGCAGTGGGAAAGCCCAAAAAGTTATGCAGGGACGTCGCTAGTCCTAGAAGAATCGTACTAGCTTTGAAGGATCTTACGACTACTAAGTTATTATTTCAAGGTAATTATTACTGTTGGCTGACGATGACACCAGCATAAGAGGAAACCCAGGACTGCCCAATAATTATTGCGGGATAGTTGTTAGCATCCTTAGACGCTAGTACTAGCACCGAGGCAATCTAGCGATGACCCAATGTTAGTTGCTCGCGTTGGTAGAGCCTAATGACTACTATTAGGCAATCGTTGATGTTCGTAGATGCCACTGCTAGCATAGACGAAACTCAGCGGAGACCCAACGATAGTCACTGAAGCCGCCAAACATCTACACGGGTTACCCTAATGATTGCCTAATGGCAATCATTATTGGCATTAGGAGAGATTAACGATGACTGTTGGGAAAGCGTTGTAGCACGCAGATGCTTAGGTTTGTTTTTGGGGAACCCAATGATTACCTAACTACTATTGTGGGGTAGTTATTAATGTTGGCAAACACCGATGCAGGCACTAAGTGAACCAAAAAACTTCCCTGCTATTACTGTGGACAGTTGTTAGTGTTCATAGACACTAGTGCCAGCATCAAAGGAGACTAACGATTACCACATGGCCGTTGGTTGTATTGGGAAACCTAATAACTACTGCATGAAAGTTACTGGTACTGCCAAATGCTCGTTCAAACTTTCACGAAACTAAAGACTACTCAGCTACTAATGCGAGGCGATTTTTGACATTGGGAGACATCAATGTCAATATGAGGTAAACAAAGAGATTTTTCTGTTATCTCTGCAAGCAGTTACTCATATTGATAGATGCCAGTGCCACCACCAGGGGACACTAGCGATGATAGCATAGCAATCACTCGTGTTGAAAAGGCCCAACGATTGATGTTGGGATAGTTATCGACATTAGTAGAGGCTAGTGCCATCACTAAGGGAGCTATGTAATGACCTAACAACAACTGCTAGTGTCGATAGAGATTTGTGCTGGGTTCCCCCAATGATGGCCTAACGGTTGTTGCTCGCGTAGGTAGACTCAAGGGCAACCACTAGAGGAGCTTAACGATGCCTTAATAGTGGTGGTTGGCATTAGGAGAGCCCAATGACTATTGTGAAAAAAGTTATTGGTCCTAGTACACCTTTATGCCAACTTATACGAGACCCAACTACTACCTTGCTACTACTGTTGGGTAGTTACTAGTGTTAGCAGACAACGACACTAACACCAGGGGAACTTAATGATGACTTCCTTAATTTTGCGAGGAAGTTGATGATGTCTGTAAATGTTGGTACCAAAATAAGTGAAGCCCAATGATCACCGCATGATCGTCGCTAGTGTTGGGAAAGCCCAATGACCATAGCTAGGCAATCATTTTGTAGGCAGATGCGAGAGCCAGCATTAAAAAAGTGCAATGATTGTCTAGTTTTATTGCAAGAAAGTTACAGGTGCTGCTAGAGACTCGAGCCAACTTCAAAGGAACCTAACGACAATCGAGTTATTGTTACAGGGTAGTTATTTGTGGTGGTAAAGGATGACGCAAGCACAAGAGGAACCTAAGGACGGCCCAACCATTATTGCAAGGTAGTTGTTAGCATTGACAGATGCTAGTACAAGCACCAGGGTAACATAACGATGACCTAATGATAGTTGCTCACATTGGTAGAGCCCAATGGCTATTGTTGGGCAGTCGTTGATACTGGTGGATGTGAGTTCTAATGCAAATGAAACTCAATGGAGACCCAATGATAGTAACTAAAGCTTCTAAACATCTATGCTAGGTTACCCCAATGTTTGCCCAATGACAATCGTTGTTGGTGTTAGAAGAGCCTAACGATGCTCGTGCTTATTTTTAGGGAAAGCAACGATCGCCTAACTACTATTGTGGGGTAGTTATTAGTGTTGAAACATGCCGATGCGACCACTAGGTAAACCAAAAGACTTCTTTACTATTGCTGCGGGTAGTTACTGGTGCTGGTAGACATTAGTGCAAGCATTGGGGGAGACTAACGATGAGAGCCTGGTTGTTGCTCATATTGCAAAACCCTAACAACTACTGAGAGAAAGTTGTTGATGCTATGAGATGCTCGTTTCAGCTTTGACGAAACTAAAGACTACATAGCTACTAGTGCAGGGCAGTTATTGGTATTGAAAGACACTGATGTCAGCACTAGGCAAACAAGGAGATGTGTTCACTATTTCTACATGTAGTATCTCATGATAATAAACACCAATGCAAGCACTAGTGGTCCCTAACGATGACAGCATGATAGTTGCTTGTGTTGGATGAGCCCAACGACTGGTGATGGGGTAGTCATTGGCACTGGTAGAGGCCAGCGCTATCACTAAAGAAGCTACATAATGACCCTATAACAGCTGCTGGTGGCGATAGAGATCTGTTGCTAGGTTCCCCTAACGAAGGCCTAACAGTTGTCACTGGCATAGGTAGATGCGAAGGCAAGCACTAGAGGAGCTTAACGATGTCCTAGTAGTGGTGGTTGGCATTACGAGAGCCTAATGATTGTTCTGAAGATGTCGCTAGTGCTAGCAGACCCTCGTGCCAACTTTGAGGGGAGCTAACAGTTGCCTTGCTACTGCTGTGGGGTAGTTAGTAGTGTTGGCAGACATTAATGTCAACACTAAATAACCTAGGGACAACCTTGTCATTTTGCAAGGCAATTGCCAGTGCATGTAAATGCTAGTACTAGAACAAAAGAAGCTCAATAATCACCCTAAGACTGTCATTGGTGTTGGGGATGACCAATAACTATAGCTAAGCAGTCACTGGCATAGCTAGACACAAGAGCAGGAACTAAAAGTGCCCAATGACTATTCAACTTTTGTTACGGGATAATTATAGGTGTTGGCAAATAAGGCATTAGAAAACACTAGTGTCAGTACTGGGTGACCCAACAACAGCCCTTTGATAGTAACTAGATTTAAGAGAGCCCAAAAATTATTATTGAGCAATTATGGACGCTAGTAGATTGCAACATCAGTACTAGAGTGACTCGATAATTTCCTAACGATAGTCGCGGGCCTTAGCACACATCAGCGTTTGGCTTTCCTATTGTTAGCCTAGTAGCTATTACTCGCACTTGTAGACATGAAGGCAACCAAAAAAAAGAGTCGAACGACGACATAACAAGAGTGGTGGGCATTAGGAGAGCCTAAAAACTCATGAACGGACATCGCTGGTGCTGGCAGATAATCATACTAGCTTCGAAACAACCTAATGACTGCCTAATTATTATTGTGGGGTAATTATTAGTGTTGGAAGATGAAGATACCAGCGTAAGAGGAATCCAAGCACCACCTAACCATTATTATGGGGTAGTTGTTAGCATCGATAGAGGCTAATACTAGCATCACGACAACCTTGTGATGGCCCAATGATAGTTGCTCTCGTTGGTAGAACCCAATGACAATTATTGGGCAATCGTTGATGCTCGTGGATGCTAGTGTTAGCACAAACAATCAGTGAAGAACCAATGATAGTCACTAAAGCTGCTAAATATTTATGCTGGATTGCCCAATGACAGTCTTTGTTGGCATTATGAAAGCCTAACGACGATTGTTGGAAAGTCGTTGGGGCAAGTAGATGCTCTAAATTTTTTTAGCGAACCCAACAATTACCCAACTACTATCGTGGGGTAGTTATTGGTGTTGGCACACGCTGACACTAACACTAAATGAACTAAAAGACTTCCTTGCTACTGCTACAGGTAGTTACTAGTGTCGATAGATGCCACTACTAGCATCGGGGGACACTAACAATGACCACATGACTATTCCTGCTATTGGGAAGGCCCAACAAGTGCTGCGGGAAAGTTGTTGGTGTTGGTATATTCTTGTTTCAGCTTTTGGGGAACCAACAGCTTCTCAGCTAGTACTATAGGGCAGCTGTTGGTATTAGTAGACACCGATGTCAACATAAGGCAAACTAAGAGACTTCTCAGCTATTTTTGCACATATTTGCTCAGGACAATAGACGTTAGTGCCAGCATTGGGGGACCTTAGTGATGAGTGCATGATAGTCACTGGTGTTGGAAGAGCCCAACAATTGATGTTGGGTAATCATCGGGACTCATAAAGGCCAGCAGCAACATTGGGGGAGCTATGCAATGACCCAACGATAGCTGGTAGTGTCAGTAGATATCTATGCTAGGTTTCTCCAATGATGGCCTAACAGTTGTCACTGGCGTAGGTAGACTTGAAGGTAAGCATAAAAGGAGCTTAACGACGCCTTAGTAGTAGTGGTTGGCATTGGGAGAGCTTAATGACTGTTATAAAGATGTCACTAGTGCTAGTAGACCCTCGTGCCAACTTATAAGGGACCTAACTGCTGCCTTGCTACTACTGTGGGGTAGTTATTGGTATTGGCAGACAACAGCGCCGACACAAGGGGAACCTAGGGACAACCCTCTCAATTCTACGAGGCAGTTATCGATTTTGTAAACATTAGTACCAGCACCAGAGAAGCCCAATGATTACAGGATGACCGTCACTGGTGTTGGGAGAGCCTAACGACCATAGCTAGGCAGTCACTAGCACAGGTAGGCATGAGGGCAAGCACTAAAAGGGTGCAATGACCATCCAAGTTTTATTGCGGGGAAGTTATACGTGTTGGTAATACACAACTTTGAGAAACGCTAGTGCTGGCACTAGAGAAGTCCTACAATGACGCTTTGATAGTCATTGGATTTAAGATACCCCAACAACTATTATCGGGCAATCACAGATGTTAGTAGATCACAACGTCAGTACTAGAGCAACTCAGCAATGACCTAGCGATAGTCGTGAGCCATAGTAGACATCAGCATTGGGTTTTCCTAGCATCTTTCTAGTGGCAGTTGCTAGCACAAGTAGACATGAAGGCAACCATAAAAGGAGTTGAAAGATGACATAGTAGTAGTAATGGGCACTCGGAGAGCCCAAAAACATATGTAGGGACATCGTTAATGCTGGCATACACTCTCACCATCGTTGAAGGAACCTAATGACTGTTGAGTTATTGTTACAGGGTAATTATTTGTGTTGGCAAGTGATGACACTAGCATAGGAGTAAGAATTGCTCAACCATTATTGTAGGGTAGTTGCTAGCATCGATAAATGCTATTATTAGTATCAAGGTAACCTAACGATGACACAACGATAGTCGCCTATATTGGTAAAGCCTAATGACTGCTGTTGGGCAGTTGTTGATGCTGATAGATATGAGTGCTAGCACAAACGAAACTCAATGGAGACCCAATAATTGTCACTAAAGCTGCCAAACATCTACAGATAATTGCTAGGTACTCCCTAAGTTCCTTGGTGCTAATGCTAGCATCTGCTTGCACTAATGACGGCCCCATAATAGTTGTTAGCTCTCCCAATGCCAACTACTATTGTAAGGCCATCATTGGGCTTTCGCAATATTGGCCTTCATATTTATTTATGCGAGTGACTACCATTGGACAGTCGCTGATCTCCCCCAATATTGGTGCTATCGTCTGCGAATCATTAGCAACTGCTTAGTAGTAGTCGTCGGGCTCACCAAAGGCTAGTAACTATCATAGGGTGGTCGCTGGGCTCCCTCAATGCTGGCACTGATCTATCGATACTAGGAACTACTCCACAACATTAGTTGGGTGGTTCGTGGTTCCTCTACTGCTGGTGCTAGAGTTCGCCAACACTGGCAATTACCTCACTACTATAATTAAGCGGTCATTGGGCTCCCCCAAAATCTATAGCTAGCATTTGCCTGCACTAGCGACTTTCCTACAATAGTTGGGCTTCCCTAATGCTAATTACTACTGTTAGGCCGTCATTAGGCTCCTCTAATGCTTACTCTCACATTTACCTATATTAGCAACTACCATTAGGCCAACACTCAAGGAATCTAGTGCAGATGTTTGTTAGCATTAATTACCATTATTGGGTTATCATTGAGCTCCCCCATCATTGGTGCTAGCTTTTATTAGCATTAGTGATTGTGCAGCAATAGTCGTTGGACTGCCCTCATTGCCAGCGACTATCATGGGGTGGTTGTTTTGCTCCCTCGATGCTAGCACTAGCATCTACCAACACGAGTAATTGTTCAAGAGTGATAGTAAGGTAGTCCTTAGGTCCTCATGGTATTGACGCTGGCGTTTGCCAACACCAACAACTATCGTGCAACAAAGGTAGGGCAATCGTTGGTTTCCTCAAAAACTGACTTTAACATCTACCAATGCTAATTGCTTTCTCTACAACCATTGGGTACCACTAGTGCTTGCCCTCGCGTTTACCTACGTCAGCCATATCTGCTAAGCCATTACTAAACGAACCTAGCGCAGATGTTTGCTAGTGCCAATAGTGCCGTTGGGTCATTGTTAAGAACCTTTAGTGTTGGTGCTAGCTTCTACCAATGTCAGTGACTACACAACAATAGTCGTTGAGCTTTCCCAATGCTAGGGATAGTGATAGGGGTCATTGTTGTGTTGCTTTAGTGTTTGCATTAGCTTCTATCAGCACCAGTAATGGCCTTACAGCAATAAAAGGGCAGTCATTGGGTTCTTTTAGTACTGGCGCTAGTGCCTGCCAACACCTATAACTGCCTCACAATAATAGTTGAGCAATCATTGGGTTTACCTTAAAGTTGGTGTCGACATCTGCTCGCATTTATGACTTTTTCATAGTAGTCATTAGGCTCTCCTAGTGCCAACTGCTGCTACAAGGCCATTCTTAGGCTCTTCAAGTGCTTACCTTTGCGTCTACCTATGCCAACAATAATCATTGGGCCATCACTGGTGAAACCTAGTGCAAATGTTTGCCAATGTCGATGACTGCCACTAGGTCATTGTTAAGCTCTCCTAATGCTAGTACTAGCCTCAAATAGGGACTATCATGGAGACTGTCATGGAGACATTGTTAGGCTCTCTAATGCCAGTGACTGTCATGGAGACATTATTAAGCTCTCTAACGCCAGTGATTGTCATGGAGATGTCGTTGGGCTCCCCTAGTGTTAACACTAGCATTTACTGACACTAGCAACTATAACAAGGCAGTCCATGGGATCCCCTAACGTTGGTGCTAGTGTTTGCTAGCACTAATAACTACTTCACGGTATTACCTAGGCAGTTGTTGGGTTCTTCAAAAGCTGGTGCTAGTATAGGCCAGCACCAATTCCTGTAATAGACATTGGGCTCTCCTAACACTAATAACTAGGCTATTGATTTCGCTTCGTTAGTTCTTACTCTTGCATCTATCGATGCTAACGGCTACTACTAGGCCATTGTTGGAGGAACCCAGTGCAAATGTCTACTAGTGGTAGAGACTACCACTAAATTATCACTAAGCTACCTTTGTGCTGCACTAGCCTCAGAAAGTGCCAGCAATTGCCTAGCAACAGTCGTTTGGCTCTCATAATGCTAGTAGCTATTGTGGGGCCATCCCTAGGCTCCCTCAAGGCTAGCACTAGCATCTATCAATACTAGCAACTACCCTGCAGTAGTAGCAGGGCAGTCGTTGGTTTTCTTTAAAGCTGGCTCTAACATACGCTAGCACTTGCGATTTCCTCATAGTAGTCATTAGGCTCTCTCATTTTTAACTACTATTGCAAGGCCATTATTAAGCTCCTCTAGTGCTGGCATTAACGTCTACCAACACTAGCAACTACGGTGTAGTAATAACTAGGCAGTCTGTAAGTTCCCCTAATGATGGTACCAGTGTCTACCAACACCAGTAACTACCCTACTGCTATAACTGGGCAGTTGTTGGGTTTTCTCAATGCTAGTACTAGTGTTTGTCCGTTCCAACGACATCCTCTTAATAATCATTAGGCTCTTCCAACATTAATTATTATTAATAGGCCATCGTAGGGCCCTCTAGTGCTTGCCCTTGTATTTACTTGCACCAGCGATTACTTTTAGGCCATCATTAAAGCACTGAGCACAAATGTTTTCTAATGCTAATTACTATCGTCGGTCATCTCTGAGTTCCCCTATTGTTGATGTTAGCAGCTACCAACATCAATAACTACCCAGCAGCAATCGTTTGGCAATTCTAATGCCAGCAATCATGATGAGGTCGTCGTTAAGCTCCCCTAGTGTTAGCACTAGTGTTTACTGAAACTAGTAATTGCACCATAGAAGTAATTAAGTAGGTTCCCCCAAAGCTAGCACGAGCATGTACTAGCACAAGTGACTTTTCAGTAGTAATTGTTGGGCTCTCACAATGGTAACTATTGCAGTAAGGTCATCATTGAGGTCCTTTAGTTCTTGCCCTTATATCTTCTATTGTCAGCGATAGCCATTGGGCCATTACTGGGGCAACCTAGTGCAGATGTCTACCAATGTCAACGACTTACGAGCAGCAATTGTACAGCTCTTCCAATGACTACGAGTATTAATGGGTCACTGTTGTGCTACCTTGGCGTTAGCAATAGCTTTTATCAACACCAGTAATGACCCTATAATGATAGTGGGGTAATCCTTGGATTCCTTGAGTGTTGATGCCAGCATTTACTAACATCTATAAGTGTCCCGCAATAATAACTAAGTTATCATTGGGCTCCCCCAAAGTCATTCGTGAGCGTTTGCTAGCACATGCAACATCCCCACAAAAGTCATTGGGCTCTCCTAGTGCCTATTATTATTGCTAGGTTGTCTTTTGGCCAATTGTATTATAGTCCTCATGTCTACCTGTGCCAGCAATTATCGCTAAGTCATCATCGGGAGAAACCAAATATTGATGCCTACTAACGCCAGTGACTATTTCCAGGCTATTACTGAGCTGCTCTAATGCTCGTGTTGCCATCTGCCAGCGTAAGTGATTGCCCATCAATAGTTGTTGGGCTCTCCTAATGGCAACGATTATTATAAGGTTGCTATTGGGCTTCTCCATTACTACTACTAGCATTTACCAACACTAGTAACTGTACCGCAGAAATAGCTAAGCACGAGCACCAACGAATCCTTTACAGTTGTCATTGGGCTTTCTCAATGCCAACTATTGCTGTTAGGCTGTCATTGGGCTCTATTAATGGTTACCGTCAAGTCTACCTGCACTTGTGACTGTTATTGGGCCATTATAAGAGGAACCTAACACAAATGTTGGCCAACGTTAATGATTGCCGCTGGGTTATCAATAAGATCCCTTAGTGCTGGCATTGGCATCTACCAGCATCAAAACTACCCAGCTGCAATCATTGGGCTCTTTTATGCTAATAACCATCATAGGGTCATCACTAAGCTCCCCCGATGCTTGCACCAATGCTTGCAATCATTAGGTTTTGCCAAAGTGGCGTGAGCATTAACCACTACTATTAGGCCATCGTTGAGCTTCTCTAATGCTTGCCCTCATGTCCATTTATGCTGGTGACTATCGTTGGGCCATCCCTAAGGTACCTAGAGCAGATGTCTACCAGTACTAGTGACTATTGTTGGGTCGTCACTAAGACCTCTTTGTGTTAGTGTTGGTATCTACTAGCGTGAGCGACTACCTAACAATAGTAGTTAGGCTCTTTAATGCCAATGACTATTATTGGGCCATCGTTAAGCTCCCTCGGTGCTGGCACTCACGTATACTGACATCACTAAAGTAACAACATAATTGTTGGGTTCTCCCAAAGCTAGTGCGAGTATCTGCTAGCAAAAGTGAATTCCTTGTAGTAGTCATTGGGCTCTCCTAATGCGAACTATGGCTGCTAGGCCATCATGGGGTTCCTCTAGTGTCTGCCCTCGCATCTTCTTGCGCTAGTTACTGCCATTGGGCCATCATTGAGGTAACCCATTGTAATTGTTTGCTAGTATCATTGATTTCCTAGTAGTAGTCGTAAGGCTCTCTAAATGTTTGGGACTGTGATTGGGTCATCGTTGGGTTGCCTTAGTGCTAGTACTAATGTCTATCGACACCAGCAACTGCCCCGCGGCAATAACGGGGTAGTCCCTGTGTTCCCCTAGTGTTGGCGCTTACGTCTGCCAACATCGATAACTATACTACAATAATAGTAGGGAAGTTAATGATTCCTCTAAAGCTAGGTTGTCATTGTGCTCCCCTAATGCTGGCACTCATATTTAGTAATGACAGCGTTGTTAGTACAATCGTTGGGCTTTCCCAATGCAAGCGACTATCATGAGGCGATCACTAAACTTTCCTGATGTTAGCACTAATGTCTACCAACTTTTGCAACTTCCCTATAATAATAGTTAGGTGCTCCCTAAGTTCCCCTAGTGGTAGTACTAGTGTCATTAGGTTCCCTCAAAGTTAACGCGAACATTTGTTAGCACCAGTGACTTTTCTGCAGTAATCATTAGGCTCTCTCAACACCAATCACTACTACTAGGCTATCGTTGGGCTTCTCTATTGCTTGGCCTCTCATCTACCTATGCTTACAACTACTGTAAGGCCATTCCTAGGTTAACCCAATGCAAATGTTTATGAGCTTCAACGGCTACCTAATAGTAGTTGTTGGGCTCCCCAAAAGCTAATGACTATTATAGGGTCATTGCTTGGCTCCCCCGGTGCTAGCACTAACGTTTACCAACACCACCAATTACCACACAAAGCTAGCATTATGAATGCCATTAACTACCTCATAGCAGTAGCTAGGCTATCACTGGGTTCTCTTGAATTTGGAGCAAGCCTCTGCCAACACCAATGACTTTCTCGCAACACTCGCTAGGCTCGACCAATGCTAACTACTACTGCTAGGTCATCGTTAGGCTTTTCTCATACCTGTCCTTGCGTTTACTCGTGCCATCATCTGCTATTAGGCCATCAATGGCTTAAGCTCGTGTAGATGTCTTCCACTGCCAGTAGCTTCTCAACAGTAGTCGTTGAGCTCTCCCAACTCTAGTGACAGTCATGGGGTCATCGTTAGGGCCCTCCATTGCTAAGACTGGCATCTACTGACACCAACATTTACCTCGTAGCAATTGTTAAGCAGTCCCTATGTTCCCTTATAACTAGGGCCAAAGTCTACCTACATCAACCGTTGCACCGTAGCAATAGCTGGGTAGTTCTTAAGTTCCCCTAAATCTGGCACGAGCATTTACCAGTACTAAAGACTTCCCCGCAATAGCCAGTGGGCTATCCTAGCGCCAACAATTGCTGCTAAGTTATCAACTTATACTAGAAACTGTTACTGGGTAGTTATTAAGGTCTTCTAGTGCTGTGTTCACATCTACCAATGTCAGTGACCACTATGGGACCATCGTTGGGGAACTCGATGCAGATGTCTGTCAACGCCAGTGACTATTGCTGGGTCATCACTGAGTTCCCTTAGTGTTGGTGCTAACCTGTACCAATTCTAATGATTGCTTAGCGGTACTTGTTTAGCTCTCTCAATACTAGGGACTAGCATGGGGTCGTGACTACACTCTATTGATACTAGTACTAGTGTTTCCTGACATCGGTAATGCCCTGTAGTAATACCTAGGGACTTCTTAAGTTCTTCTATTATTAGCGTCAACGTTTACCAACATCGATAACTGCCCCACAAAAATAACTAGAAAGTCTCTTGTTTCACTTGTTGTTGGCATCGACGTTTGAGAACACTAATAACTGAGATGCAAAAGTAGCTGGGTAGATGTTAGGCTAGCATCTATTAGTGCCAGTGACTTTTCAACGGCAATCGTTGGGCTCTTATAGCACCAACTATTGCTTCAAGGCCATCGTTGGGCCCCTTGAGTGCTTGCCCTCGCATCTGCCTACACTAATAGTAGTAGCTGGGCCATTGCTAGGGGAACCCCATGCTAATATCTGCTACCATGAGTGACAACTACTAGATCATCGCTAAGCTCTCCTTATGATGGTGTTGGCTTCTTCTAGTGCTCGCGACTGCCTACAATGGTTATTGGGCTCTCCCAATGCTAATGATTGACATGGGTCATCGTTGGTCTCCCTCGATGCTAGCACTAACATCTACTAATAACTATGAATTGTCCCACAACAATACCTACTTAGCTTTTGGGTTCCTAAAAGTTGGTGCTAGTATTTGCCAGCAACATAGACTTCCTCACGGCAGTCCTTGGGCTCTTTTAGTACCAACTACTACTGTTAAGCAATCCTTGGGCCTTTTTTGTGCTTGTCCTTGTGCTGGCTGCCCGAGTGACTGTTGCTAGGCCATCATTAAGGGAATCCAACGCAGATGTCTTCCAATGCTAATAACTACTGTTAGGTTAGTACTGAGCTCTCTTAGTATTGGTGTTGGCCTCTATCAATGCCAATAATTGCCGCAGTACTCGTTTAGGTCTCTTAAGGCTAATGATAGTCAAGCACTTATTGTTTGGCTTTCTTAATGACAATTCTTAAGCTCTTCTAGTGATGGCGCTACCACTTGCCAACACTAGCAATTTCCCACAGCAGTAGCTAGGCAATCGTTGGGTTCCTCTAAAGCTAGTGCGAGCTTCTGCTAACACCAATAACTTTCTTGCACAAGTCACTAGGCCCTCTCAAAGATAAATGTTGTTGATAAGGCATCGTTGTGCTCTCCTAAGCTCTACCGACACTAGCAACTACTCCACTATAATAGTTGGGAAATCATTGGGTTTCCTAAGTGCTAGTGTTGGCATTTACCAACACCAGCAACTACCCCGAGTAGTGGCTGCCTGTCGTTGGGTTCCCTCAAACCTGGCGCTGACAACCGTTAGCACCAGCAACTGTTGCTAAGTCGTCGCTGAGCTCCCCCAATGTTGGTGTTGGCCTCTACTAGCGCACAATTCCTAGGTTCTCCTAGTGATGGAACTAGGGTTTCTAACACCAGTAATTGCCCTGCAATAATAACTAGGCAATCATTAGGTTCCCCTACAGCTAATGCAAGTGTCTGCCAACACCAGCAACTTCCTTGCACTAGTCATTGGGCTTTCTTAACGTCTACTAGCACCAGTGACAACTCTACTATAATAGCTAGGCAATCACTAGGTTCCCCTAGTGCTAGTGTTGGCATTTGCCAACACTAACAACTGCCTCGTAGTAGTGGTTGGCTGTTATTAGGTTCCCTTAAACTTGGTGCTAGCATCTGCCGGCATTAGCAACTACCCCGCGATAGCCGCTGGGGTCTCTTGGTGCCACTACTACTGTAATGCCATTGTTGGGCTCCTTTAATGCTTGCCCTTGCATCTACCTATGCTAGCAATTACCGTTGGCTCATCCTTAGGGGGAACCTAGTGTAGATTTTTGCTAGCATCGACGACCAGCGTTAGGTCATCATTGAGTTTCCACAGTGCTAGCATTGGCATTAATGTATAGTGACTTCCCCTCAATAGTAGATCAGTAGTCCTAGGGTTCTCATATAGCTGGCACTAATGTTTATTAGCATTAACGACGTTTCCATAATAGTCGTTGGACTCCTCCAGTGTGAATAACTATTACTAGTTCATCATTAGGCTTTAATAATTTTTGTCCTTGCATCTGTCAGTGCTAGCAACCGTTGGGTCATCGTTGAGTTCCCCTAATGTTGGTGTCATCATTAACTAGAGTAAGCGATTGCCCAAATGTAGCTGTTGGGCTCTCCCAACAATAGCAACTTTAATTAGGTCACCTCAACGCTCCCCTTTATCCTAACACTAGCGTCTATTGACCCCAGCAATTGCCTTACAACAATAATTAGGCAATCTTGCAAGTTTGTTTTGGTGCTCGCGATAGCATCTACTAACTTCAGCAACCACCCCATAATAGTGGCAAGGCAGTCATTGGGTTCCCCCAAAATAGGCGTTCATGTTTGCCAACACTAGTGACTGCCCACAACAATGATTGGGCTCTTCCAATGCCAACTACTACTGCTAGGCTGTTGCTGAGCTACTTCGATGCTTACCCTTGCATTTAGCTAGGCCAACGATTGTTGTTGGCAATCACTAAGGGAACCCAACATTGACGTTTGCTTATGCAAATGACTATTGCTAGGTCATCACTAAGCTCCCTTAGTGTCAATGCTTGCTTTTGTCAACATCAATGGTTGCCCTACACTAGTTGTTGGGCTCTCCCAATGCTAGCGATAACCATAGGGTTGTCACTTGGCTCCTTCGATGCTAATGCTAACATATGCCAACATCAACAATTGGGCACTCACTAGGTTCCCTCAAAGTCGGCGCTAGCATCTTCCTGTAGCAATGACTTTCCTGCAGTAGTTATTGGGCTCCTTTAGCACTAACAATAGCTATATGCCCGTCGTTGGGCTCCCCTAGTGCTTGCCCTCATGTCTACCTACACGAACGATGATCGCTATGCCATCGTTAAGAGAACCCAGTGTAGATGTTTGTTGGCACCAATGATTGTCATTGGATCATCACTTAGCTTCATTAATGCTAGTGCTAGCATCTAACAACATCAACACTACCCAGCAGTAGTTGTTGAGCTCTCCCAATGATAGAAACTATCACAAGGTCATCACTAGGCTCCCCTAGTTAGGCAGTCTCAGGGTTCCTTTAATGCTAGTGCCAAAGTCTGCCAACACCATCAATTGTCCCAAAGTGATAGGAGGGTAGTCATTAGGTTTCCCCAAAGCTGGTGCTAGCATCTGCCTGCTCTAGCGATTGCCTTGCAATAGGAGTTGGGATCTCGCAGTGGTAACTACTACTGCAAGGCTACCGTTAGGCTCTCTCAATTCTGCCCCTCTTGTCTACTTATATCTGCTACTGTCTTTGCGCCATCATTAGAGGATCCCAATAAAAATGTCTAACATCACTTGCAACTGCTGCTAGTTCGTTACTGAGCTCTTCTAAAGTTTACACTGGCCTTAAACAGCTCCAGCAACAACCACTAGGCTTTCCCAACGCCAGTGACTATCATCGTGACATCGCTCTATCCCTAATGCTAGCTCCAACGTCTACCAACACCAGCAACTGCTCCATAACAATAACTAGGCAGTCCTTGGGTTCTCTTACTGCTAGTGCTGATGTTTGTCAACACCAGCCACTATCTCGTAGCAGTACTTAGGCAGTCATTAGGTTCCTCAAAAGCTAGCACGAACGTTAGCCAGCACGAACGTTAGCCAGCACTAGTAACTTTCACATAGTAGTCGTTAGGCTTTCCTTATGCTAACTATTATTGTTAAGCCATTGTTGGACTCCTCTAGTATTTGCCCTCACATCTACTAGCATCAATGATTGTTGCTGGGCTATCACTAAGGGAACCTAGCATAGATGTCTGCTAGTACTAGCGACTGCCATAAGTTCATCATTGAGCTCTCTTAGTATTGGCACTGGTATCTACCAACGACAGCAATTATAAAGCTCTAGTCGTTAGGCTTTGCCAATGCTAGTGACTTTTTTAGGGCGTCATTGGGCTTTCTTATTACCAGTACCAGCGTCTATCGAGACCAACAATTGCCCTACAGTAATAGCTGAGCAGTCTCAAGATCCTTTTTATGCTAATGTCAATGTTTACCAACACTAGCAATTACCTCGCAACAGTAGCATGGATGTGATTAGGTTCCCTATAAGCAGGTACGAGCATTATCTAGCACCAGTGACTTCCCCACTATGGTCGTTGGGCTATCCTAACACTAATTACTTTTTATTAGGTCATCATTGGGTTCCTCTAGTGCTTGTCTTGACGTCTACCAGCTCTAATGACTAACATTGGGCCATTGTTGGGGTAACCCAGTTTAGATGTTTGTCGATGTCACTGACTATCGCTAGGTCATTTTCTAAGCTCCTTAGTGTTGGCAGTCGCATTTACCAGCGTGAGTGACTTCTTAGCAGAGGTCATTGGGCTCTTTCAGTGCTAATGATAGTCATTGAATCATCATTGGGCTCTTTCGGTGCTAACATTAGCATCTATCAACACCAGTAACTAAATCACAACAATAGTTGGGTAGTCCATAGGTCCCTTTAGTGTTGGCACCAATGTCTAACAACACCAGTAATTGCCCCGCAGTAAGACCTGGGCAATCGTTGGGTTCCCTAAAAGCTGGCATGAGCATCTGCTGGCACTTATAACTTTCTTGCAATAGTCATTTGGTTCTCTCAATGCCAATAACTACTGCTAGGCCGTCGCTAGACTCCTTTAGTACATGCACTCGCATCTACCTATGCTTTCAACTATTGTTAGGCCATCGCTAGACACCTTTGGTGCTTGCCCTCACATCTATCTATGCTTGCGACTATCATTAAGCCTTTACTAGACTTCTTTAGTTTCCCTAGTGTTGGCCCTCACATCTACCAACGTCAACGACTACCTGGCAATAGTCCTTGTGCTCTTCCAACATTAGTGACTATCACGGGGATTGTTATTGGTCTTTTATCATGCTGGGACAACAATCTATCGACATCACCAAGTGCACCGCAGAAGTAGATAAGAAGTCCTTGGGTTTCCCCAAAGCTAGTGCGAGCATGTGCTAGCACTAATGACTTTCCCACAGTAGTCATAGGCTCTTTAAACACCAACTACTGCTGCTAAGCTATCGTTGGGCTCTTCTAATGCTTGTCCTTATGTCTATCTATGCCAGCAATTACTATTGGGCCATCATTGGAGCAACATAGTTAAGATATCTACTAGCATTAGTGACTATACAGCAGTAGTTATTAGGCTCTCCTAATGCCAACAACTATTACTAGGCTTTTGTTAGACTTCTCTAATACTTGCCCTTGTGTCTACTTGCACCAGCAACTATCGTTGGGGGAACCCAGCATTAATGTCTACTAGTGCAAACAGTTGAGCTTCCTTAGTGCTAGCTCTCACATCTATTAGCATCAGTGACTACCCATTAGTAGTTGTTATGCTTTTCCAATGATAGTGACTATTAAGGGTCATCACTAGTCTCCCTTCATGCTAGCACAAGAGCCTATCAACACCACCAAATGCACCATAGAAGTAATCAGGAAGTCATTGAGTTCCCTCAAAGCAGGCGCGAGCATCTACTAGCACTAACGACTTCCCCACAGTAGTCATTAGGTTCTCTGAACGCCAACTATTATTGCTAGGCCATTGTTGGGCTCCTACAATGCTTGCCATCATGTCTACATGCACTAACAACTACCATTAGGCCATCATTAGGGCAACCTAGTGAAGATGTCTGTTAGCGTCACTAACTGCACAGCTGTAATCGTTAGGCTTTCTTAATGCCTACGACTGTCATTGGCTCACTCCTCAGATGGTAGCATTAGCCTCTATCAACACCAGCAACTACCAACAACAATCACAAGGTAGTCCCTAGGTTCCCCTAATGCTAGCGACAGCATCTGCCAACACACGCAACTACCTCGTAGCATTAGCTTAAAAGTCCTTCGATTCCCCTAAAGCAAGCGCAAGGTCTGCTAGTACCAGTGACTTCCCCACAACAGTCCTTAAGCTTAAAAGTCCTTCGTTTCCCCTAAGCATTGGTCTTTTTTAGTGCTTATCGTCTCATGTACCTAGTAGGGGAACCCAGCACTCATGCTCCCTAACACTAGCGAGCACTACTAGGTCATCGTTAAGCTCCCTCGTTGCTATCACTAGTGTCTTCTCATACTAATAGCTACCCTAATGCTACAATTAGACTGTACTTAGGTTCCCCTAGTGTAAGTGCTAGTATCTCCCAACACGAGCAACTACTGTGCAGTAGTAGCTAAGCAATCGTTGGGTTCCCTCAAAGCCAGCATCAGTGTTTTTGAGCTCCAATAACTACCCAGCAACAATCGTTGGGCTTTTTCAGCACTTACTACTATTACTACAGG
This sequence comes from Moringa oleifera, assembly GCA_021397835.1. Taxonomy (NCBI): domain Eukaryota; kingdom Viridiplantae; phylum Streptophyta; class Magnoliopsida; order Brassicales; family Moringaceae; genus Moringa; species Moringa oleifera. The sequence continues at coordinate 8,252,051 of JAJFZO010000034.1, read as the reverse complement.
GCTGTTATTAGGCTATCCCAATTCTAGCCCTCGCGTCTACATGCGCTAACAACTATCATTGTGCCATCGTTGAGGGAACCCAGCGGATATGTCTACTAGTGTCAATGACCGCTACTCGATCATCGTTAAGATCCCTAGTGTTGGTGTCAGTGATTGTTACTAGGTCATAGCTGAGCTCTCTTAGTTATGGCATTTGCCTCTGCCAGTGGCAGTCATTGGGCTCTCCTAATGCCAATGACTATCATGGGTCATCGCTTGGCCTTGCCAATGCTAGCACTAGCATTTATAGACATATCAACTGCATTGCAGTAATAAGTGAGCAGTCTTTAAGTTTGTGAAATGCTAGCATTAGCATTTATTAACAACCGCAAGTGCCTTATCGCAATAGTTGAGTGGTCCTTGGGTTCCTCTAAAACTAATGCTAGTGTGTGTGAGCACTAGTTAATTCCTTGCAGTAATCTTTGGGCTCTCTTAGCACCAACAACTACTACTAGGCCTTCGTTGGGCCACTACAGTGCTTGCTCTTGCGTCTGTTAGCACTAGCGACTTTCATATGTTAGTCATTGGCCTCTCCTAATATCAACTATTATTGTTAGGCCGTCAATGGACTCCTTTACTGCTTACCTCATATCTACCTATGCCAACGATTATCGTTAGGCAATCACTAGAGGAACCTAACGTCAATGTGTGGCAGCGTAACCAGTTACTGCTTGGTAGTCACTGAGCTACCCTTGTGATGGCGCTTGCCTTTACCAGCATTAGTGACTACCCAATTGTAGTCGTTTGGGCTCTCCCAACGATAGCAATTGTAACAAGGTCATCGTTGGGCTCCCTTGATGTTGGCACTAACGCCTACCGACAATAGCAATTGCCCTATAGCAACAGTTTTGCTATTCTTAAGTTCTCATAGTGTTGGCACCAACCAACACGAGCAGATGCCCTAAAGTAGTTGTTGGGCAGTCGTTGGGTTCCTCCAAAGCTAGCATAAGGGTTTACTAGTACTAGCGACTTCACACTAGTCGTTGGGCTGTCCTAATGCCAACTACTGTTGCTAGGTCATCATAGGGCTCCATCAATGGTTGCCCTCATGTCTACTTGGACAAGTGACTGCCATTGTGTCATAATTGTGGGAATCTAATGGAGATGTCTCCCAAAGCTAGCGAGAGTTGCTAGGTCATCGCAGAACTCCTCTACTGCTAGCACTAGTATTTACGAGCATCAGTAACTACCCAACTACTATCATTGGGCTTTCCTAATAATAGTGACTATCATAAGGTCGTCGTTGGGCTCCTCTAATGCACGCACTAACATCCATCAATACTAAGAATTACCTCGCGGCAATAGCTAAGAAGTCACTAGGTTTCTAGAGTGCTATCGCTAGCTTTCGCTTATGCTAGCAACTATGTCACAATAGTAGGTGAGTAGTCATTGCATTCCCTCAAAGTTGGTGCCAGTGTCTGCCAGCACCAATGACTTCTTTACAAAAGTCGTTAGGCTCTTCCAATGCCAACTATTGTTGCTAAGCCATCGTTGGGCTTCTCTAGTCCTTGCTTTTGTCTTAACAACTGTCATTGGGCCATCATAGCTATTTACTAGTGAAAATGACTACCATGCCAGCAACTACTTAGCAACAGTTGTTAGGCTCACCTAATGCCAGCAAAAGTCAAGAGACCGTCCTTGGGCTCTCTAGGTGCTAGCACTACTGTTTACCAATAAAAATAACCGCTCTATAGGAATAGCTAGGCAATCCTTAGGTTTCTCTAGTGTGGGTATTGGTGTTTGCCAACCCCAGCAACTACCTCATAGTAGTGGCTACGCAGTCATTAGTTTCCCCCATAGTTATCGCTAGCGTCTACCAATATTAACGAATTTCTCATAGCAATCATTGGGCTCTTCCAGCTAAACAACTGCTACTAGGCCATTAGGCACCTCTTATACTTGCTCTCCTTTTTACCTACACCAGCGACGTCGGTTGGGCCATCGTCGGGGAAGTCTAACACAAATATTTGCCAGTGCTAGCAACTACCGTAGAGTCGTTATTCAGCTCCTATAGTGCTAGCACTGGCATCTACCAGCAGTAACGATTGCCCTACAATAGTCGTTGGGCCTTCCCAACACTTAAACAATTATTCGATCATCAGAGGGCTATCTAAGTGCTAGCACTAGCGTTTGTGACACTAGCAACTACTTCGCAGCAATAGCAATGGAGTCCTTAGGTTCCCTTACTGTAGGCATCGGCATCTGTCAACACCGATAACTGAACTATACCAATAGCTGGGAAGTTATTGATTCTCCTAAAGCTGGATTATCACTAAGCTCTTCTAGTGCTAGCACTAACATTTACCATCATCAGCGACTTCCCAATAACAGCCATTGGGCTTTTCTAACGCTAGTGACTATCATAGAGTCGTCGTTAAACTCCCTTGATGCTAGTACTAGAGTCTACCGACTCCAATAACCAGCCCACAACAATAGTTGGGTAGTCCATAGGTTCCTTTGGTACTGGTGCTAGCATCTGCTAATACCAATAATTACCCCACAATAGTAGATAGGTAATCGTTAGACTCCCCAAAGCTGATTTGAGCATCACCAACACCAGTGAATTCCATATAGTAATCGTTGGGCTCTTCTAATGCCAATTATTACTACAAGGTCGTCATTAGGCTCTTCTAATGCTTGTCTTTGCATCTACCTATGCGTGCGACTACAGTTAGGCCATCGTTAGTGCAAGCCAATGCAGATCTCTATTAGCATTAGCAATTACCCAGTAGTAATCATTTGGCTCTTTTAATGATAATGACTATAATAGGGTCATCGTGAGGCTCCCTCGATTCTACCACTAACATCCAACGACACCTTGAACTGCCCCATCACAATAATTAGGTAATCCCTGAGTTCTACCAAGGTTGGTGCCTAACTATTGCCCCGTAGTTGTAATAGGATAGTCGTTGGGTTCCCCTAAAGCTGGATCAAGCTTCAGCCAGCACCATAAACTTCCTTGCAACAGTTGTTGGGCTATCTTAGCGCCAACTGCTAGTATTAGGCCGTCAATAGGCTCCACTTATGCTTGCCCTCATGTCTACCTATGTAAGTGATTGCCATTGGGGGATCCAAGCGCAGATGTGTGCTAGCATTAGCAACTATCACTAAGTTGCCATTGAGATCCCTTAATGTCAGTCTTGGCCTCTACTAGTGCCAACTACTACTTAACAATAGTTTTTGGGCTCTGGTAATGCCCTCAACTATCATGGGGTCATCGCTAGGATCTCTGATGCTGACGTTATCATTTACTGACCCCAATAACTACCCCGCAGCAGTAGTAAGGCAATCCCTATGCTATCCTTGTGCTGGTGTCGACGGCTCCTAACACTACTAACTACCCTGCAATAATAGCTAGGAAGTTATTGGGTTCCCTCAAAGCTGGCGAGAGTGTTTGCCAGCACCAGCGACTTTCTAACGAAAGTAATTATGCTCTCATAGTACCTACTACTATTGGTAGGTCATTGTTAGGCTCTTTTAATGCTTACTCTCACATCTATCAGCCTCAATGACTTCTCAACAGTAGTTATTAGGCTCTCTCGAGGCTAGTGATAGTCATGAGGTCATCACTAGGCTCTCCTAGCGTTGGCAAAAGCGTCTACTGACGCCCACAACTGCACTTAGGTTCCTTAGTGTTGGCGTTTATGTTTGCCAATGCTAGTAACTATCTAGTAGTAGTAGTTAGGTAGCCATTGGGTTCCCTCAAAGCTAAGACGAGTGTCTGTGAGCACCAGTGACTTCCTCAAAGTAGTCATTGGGCTTTCCTATTGCCAACTACTAATGCTAGGATGTCTTTAGGCTCCTTCAGTGCTTGCCCTGGCGTCTATCTATACCAGCGACTACCACTGGGCCATCATTGGGGAAACCTAGCACAGATGTCTACTTATGCCAGCAATTACTGTTGGGTCATGCAGTTAGCATAAGGCTCCCCCAGTATTGGCACTAGTGTATATCGACATCAATAATTGCCCACAGCAATAGTGAGGAAGTCTCTTGGTTTTCTTAGCATTGATGTACGTCAACACCAACAACTACCTCGTAACAGTAGTTGGGCAGTTGTTAGGTTCCCCCAAAGCTAGCGTTACCATTTATTAGCATTAGTGACATTCTCGCAATAGTCATTAGGCTCTTATAGTGCAATAATTACTGCCAACCCATCGTTATGCTTTTAAAGTGCTTGTCGCCATGTCTGCCTGCACCAATAACGTTCAATTGGCAATCGTTGAGAGAGCCCAACTCAAATGTCTACCAGCACTAGTAACAGTTATGAGGTCATCACCGAGCTCCCCGAGTGATGGTGCTGGCCTCAACCAACACCAGCGACTGTCATAGGGCTGTCTTGCGGCTCCCTCTATGCTGGTACTAGTTTCCACCATAACAAGCAATTACCTCGCCATAATTGCTTCCATTAGTATTGATGTTGACATCTGCTAACAATACTAACTACTATTTAATAGTAGGTGGGAAGTCAATGGGTTCCTCCAAAGTTAGCATTAGTGTCTACCAGCATTAACGACTTCTTCACTGTAGTTGTTAGACTCTACCAATGCCAATTACTCTTGGTATGTCATTGTTAGGCTCCTCAAGTGCTTCCAATGTTTCTAGTTGTGCTAGTGAATACCTCTGGGCCATCGGTGGAAGAACCCAGTGAAAATGTCTGCCAATGCCAATGTCAATGCTAACGACTGTAATTGGGTCATCGTTGAGCTCCCCTGCTGCTGGCACTGGCCTCAAACGATTGCAACACTACTTATCATTATAGGGATGTCACTGGCTGCCCCTAGTGTTAGGACTAGGCTCTACTGACACTAGTAACTTCCTCACAGTAATAACCGGGTAGTACCTAGGTTCACTTAATGTTAGCATTGGCATTTTCCAAAGTGGTAGCAATGTCTACCAATACTTTAGTCTTTCTCGCCGTAGTTGATGGGCTCTTCTAATGCCAACAATTGCTATAATGCTTTCGTTGGGATTCTTTAGTACTTACCCTCACGTTTACCTACGTCAGTGACTAGCATTGGACCATCATTGGAAAAACCTAGCGTAAAATTTTGCCCATGCTAGTGATAATCACTAGGTCATCGCTGAGTTCCCTTTATGGTTGCATTGGCATCTACCAGCATCAATAATTGTCCAACAGCAGTCGTTGGGGTCTCTTCACATTAGCAGCTATCATTGGTTATCGCTGCACTCCCTTAGTGCTAGCACTAGCATCTATCAACAATAGTAACTACCCCATAACATAGCTAAACAGTCCCTAGGTTCCTTTGGTGCTGGTGTTGGCGTTTGCTAACACTAGCAACTACCCGACTGTTATAACTTGGCGGTCGTTAGGTTACCCAAAAATTGGCTTAGAGTTGCTAGGACTACCGACTTCCTTACAACAGTAGTTGGGATCCTCTAATGCCAGATACTACTTTTTGACCATCGTTAGGCTCTTCTTATGCTTACTCTTGTGTCTACCTATGTCAGCAACTACCATTAGGCCATTACTCGACGAATCCAATGCAAATGTTTGTTAGCACGAATGATAGTTGTTAGGTCATTACTGATCTCCCCTACTGTTAGCATTGGCCTCTTTCAGCGCTAGCGACTGCCCAACAGTAGTCGTTGGGCTTTCTTAATGACAACAACTATCATGGGAGGGTCATCGAGCCCCCCAAACTCTAGCTCTAGCATTTACCAACACCAATAACTGCCTTACAGTAATAGTAAGGCAGTCCCTAGATTCCCTTTTTATTGTCGTTAATGTTTGCAAACACGAGCAATTACCCCACTAAAGTGGTTGGCCAGTCATTAGGTTGCCCCAAAGCTAGCTCTAGTGCTTACCAGCACCAACGGCTTTTAGTGTAGCTATTAGGCTCTCCCAGTGCTTGCCTTCTTGTCTGCTTGCGCCAGTGATGTTTGTTGGGCGATTGCTAAGGGAACCCAGCACAAATGTTTGATAGCATCAAGGAATGTCGCTAGGTTATCATTAAGCACCCTCAGTGATGGTACAAATGTTTACCGATACCAATAACTACCCACAGCAACAACTGGGTAGTTGTTGGGTTTCCCCAAAGCTCGTCGAGCGTCTACCAACACGAACGACTTCTTCTTACTAGTTGTTGTGCTCTCTAAATGCCAAGAATTGTTGGCGCACCATCGTTGAGCTCCTTTAGTGCTTATCTTCATGTCTTCCTAAAAAAAAAAAGTGTCGTTCGCTGGGCCATCACTGAGGGAACCTAGCATAAATATGTGTCAGCGCTAGCAACTGACACTATGAGTCTACCTTCGTTTCGCAGCAATAGCTGGGCAGTCGTTGGTTTCCCCTAAACGGTCACTAACATCGGCTAAGACCAGTGAAGTAATCATTGGGCTCTTCCAAAGCCAACTACTATTGTAAAGCTATTATTGGCCTCCTCAAGTTCTTGCCCTCACATTTGCCTATATTAGTGACCATCATTTGGCTCTCCAAGTGCTAGTGACTATGATAGTATTATCGCTAGGCCCTCTTAATGCTAGTGTTAACATCTACCGACACCAACCACTATCTCGTAATAATAGCTAGGCAATCCTTAGGTTCCCTTAGGGCTGGTGTCAACGACTACCAACACTAGTAGCTTCCTTGCAGCATAGCTGGGCAGTCATTGGGAGAGCCCAAAGCTGGCGCTAGCTTTTGCAAGAACCAGCCACTTCCCTACAATAATCATTAGTCTCTCCTAGTTCCTTTAGTGCTAGTGCTAGTGCTAGTGTTTGCTAACATTAGCAACTCCCCACCATTATAACTGGGCGGTCGTTGGGTTTTACTAAAGCTGGCACTAGCATTTGCCAGTACTAACGAACTTTACACAGTAGTCTTTGGGCTCCCTCAATGCCAACTACTGCTGCTACGTTGTTGTTGGGCTTCTCTTGTGCTTTCCCTTGCATCTACCTATGTCAGCATCTATCATTGGGCCATTGCTTTAGGAATCTAATGCAGATGTCTACTAGTGCCAATGATAGTTACTGGTTGAGCTCCCTTATTGCTACCGCTAGCTCTACTGGTGTTAGTGATTACTAGTAATGATTGGGCTCTCCCAATGCCAACGATTGTCATGGGGTCATCGTTGCCCCCCACCTCTGACGCTAGCTTTAGCATCTACCAACACCACCTACTGTCTTAGAGTAAATTGTTGGGCAATCCCGAGGGTTCCCTTAGTATTGGCACTAGCGTTTGTCAACACCAGTAATTGCCTTACAGCAATAGTTAGGCAGTCATTAGGTTCGTCCAAAGGAGATGCAAGCATCTACCAACACGAGAGACTTCCACACAATAGTTTTTGGCTCTTCGAACACTAACCACTTTTGTAAGGCCATCATTAGGCTCTTTTAGTGCTTGCCCTCCCTTCTACCTACACTAGCTACTGCAGTTGGGCCATCAATGGAGTAACCAAGCATAGATGTCTACCAGCTCTAGTGACTGCCCAGCAGTATTCGTTAAGCTCTTCTAACCCTAGTGATTGTCATGAAGTCATCCCTGGGCTCCCCCATTGGTAGCATTAGTGTCTACTAACACATACAACTGCCATGCAGCAATAGGGTTAGTGTCTACCAACACCAACCATTGTCCCATAGCAGTAGTTAGGCAGTCATTGGGTTCACCAAAAGCTACAGTCATTGGGCTCTCCCTACATTAGTGACTGTCATAAGATCATCACTAGGCTCCTTCGGTGCTAGTGCAAACATCTATTGATACCGAAAATTGCCCCATAATAACAGTTGGGTTGCCCTTGGGTTCGCTAGTGCTTGCACAAGCATCTCCTAACTCCAACAATGACCTTGCAACAATAGCTAGGAAATAAATGGGTTCCTCTAAAGCTGTCGCGAGCATCTGTCAGCACTAGCATCAGTGACTATTTGGCTATAGTTGTTAGGCTCTCCCGATGCTAGTGACCATCATCAGGTAATCACTAGGCTCCCTTGGTGCTAGTGCTAATGTCTAATGACACCAATAATTGCTTCGTAACAATAGCTAGGTTATTCATGGGTTCCTTTACAACTGGCACTAGTGTCTGGTAACTCCAGCAATTGCCGTGCAATAGTAGCTGGGTAATTATTAAGTTCCCTTAAAGCTGGTGTAAGCATCTGCCAGCATGAACGATTGCCCCGAAAAAAGTTGATGGGCTCTCCCAACATTGACAACTGTTACTAGGCTATCTCTGAGCTTCTTTAATGCTTGCTCTCATGTCTAACAGCTCCAACGACTACTGTTGGACTAACACTAGGGTACTTAGCTCAAGTGTTTACCAGTAACAATGATACCTACTGGGTCATCACTAAGCTCCTCTAGTGTTGGTGTTAGTATATACCAGCGTCACCGACTATATATTATAATCGTTGGGCCCTCTTAGCACTAGTGACAATTATAGGGTCATCGTTAGGCTCCTTGATGCCAAAAACTGCCCTGTAATAATAACTAGGCTATCCTTAGGTTTTTCTAGTGTTGGTATTGATGTATACCAAGACCAATAACAACCTTGGTAATAGTAGCTAGTCAGTGGTTGGGTTTTCCCAAATTTGGTATGAGTGTCTACCAACATGAGCGATATTGTTGTAGTAGTCATTGGGCTTTCCCAATTCCAACCATTACTACTAGAGCATCCTTAGGCTCATTTAGTGCTTGCCCTCATGTTTACCGATGGTAGTGACTATCGATGGGTAATCGTTATAGGAACCTAGCACAGATCTCTACCAACGCTAGTAACTATCGTTTGGCCATGACTGAGCTCCCTCAATGCTAGTGTTGGCCTCTGTTAGTGCAAACAACTACTAAATAGTAGTTGTTGGGCTCTCCCAACATCGACATCTATCATGTAGCCATTGGTTGGCTCCCCTAATGATCGCACTACCGTTTATCGATACCTACAACTTCTTTTAGTAATAGTTGAAAGTCTCTTGGTTTGCATAGTGTTGGCATCATTATTTACAACACCAATAACTATCAAGTAATATTAGTTCAATAGTCATTGGTTCCCATAAAGCTAGTACAAGTGTCTGCTAGCATCGACGACTCTCGCATAGCAGTTGTTAGGCTTTTCCAACACTAGTAACTACCATGCAGTTAGCGTTAGTCTCCCCAAGTATTAGCACCAACATCTATCGACACCAGCAACTATCTCACAACAATAGTAGGAAAGTCTTTTGGTTCACTTTGTGTTGATGTAAACATGTGACAACACCAATAATTGCCCTGCAATAGTAGTTAAGTTTCGTTAAAGCAAGCACAAGCATCTCCTAACACTAGTGAATTCTCTACCTCTGTCATTTAGCTCTCCCAACACCAACAACTACTGTTAGGCCATTGTTGGGCTCCTCCAATGCTTACTGTCATGTCTAACTATGCTAGTAACTACCACTCAAACATCGTAAGGGCAACCTAGCATAGATCTTTACTAGCATCAGCAATTACCGCTAGGTCATCGCTGAGCTCCCCTTATGCTAGTGCTAACATCTACCAGCATCACGATTGCCCAATAATAGCCATTAAGCTTTCTTAATGCCAGCCACTTTTATTGGGTCATCGCTGGGCTCCCCCGCTGCTAGGACTAGCATCTATCAACACTAGCAACTGCCCCGCAATAATGGTTGCGCAGTCCTTGGGTTCTCCTAGTTCTAATGCTAATGACTACTATTGAACAATCGGTATGGTACCCAGCGCAGGTGTTTGCCAATTCAACGACAACAGTTGCGCCATCACTAAGCTCCATTAGGGCTAGTGCTAGCATCTACTAGGGTCAATGACTACCCAAGTTGGGTTATCTTCATGCCAGCGACTATCACAAGGTCATCATTAGGCCTCTCCCCTCGTGTTGGCACTAGCATCTACCAACTATAGTAATTGCACAATAGAAGATGCAGGGAAGTCGTAAAGTTCCCCCAAAGCTAACGTGAGCATCTACAAGCATAAGCGATTTCCCCGCACTAGTCGTTTAGCTCTCCCAATGCCAACTACTACTGCTAGGCTATCATTAGGCTTTTTTACTGCTTACCCTTGCCCCAACTACTACCATTAGGCCATCACTAGGGCAACCCAATATAGATGTTTGCCAGCATCAGCGACTATCCAACAATAACCATAGGGCTCTCCCAATGCTTGTAACTATCATTGGGTCATTGTTTTGTTACCCTGGTGCTAGCAAGTGCCCATCGACACTAGCAACTGCCCCACAGCAATAGTGGGGTAGTCCCTAAGCTCATTTAGTGCTAACGTTGATGTTTGCCAACATCGACAATTACCCAATAATAGTAGCTGGGAAGTCGTTAGGTTCCCTTAAAGCTTGCAAGAGCGTCTACTAGCTCCAGTGAATTTCACACAAAAGTAATTATGCTCTCCCAATACTTAGTAACAGTGCTAGGCCATCATTGGCTTTTCTACTGCTTGCCCTCACGTCTACTTGTGCAAGTGACTGCCTAGCAGTAGTCGTTGGGCTCTCCGAACACAAGCAACTATCACAGGGTTATCGTTGGGCTCCTATGGTGCTAGTATTAGCATGCAACGACATTGGCAACTAACCCGTAATAATAACTAGGCTATCGGTGGGTTCCACTGTTATTGGTGCTGGTGTCTACCAACAGCAATAACTTCCCCACAATAGTAGCTTGATAGTCATTGGGTTCATGTAAAGTAACACAAATGCCTCCCAACAGTAGTTACCTCACTGCAGTAGTCATAAGGCTTTCCCAAAGCCAACCACTGTTGTTAGGGCACCGTTAGGCTCCTCTATGCTTCCCTCTGCATCAACCTACGCTAGCGATTATTGATGGGCCATCATTGGGGAACCTAGCATGGATCTTTATCGAGCTAGTGACTATTGCTAGGTTTCGCTTAAGCTTTCCTAATGCTTATGCAGTCCTTCACCAATGCAAGCGACTGCCCAACAGCTATCACTGGGCTCTCCTAATGCTGCAACTATCATGCAGTCATCGCCAGGCTCCCCTAACACTAGCATTAGCATCTATCGACACCAGCAACTATTTATACTAATAGCTAAGAAGTCTTTTGGCTTGCTTGGCATTGGCATCTATGTTTGCCAACACCAACAACTACCCACAAGAATAGCTGAATAGTCGTCGGTTCCCCTAAAGCTTGCGTAATCGTGTGTAAGCACTAGTGACTTTCATGCAGTAATAATTAGGCTTTCTTAACACATATAGTTATCATGCAGTCATAGTTGGTCTCCCCTGGTGCTAGTACTAGGATTTATTGATGCCAGTAACTGCCCGCAGCAATAGTAGGGAAGTCTTTTGGTTTACTTGGTACTAACATCATCGTCGACCAATACCAACAACTGCCCTGCAACAGTAGTTGGGTTCCTGAAAGGCAAGTGCAAACATCTACCAGCACCAACAAATTCCCACAGCCATTGTCGGGCTTTCCCAATGTCAACAACTATTGTCAGGCCATTATTAGGCTTCTTACTGCTTACCCTCATGTTTACTAGTGCCAGTAATTGCCATTTGGCAATCGTTAGGATAACCTAATATAGATGTTTGGCAACTTTAGCGGCTATCGATGCATAATCATTGAGCTCCTTTTTTGGTAGTGCTAACATTTACTAGCATCAACGATTGCCCAGCAGCAGTCATTAGGCACTTCCAACATTAGCGACTATCCTTGGGTTGTCGTTGGGTTCCTCTAGTACTAGTTCTAACGTCTATCAACACTAGCAACTGCCCCACAATCATGGCTGAGAAGTCTTTGGTTTCCACCTTTGTGCTAGCATCATCATCTGCCAAGACTAGGAACTACCCAACAACAATGACTTAGTAGTCGTTAGATTCCCCCAAAACTAGCGCGAGTGTCTACCAGTACCAACAATGTCCCTATATAAGTCATTGGGCTTTCCTAGTGCCCACTACCACTGTTAGGCCGTCATTCAGCTCCTCTTGTGGTTGCCTTCGCATCTACTTGTGCTAATGACTGCCACTAATCCAATGTTGAGAGAACTTAATGCTAATTTTTACTGGCGCCAAGGACTGTCACTAGGTCATTGTTGAGTTGCTTTAATGCTAGTGCTGCTATTTATCAGTGTCTTTCATTGCTCAGCAATAGTTTATTAGGCTTTTTTAACGTTAGTGACTATCATAGGATCGTCCTTTTGACTTTCTCACTGCTAGTGCTAGCATTTACTAGCACTAACAACCACACCATAAAAATACTTGGGCACTCGTTAGGTTCCTCCAAAGGTGGTACGATCGTCAGCCAGTACCAGTGACTTTCATGCAGTCGTTTTTGGGCCCTCTTAATGCCAAGAAAAATGGCTAGGCCGTCATTGGGCTCCTCTAGTACTTACCCTTGCATCTATCTATCCTAATGACTGTTATTGAGCAATCGCTGGGGTAACCCAATGTAGATGTTTGGTCATCCTTGAGCTCCCTTTGCGCTAGTGTTAACAGTTACTAGCATGAGCCACTGCCCAGCAGTAGTCATTAGGCTCTCCCATTGCCAGCAACTATTATTGCATCATCACCAGGGTCCCCCGATGCTAGTACTAGCATCTATTGACACTAGTAACTTCCTCGCGATAATAGCTGCGAAGTCATTTGGTTCTTCTAGTGCTAGTGCCACCATCTGCCAATGCCTGTAACTACCCCGCAACAAAAGTTGGACAGTCATTGAGCTCTTTTAGTGCTTGCCCTTGCATTTACCTATGCCACTGATTGCCAAGCGGTAGTCCTTGGGCTCTCTCAATGTCAGCGACTATCATGGGCTAATGTTAGGCTCCTTTGGGGCTAGTACTAGCATTTATTAACACTAGTAACTGCTCTGCAGCAATAACATGGCTATTTTTGGGTTCCCTTATCATTGGCGTCGGTGTTTGCCAACACTAGTAACTACCCTGTAATAGTGGCTAGGTAATCATTGGGTTCCCTCAATGTTGTTACGAGCATCTAGCAGCACTAATAACTTCCTCGTAATAGTCATTAGGCTCTACCAATGCCAACCACTACTATCAAGGAGACGTTGGGCTCCTCTAGTTCTTGCCCTTGTGTTTACCTATGCGAGCGACTATCGCTAGGTCACGTTAGGGAAGCCAGTGCATATCTTTATTGGCACTAATGATTATCGTTAGGTTATCATTAAGCTCCCCTAGTGTTGGTGCTGGCCTCTACCAATGCCAACGACTACCTAACAATCGACAACTATCATGTTGTCATCGTCAAGGCTCCCCCAGTGCTAGCACTAGTGTTTATCGACACTAGCAACTACCTAGAGAAATAGCTAGGAAGTCTCTTGGTTTGGCATATATAAACACCAACAACTGCCCTTAAAGCTGTGTGAGCGTCTCTTAGTCACAATGACTTCCCTGTAATGTCAATGGGCTATCCCAACGAGGTGGCCGTTGGGCTTCTTTAGTGCTTGACATCATGTCTACCTGTGCCCACAATTGCCATTAGGCCATTGCTGGGTAACCTAGCATACATGTTTGTTAGCTTTAACAACTACTGCTATATCATTGCTAAGCTCCCCTTGTGCTAATGTTGGCATCTACTAGCGTTAAACACTGCACAAAAGCAATCATTGGGCTCTCTTAACATTTGTAACTATCATTGGGTCATCACTAGGCTCCCCCCAATGCTACTACTAACATCTACTGACATTAGCAAAAGCCTTGCAATAATTGCTAGGTAGTCTTTAGGTTCTATTAGTGCTGGCAACGTCATGTGCCTACTCCTATAACTAACCCGCAACAAAAGCTCATCAATTGTTTGGTTCCCCCAAAGTTGAAAAAAGTGTGCTAGCATTAGTTACGTCCCCATAAAATTTATCGAGCTCTCCTAGTGCTTACCAGTATTATTAGGTCCTCATTTGGCTCCTTCGCGCTTGCCCTCACATATACTGACGCCAGCGATTGCCACTAAGCAAATGTAAGGAAAACTAGCGCTAATACTGGCTAGTATTAGTGACTGTTGCTAAGTCATTATTGAGTTACTCTAGTGTTGGTGTTATGATCTACCAATGTCAGTGATTGCTTAAAAGCCATTGTTAGGCTCTTTCAACACCAGTAACTATCACGAGGTCGTCCCTGGGCTCCCTTGGTGCTGGCACTAAGTTTACATTATATAAATGACTAGGCAATCATTGGGTTCCTCCAAAGTTAGCGCGAGCATCTGTTAGGGCTAGCGAATCTCGCGTAGTCATCATTTACATTCTCAATGCCAACTATCACTACTAGGCCATTGTTGGGCTTCATTAATGGTTACCGCTGTGTCTACCAATGCTAGTGATTGCCACTGAGCCATCGCTAGGCAACTAACACAGATGTCAGTTAGTGCCAACAACTGCTAATAGGTCATCACTAAGAGCCAATAGTGCTGGTACTGGCATTTACTAACGTCAGTAACTATCTAGCTGTAATCATTAGGCTTTTCTTATACTAGTGACTGTCATAAGCTTATCACAATGCTACTTTGGTGTTAGCACTAGTGTCTATTAATACTAACAATAGCCCTGCAGCAACAGCTAAGTAAACATTGGGTTCCCTCAAAGCTGGCGAGAGAATTTACGATCACTAGTGACTTCCTTGTAGTATTTGTTTGGCTTTCCCAATGCTAACACCATTATTAGGTCATCATTGAGCTCCTCTAGTGCTTGCCCTCATGTCTACTTGTGCCAACGACAACTGTTCGACCATCAATGGGATACTTAACGTAGATGTTTACCAGTGCCAATGATAGCTGCTATGTCATCGCTAACATCCCCTAGTGTTGGCACTAGCATATACCATTATCAGTGATTACCTAACAATAGTCGTTGGGCTCTTTTAATGCTAGCAACTATCGCGAGGTTATTGTTAGGCTCTGCCCCTGTTGGCACTAGCATTTTCCAACACTGGCAACTGCACAAGGGACTTCCTTACAATAGTTGATGGGCTCTCCTAATGCCAACCACTGCTGCTAGGCAATTGTTAGGCTTCTCTAGTGCTTACCTTCCCGTTTTCATGCACTAGTGACTACTAATGGGCCATTACTCAGACAACCCAATGCAGATTTCTGACAATATTAGTGACTTTCCAACAGTAGTCACAGGGCATTCCCAATGCTTTCAACTATCATTGGGTCATCGATAGGTTATTCAGCACCAACCATGCCCCCTAGCAGTAGTTGTGCAGTGATTGGGTTCCCTCAAAGCTGGTGTGAGTGTGTGCCACTATTAAAGACTTCCCTACAGTAGTTGTTTGCCTATCATAACGCCAATTGTTGCTCCTCTACCATCACTAGGCTCCTCTAGTGCTTGCTCTTGCATTTACTTATGCTAGCAACTATCGTTGGGGAACTTAGTGCAAATGTTTGCCAATGCCAGCAACTATGGTTGGGCCATCTCTTAGGTCCCTTAAGGCTGCGTTAATATCTATTAACGTCAGTAACTGCTACAAGGCCATCACTAGGGGAACCTAAAGATGTAAGTGTTTGCCCCATAATAGTAGCTAGGCAGTTGTTGCACTCCTTCAATGCTTGCCCTCACGTCTACCTACGCCAAAGACTATTATTGGGCCATCGATGGGGGCACCCAGCGTTGATATCTGCCAGCATAAGCGACTATCACTATGTTCTCTTAGTGTTGGTGTTGATATTTACTAGCATTAACGACGGCTTAGTAGCAATCATTAGGCTCCTTCGGTGTTAGCACTAGCATGTACCGACACTAGTAACAATCTTGTAGCAATAATTGGGAAATCCGTATGTTGCTTAGGGTTGGCATTTATGTCTACTAACACTAGCAACTGCCTCGCAGTAATAGATAGGTAGTCGTTAGGCTGTTTTACACCAATTACTATTGTTAGGTTATTGTTGGGCTCCTTAAGTGCTTGCCCTCGCATCTATCTACACTAACGACTACCATTTGGCCATCATTAAAGGGACCTAGTACAAATCTTTACTTGCACCTGCAATTGCTACTAGTTCACCATTGAGCTACTTTGGTGCTAGCACTTGCCTCAAACAACACCAACGACTGCCCAGCAGCAATTGTTGGGCTCTCCCAACTCCAGTAACTATCATCAGGACATCGTAATGTTCCTTTAATGCTAGTAATAGTGTTAACCAATATGAGCAACTACCTCAGAATAATAGCTAAGCAGTTCGTGGGTTCCTTCAGTGCTAGCGTTAGCGTTAGCCAACACTAGTAACTGCCACACAGTAGCAATTGGGTAGTGGTTGGGTTCTCCCAAAGCAAACACAAGCATTTGGTAGTACCAGTGACTTTCTCGCAGTAGTCATTAGGCTCTCATAATGCCAACAATTGCTACTAAGCCATCATTCTCCTCTTACTGTGCTTACCATTGTGTCTGCCTGCCCTAGTGACGTTCGTTGGGCCATTGTTGAGGGAGCCCAACTCAGATGTTTGTTAGTGTCAGCAATTATTATTGGGTCATCGTTGAGCTCCTTGAGTGATGGTGCTGGCCTTGACTAGCGCCAACAACTGCCCAGCAATAATCTTTACGCTTTCGTAATGCCAACGACTATCATGGAGCCGTCCTTAAGCTCCCTTAGTGGTAGCACTAGCTTCTACTATCACGAGCGATTACTGCTAGCATCTACTAATACTAGCAATTGCCTTTTAGGAGTAGCTAGGCAGTCGATGGGTTCCCTTAAAGTTGGTATTAATGTTTGCCAGCACTAGCGACTTCTCTGTCATAATCCTTGGGCTCTACCAGCGCTGACTATTACTGGTAGCCATTGTTGGGCTCCTCAAGTGCTTTCAACGCGTTTACATGTGCCAATGACTACTGTTGGGCCATCATTGGAGAACCCCAGTGGAAATGCCTGCTAGTGCCAACGATTGTCGTTAAGTTATTACTAAGCTCCCTTACTGTTGGCACTTGGCCTCAAACAACACCAACGACTACCATGCATAGTTGTTGGGCTCTCTAACAGCACTAGGTTCTTTTGGTGCTATCACTAACGGCTACCGACACCAGTAACTACTAAGCAGTAATAATTGGGTAGTCTTTGGGTTCTCATAATACTAGCACTAGAGTTTGCCAAAGTAGGCACTAAAGTTTGCGAGCACCCCAGTCTTTCTCACTGTAGTCGTTGGGCTCTCTTAATGCCAATAACTGTTGCTATGCCCTAGTGCTTACCCTCGCGTCTACTTACGCCAGCGACTATCGTTGGTCCATCGATAGGAGTATTCGACGTAAAATTTTGCCTATGCCAGCGACAATCGCTAAGTTATCGCTGAGCTCCCCTTGTTATAGCATTAGCATGTACTAGCATCAATAATTGCCCAACAGCAATCGTTGGGGTCTTCCAATAATAACAACTATCATAGGGTCATCGTTGAGCTTCTTTAATGCTAGCATTAGCATTTATTAACACCAGCAACTCCCCCATGACATAGTTGGGCAGTGCCTAGGTTCCCTTAGTACTAGTGCTAGCGTTCTCCAATACTAGCAACTACCTAGGTGCTATATCTGGGTAGTTATGGGTTCCTCAATGTTGGCCTAGCATTTGCTAGCATCAGCAACTTCCTTGCAGCAGTCATTAGGCTCCTTTAATGCAAAACACTATTGTTAGGCTGTTGTTTGTGCTTACTTTTGTGTTTACCTATGTCACTGACTATTATTGGGCCATTGCACGAGGAATCCAACGAAGATGTCTACTAGCTCCAATGACAGTTGTTATGTTATTGCTAAGCTCCTTAGTTATAGGTGCCAGCTTTTTTCAGCATCAGCGACTACCCAACAATAGTCGTTAAGCTCTCCCAATGCCAGCAACTATCATGGGGTTGTCACTGGGCCCCCTCAACACTAGCTCTAGTATCTACCAAAGCCAACAACTTCTTTGGAGTAATAGTAGGGCAATCCATAGATTCCCCTTATGCTGGCACTAACATTTGCCAACATTAATAACTGCCCCATCATAGTGGCTGGGCAATTGTTGGGTTACCCCAAAGTTGACTCTAATGCCTACAAGCACCAACGACTTCCCTTGTAGCAGTTGGGCTCTCCCAGTGCTTGCCTTTGTGTCTACTTATGCTAGCGATATCCGTTAGGTGATTGCTTGGGGAACCTAGTGCATATGTTTGTAAGCACCAATAAGTGATACTAGGTCATCGCTGAGCTCCTCTAATGCTTGCACGGGCTTCTATTCATGAGCTTCTGCCAAAACCAGTGACTATCTAGTAGTAGTCATTAGGCTCTCCCAGTGCGAGAGACTGTCATAGGGTCGTCGTTAGGCTCCCTTGATGCAAGAATTGGCGTCTACTAACACCAACAACTGCCTTCCATTGATAGTTAAATAGTCACTGGGTTCCTCTAATGGTAGTGCTGGCATTTACCAACACTAACATATGCCTCGCAATAGTAGCTAGGCAGTCGTGGGGTTTTCCCAAAGCTAGTGCTAATGTCTACAAGCACCTGTGACTGCCTTGTAGTTATTGGGATCTCTTAATATTGACTACTACTATTAGGGCATCATTTGGCTACTCTAATGCTTATCCACTTGCCATTAATGCCAACGACAGTCGCTTGTCCATCGTTAGGGGAACCCAGTGCAGATGTTTGCAAATACCAGTGACAGTCATTTGGTCATTGTTGAACGCCCTTATTGCTGGCTTTGCCTTCTACTTGTGTGAGTGACTACCCAATAATAGTTATTGGGCTCTTCTAGCAAGAACTTCAAAATAAGTATTAGCGTTTAAATGGGTTGACGACCATCGCTGGGCCATCGCTAAGGGAAAATACTACAAATATTTGCCAACACCAGCGATTATTGCTAGGTCGACGCTGAGCACGACTATTGTTGATGTTGGCCTTAAACAACACAAGCAATTGCCCAAAAATAGTTATCGGGCTCTCCTAACACTAGCAACTATCATAAGATATTAGTGGACTCCTTCAATGTTAGCACTAGCATCTACTAACACTAGCCATTGCCCTGCAATAAAAGTTAGGCAGTTCCTAAGTTCTTCTAGTGCATGTGTTAGCATTTACTAAAATTAGCAACTAGCTTGCAATAGCAATTAGATAACTATTGTGTTCCTTTAAAGTTGATGCAAGTGTCTACGAGTACTAACAACCTTTCAACAGTAGTTGTTGGGTTCTCCCAATGCCAACTACTATTGTTAGGCCATCATTGAGTACCTCTAGTGCGCTAGCGATGTCCACTGAGCAATCGTTGGGGGAACTCAGCATAGATGTCCACCAATGCTAGCGATTAGCGCTGAGTCATTGCAGAGCTCCCCCAGTGATGGGTTCATCCTTAGGCTCCCTCGATACTAGCATAAGCGTCTATTAACACCCCACAGTAGCAAATGGGCAGTTATTGGGCTTCCCTAAAGTCGTTCGAGTGTCTGCTAGCACCAGCGACTTCCTCATACCAGTTGTTGGATGCACGAGTGACTTCCATGTTTGTTAACACCAACGATTGCCACTGGGCGTCTACATACACCAGCAATAGCTTTGCAACAATAAATGGGCAGTCATTCATTTCCCCAAAAAACTATCACTAGCGTTAGTCAGGACCAACGACTTCCATGCAGTAATTGTTGTGCTCTCTGAATGTCAACTATTACTGCTGTAAAGCCATCATTGGGATTCTCAAGTTCTTGCCCTCATATTTTCATACTAATGACTATCGTTAGGCTTTCCGAACACTAGTAACTGTCATAGGGTCATCGCTCGAGCACTAATGACTACCAACACTGGCAACTTCCCTATAGGAGTAGCTGACCAATCATTGGGAGAGCCTAAAGTTAGTGCTATCTTTTCTGAGCACTAGTAATTTTCTTGCAGTAATCATTGGTCTCTTCCAATGCCAACTACTACTAGGCAGTCATTAGGCTTCTCTAGTGCATGCCCTCATAACTACCTGTGTTAGCGACTCCTGTTGGGTGATCGTAAAGGAAACCTAGCATAGATGTATACTAGAGCCAGCCACAGTCACTAGGTCATTACCGAGCTCCCCTAATGCGAGCGCATGCATCTACAAGCATTAGCGACTACCCAACAGTAATCGTTGGGTAGTCCTAACGCCATTGATTGTAATTGGATAATCATTAGGCCTCGTTAGTGCGATAAATAGCATTTACCGACGTCAGCAACTGCCCTACAATAATAGCAAGGCAGTCCCGAGCCTCCCTTAATATTGGCGCAGGCATTTGCCGACTCTTGTAACTACCCCGCAGCACTTGCTGAGCAGTTATTACATTACCACAAAGCTGGCACTAGTGATTGCAAGCACCAGCAACTTCCTTGTAATAGTCTTTTGGCTCTCCTAGTACCCATTGGCGACTTTTCCATCGCAGTTATAATGCTCTGCCAGTGCCAAGTACTACTACAAAGCCAATGTTGGGCTCCTCAAGTGCTTCCACGCATCTATTTATGCCAACGACTATTGTTTGGCCATCGTTGGAGGAACCCTATGCAAATGTCTGCCAGTGCCAACAACTATTGTTAGGTCATTACTGATCTCCCTTAATGTTGGCACTGGCATAAATAGCACCAGCGACTACGATGCATAGTCGTTGGACTCCCCAACACTAGTGATTGTCACGAGGACGTTGGCAAGCTTCCCAAGTGCTAGTAGTAGCGTCTATCGACACCAGCAATTACCCTACACTAATAGCTGGGTAGTTCCTAGGTTTCGCTAATGCTGGCGCTGGCATTTGCCAAAGCTCGCATTAGTGTCTACTAGTACCTGAGTTTTTCCAGTAACAGTTGATGGGATCTCTTAATGCGAACAACTACTACTATGCTGTCGTTGGGCTCCTCTAGTGCTCACCATCGCGTCTATTTACGTTAACGACTACCGTTAGCCATTGTTTAGGGAACGTGGCGTCAATGACTTTCTTTAAGTCATTGCTAAACTCCCCTTGTGATGGCATTGGCATCTAACAGTGTCAATGAGTGCCCAGCAGCAGCTGTTATGATTTTTTAACAATACCAGCAGTAGTCATTGTGGTCTCCCAACAATAACAACTATCATGGGATCATTGCTGGGTCCCTCACTTCTAGACTAGCATCTACTGAAACCAGAAACCATCCTACAACAACTGTTGGGTGGTCTCGATGTTTCATTGATGCTAATGCTAGTGTTTGCCAACAATAACAACTGCTCCGTTGTTATAACAAAGCGATCGTTGGGTTTCACTAAAGCTAGCGCTAGCATTTGTCAGCACCAACAACTTTCTCACAATAGTCGTTTGGCTCCCCCAATGCCAATTATCACTGATAGACCGTTGTTAGGCTTCTTTTGTGCTTTTCCTCGCATCTCTTATGTTAGTGACTATCATTGGGCCATCACTCAAGGAATCTAACATAAATATCTGCTAATGCCAACGATAATTACTAGTTCAGCTCCCATAGTGCTAGTGCAAGGTTTACCAGTGTCAGTGACTACTAGTAGTCATTAGGCTCTTCCAATGAGAGCGACTGTCATGAGGTCATCATTGGGCCCTTTCAATGCTAGCTTTAGTGCTTACCAACACTAGTAACTACCCTAGAGTAATAGTAAGCCAATCCTTGGTTTCCTCTGATACTAGAGTTAGCAAATCCAACACTAGCAATTTCCTTGCAGTTGTAGTTGGGCAGTCATTAGGTTCCTCCAAAGGTGATGCAAACATCTAGCAGCACCAGTGACTTCTCTACAACAGTCATTGGCTTTCTAAACACCAACCACTATTGCTAAGCCATCGTTAAGGACTTTTAGTGCTCACCCTTGCGTCTACCTATGCCAGCAACTATAGTTGGCCATCAATAAAGCAACCTGGCGTAGATGTTTACCAGTGACAGCAACTACCTAGCAGTAGTCGTTGGGCTATCCTAACTTTAGCGACTATCATGGGGTTATCACTGGGCTCTCTTATTGCTAGCACTAGCGTCTACTAACACCAACAATTGTCATGCAGCAATAGTTGGGCAGTCCTTAGGTTTCATTACTATTAGGGCTAAAGTCTACCAGCACTAGCCATTGCCCCAAAGCAATAGCTGGGTAGTTATTGGGCTTTCACTACAATAATAACCATTATAAGGTCGTCACTAGGCTCCCTATGGGGCTAGTATTAGCATCTATTGATGCCAACAATTGCCCCACAATAATAGTTGGGTTGTATCTGGGTTCCTTAATGTTGGCACTAACGACTAGCAACTTAGCAATTGCCTAGCCACAATAGCTAAGCAATCATTAGGTTCCTCCAAAGCTGGCATGAGTGTTAGCCAGTACCAGCATCAGCGATTACCTAGCTGCAATCGTTGGGCTCTCTTGATGCTAGTAACTATCATCAGGTCATCACTAGGCTCCCTCGGTGCTAGTGCCACTGCCTACTAATACCAACAACTACTTCGTAGCAATAGTTAAGTTATCCATGGGTTTCGTGACTACTGGTAATGACATCTAGCAACTCCAACAATTGTCGTGCAACACTAGCTAGTTAATCATTAGGTTCCTCAAAACTTGGCATGAGCATCTGCCAGCACCAGTGACTGCCACAAAAAGTTATTACACTTTCCTAGTGTTGACCACTGTTACTAGGCCATCGTTAAATGACTACCATTAAACTAGCACTATAGTACCCAACTCAAGTGTTTACCAATAACAACGATAGCTATTGGGTCATCGCTAAACTCCTTTTATGCTGACATTGGCATTTATCAATGTTAATGACTATCCAGCAACAGTAGTTAGTGGCCATTAAGTTCTCTTAGCACCAGAGACTATCACGGGGTCGTGGTGAGGCTCCCTTGATGCCAAAAACTGCCCCGTAGCAATAACTAGGCTATCCTTGGGTAGTGTTGTGTCGATATCTACCAACACTAATAACTACCCTTGCAGTAGAAGCTAGGCAATTGTTAGGTTTTCCCAAAGCTAGCATAATTATCTACCAGCACAAGCGACTTTCTTGCAGTAGTCATTAAGCTCTCCCAATGCCAACCACTACTGCTAGAGCATCATTAGGCTCCTCTAGTGTTTGCCTTCATATCTACCTATGCTAGCGACTACTAATGGGCAATCGCTGGGGGAACCCAGCATCGATCTCTACCAATGCCAACGGCTATCGTTGGGTCATTGTTGAGCTCTCTTAATGCCAGTGTTAGCCTTTGCCAATGTGAACGACTATTAAATAGCAATCGTTGGGCTCTCCTAACATCAACAACTATGATGTAGTTATTTATAGAATCCCTCGATGTTGGCACTAGCGTTTACCGACACTAATAACTTCTTTTAGCAATAGCTAAGAAGTCTCTTCGTTTGCTTGGTGCTAGCATTGGCATGTCCCAACACCAACAACTGCTCGATAGTATTAGCTCAATAGTCATTGGTTCCCACAAAGGTGGCGCAAGCATCTACCATCATCAACAACTTTCCCATAGTAGTCGTTGGGCTTTCCTAACACTAGTAACTATCATACGGTCAATGTTAATCTCCCCTAGTGCTAACTTTAGCATTTATCATCATTAACTACTACCTATATCAATGGTAAAAAATTCTTTTGGTTCACTTCGTGTTGATATCAACATCTGATAACTCCAATAATTGTCGTGCAACAGTAGTTAGGTAGTTGTTAGGTTCCGTTAAAGTAAGTGCGAGCGTATTCCAACACCAATGAATTTTTGGCTTATGTAGTTTGGCTCTCTAAATGCTAATAACTATTGTTAAGCCATCATTGGGCTCCTTTAATGGTTACTACCGCATCTACCTATGCTTGTGAATACCACTAGCCCATCGTTGTGGCAACCCAGCCTAGATCTTTACTAGCTTTAGTGACTATTGCTGGATCATCGCTAAGTTCCCCTTGTGCTAGTGCTAGCATCTACTAGCATCAGCAACTCCTCAGCAATAGCCATTGGGCTTTTCCATTACCAGCGACTGACATTGGGTCGTTGTTAGGCTTCCTCCGTACAAGGACTAGCGTCTACTAACACTAGCAACTGCCTCACAATAATGGTTGGGCAGTCCTTGGGTTCTCTTAGTGTTAGTGCTAACAACTACTCTTGGACCACCGCTGGGGTACCCAGCATAGCTGTCTGCCAGTTTCAACGACAACTATTGGGCCATCATTAAGCTCCCTTAATATTGGTGCTGGTATCTATAACAGTCAACGACCACCCAACAGCAATCTTTGGGCTCTCTTAATGCCAGTGATTACCACGAGGTTATTGTTAAGCTCCCCCCCCCCATGCTAACACTAGCATCTACCGACTATAATAACTACACAACAAAAGATGTGGGGCAGTCATCGGGTTCCCCCAAAGTTAGCACGAGCATCTGCCAGAACAAGCAACTTCTCGCACTAATTGTTTGGCTTTCTCAATGCCAACCACTGCTGTTAAGCCATCGTTAAGCTCCTCTATTGCTTGCCCTCGCATCTTATTATGCTAGCTACTACCATTGGGCCATCGCTAGGGTAACCTAATGTAGATGCCTACTAGCATCAATGATTGCCCAATAGTAGTCGTAGGGCTCTCCCAGTGCTTGCGACTATCATTGGGTCATTGCTTGTTGCCTTGGGGCTAGCACTAGTGTTCATCGAACTACCCCATAGCACTAGTGGGGTAGTCCATGGGTTCCCCTAGTGCTAGTGTTGACGTCTGCCAACACCGAAAACTACCCACAATAGCAGTTGAGAAGTCGTTTGGTTCCCCTAAAGCTAGCAAAAGTGTCTGCCAACTCGAGTGAGATTCACACAAAAGTAATTGTGCTTTCCCAATGCCTAGTATTGGTGCTAGACCATTGTTGGGCTCTTTTAGTGCTTACCCTTGTGTCTACCTGCATGAGTGATTACCTAGCACTAGTCGTTGGGCTCTCTGAAAGTAAGCGACTGTCATGGGGCCATCATTGGGCTCCCTTGGTGCTAACATTAGCATCTAAAGACATCAGTAAGTACCCTGCAATAATAACTACGTTGTCCTTGGTTTCCACTATTATTAGCGCTGGTGTCTGCCAACACTAACAACTTCCCCGTAACACTAGCTTGGTAGTCATTGGATTCCCTAAAAGCTGGCGCGAGTGTCTCCTTGATGGAGCGACTTTGCTGTAGTAGTCATGATGCTCTCCCAATGCCAACCACTCTTGTTAGGCATCGTTGGGCTCCTCTAATGCTTGCCCTCGTGTCTACCTACGCTAGCAACCATCATTCGACTATCATTGGGGGAATCTAGCATAGATCTTTATCGAGACCAGTGATTAATGCCAGATTACCTTTGACCTTCCCCAATGCTTGCATAATCCATTATCAATGCCAACAACTGCAAAATAAAAAATGTTGGGCTCTCCGAATGCCCGCAACTATTATACGATCATTGTTAGGCTCCTTCGGTGCTGGCACTAGCATCTATTGACACCAGCCACCGCTTGTACCCATAGCTAGGAAGTTTTTTGATTCACATGGCACTGGTGTCAATGTTTACCAACATTCACATTGCCTCACAGTAATAGTTGAGCAGTAGTTGGTTCCTCCAAAGCTTACATGAGCGTCTGCGAGCACTAGTGACTTTCCTACAGCAATAGTTTGGCTCTACCAACACCAACAGCTATCATGCAGTCATCGCTAGTCTCTCTCGATGCTAGTACTAGCATTTATAGATGCCATGAACTGCTCGCAATAATAGTAAGAAAGTCTTTTGGTTTAGCTCATGCTAACATTGACATTGATCAACACCAATAACTACCCCAAAGTAGTAGTTAGGCAGTTGTTAGGTTCTCTCAAGGCAAATGCAATTGTCTACCACACCAATAAATTCCCAATAGCCATCGTCGAGCTCTCCCAATGCCAACAACTACCGCTAAGCCAACAATTACTAGTGGGCCATTATTGGGCTCTTATAGTGCTTACCCTTGCATCTACTAGCGCCAGTAATTGCCATTTGGCAATCGTTGGGGCAACCCAGTGTAGATGCTTGGAAACTTTAGTGACCATGGCTGCGTCATAGCTGAGCTCCCTTTCCACTAGCATTAGCATCTACCAACATCAGCAATTGCATAGCAAAAGTCATTAGGCTTTCCCCATGCTAACAACTATCCTTGGGTTGTCATTAGGTTAGTACTAACATGTATCGACACTAGCAATTACCTTGCAATAATAGCTGGGCAGTCCTTGGTTTCCCTTTGTGCTAGCGCCATCATCTACAAACACC
Organism: Moringa oleifera; assembly: GCA_021397835.1. Classification (NCBI taxonomy): domain Eukaryota; kingdom Viridiplantae; phylum Streptophyta; class Magnoliopsida; order Brassicales; family Moringaceae; genus Moringa; species Moringa oleifera. Next base: position 8,225,913 of record JAJFZO010000034.1, on the reverse strand, counting down.
AATATTGTTAGGACGTCGTTGGGCTCCTCTAGTGCTTGCCCTCAAATCTACCTATGCTAGCGACTGTTGGTAGGTCATCGTTAGGGGAGCCCAGCATGGATCTTTATCGAGGCTAGGGACTAACACTAGATCACCTTTGACCTTCCTTATTACTGGAGCCATCCTTTGCTAATGCCAGTGATTGCCCAACAATAATCATTGTCGGTGTTAGGCTAGGGACTAACGCCATCCTACTAGCGCCTGCACCCATAGCTGGGAAGTTTTTGGTTCACATGGCACTGGCGTCAGCATCTGGTAACACCAACAACTACCCCACAATAATAGCTGAGCAATCGTTGGTTGCCCTAAAGCTTGCGTGAACATCTACCAGCACTAGTGACTTTCTTACAGCAATAGTTAGGCTCTCTCAACATTGATAGCTATCATGTAGTCGTCGTTAGTCTCCTCCGATGCTAGTACTAGCATTTATCGATGCCAACTACTGTCTACAACAATAGTAAAAATTATTTTGGTTTACCTTATGCTAGCATTGACATCGACCAACACTAGCAATTGCCCTAGAGTAGTAATTAAGAAGTCATTAAGCTCCTCAAGGAAAGTGCAAGCATGTGCGAGCACCAATAAATTCTGTCAGCCATCATCAAGTTGTCCTAATATCAACAACTGTTGTTAGGCCGACAACTACTATTGGGCCATTATTGGGCTTTTGTAGTGCTTACCCTCGCGTCTACCAGCACCAGTAATTGCCATTTGGCAATCGTTGGTGCAACCCAGCATAGATGTTTAGCAATTTTAATGACTATCAATGGGTCATCGCTGAGCTCCCTTTCTACTAGCATTAGCATCTACTAACATTAGCAATTGCATAGCAGAAGTCATTAGGCTCTCCCAATAGTGGCGACTATCATTGGGCAAAGTTGGGTTCCCTCGACGCTAGCACTAACATCTGTCGACACAAGCAATTGGCTCGCAATAATGGTTGGGCAGTCCTTGGTTTCCCCTTGTGCTGGCGCCGTCATCTACCGACACCAATAATTGCCTTACAATAATAACTTAATAGTCATTGGATTTCCCCAAAGCTAGTGCGAGTGTGTGCTAGCACCACCGATGTCCTCGTGTAAGTTGTTGGGCTCTCCTAGTGCCTATTACGACTGTTAGGCCATCATTTAGCTTCTCTTATGGTTACCTTCATATCTACCTGCACGAGCGATTGCCACTAGGCTTACAATGGAATAACCTAACACCAATGTTTGCTAGCGCCAACGATTATCGCTAGGTCATTACTGCGTAGCTTAACAGTCGTTGGATTCCCCCAAAGCTTGCCTGAGCATCTCCTAAAAGCAACGACTTTACTATAGCAGTCATAAGGCTCTCTTAATGCCAACCACTACTGTCAAGGCATCATTGGGCTCCTCTAATGCTTGCCCTCGAATCTACCTACTCCAGTGACTATTAGGAGGCCATCATTGGGGAAACCCAACATGGATCTTTATCAAGGCTAACAACTAATGTTAGATCACCTTTGACTTTCCCTACTATTGGAGCTGTCCTTTACCGATGCTAGCAATGGCCCAACAGCAATTATTGGGCTCTCCCAATGCCTGCAACTATCATACAGTCATCATTAGGATCCTTTGGTGATGGCATTAGCGCCTGTACCCATAGCTGGGAAGTTTTTTGGTTCACATGGCACTGGTGTTAGCATCTAGAAACACCAACAACTGCCTCACAGTAATAGTTGAGCAATCGTTGGTTCCCCCAAAGATTGCACAAGCATCTATTAGCACTAGTGACTTTTCGGTAACAATAATTATGCTCTGTCAACACCGATAGCTATCATGCAGTCATCGCTAGTCTCCTCCAATGCTAGCACTAGCATTTATCGACGCTAGCAACTATCCACAACAATAGTAAGAAGTCTTTTGGTTTACCTCGTGCTAGCATTAACATCGACTAACACTAACAACTACCCTAGACCAGTAGTTAGGCAATCGTTGGGTTCCTCTAAGCCAAGCGTGAGCGTGCGATAGTACTAATATATTCCTCACAGCCATCGTCAGGCTCTCCCAATGTCAACAACAATTGCTCGGCCAACAACTACTACGAGGCCATTGTTGGGCCTCTGTAGTGCTTACCCTCGCATCTACCAGTGCCACTAATTGCAATTTGGCAATCATTAGGGCAACCTAGTGTAGATATTTGGCAGCTTCATTAACTATTGTTTGGTCATCATTGAGCTTCTTTTCTGTTAGCACTGGCATCTACCAGCATCAGCAATTGCCCAGTAGAAGTCACTAGGCTCTCCTAACGCTAGCGCCTATCCTTGGGTCATCGTTGGGTTCCCCAGATGATAGTACTAACGTTTATCGACACTAGTAACTGCCCCGTAATAATGGTTAGGTAGTCCTTGGTTTCCCCTTGTGTTGGCACCATTATTTACCAATACCAATAACTACCCTGCAATAATAACTCGATAATCATTGGACTCCTCGAAGGCTGGTCCAAGTGTCTGTCAGCACCGACGATGTCCGCACAAAAGTCATTAGGCTCTTCTAGTGCCTATTATTACTGTTAGCCCGTCATTTAGCTCCTCTTATGGTTGCCTTAACATCTACCTACGCTAGCAACTGCCAGTATGCCAACGTTGAAAGAACCTAACGCTGATGTCTACTAGCGCCAGTGACTGTTGCTAGGTTGTTGCTGAGTTGCACTAGTGCTAACATTGCCATCTACCAATGTCTATCATTGCTCGATAGCAGTTTATTAGGCTTTCTTAAAACTAATGACTATCAATGATCGTTACTCAGCTCCCTCGGTACCAGTGCTAGCGTTTATCAATGCCAATTACTACACAGCACAAACAACTAGGCATTCGTTGGGTTCCACCAAAATTGGTACGAGTGTCAACCGGCACTAGCAACTTTGCCGTAGAAGTCATTGGGCCATCCCAATGCCAACAACTACTGCTAGGCCATCATTGGTCTGCTCTAGTACTGACCTTCGCATCTATCTGCCCTAGTGACTATCATTAGGCCGTCACTAGGGCAACCCAATGCAGATGTTTGGCAGCTTTCGTAATAACCGTTAGGTCATGGCTAAGCTCCCCTTGTGCTAGCGTTAGCATGTACCAGCTTGAGCAATTGCCCAATAACAGTCATTAGGCTCTCTCAACGCTAGCAACTATCATTGCGTCATTGTTGGGCTCCACCGATGCTAGTACTAACGTCCATGGACACTAGCAACTACCCCGCAATAATAGCAGGGTAGTTCTTGGGTTCCTCTAATGATGGCACCATTGTCTGCCAACACTTATAACTACCCCGCCACAAAAGTTGGATAGTCATTTAGATCTTCTAGTGCTTGCCCTCACGTTTACCTACGCCAGTAATATCCAAGTTGTAGTAGTTGGGTTCTCTTAACGCCAGCGACAGTCATAGGGTAATGTTGGGCTCCCTTGGCGTTAGCACTAGTGTCTACCGACACTAATAACTACCTCACAATAATAATAAGGCTTTCTTTAGGTTCCTCTAATATTGGCACCAATGTGTGCCAACACTAGTAACTACCCCGTAGTAGTGGCTGAGCAGATGTTGGGTTCTTTTAATGTTGGTGTGAGGGTTTGCCAACACCAGTGACTTTCCAGTAATAATTATTGGGCTTTCCTAATGCCAACCACTACTGTTAGGGCGACATTGGGCTCCTCAAGTTCTTGTCCTTGCGTCTACCTATGTCAACGACTACTGCTAGGCCATCGCTAGGGGAATGTAGCATATATCTCTACTGACACTAGCGGTTACCGCTAGGTTTTCACTAAGCTCCCCTAAGTGCTAAAGCTGACCTCTACTAGTGACAGTGAATACCCAACAACTGGCAACTGTCATTCCGTCATCGTTAGGGTCCTTTGGTGCTTGCATTAGCATCTATCGACACTAGCAACAACCTATAGAAATAGCTAAGAGGTCTCTTGGTTAAGTGTCTATCAACACTAATAACTGCACTCAAAGTTGGTGCTAGTGTCTGCCAGCGCTAACAACTTTCCCATAACAGTCGTTGGGCTCTCCCAATACCAGCAACTTTCATGTGGTCATCGCCAGTCTCCCTGGTCATGGCATTAGCATTTATCAACACGAGCAACTGCCTGCAACAATAGCAGGGAAGTCTTTCGCTTCACCTAGTGCTGGCATCGATGTTCGCCAACATCAAACACTGCCCATAATAGTAGTTAGACAGTATTTAGGTTCTTAGAAAGCAAGCGCGAATAGCTCTTAGCCCCAGTGACTTCCCTACAGCCATCATTGGGCTCTCCCAATGCCAACAACTATTGCAAGGCCATCGTTGGGCTCCTCTAGTGCTAACCCTATCGTTTACCTAAGCTAGTAACTACTATTGGGCCATTGTGAGGCAACCCAATGCAGATGTTTGGCCATTTCAGCGATTACCACTGTATCATTACTAAGTTCCTTTTGTGCTAATGCTAGCGTCTACTAGCATTACCAATTGCCCAAGAGCAGTTATTGGGCTCTTTTATCGCTAGCAACTATCATTGGGTGGTCAATTAGCTCCCCTAATGCTAGTTCTAGCGTATATCAACACTAACAACTACCCTGAAATAATAGCCGGGCAATCCTTAGGTTTCCTTAGTCCTGGCAACGTCTCTACCCACACTTATGACTACCTTACAACAATAGCTCGGTAGTCGTTGGGTTCCTCTAAAGTTGATGAGAGTGTCTACCAGCTAGGTGTGGTCACAGTTCGGTTTTGCTTTGGTTCAGTTCTGAACCGTCAGTTCAAGGTTCAGGGTTAGAATGAATCGAACTTAAACTGTTAAACTTTGGTTCATATTAAGGTTCAGTTATAAAGTGATTCAAGTTTTGGTTCAGGTTTCGATTCATAAACAGCTCATGTTCACGTTCGGTTTAGGTTTGGTTCAAATTCGTTTCAGGTTCAGATTGAATTCAGAGTCGATTTAAAGAGATTGTTTCTCTTCAATAAGAGTATTTTATAATTAAATTAAAATTTTTTAATAAAATTTTTTCAATAAAAATGTAATGATAATATTTTTATTGAAAAATATATGTTTAAAATTAAATTATTTTATAATTTTTAAAATTTTTCAATAAAATTTTTAAATTAAATTATCTTGTATATTTTTAATTAATTTAACTAAAAACTTAATCGAAACTGTGTTTTTGAATGATCGATTTCGGTTTCGACTTAAAATTTATATGAATCATAACCGAACCATAGTTAAAATAGTTTTGATTAAGGATCAAAATCTAAATCGTTATAAATGGTTTCAATTCGGTTCAAATTTTAAAGCTTATGGTTCGGTTCACCAGTTTGAATCGAACCGTGGCTACCCTTACTGCCAATAATAGCGACATCCCCACAAAATTTGTTGGGCTCTCCCAATGCCTAAGACTACTAGTAGATTGTTGTTTGGCTACTCCAGCAGTTGCCTTCGCATTTACTTACACTAGCGATCGCCATTAGGCAAATGTAGGGAAAACCTAGCACTGATATAGGCTAATGATACTTATTGTCGCTAGGTCATTGTTGAGTTAATTTAGTGCTGATGCTGCTAGATACAAGTGTCAGTGATCGCCTAGCAGCCATTATTAGGCTTTCCAAACACTAGTAATTATCACGAGATCATCGCTGGGCTCTCTTAATGCTGGCACTAGCATTTACCAATATAAGCAATTGCATCATAGAAATAATTGGGCAGTCGTTAGGTTCCCCCAAAGCTAGCGCGAGCATTTGCCAATGCTAGCGAATCTCACATAGTCATCGTTCAGGTTTTCCAATGCCAACTACCACTACTAAGCCATCGTTAGGCTTCATTAGTGGTTATCATTGTGTCAACTTGTGCCAGTGACCACCACTAAGCCATCATTGGGGCAACCTAGCACAAATGTAAGCTAGCATTAACAACTGCTGCGGGTTCATCGCTAAGAGCCAATAATGCTAGTAATGGCATTTACTAACGTTAGTAACTACCTAGCTACAATCATTAGACTTTTCCTACATCAGTGACTTCATAAGCTTATCACAAGGCTCCCCCGATGTTAGCACTAACGTCTACTAATACCAATAATAGCCCTACAATAATAACTCGATTTTTCGTAGGTTCCCTTAGTGCTAACACTAGCATCTGGTAACTACAATGACTACCCTGAAGTAGTAGCTAAGTAATCATTGGGATCCTCCAAAGCTGGTACAAGCATCTGCGATCACAAGTGACTACCCCGTAACATTTGTTGGGCTTTCCTAATGCTAACACTACTATTAGGCCATCATTGAGCTCCTTTAGTGCTTGCCTTCATGTCTACCCACACCAGTGACTATCGTTCGACCATTACTTAATTCCAATGACTGTTACAGGGTCTTAGCATTAGCTTCTATTGACACCAATAACCACCCTGTAGTAATAATCGAGCAATCCCTCTTGTTCCCCTAGTGCTAATGCTAGCTTCTACCAACACAAATAATGGCCCTGTAGTAGTAGCTTGACAATCATTGGGTTGTTCCAAATCTAATGCCATCGTCTACCAATACAAACAACTGCCCTACCTAGTCATTAGGCTTTCCCAATGCCAATTATTACTGCTTGGCCGTGATTGGCCAAAATCTGTGCTTGCCCTCGTCTTTACATGCATTATCTACTTTCGTCGGGCCATCGTTAGGGCAACCCAGTGTAGATGTCGGCCAATGTGAATGAGTGTAACTAGGTCATTAGTGCATAATCCTACTTTTAGTGTAGGCCTTTACCAACGCCAACGACTGTCATAGGGTGGTTATTAGGCTCCCACAATGCTGGCACTCTCGTCTACCGATACCAACAATTACCCCGTAGTAATACTTAAGCCGTCCTTATGTTCCTTTACTATTGGCACTCGCATTGGCTAACATCAGTAACTGCTTTATAGTATTAGCTCAAATGTAATTGGATTTTGTCAAAGTTGACACCAGCATTTTGCCTGCATGAGTAACTTTCCTACAGCATTCGTTGAGCTCTCTTGACAGCAATTACTATTGCTAGGCTAGGCTCCCTAGATGCTTACACTAGTGTCTACCGACACTAGCAATTACCAAGCAGTAATAGCTTGGCTGTCCCTGCTCTTCCCCTAGTGCTAGCATTGACGTCTGTTAACACCAATGATTACCTCACAATAGTAACTGGGCAATTGTTGGGTTCTATCAAAGTTGGCACTTGTGTTTGTCAGCACCAACGACCACCCTACAGTAGTCGTTGGCCTTCTTTAGTGCTTGCCATCACGTCTACCTATGCCAACGAAAGCAGGTGGGCCCTTGTTACAAGAACCCATCCCAAATGTCTGTCAATTACACAAAAATCTGGTAAGTTATCGTTAAGCTCCCTTAATGCTAATGCTAGCCTCTACTAGTTGGAACGATTGCTTAAAATCAATCATTGAGGTTTCCTAACTCGAGTAAATGTTAAGGGGTGGTTGCTGAGCTCCTCAAGTGATGGCATTCATGTCTACTTACATAAGTATTTGTCCCGTAGTAATTACTAGATAGTCGTTCATGTTCCTTTACTGTTGGTGCTAGCAATTGCCAACACGAGCAACCGTTTACAATAACAGCTAGGTAATTGTTGATTTTCTCAAAAGTTGGCACAAGCATCTCTTTATGCCAACAGCTTCCTCATGATAGTCATTGGGCTCTTCAGATGCCAGCCACTGCCACTGGGCCGTCACTAGGAGAACTATTCATAAATTTTAGTGACTATAATGCTAGCGCTAGCATCTACGAGCATTAACTACTGCCCAACAACAGTTATTAGGCTCTTTTAACGCCAACAATTGTTTTTTCTGGTGTAAGCACTAGCTTTTATCGACATTAGCAACCACCCCGCTGTAATAACTAGGCAGTCCCTAGTGCTCTTTTAATGCTAGCGCTAGTGTCTAATAACACTAACAATGGCCCCGTAGTAGTAGCTTGATAGTCATTGGGTTCCTCCAAATTTAACGCCATCATTTACCAGTATAAGTGACTGCCCATTGCAATTGTTAGACTTTTTCAATGTCAATTATTGTTGCTTGACTGTCATTGGCCTCCATTCACGCTTGCCTTCATGTTTACATGCACTATTGACTTTCATTAGGCCATTATTAAGGCAACCTAATGCAAATGTCTCCTACTGCCAACGAGTGTTACTAGGTCATCGCTGAACAACCCTTATTCTGGTGTAGGCCTCTACAAGAGCTAGCGATAATCATAGGGTGGTCATTAGGCTCCCCTAATGCTGACACTAAGGTCTACCCACACTAACAACTGGCTCGCAGCAATACCTAAGCAGTCCTTGGCTTCCTTTACTATTGGCGCTCACATCAACTAATCAGTAACTACCTTACAATAGTAGCTCACAAGTCGTTGGATTCTCTCAAAGTTGAATTGAGCATTTATCAACACCAATGACTTCCTTAGAGTAGTCATTGGGCTCTCTTAACGATAATTACTGCTACTAGGTTGTTGTTGGGCTTCTTTAGTGCGTGCCCTTGAATCAAAATGTTCGAGCAACTACTATTAGGCCGTCGATGGGGAAGCCCAACGTAAATGTCTTTAAGCACTAGTGATTGTCGCAAGGTCATCGTCGAGCCCCCTAGTGTTGGCACTTGTATCGACCAGCATCAATGATTGCCTAGCAGTAATCGTTAGTCTCTTCCAATACATTCAACTACCATGGGTCATCGCTGGGCTTCCGTAGTGCTTACACTAGTGTCTATTGATACTAGTAATTGCCAAGCAGCAATAGCTTGACTGTCCCTGCTGTTTGCCTAGTTCTCGTGTTGGCGTCTGTCAACACCACTAGCTGCTTCACAACAGTAGCTGGGCAGTCGTTGGATTCCACAGAAGCTGGCACTAATGTGTGCCAACAGTAGCGACCACCTTACAACAGTCGTTGGCCTCCTTTAATGCTTGCTGTCATGTTTACCTATGCCAATGAAAGCAGTTGGCCCCTTGCTATGAGAACCTAACCCAGATGTTTGGTACTAGGTCATCGTTGAGCTCCCTCAATGCTAGTGCGAGCCTTTGCGAGCACCGACGATTGCCTAAAAACAATCATTGGGCCCTCCCAACTTAAGCCATTGTTGTGGGGTCATCACTGAGCTCCTCTAGTGCTAGCATGCATGTTTACTAACAAAAGCATCTATCCTACAGTAATTACTAAGTAGTCCTTGATGTTCCCCTACTGCTAGTGCTAGCAACTATCAACACAAGCAAGTGCTGACAATAGTAACTGGGTAGTTGTTAGGTTCCCAAAAAACTGGCACAAGCATCTCCTAGTATCGACGGCTTCCTCATGGTAATCATTAGGCTCTTCAAATGCCAACCATTATCACTGGGCCGTCATTAGGGGAACTCAATGTAGTTGTTTGCCAACCTTAGCACTAGTATGTATTAGCATCAGTGACTGCCTAACAGCAGTTATTGGGCTCTCGCAACTCTAATTACTATCTATTTAATGCAAGCACTAGCTTCTATCGACACCAACAACTACCCTACTATAATAACAAAGCAATCCCTAGTGTTCCTCTACTGCTAGCGCTAGTGTTTACCAACATTAGCAATGGCCTCATAGCAGTAGCTGGGTAATCGTTAGGTACCTTCAAATCTAGTGCCAACGTCTACCAGAATAAGCAACTACTTCACTGCATTCATTCGGCTTTCCTAGTGCCAATTGTTATTGCTTGGCTGTCATTGGCCTCCATCTGTGCTTGCCCTCGTGTTTCCTTGTGATATCAACTTCTATCAAACCATCATTAAAGCAGCCTAGCACAGATTTCTACCAATGCCAGTGACTATCGCTAGGCCATTGTTGAGCTCCTTAAGTGCTGTGTAGGTCTCTACTAGCCCCAATGATAGTCATGGAGCGGTTGTTAGGCTCTGCTCGCGCTGGCACTCGAGTCTATTGACACTAATAATTACCTCACAGTAATAGCTAGGGAATCCTTGGGTTTCTCTTGTGTTGGCGTTGGGATCACCTAACACCAATAACTGCCCCACACTAATAGCCGGGCACTCGTTGAATTCCCCTAAAGTTGATGCAAGCATCTGCCAGCACTAGCGACTTTGCTATAATAATCATTGGGCTCTCTAAACACCAATTACTGCTGCTAGGCTATTGTTGGCTTTTTTAGTGCTTAGCCTCGCATCTACTTGCGCAAGTACCAATCATTGCACTTCGATGAGGTAGCCCAGCACAAATGTCTGTAAGCATTATCGATTGTCCCAAGGTCATTGCTGAGCCACCCTAGTCTTAATGTTGGCATCTTCCAACTTTCGCAATTGTCTAGCCGTAATCATTGCATGCGACTATCAAGGGTCATCACTAAGCTCCTCCGATGCTTGCACTAACGTTTACCAATACTAGTAACTACCAAGCAACAATAGCTTTGTTGTCTTTGCTGTTCCCCTAGTGCATGCACTCACGTCTATCAACCCTAGTGGCTACCTCGCAGTAGAAATTGGGCAATCGTTAAGCTCCAGCAAAGCTAGCGCTTGTGTTTGCGAGCACTAGCGACCACCCTGTAGTAGTCGCTGGCCTCCTCTAGTGCTTACCATCACGTCTACCTACGCCAACGACTGCAACTAAGCCCTCATTTGGGAACCCAGTGTAAATATCTGCCAATGCAACCAACTACTACTAGGTCATATTTGAGCCCCCTTAATGCTAATGCTTACCTCTACCAGCGCCAACGATTGCCTAGTCATTAGGCTTTCCCAATGCCAACAATTATCGTGGGGTCATTGTTGAGCTCTTCTAATGTTGGCATTATTGTCTATGGACACTAGGATTTGTCTTGAAGCAATTGCTAAGTAGTTCTTGATGTTCCCCTGCTACTTGCATTGGCATCTGCCAACACTAACAATTGCTTGTAAGAGTAGTTGAGCAGTCATTGGGTTCCTGAAAAATTGGCACAAGCATCTACCAGCATCAATGGCTTCCTCGTAATAGTCATTGGGCTCTCCCAACGCCAACCATTACCACTAGGTTATCACTGAGGGAACCCAACGTAGATGTTTACCAACCATAGCGACTATAGTGCAAGCGCTGGCAATCACCAACATTAGTGATTGCCTAATAGTAATCGTTAGGCTCTCTTAACACTAACAACTGTCATAAAGTCATCGCTAGGCTCCCCCGATGCTAACACTAGCTTCTACTGACACCAACAACTACATCGCACTAATAATTAGGCAGTCCCTGATGTTCCTCTAATGCTGGCACTTGCATTTGCCAATACCAGCAATGGTCCCGTAGTAGTGGTTCCTCCAAATCTAGCGCTAGTGTCTACCAACGCAAATGACTACCATGCCCTAATTATTAGGCTTTCTCAGCCTAATTATTGCTGCTTGGCTGTCGTTGGCCTCCATCCATGCTTGTCTTCATGTTTAGCTGTGCTATCGACTTTTGTCAGGCCATCATTAGGCCTACCCAGCACAGATGTCTCCTAATGCTAGTAGTCTCTAGGCTCCCTTAGTGCTAGGGTAAGCCTTTACTAGTGCCACCGACTCTCATGGAGTGATTGTTATTACACCAATGATTGTAGCTGGGCTTGTATTACGAAAACCTTACTTAGATGTCTACAAGCGATATCAACAGCAGTTAGGTCGTCGCTGAGCTTCCCTCAATATTAGTGTTAGCCTGTACTAGCACCAGCGATTGCCTAGGTTTTGGCATTAATGTTAATCCACACGAGCATCTATCTTATAGTAATTGCTTGGCTGTCCCTGATGTTCCCCTATTGCTAGTGCTGGTGTCTATGAACACCAGTAATTACCCCATAATAATAGCTGGGTAGTCATTGGGTTTTCGTAAAGCTAGCATGAGTATTTGCTAGCACAAATGGCTTCCTCACGATACTTGTTAGGCTCTCCTAACAACAACTACTGCCACTAGGCCATCACTAGGGGAAGCCAACATGGATGTTTGCCAACCCTAGCATCCATCATTGGGTCATCGCTGAGCTGTCTAGTGCTAGCATTGGCATTTACCAATATCAGCGATTGCCCAACAGTAGTTACTAGGCTTTCTTAACACCAATTACTATCATGGGGTCGTCGTTACTCATCCCTAATGCTAGCTCAACTTCTACTGACACCAACAACTGCCCCGTAGTAATTGCTGGGTAGCCCATGGTGTTCCCTTAGTGTTGGCGTTATCGTTTGCCAACATTAGTAATGGCCCACAGTAGTAAGTAGGTAATCGTTAGGTTCCTCTAAATCTAGCACAAGCATCTACTAGCACAAGTAATTGCCCTGCACTAATCATTGGGCTTTCCCAGCATCAACTATTGTTGCTTAGCCATTATTGGCCTCCTTTCGTGCTTGCTCTTGCCTTTACCTATGCTATCAACTTTCGCTAGGCCATCATTGGGGCAACCTAGTAGAGATGTCTACCAATGCCAATGACTATTGCTTGATTGTCACTGAGCTCTCCTAGTGTTGGCTTGGCTTTTCCAAGTGTCAGCGACTGCTTAACTATAGTCATTGGGCTTTTTCAACGCCAGTGACTATCATGGGATGGTCATTAGGCTCCCTTGGTGTTCGCACTCGCATCTGCCAACACCAACGACTTCCCTACAACAATACTTAGGTTGTCCTTAGGTTCCCTTAGTACTGGTGTTAGCATCTCTTAACACTAGCAACTGTTTCATAGCAATAGCTAGGTAGTTGTTGGGTTGACTTAACCTTGACATGAGCATTTACCAGTACCATGGACTTCCCTGTAGTGACTGTTATGCTCTCCTAATGCCAATTACTACTATTAGCCATTGTTGAACTCCTCTAATGCTTGTCCTCATGTCTACTACTCTAATGAGCACTATTAGGCCATCGCTAATGTAACCAAACGCCAATGTCAAATAGGGTGGTCATTGGGTTTACTAATTGCAAGCACAAGCATCTATCGACACTAGCAACTGCCCCACAAAAATAGTTGGGCAGTCTCTAAGTTCCCCTAGTGCTGGCACTAACATCTACGAACACCAACAATTGCTTTTTTGTAGTAGCTGGGTAGTCATTTGGTTCCTCTAAAGCTACTGTGAGTGTCTATCAGCATACCAACTACTACTATTAGGTTGTCGTTATGCTCCTCTAGTGTTTGCTCTCACATCTATTTGAGCTAGTGACTGCCATTGAGGGGAACCCAGTGTAGATGTTTGCTAATGTCAGCAAGTATCTCTAAGTCATCGCTGAGCTCCCCGAGGGTTAGTGCTGGCCTCTACTAGCACTAGCGACTTCCCACTAATCGTCATTAGGCTTTTGTAATGTAAACGACTCTCATGGGGTCGTCGTTGGGCTTCTTAAAACTTAAGTAGTTATTGGTTCCTCAAAAGCTAGCACGAAAGTTTGCAAGCACCAATGCTCTTAGTAGTTAATAGGCTTTCCTAGTGCCACCCACCGCTCTTAGGCTGTCATTAGCCTATTCCAGTGCTTGCCCTTTCGTTTACCTGTACTGCTGACTACTATTAGGCAATTGGTAAGAGAACCCACACAAATATCTGCCCGCGATAGCAACTGTCACTAGGTCATCGATGAGCTCCCCTAGAATTTATGCTAGCTTCTACCAGTACTAACGACTTTCGAATAGCTGTTATTAAGCTTTCTTAATGCTAACGATTGTTACAAGTTCATCATTGAGCTCCCTTAGTGCTGGCATTAGCCTCTACTGACACCAATAACGACCCCATAGCAATAGTTGGATAGTCACTTTGATCTTCTAGTGCTCGTGTCGATGTTTGCCAATTCCAACAATTGCCCTGCACCAATAGCTGTGGAGTTGTTGGCTATCCCAAAGTTGGCGTGAGTGTCTACCAGCACCAATAACTTTCCCACAATAATCTTTAGACTCCTTTAATGCCAACCATTACTACTAAGTTGTCATTGGGCTCTTCTAGTGCTTGCCCTCACCTCTATTTGCGCAAGCACTAGGAGAACAAAGTGACTCTCCACAAAGATGTTTATCGGTGGCAGCGACTACCGTTGGGTCATCACTATTGTCATACGATTATCATTGGGTGTAAGTTATTGTTATAGGGTCATCGTTAGGCTCTTTTAGTGCTGGCACTAGCATCTACTGACATTAGCAATTGTGCTATAACAATAGCTAGCCAATCCATAGGTTTTCCTAATGCTAGCATGCCATCTACCAACAACTAAAACTTTCCTACAGTAATAGCAAGGCAATCGTTAAGTTCCCTTAAAGTTGGCACAAGCATCTACAGTGGCTTTCGTGTAAAAATCGTTGGGCTCTCCCAATGCCTATTACTGCTGCTAGGCCATCATTAGGTTCATCTGGTGCTTGCCCTCATGTCTTCCTGCTCCAACGACTACCGATAGGCCATTACAAAGGGAACCTAGCAAAGATGTTAGCCGATTTAGCGACTACCCCTAGGTCATCGCTAAGCACCCTTAATGTTGGTGTTGGCCTCCATCAATGTGAGCGACTGCCCAATAATAATTGTTGGGCTCTCTTAGTGCCAGCAACAGTCATAGGGTCATCAATGAGCTCCCTCGGTGCTAGCACTAATGTCTATTGACACAAGGAATTGCCCTGTAGCAATAGCTAGGATGCCTCTTGGTTCACTCAGTGTTGGCGTCAGTATATGCCCACACCAATAACTACTACGCAATAATAACTGGGTAGTCATTGGTTCCCTTAAAGCTGGCTCTAACATTTGTAAGCACTTGCAACTTTCTCAAAACAATCGTTGGGCTCCGTCAAGGCCAACTATTGTTGCTAGGCCATCATAGGCTCCTTCATTGCTTACTATGATGTCTACCTACGTCAATGACTATCGTTGGGCCATCGGTAGGTGAACCCAGCACAGATTTTTGCAATTCCTAACGACTGTAGTTGGGTTGTCATTGAGCTCCCTTAGTAATAGTGGTTGTAGTTGTTAGGCTTTTCCAACGTTAGAGATTATTATGGTTTCATCAATAGGCTCCCCTAGTGTTGGCAGTAGCATCTACCGGCACAAGTAACTACCCCATAGCACTAGCTGGGTAGTCCTTAGGTTCCCCTAGTATTGGTACCTATGCCGATGCTGTTAACACTAGCAACTACCCTATAGTAGTCATTGGGCTTTTCCAATGCTGACTGTTGTTGCTAGGTCGTGATTGGACTCCTTTAGTACTTTCCCTCGTATCTACCTACACAAATAACTACTATTCAGAGAGCCCACCAAAAACGTGTGCCAAGGCTAGCGATTACCCAACTATAGTTGTTAGGCCCTCCCAATGCGAGCGACTATTATGGGTTCGTCGTTGGGCTCCGTTAAGGCTAACACTAGCATCTATCGACACTAATAATTGCCTTTTAGTAATAGCTAAGCAATCCCTAGATTCCTCGTAAAGGTAACTACCATCGTTGGGTTCCACACAAGTTGGAGTGAGCGTCCGTAAGCACTAATGACTTCCTTGCAAAAGTCGTTGGGCTCTTCCAATGCTAACCTCTGCTAGGCCATCATTGAGGTCTTACAGTTGTTACTAACATTGACAACTTCCCTATAGTAGCAATTAGGCAATAATAGGCTCCTTTAAAGCTGGTGCACGCGTCTACTAGCATCGGCAACTTTCGCACAAATGTCAATGGGCTCTCCCAACTGCTACTATTGCTCTTAGGCCATCAATGGGCTCCTTTAGTGCTTTCCTTCACATTAACTTATGCCAGTGACTGCTTTTGCTCTATCGTTAGGAGAACCGATCGCTAAGTCATCGCTAAGCTCCTTTAGTGTTGGTGCTGGCCTCTGCAAATGTTAATGACTTCCTTGTAGTACTTGTTACTCTCGCCTACTGCCAACGATTGTCATAGGGTCATCCTTGGGCTCTTCTGGTGCTGGTGCTAGCATCTATCGACATCAACAATTGCTCTACAGTAATAGCTGGGCAGTCCTTTGGTTTCTTTAATGTCGATATCGGTGTCTACTAACATTAACAATTACTTTGCAGCATTAGCTAGGCACTCATTGGTTATCCCAAAGTTGGTGTAAGTGTTTGCTAGCACCAGTGACTTTCCCACAATAGTCGTTGAGCTCTCCTAATTTAAGCCATCATGTCTACCTGCACTATCAATTATTGCTATGTAATTACTGAGTGCCCCTAATGTTGATGCTTGATTCTACTAACATTAGCGACTTTCAAGTTGCTGTCATTGGCCTCTCCTAATGTCAATGACTATAATATTGTCATCGCTCGGCTCCTCTAGTGCTACTGTTTACCAACATTAATAACTACCCTGCATGAATAGCTATGTAGTGCTTAAGTTCCCTTAGTGTTGGCGCTTGCGTCTACCTACACTAGAAACTACCCCACAATAATAGTTAGGTAGTCATTGGGTTCCCCTAAAGCTAGTATGAGTGTTTAGTAGTGCCAATGATTGCCCCACAACAATAATTAGGGACTCCCAACGTTAACTATAAATGTTAAGCCATCGTTGAGCTCTTCTAATTCTTGCCCTCGGGTCTACCAGTGCCAACAACTACCATTGGCTATCATTGCGAAAACCCAGCGTGGATGTCTGCCCACTCCAATGACTATCACTAAGTTGTCACTAAGCTCCCGTAGTGCTAGCATTGGTCTTTATGAGCACTAATGACTATCTAATAGTAGTCATTGGGCTATCGCAATGCTAGTGACTATAAGGGGTCATTATTAGGCTCCCCTAATTTTGACACTAGCATTTACAAACACTAGCAACTGCCCTGCGGCAATAACTAGGCAATCCCTTCGTTCCTCTATTACTGGCGTCGACGTCTGCTAACACTAGCAACTTCCTCGAAGCAATAGTAGGGTAGTTGTTGAGTTCCCCCAAAGCTGGCATTATGCTCTCCAAAGCCAACTATTATTGTTAGGTTGTCATTGGATTTTCCTAGTTCTAACCGTCATATCTGCTTGCTTCAGCAACTCCCACTAGGTAAACTTTAGGGGAACTGAGCATAAATCTCTGGCAGCGCTAACAACAACTATTGGGTGGTCACTAGCTCCCCTAATGCTGGCACTAGAATCTTCTAGTTCAGCGACTACTCAACTACAATCGTTGGTCTCTTCCAACACTAACGACTGTTATGACATCCTTGTTGGGCTTTCTTAGTGCAAGCATAAGTGTTTACCAACACCAACACCTGCCCCGTAGCAATAGCTAAGTAGTCCCTCAGTTCCCTTGGTATTGGCAGTGACATTTTTTAAACACCAAGAACTACCCCATAGCATAAGCTGGGTAGTCTTTGGGTTCCCTCAAACTTGGTGCAAGTGCCTGTCAACACTGGCAACTGTCTAGGAGTAACTGTTTCATACTCTTAGCATCAATAACTACAGCTAGGTCATCGTTGGGCTCCTTTGGTGCTTGCTCTTATGCCTATGTGTGGCAGTAATTACAACTTGAGAACCCACAGCAGATCTTTGCCAAGGCCAGCGATTTCTCAACCGTAGTCATTGAGCTTTCCTAATGCCAGTGATTGCCATGGGATTGTCGTTGGGCTCCCCCAAAGCTAGCGCTACCATTTATCAACGTAAATAATTGCCTAGAATAAATAGCTGGACAATTCTTAAGTTCCCTATAGAGGTAGCTAGGCCATTGTTGGGATCCATGAAGGTTGGTGCTAGGGTTCATAAGCACTAATGATTTCCCTGCAGCAGTTTTTGGGCTCCTGCAGTGCTAACAAATTCTACTAGGCCATCATTGACTCCTCCAGCGCTTGCCATTACTCGGAGGGCCTAATGTAGATGTCTTCCAGCACTAATGATTGTCATTGGGTCATCACTTAGCTCCCTTATTGCTGGTACTAGCCTTCATCAACATTAATGATTGCCCAGCAGTAATCTTTGGGCTTTTCCAACACAAGCAACTATTACGAGGTCATCAATGGCCTTCCTTGGAGTTGGCACGAGAGTTTAATAACACTAGTAATTACCTCGTGGGAATAGGTAAGAAGTCTCAGGGGGTTCCCCTAATGCTGTGTAAACATCTACCAACATGCAACTATCTCACAGTAGTAGCTAAGCTCTCATTAGGTTCCCATAAAGTAAGGGCGAGCATCCACCAACACCAACAATTTCCTCTCAATAATCATTGGGCTCTTCTAGTGCTTGCCCTCGCATTTACTTGTGCTAGAGACAACCGTTAGGCCATTACTAGGGCAACCCTGCATAGATGTCTTTTAGCATTAGCGACTGCCGTTGAATTGTCGTTGAGCTCCCATAGTGCTGAAGCTGCATCTACCAGTGTCAATGATTGGTAAGTAACTGTCGTTGGGTTCTTCCAACATTGACAACTGTCATGGGGTCATCATTGGGCTGCTCGATGCTAGCACTAGCATTTATTGACACCAATAACTGCCCCGTAGTAATAGCTCAATAGTCCTTAGGTTCCCCTAGTGTTGGCATCAGCATTTGCAAACACCAATAACTACTCGTAACAGTAACCAGGCAATTGTTCGATACCCTCGAAACTGGCTCGAGTGTTTCCCAGCACTTACAACTTTTCAACAACAATTATTACTAGACCATCGTTGGACTGTTCTACTTCTTGCCCTCGCGTCTACTTGCGCTAGTGACTACTAGGCCATCATTAAGGGAACCCAACACAAATATCTGCCAGTGCCAACAGCAATCACTCGGTTGTCACTAAGCTCCTCTAATGCTGGTGCTCGCATTTACCAACATGAGGGACTACTTGACTATAGTTACTAGGTTCTCCCAATGCCAACAATTACTACTAGGCTGTTGTTACACCCCTCTAATGCTTTTGCCTTATGTTTGTTTGAACCAACGACTACTGCTAGGCCATCACTGGATGAACCTAGTGTAAATGTCTGCCAATGCCACAACTGCCACTAAGTCGACATTCAGCTCCCCTAATACTGACGCTGACCTCTACAAAGTACATTGACTGCCCAACAATACTCGTTGGGCTCTTCTAATGCTAGCGACTATCATAGGGTCATCCCCGGGTTCTCTCATTGCTGACATTAGTGTCTATCGAGATGAGAAATTATCCCGCAATAATAGTTGGGAAGTCTCTTAGTTCCCCCAATGCTAGCATCAATGTCAACCAACATCATTGTCTTGTAGTACTAGTTCAGTAGTTGTTAGGTTCCCTTAAAGCTTGCACAAGTGATTGCCTCGTAGTATTGGCTAAGTATTTGTTAGGTTCCTCTAAAGCTGGCACAAGTGTCTGCTAGCACCAACGACTTCCTAACAACCAGTATTGGGCTTTCCTAATAGTAACAATTGCTATTATACCATTGTTTAGCATTTTTGGTGCTTACCTTCACATCTACATATACCAATGACTATGGTTGGGACATCATTGGAGGAACGTAGCATAACTATCTACCAGCGTTAACGACTTCTATTGGGTGTCACTAAGCTCCCCTAGTGCTAGTGGTGGTATCTACCAGTGTGAGCGACTGACTAGTTGTGGGGCTCTCTTGGTACTAGTACAAGCGTCTAGCGACACAAGCAATTGCCTCGCTCCAATAGCTAGGTAGTCCCTAGTTTCCTCTCGTGCTAGCATTAGCGTCTACTAACACCAACAATTGCCTCGCTGCTTTAGCTAGGCAATGGTTGGGTTCTCCTAAAGATCGCATGAGCATCTACTTGCTCTAATGACTGTCGTTAGGCCATCGCTGGGGTAATGTAGTATAGATGTTTATTAGGACCAGTGATTGCCCACCTATAGTCATTGGGCTCTCCTAATGCCAGTAATAATCACAAGGTCATCGTTAGACTCCTCTAATGCTGATATTCTCGTATGTTGACACCAATAAGTTCCCCACAGCAATAGTTATGTAGTTCTTGCATTCCCTAATACGAGCGTCAACATCTACCAACACTGATAACTATCCTGCAGCAGTAGCTGGTCAATCATTGATGGACTCCTCTATCAGTACTAAGGAATTCCCTCCAGCACTCGTTATGCTTTCCTTACACTAATAACTAATACTAAGCTATCGATGGACTCTTGTAGTGCTTGCTCTCGTGTTTACCTACATTAATGATTGTCGATACACCATCGTTTTGGGAACCCAGTTCAGATATGTGCCAACACCAATGATTGCTGCTAGGTCTTCATTAAGCTCCTTTTATGCTAGCCTGGCATCTACCAGCATCTACGATTGCCTAGTTGCAATCGTTGGGCTCTCCCACGTTAGCAGCTGTAACTAAATCATAGCTAGGCTCGTTTTGTGCTAGCCTTAATGTTTACCGACATCAACAATTACCCCACAATAATAGTTGGGCAGTCCCTAAGTATCCCTTATGCTGGGATTGGCGTTTGCCAACAACAGTAATTGCCACACAACAGTAGTTAGGCAGTCATTAAGTTCCCTTAAAGCTGGCCAATTGTCTGTCAACACTAATGGTAGCCCTGCAGTAGTTGTTGGGCACTCCTAGTGCTAACTATTACTACTAAGCCATTGTTAAGATCCTCTAGTGTTTGCCCTCGCGTCTACCTGAGCCAGTGAAAGCCAGTGGGCCATCACTGGGGGAACCCAAAGTAAATGTTTACAAGCGTCAACCATTGTTGCTAGGTCATCGCTAAATACCCTTAGTGCTGCACTCACCTCTACTAACATCAGCGACTGCTCAGCCATGGTTATTAGGCCCTTCCAATGCCAACGACTATCATAGGGTGGCCGCTGGACTCCCTTAGTATTGGCACTAGTGTCTACTAACACTAGCAATTACTTTCCACAATAGTTGGGCTGTCCTTAGGTTCCTTATTGTTGGCGCTGCCGACTGTCTACACCAGCAATTAGCTACGTTGTCCTTAGGTTCCCCAATCACGAACGCAAGCATCTACCAACACTAATGGCTTCCCTACAACAATCCTTGGGCTCTTCTTACATTAACTATCATTGCTATTAGGCCTTTGATAAAGGAACCTAATGCAAATGTTTGCTAGCACTATCGATTTTCACTGGCTCATTGTTGAGCTCCCCTAATAATGGTGTTGTCATCTACAAGTATCAGCGATTGCTTAACTACAGTCAATAATCTTTCCTAATGCAAGCGACTTTCATAAGGACATTACTGGGCTACCTCTTTGCTAGCACTAGTGTCTATCGACACAAACTAGTGCCCCACAATAATAGTTAGGTAGTCCTTAGGTTGCCCTCATGTTGGCGTTAGTATTTACCAACTCTAGTAATTGTCCCACTATGGTAACAGGGTAGTTGTTATGTCCCTATAAGGTGGCACTAGGTATCACTAGGGTAACCCAGTACTGATATTTTCTAAGGTCAATGAGAGTTGCTAGGCTATTTTTAAGCTCTTTTATTGTTGGCGCTGACATTTACCAACATCAGCGACTGCATAGTAGTAGTCGTAAGGCTTTCTTAACTCTAGTAATTGTCACTGGGTCATCATTAGGCTCATTCGGTGCTAGCACTAATGTTTATCAGCACTAGCAACTGCCCCGTAGCAATAAATGGGCAGTCCATTAGTGCCCCTAGTCTTGCAACTACATCTACCAACACAAGCAACAGCCCCGCAGCAGTAGCTTGAAAGTCGTTGGGTTCCTCTAAACCTGGTGAGAGCATTTGCCAGTACTTACAACTGTCCTGTAATAGTCGTTAAGCTTTCCCATTGCCAACAACTATTGCTAAGTCATCATTGGACTGCTTTAGTGCTTATCCTCACGTCTACTTATGCGAATGATTATCATTGGGCCATTGTTAAGGGAACTTAGCACAAATGTCTACCAATGCCAACGACTACTGTCGGGTCATTATTGAGCTTCTATAGTGCTGGCATTGGCATTTACAAGCATCAGCTACTTCTCACCAGCAATCGTTGCACTCTCTCGATGCTAGTGACAGTCCTGAGGTCATTGCTAGGCTCTTTTAATGTCAGCATTAGCATTTAGCGACACCAACAAATACATTGTCAACGTAGCTGAGCAATCGATGGGTTCTTCCACAGCTAGCGGGAGCATCTCTCAACATTAATGACTTCCTTATAGTAGTCATTGGGCTCTCCGAATATCACTTACTACTGCTAGGCCATTGTTGGGCTCCTCTAGTGCTTGGCCTTATGTCTACCTGCGCCAACGACTGCCACTAGGCCATTACTCGGGCAACCTAGTAAAGATGTCTACCACTATCTATGACTGCACAACAATTGATGTTGGGCTCTCCCAACACCTGTGACTATCATTGGGATGTCAAACAGACCTTCGATGTTAGCACTAGCATCTATCGACACCATCGACTACACTGCACCAATAACCGGGTAGTCTTTAGGTTCTTTTAGTATTGGCAACAACGTCTGCCAACATAGGGAACTGCCTCGTAGCAGCAGCTTGAAAGTCATTGGTTTCTTTTAAAACTTGCACGAGTGTATGGCAACACTCGTGACTTTCTCACAGAAGTTATTGGCCTTTCCCAACACCTACTACTGCAATTGGGTCATGGTTTGGCTCCTCTAAAGCTTGCCCACACATCTACCTATGCTAGCAACTACCATTAGGCCATCGTCGGGAGAACCTAGTGTTGATACTGTAAATGCGAGCGACTATTGCTAGGTCATGACTGACCTTTCGTAATGCTATCGCAATCATCTACCAACGTTAGTGATTATCGAGCAGCTGTTGGTTCTCCCAATGCCAAGGACTATCATGGGGGTTTTCGTAGGGCTCTCCCGATGTTAGCACTAGTGTTTACCAACAGTAATAATTGCACTGAAAAAGTAGCAAGGCAGTCATTTGATTCCCCTAAAGTTGGTGCCAAGTCTGCCGGCACGAGCGACTTCCTCATAGCCATCGTTAGGCTTTTCCAAAGCCAACTAACGTTACGAGGTCATCATTGGGCTCCTCTAGTACTTATTGTCCTTTTTACCTATGCGAGCGACTGCTGCTAAGCCATCACAAAAGAAGCCTAGCACAATTGCTTGCTAGCACCAACGACTGCTAATAGGTCATTGTTGAGCTCCCCACTACTATTACTAGTATGTCCCGATACCAATAACTGCCTTCCAATAGCAACAAGCATCTACCAGCACCAACGACTGCCTTGCAGTAGTCATTGGGCTCTGCCAAGGCTAACTACTATAGCTAGGCCATGATTGAGCTTCTCTAATGCTTGCCTTCACGTCTGCTAGTGCTAACGACTACCCTTTGGTCATCGCTAATTTTCTTTTGTCCTAGCATTAACAACATTAATGATAGCCCTATAGTAGTCATTGGGCTTTCCTAATGATAGGGCCATCGTTAGGCTCCCTAAATGTTCACTCTAGCATTTACCAACAGCAACAACTGCATCGCAAAAGTAGCTGGGCAATCGTTGGGTTTCTCCAAAGTTGACACTAACATTTGCTTGCATTAAAGACTTCCTCATAGTAGTCTTTGGGCTCTCCCAATGCCAACTACTACTGCTAAGCCATTGTTAGGCTCCTGTAGTGCTTACCATAACGTAGCTAGCGACTACCATTAGGCCATTACTAGGGCAACCTAATGTAGATGTGTGGCAGCATCAACGACTGCCTAGCGAAAGTTATAGTCATTGGGCTCTCCCAATGTCAACTACTACTACTAGGTCATTGTTGGGTTCCACTAGTACTTGCCTTCACATCTATTTGCGCCAATGATTACCATTAGGCCATCGTTGAGGCAGCTCTTACAAATATCTACTATCTCCAGTGACTACCCATCAGCAGTTGCTAGGGTCCCCCAATGTCTATGACTATCATTGGTTCATTGTTAGGCTCCCCTAATGCTAGCATTGGCATCTATCAACACCAGCAACTGCTTCACAGCAAAAGCAAGATAGTCCCTGGTTCCTTCAAGTGCTGGTATTGGTGTCTGCTAACATCAATAGCTATGCTGCATTAATAGCTAGGAAGTTGTTGAATTCCCTGAAGCTAGGTTATTGTTGAGCTCCTTTAGTGCTGGTGTTGGCATCTACCATCAACAACGACTTCTTGATAATAATCATTGGGTTTTCCTAATGCCAATGATAGTCATGAGGTCATCATTGGACTCTTGCAATGGCCCCATAGTAATAACTTGGCAATCTATAGATTTCTCTGAAGCTGGTATTGACGTTTACTAACACTAGCAACTGCCTTATTATAATAGTTAGGTAGTTGTTAGGTTGCTCGAAGCTGATGCAAGTATTTACTAACACGAGCGACATCCAAACAGCCGTTGTTAGGTTCTCCCAATGCCAGCGACTACCCATAGGCTGTTGTTAGGCTCTCTTAATGTTTGCCCTCAAGTTTATGTAAGGTTACGACTATAGTTGGGCCATCATTGGAGCAAGTCCAGCCAATGACTACAAAACTATAATCGTTGGGCTTTTTCAACTCCAGCAACTATTATGGGGTCTTTATTGGGCTCCCCCATTGCTGGCACTAGCATCTATCAACATGAGCAACTACCCCACAATAATAACTAGGCAGTCCGTACGTTCACCTCGTGCTGGGTTCCACGTCTACCAGTAAAAATGACTCCCTCGCAACTGTTGTTAGGCAATTCGAGCGCTAACTGCTACTACTTGACCATTATTGGGCTATTTTTGCGCTTCCCTTAGTGTTTACCTATGCTAACAATTGCCATTGGGGGAACCTAGCCTAGATAGGTGCGAGTGCTAGCAACTATCGCTAGCATTTGTATTTACCAACCCTAATAATTTCCTCACAGCAATAGCGAAGAACTCTCTAGCTTATCCTTGTGCAAGCGTTGGTGTCTACTAACATAGATAACTACCCTACTATAATAGCTGTGAAGTCGTTGGGTTCTCCTAAAACTGATGAGAGCGTCTACTAGCACCAACGACTTTCATGCAGAAGTAATTATACTGAACCTAGCGCCTCTAATGCTTGCCTTTATGTTTACTTGTGTCACAAATAGCCTAGTAGTAGTCTTTTAGGCTCTCCCAACGTTAGCAACGGTCATGGGGTCATTGTTGAGCTCACATAATGCTGGCATTAGTGTCTACCGACATTAACAATTATCAATGTAGTGGCAACTAGGCTATCCTTGGGTTCTTCTAATGTTAGCGCCAGTGTCTGCCAACATTAGTAATTACCTCACAGTAATAGTTAGGCAATTGTTGGGTTCCCTAGTGGTGGCACAAATGTTAGCCAGTACCAACGACTTCGTAGCAGCAGTCATTGGGCTTTCTCAATGCCAACTACTACTGGGCATCGTTAGGCTTTTTAAGTGCTTGCCCATGCGTTTACCTAAGATAGCGACTGCCGCTCTGCTATCACTGGGGGAACCCAGCACATATGTTTGCCGACACTAGCAACCGCCATTAGGTCGCTAAGTTCCCCTAATGATGGGCCTTTCCTTTATGGTGCTACAGACTCTTTGAGAATAGTCGTTAGGCTTTCCCAACGCTAGTAACTATCATGTGGTCATCGCTACACTCTTTCAATCTTGTCACTAGCATCCATCGCCACCAGCAACTACTTACAACAATAACTGGGAAGTCACTTGGTTTACCAGATACTGATGTCGGCATCTGTCGATCCCAATAACTGCCTTACAATGGTAGTTAAGTAGTCATTGGCTCCCTCAAAGCTAGTATAAGCGTTTGCAGGAACCAACGACTTTATCATAGTTGTTTTTAGGTTCTCCTAATGCTAGTAACTATCATGGGGTTATCGTTGGGCTTCTTTGGTGCTAAAACTCACGTTTATCGACATCAGAGAGTGCTTAACAGTAATAACTGAGCAGTCCCTAGGTTCCTTTGATGCTGGCAGTGGCATTTAACAACATTAGCAACTGCCCTGCAGCACTAGCTAGGCAAATGTTGGGTTCCACCAAAATTGGCTCTAGCATCTACTAAGGCCAGCAATATCCTTGCAGTAGTTATTAGGCTCTTGCAACACTAACAACTTTTGCTAGGCCATCATTGGCCTCATCTAATGCTTACCCTCATGTTTATGTGCACTACTGACTATTGTTAGACTACAGCTCACGCAACCCAATGCAAATGTTTGGCGACGCTAGCGACTATCGCTGGGTCATCAGTAAGCTTGCTTTATGCTAGCACCTATTGCACCATAGCTGGGCGGTCTTAGGTTCCTATAGTGTTGGTGCTGACGTTTGTCAACACCTATAATTGTCCCATAATTATAGCTTGGCAATCATTAAGTTCCTCAAAATTGGCGTGAAAGTTTGCTAGCACCAGCATATCCTTGCAAAAGTTGTTGGACTTTCTGAGTGCCTATTTCTACTACTAGACCATCGTTCGGCTAGTGTTCTGCTTGCCCCCATGTCTATTTATTCCAATGACTACCACTAGGCCAACGTTGAGAGAACCCAACACTGATAGGGCGGTTGCTAACTCCCCCAATGTTGCCACTAGCATCTAGTGACACCAACTTCTACCCCATAGCAATTGTTGGGCAGTTCCTCAGTTCTGTTAGTGCTAGCACCTACATCTGTTAACTCTTGCAACTGCCACACAATGGTAGCTAGCCAGTGCTTAGGTTCACTTAATGCTAGCACTAGTATCTAACAACACACACCACTACTTTGCAAAGTAAATGGGTAGTCATTGGGTTCCCCCAAAGCTGGTGCTAGTGTCTACCAGTGCTAGTGACTTCCCTACAATAATCGTTGGGCTCTCCTAGTGCCAACTGCAATTGCTTGGCCATCGTTGGGCTCCTCATTTGTTTGGCCTCTCATTTTCTCGCACTTATAACAATCACTAAGCCATCATTAGGGTAACCTTAGCGTACATGTTTACTAGTGATAATGATTCATGTTGGGTCATCTCTGAGCTCTCTTAGTGATGGCATCGATATCCACTAGCATGAATGACTTTTAAGCAGCAGTTGTTGGGCTCTCCATACATCAGTGACTGTCATAGAGTCATCGTTTGCTCCCTCAATGCTAGTATTAGTGTCTATCGACATTAATAACTATCCTAAAGCAGTAGCTGGACAGTTCATGGGTTTCTCAAGTGCTGGCACTGGCATATTCATACAACAGCAACTGCTCTGCAGTAGTAGTTGGGTAGCCATTGTGTTCCCCCAAAATTGGTGCTAGCGTTTGCCAGCACCAGCAGCTTCCTCGTAGCTGTCATTAGGTCTCTCAGTGCCAACAATTGCTGTTAGGCCATTGTTAGCTCTTGTAGCTCTTTCCCTTGCGTTTGTCTACTTCAAGAATTGTTGCTAGGCCATCGCTAAGGGAACTTAGTGTAGATATTTGCCAGTTCTAATGATTGCTACTGGGTTATCCCTAAGCTCTTCTAGTAATAGTGCTGCCCTTTACCTGTGAAAGTGATTGCCCAGTAATGGTCAATGTGCCCTCCCAACTCTAACAACTGTCAAGGAGTCATCGTAAGGCTCCCTTAGTGCTGGCAATAGAGTTTATCAATGCCAGTCGTTGGCACACACCAATAGTTAGGAAGTCCTTAGGTTCCCCAATACGGGAACTGGTGCCTACCAATACCAACAACTATTCTGCAATAGTAGCTAAGCAGTCATTGAGTTTCTTCAAAGCTAGTGTGAGTGTTTGCTAGCATAAATGACTTCTTAGCATTTGTCATTAGGCTTTCTCAATGCCACGTATTACTGTTAAGCCATCGTTGGTCTCCTCTAATGCTTACCCTCACGTTTACCAACGCCAATGACTACCATTGGCCTGTTATTTGGGGAACCTTGCACAAATGTTTTCCAATGTTAATGACTATTGCTAGGTCATCACTAAATGCTAACGTTGCCATTAACCGGCATCAGCGACTACCCCGATGCAGTTGTTGGGCTCTCTCAATGATAGTGACTATCATGGGGTCGTTATTTTCCTAGTGCTTGCACCAATGTCTTCCAACACCAGCACTACTCATAGTAGCAGCTAGGTAGTCATTGGGTCTTCCTAATGTTGGCATTAGTGACTTCCTCGCAATAGTTGTTCGCTTCTTTCAATACCCAGTATTATAGTTTTGTCATCATTAGGCTCCTCTAGTGCTTACCCTCGCATCTACCTACACTGATAAATGCAGCTTTGACATTTATGGGGGAACCCTATGCAAATGTTTGCCAATACCAGCTATAACAATTAGGTAGTTCGTGAGTTCCCCTCGTGTTGGCATTCGTATTTACATGCATCAATAATTGCTTAGAAGGAGTTGTTAGGCTTTCCCGATGCTTGCACTAGCATCTACCAACATCAGCAATTACCATGCAATAATAGCTCGGCATTCCTTGGGTTCCTTAAGGTTGGTGTTAGCATTAGCAAACACAAGCATTTGCCTCATAATAGTAGTTGGATAGTCGTTGGGATCTCTACTAGTGCCAATTATTATTGTAAGGTCATTCTTAGGCTCCTCAAATGCTTACCTTTGTGTTTATATGTGTCAGCGATTACCACTAGGCCACCGCTAGGGGAACCCAATACATATGTTTCCCGACACTAGCAATCGCTGTTAGGTCGCTAAGCTCTCTTAATGCTGGCGCTTTCCTTTATAGTGCTAGAGACTCTTTGACAATAGTCGTTAGGCTTTGCCAACGCCAATAACTATCATGTGGTCATCGCTACGCTCTTCTAATGCTGTCACTAGCATCCATCGCCACCAGCAACTACTTGCAATAACATCTGGGAAGTCACTTGGTTTAGCAGATACTGATGTTGGCATCTGCCAACCCCAATAACTATCTTGCAATAGTAGTTGAGTAGTCATTGGCTCCCTCAAAGCTGGTGTGAGCGTTTGCCAGAACCAACAACATTATCATATCTGTTCTTGGGCTCTCCCAATGCTAGTAACAATCATGGGGTCATTATTGGGCTCCTTTGGTGCTAGAACTCACGTTTATCAACACTAGAGAGTGCGTAGTAGCAATAACTGAGCAGTTTCTAGGTTCCTCTAATGCTGGTAGTGGCATTTAACAACATTAGCAACTGCCCTGTAGTAGTAACTGGGCAAATGTTGGGTTCCATGGCTCTAGTATCTACTAAGGCCAGCACTATCCTCGTAGTAGTTATTAGGCCCTTACAACAGTAATAATTATTGCTAGGCCATCGCTGGCCTCATCTAGTGTTTACCCTCGCGTCAACCTGCACTAGTGACTACCGTTAGACTACAGCTGAAGTAACCTAGCACAAATGTTTGGCAACGCCAGCGATTATCGCTGGGTCATTAGTGAACTCACTTTGTGCTAGCACCTATTACACCATAGCTGGGCAGTCTTGGGTTCCCCTAGTGTTGGTGCCGACGTTTGTCAACACTGATAATTGTCCCATAATTATAGCTGGGCAATCATTAAGTTCCCTAAAATTGGCGTGACAGTTTCCTAGCGCCAGCATATCCTCGCAAAAGTTGTTAGGCTTTTTGAGTGCCTATTTCTACTACTAGGCCATCGTTCGGCTCCTCCTCTACTTGCCCTTGTGTTTACTTGTTCCAATGACTGCTACTAGGTCATCGCTGAGAGAACCCAACACTAATAGGGTGGTTGCTAACTCCCCAAATGTTACCACTAGCGTCTAGTGACACCAACTTTTACCCCACAGCAATAGTTGGGCAGTCCTTCAGTTTTTCTAGTTCTGGCACCTATGTCTGTCAACTCTTGCAACTGCTACACAACAGTAGCTAGCCAATCCTTGGTTCACTTAATACTAGCACTAACGTTTAACAACACACGCCACTACTCTGCAATAGTAAGTGAGTAGTCATTGGGTTCCTTAAAAGCTGGTGCTAGCGTCTATCAGCGCTAGCGACTTCCCTGCAGCAGTCGTTGGGCTCTCCCAATGCCAACTACAACTGCTTGGCCATCGTTGGGCTCCTCAATTGTTTGGCCATTCATTTTCTCGCACTAACGACAATTTCTGAGCCATTATTAGGGCAACCTTAGTGTACATGTTTACTAGTGATAGTGATTCGTGCTAGGTGATCTTTGAGTTCTCTTAGAGATGGCATCGATATCCACTAGCATGAACGACTTTTAAGCAGCAATCGTTGGGCTCTCCATACATCAGTGACTATCATGGAGTCATTGTTGGGCTCTCTCAATGCTAGCACTAGCGTCTATCGACATTAACAAATATCCTAAAGCAATAGCTAGGCAGTTCATGGATTTCTCATGTGTTGGCACTAATGTATTAGGACAACAGCAACTACTCCACAGTAGTAGTTGGGTAGCCATTGTGTTCCCCCAAAATTGGTGCTACCGTTTTCTAGCACCAGCGAGTTCCTCGCAGTAGTCATTAGGTCTCTCAATGCCAACAACTACTATTAGGCTATCGTTAGCTCTTGTAGCTCTTTCCCTTGCATTTGCCTGCTTCAATGATTGTTGCTAGGCCATTGCTAGGGGAACCTAGTGCAAATATTTGCGAGTTCTAATGATTGCCGTTAGGTTATCACTAAGTTCCTCTAGTGATAGTGCTCACATTTACCTATGCGAGTGATTGCCCAGTAATGGTCAATGTGCCTTCCCAACTCTAACAACTATCAAGGGGTCATCGCAAGGCTCCCCTAGTGCTGGAAATAGAGTTTACCAATGCCAGCCACTGGTACACACCAATCGCTTGCATATGGGGCCTTTGGTTTGAGCCACGTGGCTCTCTTAGCAAGCATATTAAGCACACTATCAAGGGATAACAATAAGGGTCTAGCTCACATATGAGGCCTTTGGCATGCATCTCATGCTTGTTGGGGGTAGTTGTGACTTGCCTCTTGTGCCTATGATTTAGGTGATAAGGTTGTCTTGGTACACTATCGAGGAACTATGATAAGGGTCTAGCTTGCGTGGGGTGCTCTTGGCCTAGTTGGCGCACCTTATGTGGCCTCATAATGGGCCTTTCGTCCATGCCTTCATTTATGGGGGCAGCCTTGGCCTGCCTCTTATGCCCATGGTCTAAGCAATGCGGCTTTCCTGGCATGCTCATTAGGCACAATATCGAAGGACAAGGGTCTTGCTCGTATTCGGCACCCTTGGTTGTGCTGGCACGACTTTTACAATAGCAGCTCAGGAATCTACCCATGACGAGCCAAATAAGGGCAACGAAAGCTTTCCTCCATGCATATGGTCCAGACCATGGGTTCTTCTAGAACTCTCACTAGGCATACTATTAAGAGATAGCGACGAGGGTTTGACTCACGAGGGGGCTCGTAACTGTGCTAGTGCGCCTTGTACAATCGCACATGGGGCTTTTCACCCAAGTTGTACCTACTAGGAGTAGCCATTATTTCCCTCTCGTGCTTATAGTCCAACCAACGCAGCTCCCTCGGTATGCTCCCTCGGTACATTTTGGAAGGACACTAACAAGGGTTTAGCTTGCGTAAGGCAACCTTAGCATAGCTGGCACACCCTTCATGATTGCATGTTTAGCCTTCCTCCCATGTCGAGTGTATTGACGGCAACTGTTTCTTTCCACCTAAGCATATTGGTTTTTTAACATTTACTGGACACACTATCAAGAGACAGCTACGAGGGTCTAGCTTATGTGGCATGCCCTTGGCCAAGCTGCCATACCTTTTGTGACTACACCTTGAGCCTTTCACCCATAACGTGTCTACTGAGAGCAATGTGGCTTAAATCCCAAGTGAACAGTCTCAGAGTCATGGCTCTACTTGTACACTTGTTTGACGCATAATCAAGGGGTAACGAGGAAGGTATAGCTCTCATGGGGCGCCCTTGGCCTTGCTAGGGCATCCTTTGTGGTCGCATGCTGGTCCTTCTTCCTATGCTATGCCGGTTGGGGTCAATCGTGGCTTGCCTCTCGTTCCCATGGTCTGAGCAACGTGGCTCTCTTGGCACACCATCGAAGGATAGCAACGAAAGTCTGGCACCCTTGGCATCACTGATGCACCCCTTGTGGCTCGTGGCTAGGACTTCTGCCCATGCTATGCTAGTTAGGGGTAGCCATGGCTTAACACCCATGCACATGGTTACGGTGACATGGTTCTCTTAGCAACCTTGCTGTGCACATTATCTAAGGACAGACACGAAGGTCTTGCTCGTGCGGAGTGCCCTTGACTTGGCTGGCACGCCCTTTGGAGCTGCATACTTAGCCTTTCGCTCATGTCGTACCCCCTAAGGATAGTCATGACTTTCCTCTTGTGCACATAGTCTAAGTAACTTGGCTCCCCTGGTACTCTTGTTATGCTCACTATCGAGGGACAATGATGTAGGTCTTGCTTACGTGGGGCGTCCTTATCTTGGCAGACGTACCTTTTATGCAGCATGTTGCCCTTTTGTCCATGCCATACTTGCTAGAGGTTGCTACGGCTTGTCTCCCGTGCTCTTAGTATAGGCGACATGGCCTTCTTGGGATGCTCGCTTGGCATATTATCGAGGAACTCCGACAAGGGCTGGCTCAAGTAGGCACCTTTAGCCATGCTAGTGCGCTCTTTACGAACACATGTTGGGACTTGCGCCTATGTAGTGCCTGCTAGGGTAGCCGTGGCTTGCCTCTCATGCCTATGGTCCATGCAGTGCTACTCTCCTCGGACATTAACTGTGAATACGGTCAAGGGACAACGATGAGTGATTCACTTACGTAGGGCACCATTTGCTATGCTAGCATGCCTTTTGTAGTCGCACATTGGAGCTTTTACCCAGGTCGTGCCTGAGTGCAATTATGGCTTGCCTTCCATGCCATGGTCCCAGCAACACGACTTTCCTTAAATGTTCGTTTGGCACACTATTGAGGGATAATGACAGAAGTCTAACTCGTAAGGGCCACCCTTGGCATTGCTTACACGCCCGATGTATTCACATATTCAGCATTCCACCCATGATGTGCCTGATGGGGCAACAATGGCTTGCATCTTGTTCCTAAGGTTTGGGTGACCCGGCTCTCTTGGCACGCTTGTAGGGAACATTATCGAGGGATAGCGATAAAGGTCTTACTCATGTGGGGCACCCTTAGTTTAACTGGTGTGCCCTTTTCGGATGCATGTTAGGCCTTCTGGCCATTTGGTGCCTGCTAGGGTAGCCATGGCTTCCTCTAGTGCCCTTGCTCTAGGCAACGTGGCTCTCTTCACTTGTTCGTAGGGTATACTATCGAGGGACAGTGGCAAGAGTCGACTCGTGTAAGGTGCCTTTGACCTTGCTAGCGCCTTTTTTTACAGCCACACACTGGGCCTTGTGCCCATCCTGCTTTTATTGAGGGCAGTAGTGGCTTACCCCATGTGCCCATGCTCCAAGCGACATGGTTTTCCTAACACGCTCACTGGGCACACTATCGAGGAATAATGATAAGGATCTCTCTTGCATAGGGTGCCTTTGGCTGTGCTTCCATGCACTTTGCGATCATATGTTAGTCCTTTCACCTAGGCTGTGCCTCTTGCAGTAGCCATGGCTTGCCTCTTGTGCCCATGGTCTCGATGATTCAACTTTCATTGCACACTTATTGGGCATATTATTGAGGGATAACGATGAGGGTCAAGCTTGCATGAGGCACCCTTGGCCTTGCTAGTGCGCCTTGTGTAGTCGAATGCTAGGTCTTCCACCCATGTCATACCTAGTAGGGGCAGTCATGGCTTGCTTCTTGTTCCATTAGTCTAGGTGATACGGCTCCTCTGGTACACTCAGTGGGCACACTATTGAGGGATAGCGACAAGAGTCTTGCTCGCATAAGGTGCCTTTGGCTGTCTGAGCGCGCTCTTTGATGCCACATACAAGGCCTTGCGCCCATGCTGTGCCTACTGGGGGCAGTTGTGGATTTTTTCTTGTGCCCATGGTCCAAATGACACAGTTCTCTTAGCATGTTTATTGGGCACACTATCGAGGGATAGCAATAAGGATCCGGCTTGGGTGGAGCGCCCCTCGCTTGGTTAGCGTGCCCTTTACGGCCACTCATTGGGCCTTTTGCCTATGCCGTGCTTACTAGGTGTAGTGGTAGCTTACCTCTCGTGCCCATGATCCAGGTGACATGGTTCTTCCTGGCACATTCGTTGGGCATAGTATCGAAGGATAACAATAAAGGTCTCCTTCGCGAGCGGTGCCCTTGGATTGGCTAGCACACCCTTTATGGCCACACGTTGGGCCTTTCACACATGTCGTGCTTGCTACGGGCAGCCGTGGGTTTCCCCCGGTGCCCATGGTCCTAACAGTGTAGCTTTCTTGTCACACTCGCTATGCACATTATCGAGGTACAACGATGAAGGTCTAGCTCATGTAGGGCTCCATGAGCATGGCTGGCATGCCTTTTGGAGTCACACACTAGGCTTTCCATTCATATTGTAAGTACTGGGTTCAGCCATGGCTTACCTTTCGTGCCTTTGGTCCATGCAACGTGGCTCCTTTGGCATGCTCGTTGGATATACTATCGAGGGACAATGATGAGGCCCTAACTTGCATGGGCGCCTTTGGCTTAGTTGGCTCGTCCTTTACGCTACACGTTGGGCCTTCTGCCCATGCATACCTGCTGGTGGCAATGGAAGCCTACCTTCCTTGTCCATGGGCATTGTGCTTGTGGCACATTTGCTAAGCACACTCTCAATGGACTTGGCGATGAGAGATAAATTTTTGTTACTTTCTTTAGAGTAATACTTAGTTCCCTAATGCTTCTAGATATTTTTCCAAGTGTGTTGCCTTGTGTTTCTTATTCTGTATAAGCCCAAGGGCTTGCCTCTTTTGCTAGGGTCATTATTTCGAGGGATGATTTTTAACCCTGTGGCATTGATTATCGAAAACAGAGGGATAATTGTTGTAAGGTGGACTAAAGGGGGAGGGACGAATCAAAGCGACAAAGAGGTGAATCTCAATGGGTCGTGGCAACAAGGCTACTCTGCCACTTATAATACCCCGTCGCATATTTAAGTCGTCTGCAAAGGATTCCACTTACTGCTTAATGGGAATCATATTTCAAGGTATCTCATCAGGCTCTTCCACCGCACAGGTTCAGCCATCAACATGTGCCTTTAGGGGCCAAGAGGCCCCTACTATAGGTCGGTAATCAAGCGATAGGCATGCATCGCTTTTAGACTAGTATTTAACTTAGAGGCGTTCAGTTATAATCCAACGTATAGTAGCTTCGCACCACTAGCTTTTTAACCAAGCACGATCACCAATTGTGCGAATAAAAAATTCTTCTCGTATTAGGTTGAATTACTATCTCGATGTGGGCACCAATAGGGTAAAGCTATCTAAGCTGAACCCAATCGCATTCCTTATTGGCGGGTGAATAATCCAACACTTGGTGAATTCTGCTTCATAATCATAGGAAGAGTCGATATTGAAGGATTAAAAAGCAATGTCGCTATGAACGCTTGGCTACCACAAGCCAGTTATCTCTATGGTAACTTTTATCACAGCTGTAGATTCAAATTTTGAAGGTCTAAAGGATCGATAAGCCATGCTTTCACGGCTCATATACATACTGAAAATCAGAATCAAATGAGCTTTTACCTTTTGTTCCACAAGAGATTTTTGTTCTCGTTGAGCTCATCTTAGGACTCTTACATTACCTTTTAACATATGTGCCCCCTAGCCAAACTCCCTACCTGATAATGTCTTCAGCCTAGATTGGCCAGCCAAGGCTGGCCTTGGGTCCAAAAAGTAAGGTGATGCCTCACTTCCAATTCAAGAAATAAGTAGAATAACATTAAAAGTAATGGTATTTCACTTTCGCCATTGCCAGCTCCTACATATCTTACTCCTCTTAAGTCATCTCACAAAGTTGAACTAAAGTCAAGCTTAACAGGGTCTTTTTTCCTTGCTGGTTTCCCTCGGTAGTAGATAGGGATAGTTGGAATCTCATTAATCCATTCATCCGCATCACTAATTAGATGACGAGACATTTGGCTACTTAAGAGAGTCATAGTTACTCCTATCTTTTACTCATGCTTAGTTGAATTTCTTCACTTTGACATCAAGAGAGATGGGTAAGAATCACATTGCGTGAGCATCTGTAAGGATTATCGTAATGCTTTGTTTTAATCAAACTATTAGATTCCCCTTGTACGTATCAATTCTAAATGGGCTTCGACATCGAAGAAGGCCCCCCAAGGAGGCGTTCCTAATTTATCCCTCAATCGGCACACGATGAACCATTTTCATTGTGGGAACAGCTTAGATAGTCTATCGATAGTAGACAGGTTTGAGACAAGGAACCCTATGCCCAGCCATCAGAGCCAATCTTTCTCCCAAGGTTACAAATCCATTTTGTCGACTTCCCTTGCCTACATTATTCATCGACCAGAATTGTTCATCGTAGAGACCTGATGCGATTATGAGCACAACAGGGCATACAAGGCACTCAATCCTCCAGATTTTCAAGGTCCATCGGGGGCACATTGGACACCATGTGACGTGCGGTGCTCTTTTAGCCGCTAGACCATCATTTTCAGGGTAGACAGGTTGTTAAATAGAATAGGTAACTCTTTTTAAGGCCCCCATCAATGCTTTTGGACTCCGTAATGTTATCGTCAGCCATCGCATCCCAATTTCAAAATTTTAATTGGATCCCTTTCAAAGCTCACATGGAACTTTTCCTTTTTTAGCCTTCAAAGTTCTCATTTGAATATTTACTACGACCACCAAGATCTAAATTGATGGCCACTTTGCCTAGGCTCATGCCTTTGGTTTGCTACGACCACCGAGTGCCATTTTACACATTTAAGGATGACATGGCCACCCACCATGCATCAAGATCGGGGCGATAGGGGCATGCTCATTCATTCAAGTACCTCGGTGCATCCCATGCTATGAGTTCTGTTATTACGCACGACAGAGGGCTTGATAGGATTCTACCCCTTAAGCGTGTTTACAACATGTTCGCGGGTAGTTTTGCTGAGTGAGTTTTGAAAATGATCCTTCCGCAGGTTCACCTACCAAAACCCTATTACTACTTCCCTTTCCTTTAAATGATAAGGTTTAGTGGACTTCTCATGACATCACGAGCAACAAACCTCCCATTTCATTACAATTCCAATACTTCACCAGACTATTTAATCGGTAAGAGCGACGAGCAATATGTATAAAGAGTAGGACATAGTTAACGCGAGCTGATTACTCATGCTTACTAAGAATTCCTCGTTGAAGATCAACAATTGCAATGACCTATCCCCCATCATGATGAGATTTTAAAGATTACCTAGATTTATCTGCCAAGGCTATAAACTCTTTGAATACTTTAGTGTAGCGTGCATGCAGCCTAGGACATCTAAGGGCATCACACACCAATTATTGCCTCGAAATTCCTTGGCCTAAGCGGCTATAGTCCATCTAAGAAGACAGTCATGCAAGGTCACCCCTACTTAGCTAGTTAACAGGCTGAGAGCACATTTGTTAATGGAATTAACCAAACAATTCGCTCCACCAACTAAGAATGGCCATGCACCACCACCATAGAATCAAGAGAGAGCTCTCAGTGTATCAACGTATACTATGTTTGGACTTGGTAAGTTTCCTTGTGTTGAGTCAAATTAAGTCGTAGGCTTTATTCTTGGTGTTGCCCTTCTGTCAATTCCTTTAAGTTTCAACTTGCAACCACATTCCCCTAGAACCTAAAGACTTTGATTTCTCATAAGATGCCAGTAGAGTTCTAAAAGCAACATCTCCTGGTCCCTGATTAGCATCGTTAATGGTTAAGACTAGGACAACTTCTGATTGTCTTCAAGCTCTCAACTTTCTTTCTTGATTGATGAAAACATCCTTGGCAAATGCTTTTGCAATTGTTCATATTTCATAAATCCAAGAATTTCTTCTCTTATTGTGAAATATCAATGCCCTCGATTTTCCTTATTAATCACTACTATGATCCTAAAGGCCAACAAAATAGGACCAAAATCTTATGATGTTATTCCAAACTAATATATTTAGAGGTAACCTTGCTTTGAGCATTCTAATTTCTTTAAAGTTGTAGTGCCACAGGCACAACCTAGCCAATTAGGGCTTGAAGTACATCGTCAGTAGTAGAGATGAGCCAACCGATGCATACCATAAGTGAACCAGCTAATCCATCCCAAGATCCAATTACGAGCTTTTTAATTGCAAAACCTTAAATATACGTTATTAGAGCTAGAATTATCGCGGCTACTAGCATTAGACTTGCCCTCCAATGGATCTTGGTTAGGAGATTTAGAATAATTACTAGACTGGAAGAGCTTGATATTATTTCATCACCTGTCACCACCATAATGAGCAACTATCCTACCATTGAAAGTTGATAGGGTAGGAATTTAAATGATGTGTCATCGGCACGATGGCGTTGTGCTCTGTCAAGTTATCATGTATCATCAGAGCAATAGGTGAAACCTGCATCGACCTTTCATCTAATAAGTGCAGCCCTTCCAGAAGTCAAGGTTTATTGTATGTATTAGCTCTAAAATTGCTATGGTTGTCCGAGTAATAAGTAACATTAAACAAACTATAACTAATTTAATGAGTCATTCATAGTTTCACAATCTAAATTAGTTCATATTTACACATGCATGGCTTAATCATTGAAAGAAGCATATGATTATTAGCAGGATCAATTAGGTAGCATCCTTCAACAAGTCGCATCAGCGAGGACCAAAACATGTTACAAGGCTTATTAAGGCAAAAGTAGTTCAAGTCATCATCAAAATCGATGGGATGTGGGATAAATACTTTCGCTTAGATAGGTGGAGGAGACAGTCACCCCTATCATAATACCTTTTACATCAGAGGAGATGGTCAAGTGCCAATGCATTAAAGTAACAACATGTCGAAGATAGCCATGCTTTCAACATAAGGCGCTGATGAGGTTTTAACTTGTGCTGTGAGGGGACACAGTGGAAAGACAAGCAACTTGAATCATTAAATTTCGTTTATGTAAGCACGTGACATAGGGCCCCAAAGTCACCCATGAATGCCAACATAAGGCTCAAGGTCAAGCTAAAGTGACATGCCGACTAATAGTTGGATGCGAAGCATAGAGCCTGTCAACGCACATGACAAGATCACCATTCATATGGTGCATGTATAAATGGGCAATAATAGCACTAAATGAGTTGCAAGATGACTAGCGAAAGGCTTATCGATCATGCAGGCTGTTGAGTGCCATTGCAACCAAGCAGCTAAGCGCAAAAATGCTTCGATGGCAAAGGATGAGTTTTAAATGGCAAGGGACTATCAATGAGGCCTTGGTAGCAGAGGTGTAACGCCATGCTTGGGTTGAGCGTGTGAGTCACTCGATGCTAAGGTTAATGATTGTGTCATCGATCGCGCTGCACAAAGAGTCCACCTCAGTAAACTTAAGCGTGGGGATTAACCTGTGCATCCATCGCCTAAGGGCTTGTGGCAAACCACTTCGCATGCTCAAAATTCCCTAAGCTTGGTAGGCCTTCATGTAGCATCCATCATCATTAGCTATGTTGCCCACACTGTCAAGCTTCCATAATGAAAGACAAGTTTTTGATGGCAAAGGACCATCGATGAGGCCTTAGAAATTGATGTGTCATGCCATGCTTGGGCTAAGCGCATGGCTATTCAATGCCAATAGTTGACGATTATGTCATCAATCACGTTACACAAAGAGTCCTCCTCAGTAAGCTTTAGTTTCGAGATCGACCCCCACGTTTACCACCTCGATGGCCTGGAGTGAAGCATTGCACATGCTCAAAATTCCCCCAGCAAGTAGGCCCTCGTGTAGCATGTATCATCATTAGTTTTGTTGCCCACATTATTGAGCTTGTCTAGCCATATCTCCACTTGTTATCCCACAATTTATCTCATTTCATTGTCCACTATTTAGTGGATTTTATTTCACAAAATCTTTCCCACCTCATTGGCTACTGATTAGATATACCCACATTGGTTGACTAATGTCTTTGGTTGCCTACTGATCGGTGGTGGTGGCTGCCACAGCCTCATACCATCGACTAGATGGGCAAGGTGGCAAGTCACCAAGCCCATGTTGCGTGCATTGGGTTTCGTAAGCTCAACATGTGCCTATGTAGGGGGAGCAGGGGGGAGTACGAATGGCCCTTGAATACCTACCAAGTAAGTAGTCTCGTCCCCCCTAAAGAGTCTTAAACAAAAATTCACTTTCAGTTGGAGAAAACATTAATATGTCTGAGCCATCATAATGGGTCTAAACAATTATTTACTAGAAGTTTTGAGCTAAAATTTTACACAATTGTGGAGAAAATTTGATCTACCAACATAAAAACTTTTAAGAATTTTTTGAGCATATATTTTTTGAACTTTTTATAGATAAAAATTTAAAATATCATGAAAAATTGCTCGAGTCTGCGTGCTTCCAAATTTTATGGTTAGACTCCCAATGGATTGCATGATTTATTTATGCAATGTTTAACGCAATTCGATGACCAAAATACTATCAATTCACTAAAAGTTTACAACTGGGCATTATGGCCAACCCATTTGGGCAGTAGTTCCTTAAGAAGGCCTAGAGTGCATGCTTGCTATCCTATCTAGTGCACCTACAGCCACCCATGGATACCTTGAGAGACCAACACAACATAGGCCTGTGGTCTATCCTAGCTTGCCCATGAGGCAGCATGTTAGGCCTTCCACCTATTATGTGCGTGTTGGGGGCAGTCGCAGCTTGCCTCCCACATCCATGGTCTGGGTGACATAGCCCTTGTGGCGCACTCACCAGGCACATGATCGAGGTACAACGACCAGGGTCTCATACACATGGGGTACCCTTGGCATAGTTAGGGCACCCCGTACGGTCGTAAGCTAGGCCTTCAACCCATGTTGTGCTTGTAGAAGGTAGCCTT
The DNA here is from genome assembly GCA_021397835.1 of Moringa oleifera. NCBI lineage: Eukaryota > Viridiplantae > Streptophyta > Magnoliopsida > Brassicales > Moringaceae > Moringa > Moringa oleifera. Next base: position 8,185,273 of record JAJFZO010000034.1, on the reverse strand, counting down.
GGCTTGCCTCCCATGCCTATGGTGTAGGTGACGGGGCTCTCTTAGCACGATCATTCGGCACACGATTGAGAGACAATGATGAGGGTTTGGTGTGCCTGAAGTCCATTGGCATGGCAAAAGTGGCCCATGCAGTCACACACTAAGTCTTTCGCCCATGCAGTTCCTATGGTCCTTATGACGTAGCTCCCCTGGCACACTCGCTAGGCACATGATCGAGGGACAATGATGATCGTCAAGCACATGAGGGCATCAATAGTAGGGCTCGTACATCTAGTGTGGCTGCTCACATGGCCTTCTACCCATGTCGTCCCTATTGAGGGCAACCATGGTTTGCCTTCTGTTCCCATGGTCTTGGCGATGCGGCTCTTCTGGCATGTTTGTTGGGCACAATATCAAAGGATAGCAACAACGGTTTGTTATACCGTGGGGCTTTTAAGGTTGCGTTGGTGGGTCCTACGCGGTCACACGCTAGGCCTTGTAACCATGCCTATTATTTAGGCGATGCTACTCCCATGGCATGCTTGTTGGGCACTTTATCTAAGGACAATGATGAGGGTTTGGCTCACATAAGGCACCCTCAACAGCCACACACTTGGCTTACCACCTTTGTTGAGCCTGCTTGGGGTAGTTATTGCTTGCTTGCCGTGGGCATGGTATGGGTGTTGCAGCTTTAATGGCACACTCAATGGTTACACTATCGAGGGAAAATGACAAGGGTTTGCCTCTTAAGCGGTGCCCTTGGACCTGTTGGTGTGCCCTTTGCGGTCACACACTAGGCCTTCGGCTTATGCCATGCCTGTTGGCAACAGCCGTGGCTTGTCTCTCGTGTCTATAGTTTGAGCGATACAGGTCTAGCTCATATGGGGCACCCTTGGCTATGCTAATGCACCTTATGTTGTTGGATGCTGGGCTTTTGCCATGCCGTTCCTATTAATGGCAACCGTGACTTTCGTCTCATGCCATGGTCTGGGCAAGGCGACTATCTTGGCATGCTTGCTAGGCATACTATCAAAGGACAACAACGAGGGTTTGGCTTACATTAGGCACCCTTGGTTGCATTGGCTCGCCTTTAGTGACCACACGCTGGGCCTACCGCCCATGCTATGCCTGCTCAGGGTAGTTATGGCTTTAGTGGAACCCTCGCTGGACACACTATTAAAGGATTGTGCCAATGGTCCAAGCGAAGCGGCTCATCTGGCACCCTTATTAGGCACACTATTGTATGACAATAATGAGGGTCTTGATTGCATGAGGCATCCTCGACTAGGCCTATGTGCCATTTGCGACAGCACGTTGGGTTTTTCGCCTAGGCTGTGCCTATTAGGGGTAGCTGTGCCCATGGTTTAGGTGACAAGGCTCTCCTAACACGCTTGTTAGGCACACTATCGATTGGCAGCGACAAGGGTCTAGCTGGCGTAGGGCAACGAGGGACTAGCTCGCTTGGCCTTACGCCCATGTTGTTTGTGTTATGGGCAGTCATGGCTTGCCTCTCGTGCCTATGGGTCAAGTAACGTGGCTCTCCTAGCATGCTTGTTAGGCACATAATTTAGGGGTAACGATGAGGGTTAGGCTTACATGAGGCACCCTAAGCTGTGCTAGCATGCGAATTATAGTCATAACCTTGCCTTCAGGGGGCAATTGTGGCTTACTTCTGCTGCCCATGGTCCAAGTGATGCGGCTCTCTTGGCATGCATGCTAGGCATTTATCAAGGGACAACTTTGAGGGCCTAGCATGAGTGAGACGCCCGTAGCCATGTTGGCGTGCCCTTTGCAAGCATACACTCACCATTCGATCCATGTCATGCATGCTGTGGGAAACTTTAACTTGCCTTTTATGCCCATGGTTTGAGCAATGAGGCTCTTGTAGCATGCTTGCTGTGCACACTATTGAGGGATAGCGATGATGGTTTGGCTTGCTATGGGGCATCCTTGGCTTTGCGAACACACACTTTACGGCCTTACGTTTAGGCTTTCTACTTATGTCATGCCTTCTTGAGGCAATCGTGGCTTACCTCTCATGTAAATAGTCTTGGCTACCTAACTCTCTTAGCACACTTACTAAGCACATTATCAATGGACAATAACGAATGTCTAGCTCAGTAAGGTGCCTATGGCTATACGGGCACACCCTATGCTAACATACACTTGGCCTTTTGCCCATGTTGTAATTACTAAGGGCAGCTGTGATATGCCTCTCGTGCCTATGGTCCAGGCGACATGGCTGTCCTGCCACACTTTATGGGCATACTATCAAGGGACAACGATAAGGGTTTATCTCACATGGGGCATCTTTAGCTTGGCTAATGCACCCTTTGTGGCTGCACGCTGGGCTATTTGCACATGTCATGCTTGCAAGAGGTAGCCATGGTGTGACTCTTGTGCCTACGATCTAAGAAACATGGCTCACCAAACACACTCGCTGGGTATACTTTCAAAGGACAACGATGAGGGTTTGGCTTGTGTGAGGCACCAATGGCCTTGTTGGCATGCCTTGTGCGATTGCATGTTGTGCCTTTTGCTATGTCACACTTGGTAAGGGTAGTCATTGGTTGCCTCTTGTACCTTTCGTTCGAGCCATACAGCTCCCCTAGCACGCTTGTTAGGCACACTAATAAGGGACAACGATGAGGGTTTAGCTCATGTGGGGCACACTTGTATAGGTTAGAGCGCCTTTAGGGGTCGCGTGGTAGGCTTGTCACTCATGTCGTGCCTACTAGGGCAAACCGTAGCATACTTCCCCTGCCTAAGGTTTGGGCGACGCAGCTCTCCTGATACGCTCACTAGGCACATCATCGAAGGATAACAATGAGTATCTAGCAAGTATAGGGTATCCTTCATTATGCAAGTGAGCCTTGTGCAGTGGCATAATGGGACTTTCTCCTATAGCTTACTTACTAGAGGCAGAAGTGGCGTGCCTCTCATGCCCATGGTCAGAGCGACACAGCTTTCCTAGCGTGCTTATCGGGAACACTAACAAGGGACAACAATGAGGTTCTCGTACACATGAGGTGCCTTTGGCTATGCGAGTGAGCCTTGTGTTGCGGCAACCTGGGCCTTCCAACCATGTCTTGCTTACTAGAGGCAACCGTGGTTTGCCTTTTCTGCGTATGATCTAGGTGATGTGGCTCTATTGGCATGCTTACTGGGCTCACTATTGAGGGACAACGATGAGGGTCTGGCTTGCGTGGGGTGCACTTGGCTTGGCTAATGCGCCCTATATAGCCACATGGTGGGCCTTATGCCTATGTGTTGCCATCCGAAGGCAGCGATGGCTTGCTTATCATGCCCATGGGTTAGGTGACATGGCTCTCCAACATGCTCATTGGGCACACTATTAAGGGACAATGATCAAAGTCTAGCTACTGTGGGGCACCCTTGAGTGCCCTTGCGTCTACTTGTACCAGCGACTACTGTTAGCCCATCGCTGGGAGAACCCAACTCTAATGTCTACTAACGCCAATGACTATCACTAGGTCATTGTTTCACTGCTCTAATGCTGGCACTGCCATTTATAAGCATTAGCGATTACTAATAATAGTTATTGGGCTCCCTAACACCAACGACTATTACCAAGTCGTTGTTGGGCTCCCCTGGTGCTAGCACTAGCGTTTACCAACACGAGCAACTGAATCACAAAAATAGTAAGGCAATCATTGGGTTCCCTTAAAAGTGGCGCAAGCATTTGTGAGCATAAGCGAATCCTTTGTAGTCATCATCGGGCTCTCCCAATGCCAACTACTATTGCTAGGTCATCGTTGGACTCCTCTAGTGGTTACTATCCCGTTTACCTATGCCAATGACTACTACTAGCCATCGCTGGGGGAACTGAGCACAAATGTCGGCCAACACTAATGACTTTCATTAGGTTGTCGCTAAAATCCCTTAGTGCTGGCACTAGCATCCACTACCGTTAGCGATTGTTGAGTTATAGCCATTGGCCTCTTCCTATGCTAGTGATAGTCATAGGCTTATCACTGGGCTCCCTTGGTGCTAATGCCAACGTCTGCTGATACCAACAATAGCCTTACATTAATAACTAGGTAATCCTTAAGTTCCCTTAGTGCAAGCACTAGCGTTGGCCAAAGCCAAAAACTGCCCGATAGCGATAACTAGGCAATCATTGGGTTCTCATAATCTAGCACGAGCATCTGCCAGTACCAGTGACTACCCCACAGTAGTTGTTGGGCTCTCCTAGCATTGAGTATTATTGTTAGGCCATCATTAAGCTCCCTTAGTTCTTGATCTTGCATCTACCAATGCCAATGATTACCGTTAGGCCATCACTAGGGTACCTAGTGCACATGTCTACCACACCAGCAACTGCTACCAGGTCATTGCTAAGCTGCCATTATGCTAGTGTTGGCATCTAGCAATGTCAGCGACTACCCAAGAGCGGTCATTGAGCTTTTCTAATGCCAGCGACTATCACAGGGTCATCATTAGGCTTCTCTAGTCTTAGTATTAGCGTCTACTAACACTAGCAACTGCATCGCAAAAGCAGCTACCTAGTTGTTGGTTTCTTCCAAAGCTAGCGCGATGTTTACCAACACAAGTGACTTCCCCACAATAGTTGTTGGCCTCTCCCAATGCCAATTACTATTACTAGGCCATTGTTGGGATCCTCTAGTGCTTGTCATCAATATCTTCATGCACCAATGACTTCCATTAGGCCATTGCTAAAGGCAATCAAGTGCAGATGTTTAGCAGCATTAGAGACTGCCTTGCAACAATCGTAGGCTCTCCCGATGCTTGCAATTATCGTTGGGTCATCATTGGGTCATACCAGTGCTAGCACTAATGTCTATTACACACAATAACTGCCCTGCAACAACAGTGAGGCAGACCTTGGGTTCCCTTAGTGTTGGCATTGACGTCTACCAACATCGACAACTACACCGTATCCATAGTTAGGAAGTTGATGATTCCCTTAAAGTTAGATTGGGGCATACCTTGGGTTCCCCTAGTGTTGGCATTGACGTCTACCAAGATCGACAACTGCACCGTAGCCATAGTTAAGAAGTTGATGATTCCTCTAAAGTTGGGTTATTGTTGAGTTCTTCTAAAGTTGGGTTATCGTTCAGTTCCCCTAATGCTAGGGCTAGTATTTAGCAACGTTAGTTACTTCCCAGCAGCAGTCATTGGGCTATCGATGTCAGCAACTGCCTAACAATCGTTAGGCTTGCCCAATGCCAATGACTATCATGGGGCCATTGCATGGCTCCCCTGATGTTACCATTAGCAATTGCCAAAATTAGTGACCACCTCGCAATAGTAGCTAGGCATTCCTTGGGTTCTTGCATAGATGGCACTAGCATCTACCAACATTAATGACTTTCTCGTAGCAGTTGTTGGGCTCTTTTCGTGCAAAAATCTGCTGCTATGCCATCATTAGGCTCGTTTAGTGCTTACTCTCATGTCTACCAGCATTGACGATTACCGTTAGTTCATCATTAAGCTTCTTTAGTGCTAGCGTTAGCATCTACTAGCCTTAACGACTGCCTAGTTGGGCTGTCCTAATAATAGCGACCGTTATTGGTTAGTTGCCAAGCTCCCTCAATGCTAGTAAGAACGCCTACCAATCCCAGTAATATGCCATAGTGTTTGCCAATTCCAGCAACTATCCCATACTAACCCCAACAGTATTCATTGGGCTCTCCCAATGCTAGTGACTATCATGGGTTTTCCTGTGAGCTCCCTCGGTGTTAACATTAGTATATGCTAATTCTAGAAATTGCCTAGCTATAATAGCTTGGTAATCACTAAGTTCCTCGTAGTAATAGATAGATGTGCAGTCGGTTGGTTCTCTAAAAGCTAACGTTAACATCTGCTAGCACCAATGGCTTCCTTGCAACAGTTGTTAGGCTTTCTTAACACCAACAACTATTGCTAGGCTGTCGTTAGGCTCCCCCAGTGCTTGCCCTCGAGTTTACTTGCACCAGTGGTGATCGTTGGGCCATTACTAATGTCTGCCAGTGCATGTGACTATCGCTTGGTCGTCATTGAGCTCCCCTAAAGCTAATGCTTGAATTTACCAATGTCAATGACTACACGGCAGTTATCTTTGGGCTTCCCCAACACACGCGATTATCGTTAGGTCATCGCAGGACTACCTTGATGCTAGTACTAGCATCTATTGAACCCAGTAACTGCCCAGTAGTAATAGCGGTGGAGTCTCTCAGTTCTACTAGTGCTGGCGTGGGCATCTGCCAACACAAGTAACTACCCTGTAAAAGTAGCTCGAAAGTCATTGGGTTCCCTTGATGCTAGACAAAGCATCTTCTAGCACTTACAACTTTCCTGCAATAGTTGTTGGGCTCTTGCAATGCCAATAAATACTACTAGGCTATCATTGGACTACTCTAGTGCTTGCTTTCACATCTACCTATACTAGCTACTATCACTGAGCCATCACTGAGGCAACCTAGCATAATTATTTGCCAATGCCAAGACTACTGTCAGGTCATCTTGAGCTTCTTAGTGCTAGCACTGACATTTACCAATGTTATGACAGCATAACAATTGTTGTTGGACTCTTCCAACACCTGCAACTATTATTGGGCCATCGCAAGCCTTTTTTAATGCTAGCACTAGTGTCTGTCCACATCAATAACTACCTTACAACAATAAAGGGCAGTCTCTAGGTTCCTTTAATGCTGGCATCAGCATCTGCCAGCACAGGTAATTGCCTCGTAGTAATAGCTCAATAGTCATTGGGTTCTCTAAAAGCTGGCGAGAACATCTGCTAGCAACCGCGACTTTCTTGCAGAAGTCGTTGAGCTCTTCCAATACCTACTACTACTGGTACCCCATCGTTTGGCTTTTCCAGTGCTTGCCTATGAATTCACTTACGCCAATGACTACCATTAGGCCATCATTGGGAAAATTCAATGTTGATGCTGCCAACACGAGCGACTGTTCGTAACTCATCATTAAGATTCCACACGGCATCTACAAACACCAATAACTGCCCTACAATAGTGGCTGGGTAGTCGTTAAGTTGCTCCAAAGCTAGTCTGAATGTCAGTTAGCACTAGTGACTTCCTCGTACTGGTCGTTAAACTCTCTCAATGCCAACTAATGTTGTGAGGATGACATTGGGCTCCTCTAGTGCTTACTTCATGTCTACTTGAGCTAACAACTACTATTGGCCCATCATCGGGGGGACCCTACACAAATGTGTACCAGTGCTAGCAACTATAGTCAGGTCATCACTGACATCCCTTAATGCTAGCTCTAGAATCTACTTAGCTTCAGTGACTGCCTAACAGTAGTCGTTAGTCTCTCTCAATGATAATGACTATCATAAGGTTGTCACTGGGCTTCCTTAGTGCTAGAACTAACATCTACTAACATTAGTAATTACCTCACAATAATAGTTGGGTAGAATCTAGGTTCCTCTAACGTTGGCACCTTCTAACCGCAACAACTACCCAATAATAGTAGCTGGTTAGTCATTGAGTTCATCCAAAGCTAGCGCCACTGACTTCTCCGCAGCAATCCTTAGGGTCCCCTAATACCCATTATTGTTGCCAAGTCATTATTGGGCTCCTCTAGTGCTTACCCTTGCGTCTACCTACCCCAGCAAATGTCACTTGACTATCGATGAGGGAACCTACTGCAAATGCTTAGCAATGTCAGTGACTGTCTTTGGGTCATCATTAACTTCCCTTAGTGTTGATGCTAGCTTTTACCAACATCAGTGACTGCCTAACAACTATCGTTGGGCTTCTCAGTGCCAACACTAGCATTTATCGACATCAATAACCACCTTGCAGCAATAGCAGGGCAGTCCCTCGTTCCCTAGAGTCGGTGCTGGCATTTGTTAAAACTAGTGATTGCCTCGTAGTAGTAGTTAGGTAGTGGTTGGGCTTTCTCAAAGCTAGCTACTCTTGCTAGGTCGTTGTTGGGCTCCTCAAATGCTTGCCTTCGCATCTACATATGTCAATGACTATCGTTGGGCCATCGTTAGGAGAGCCTAGTGCAAATGTTTGCCAACACTTACAAGCACTGCTAGTCCATCATTAATCTCCTATAATATTAGCGTTAGCCTCAAACAACACCTGTCTAATAGTAGGTGTTTGGCTCTCTAATGCCAGCAACTATCATCAAGGCATCGTTGGGCTCCCTTGGTGCTAGCACTAGCGTGTACCAACACCAGCAATTACCCTATAGTAATAGTTGGGCGATTTCGGGGTTCCTTCAATGCTGGTGTTAACATTTGCCAACGCTAGTTATTTGTCTTTCCTAATGCTAACTGCCACTATTAGGCCGTCATTGACCTCCATAAGTAATTGCACTTACATCAACGTGTGCTAGCGTCATCGCTACCCATCATTGGGGGAACCCAATGCAAATGTCTTCTAGTGCTAGCAACTGCCGCTGGGTCGTTGGTGAGCTTCCTTAGTGCTAGCACTAGCATTTATGAGTGTGTGTGATTGCCCAATTGTAGTCGTTGAGCTCTTTCATTGATTATGACTGTAATTGGGTTGTCACTAGGCTCTCCTAGTGCTAGAACTAGCATTTACTAACACTAACAATGGCCCCTTAACTATTGTTAGGCAATCCTTTAGTTCCTTTAATGTTGACACCAGCAATGGTCAACACCAGCAACTATACTATAGCAATAACTGGGCAGTCGTTGGGTTCCCCCAAAGCTAGCCCGAGCATCCACGAGCTTCAACGATTGCCTCGCAACAGTTAATAGGCTCTCCTTGCTTCAACTATTACTATTAGGTTGCCATTGGGCTCATCTAATTCTTGCCTTCGTATTTGCCTGTGCCAACAGGTATTACTGGGCCGTCGTTGGGTCATTGTGGTGCTTCTGTAATGATGGTGCTAGCCTCAACCAATGTTAATAACTTTTATAGGGTCATCACTTAGCTCCCTCAATGCTAGCAATAGCATTTATCGACACCGACAACTACCTGGTAGCAATAGCTATGCAGACCCTAGGTTCCTTTACTGTTGGCACCGATGCCTATCAACACCAGTAACTGCCTGTTGTAGTAATTGGGCAGTCGTTGGGTTCTTCTAATGCTGGTGCGAGTGTCTACCAACATTGAAGACTTCCCCGCACTAGTCATTAGGCTCTCCTAATGCCAACTATTATTGTTAGGCTATTGTTGGGCTTCTCTATTGCTTACCCTCGAATTTATTTGCACCAGCAATTATTTTTGGGCCATCATTGGCAAAATCGAGCAAAAATGTCACCCAATGATAGTGACTATCGTTAGGTCATCGTTGAGTTACCTTAGTGCCAGTGCTAGCATCTCCTAGCATTAACGACTGCCTGTAGTAATCATTGGGCTTTCCCATCAATAACGACTATCATAGGATCATCGCTAGGCTCCCTCAGAGTGGAACTAGCTTACACAAATACTAACAACTGCCTCGTGATAATAGTTTGGCTATCCTAGGTTCCCCTCGTGCTTGCACTAATATTTGCTTACACTAATAACTGCCTCGTAACAGTAGCTGGGTAGTCACTAGGTTCCTCTAAACTGATCCTAGCATTTGCTAAAACCAACGACTTCTGCTAGTAAACCATCATTAGGCTCCTCTAATGTTTGCACTCTGTCTATCTGTTCCCATGACCACCACTGAGCCATCATTGGGGGAACCCAACACAGATATTTGTTAACACTGGCGACTATCGTTGTGCCATCATTGAGCTCCCTCAATGCTAATGCTCATATTTGCCAATGCCAACGGCTGCTTAGCAGTAATTGATGGGCTCACTTAATGGGCCATTGCTGGGATCCTCTAGTCTAAGCAATAATGTGTATAGACTCCAACAACTACCCCGCAGCAATTACTTCCTTTAATGCTAGCACTAGCATCTACCAACACTAACTACTACTTCGCTATAATAGCTGGGTAGTTGTTGAGTTCCCTCAAAGCTGGTGCTAGCATTGACCAATGCCAACGACTTCCCCATGATAATTATTGGGCTCTCTTAGCGTAAACTATAGCTGTTAGGTTATCGTTGGGCTTCTCAAATACTTGCCCTCATGTTTACATGCACTAGTGTCTAACGGTTGGGCCATCATTGGGGGAATCCAGCATAGATATTTACTAACAATAATGATTACTATTGGGTCATCTTTGACCTCTCCAAGTGATGTCACTAGCGTTACTAGCTTCAATGACTTCTTACTAGTGTCATTGGGCTCTCCATACGCCAGCAACTGCCTTGGACTAGGCCATCACTAGGTGAACTTAATGCTGATATCTGCCAGTGCCAATGACTGCCATTAGATCATCCTTGAGTCCCCTTAATGATAACGCTGGCCTCCATTATGCCAATAACTACCCAGCAATCGTTAGACTTTTCTAATGCTAGCAATTATAACAAGTCATCCTTGGGGTTTTTTTTTGCTGGCACTAGTGTTAACCCACAATAATAACTCCCCCTCAGTAATAGTTGAGAGGTCCCTTGGTTCCCTTTCTGCTGGCACCAACGTTTGCCAACACCAGTAATTGCCCCACAGCGGTGGTTAGGCAGTGGTTGGGTTGCTCTAAAGCTAATATGAGTGTTTATTAGGACTAACAACTTCCCTACACCAGCCATTTAGCTCTCCCAATGCCAACTACTACTGCTAGGCCTCATTGGGCTCCTTAATGCTTACCCTCATGTCTAATTGTGCCAGTGACTGTAGTTGGCTTATTATCAGGGGAACTTAATGTAGATATCTACCAATACTAGCTATTATCGTAAGGTTATTGTTGAGGTCCCCTAGTGCTAGTGCTGGCATCAATCGACATTAGTAATTACACGGCAGCAGTTGTTGGGCTCTCCCATTGATAGTGACTGATTGTAGTAGTCATTGGGCTTTCCTATCGATAACAATTATCATGGGGTCATTGTTAGGCTCCCCAATGTTAGCATTGGCATTTACATACACCAACAACTACCTTGCATTAATAGCTTAGCAATCCTTAAGTTCCTTGGCTGCTTATGCTAGCGTTTGCCAACACCAGCATTTCTCGGTAGCAGTAGTTGGATAGTCACTAGGTTCCTCTAACTTGATGCTATCATCAGTCAACACCAATGACTTCCTTACAATAGTCGTTGGGCTCTCCCAATGCCAACTACTATTGTTAAGCTGTCGTTGGGCTCCTTTAGTGCTTGCCTTAGTGTCTACTACACTAATGACTGCCATTGGGCCATTGCTGGGTGAGCCAAACGCAAATATCTCTTAGCAAGGAAAAGTACCACTAGACAGTCACTGACCTCCCTTAGAGCTGGCACTCACATTTGCTAATGCCACTGACTACCTAGTAGTAGTCATTGGGCTTAATAAATGTTAACGGCAATCAAGGGGCTGTCGTTGGGCTCCCCTAATGGCTAGTGCTCGAGTCTACCAACTTCAGCCATTACTTCATAATAGTAGCTGGGTATTTGATGGGTTCCCTCAAAGTTGCTGTTAGCATCGGCCTACGGTAGTGATTTCCCTGTAGTAATCTTTGTGCTCTCCTAGTGCCAACTATAGCTAATAAGCTATCATTGTGCTCGTCAAGTGCTTGCCCTCATGTCTGATTGCACCAGCGACTACCACTCGGCAATAACTAGGGGAGCACAATGCCAATGTGTTCCAATGATCATGATTGCTGCTAGGTCATCCTTAATATCTCTTAGTAATGCTAGCGCCAACTTCTCAACAGAAGTCATTGGACTCTCTATGCACCACCGACTGTCATAGGTCATTGCTGGGCTCCCCTAGTGCTGCCTCTAGCATCTATCAACACCTATAACTGCCTCAAAGTAATAGTCAGACAGTTTCTAAGTTCCCTTAGTGGTTGCACTAACATCTCATTATGATAACAACTGCCTTACAATAGTACCCAGACACTCATTATGTTCCCTCAAAGTTGGCACTAGCATTTGTCAGCCCTAATGACTTCGCCACAATAGTCCTTGGGTTCTCCTAATGTCAACTACTATTGCCAGGCTTTCGTTAGACTTTTCTAATGCTTACCCTTACGTCTGTGTGCTCCAACAACTACCGCTATGCCATTGTTAGGGAACCTAATGCAGATATTTGCTAGTACCAATGACTACCACTAAGTCATCCCTAAGTTCTTCTAGCGATGGCCTTGGCCACTACCAGCATCTATGATTGCCCAACAGCAATCGTTGGGCTTTTTCATTACTAGTGACTATCATGGGTTATCGTTAGGCTCTCTATTAACACTAATAACTGCTTTACAGCAATAGCTGGGAAGTTTTTAGGTTCTTTTAGTGCTGACATCAACATCTGCTAACACTTATAATTGCTCTGTAGCAATAGAAGAGCAGTCATTAGGTTACTTCAAAGCTAGTGTGAGCGTCTACTAGGACACACAACTTCCCCACACTAGTCATTAGGCTATCCCAATACCAATTACTATTATTGATGATCATTGGGCTCTTTCAACCCAGATGTTTACTGATGGCAGTGATAGCCATGGGCCATCATTAGGGGAACCCAGCGCAGATATCTATCAATGCTAGCAACTACCGTTAGGTCGTTATTGAGCTCCCTTAGTGCTGGCACTGGCATCCACTAGTGTTAATAATTGCCCAACAATTGTCATTAGACTCTTCAATGATAGCGACTATCATAAGATAATCGTTGGGCTTCTTTGGTGCTAGGATGTTAACATCCATCGACACCAACAACTGCCCTACAGTAATAGTTAGACAAAACCTAAGTTCCCTTAATGCTGGCACTAATGTCTTCCAACCTCAACAACTACCCTATAGTAGTAACTAGGCAGTCATTAGGTTCCCCCAAAGCTAGTGCTGCATCTGACAGCACTAGTGACTTCCTCACAGTAGTTGTTTGGCTTCTCCAATACCAATTATTGTAGCTAGGATATTGTTAAGCTCCTCTAGTGGTTACCTTAGCATCTATCTGCGTGAGCGAATGCTGTTTGGCCATTGCTGGGGGAACCCCGTGTAAATGTTTGCTAATGCTAGCGATAACCATTGGGTGGTTGCTAAGTTCCTCTAATATTGGCACTTGCATCTACCAGCGTCAACAACTACTTAACAACAGTCGTTGGGCTCTCTCGATGCTACCACTAGCATCTACCGACACTAGGAACTACCCTAAGTTCTTCTTAAGGTTAGCGTTGTGTCTGCTAACACCTGCAATTGCCTCGCAGCAGTGGTTGTGTAGTCGTCAGGCTCTCCCAGTGCCTCTACTAATGCTAAGTCATTGTTGGGCTCCTCAAGTACTTGCCATCATTAGGGAACTTGTGCAAATGTCTGCCAAAACGTGCAACTATAGCTAGTTCATCACTAAGCTCCCCTAATGTTGGCTTTAGCCTCGAATAACGCCATTGATTGCCCAACTGTTGCCATTAGGCTCTTCTAACAACAGCAATTGTCATTATGACATGCTGATCTCCCTTGGTGCTCCCACTACCATCAACCAACACTAACAACTACCCTACAACAATAACTGGGTAGTCCCTAGGTTCCCTTAGTGTTAGCATTAACGTTTGCCAATAGCATCAATTATCCTACAATAGTAGCTGAGCAGTGATTAGTTTTTCCTAAAGCTGGTGTTAGCATCTGCCAGCATTAATGGCTTTCTTGCAACAACCGTTGGGGCTCTCATAGTGCTAATAATCACTATTAAGCCATCATTGGGCCCCTCTGGTACTTGCTGTCGCATGTACCTACTCCAGCAACTTCTGTTGGGCCATTATTGGGAGAATGAAGATGATTGCTAGCACCAACAACTGTTGCTGGTTCATCATTAAGCTCCTCGAGTGATGGTGCTGGCCTCCACCAGTGCCAACAATGACCTAGCAACAATCTTTGGGCTCTTCACAGTGCTAATCATGAAGCCATCCCTAGGCTCTTTCGATGTTAGCACTACCTTCTACTGTTATAAGCAACTACCCTATAGTAATAATTAGGTAGTTCTTATGCTTCCTTAGTGTTGGTGCTGGCATGTACTAACATCAGCAACAGCACTGCAACAATAATTGGGCAGTAAATAGGTTCATCCAAAGTTGGAGCTAACGTCTGCCAGCACTAGTGACTTCTCCATCGAAGTCGTTAAGCTTTCCTAACACTAATCACTACTACTAGATCGTTGTTGGACTCCTCAAGTGTATCAATAACACTGTTGGGCTATCGCTAGAGGAACCCAGTGCAAATGTGTGCCAGTGCCAACGATTATCATTAAGTCGTCGTTGAGCTCCCTTAATATTGGCACTAACCTCAAATATTGCCAACGACTACCATGCATAATGCTTGGGCTCTTTAATGCTAGTGACCATCAGAGCAACATCGCTAGGCTCCTTCGGTGCAAGCACTAGTATCTATCAACAAGAGCAATTACTCCACAATAATAACAGGGTTGTCGTTAGGTTCCCCTAGTTCTAGCATTGATGTTTTCCAAAGTTTGCACTAGCATCTGCCAGCACCCGAGTCTTTCCTGCAGTAGTCATTGGGCTCTCTAAATGTCAACAACTACTATAATGTTATCATTGGGCTCCTTTTGTCTTTACCCTTGCGTTTACCTGAGCTCCTGTAACAATGGTAACTGTCATAGAGTCATCATTGGGCTCCCTCAATATTGGCACCAGCATTTGTTGACACCTACAATTACCTCGTAATAATAGTTAGGTTGTCTTTATGTTCTCGTGGTACTGGTGCGAGCGTTTGCTAACATCAATAACTACCCTACTACTATAGCTAGGCAGTCATTGGGTTCCTCTAAAATTGGTACTAACGTCTGCCAGCACCAGCGACTTTCCCACAATAGTCGTTAGGCTCCCCTTATGCCTACTACTACTGCTAGGCCATCATTGGGCTCCTCTAGTGCTTACTCTTTTGTCTATCTAAGTTAGCGACTGTCATTAAGCCATCACTCAGGGAATCCGACACAAATGTCTGCTAGAGCCAACACACTTGTTGGGTCATTTTGGAGCTCCTTTATTGCTGGTGCTAGCATTTACCAATGTTATCGACTGCCCAATAATAGTCGTTGGGCTCTCCTAATGCTAGGACTATCTTCGGATCATCGCTAGGCTTCCTTGGCGCTAGCTTTAGCATCTACCAACATAAACAACTACCCTAAAGTAATAGCAATGCAATCTCTAGGGTCCTCTTGGTGCAGGTGCTGATGTTTGCCAATACTAACAACTACCTCGCAGTAGCAACTTAGCACTCATTGGTTTCCTCCAAAGCTAACTCTAGCGTCTACCAGCACTAGTAGCTTTTCGTAGAGCTGTTTGACTCTCTTAGTGCTTCCTTTGACGTCTACTTGCACCAGCAACGTCTGCTGGGCCATCTTTAAGGGAACCAAACGTAGATGTTTGCCATTGCCAACAAGTGCCACTAGGTCGCTACTGAGCTCCCTTACTGCAGCTTTGGCTTCTACTAGCGTTAAAGAGTACCTAGGAGTAGTTGTTGACTTTCTCAACATAACGATTGTCATGGGGTCGTAGTTGGGCTCCTCAGTGCTAGAACTAGCATCTACTAACACCATTAAATGCCTCACAATTATAGTTAAATAGTCATTAGGTTTCATTAGTTCTAGCGCTTGTGTTTACCAACACAAGCAACTACGTTGCAATAGTAGCTAGGCAATCATTGGGTTCCCCAAAAGCTAGTGCTACTGCTTATAAGCATAAGCGACTATCGTTGGGTCGTAGTTGAGTTCTCTTAGTACTGGTACTGGCCTTAAACAAAGCCAGCAACTGCCATGCATCATTGTTGGGCTCTCCTAATGTTAACAACTATAACTATGCTATCGTTGGGCTTCTCTGGTCCTTGCCTTTGTGTCCACCTACATCAACGATTATTGTTGGGCCATTGTTAGGGGAACTTAGTGTAAAATTTTGCCCATGCCAACAACTACCACTAGATTGTCGTTAAGCTCCCCTTGTGGTGGTGTTGACATTTCATAGCATCAACGACTGCCGAACAGAACCGTTGGGGTCTCCCAATAATAGCAATTGTCATGAAGTAGTCGCTAGGCTCCCATAGTGCTAGTATTAGTTCTACTGACACCAGCAACTGCCTCGCAACAATAATGACTGCCACTATACCATTACTGGGAAAACTTAGAACAGATGTCTATCAGCATCATAGTTAAGCTCCCATAGTGCTAGCGCTAGCATCTACCAACGTCAACGATTACCAAGCTATAGTGGTTGGGCTTTCCTAATGCTAGTGACTTTGATAGGGCTGTCGCCAAGCTTCCTTATTGCTAGCACTATCATCTACTGACACCAATAAGTGATCTATAGCAATAGTTAGGCAGTCCCTGGGTTCCTTTATGTTAGTGTGAATTTCTACCAACACTAGCAACTACCTCACAGTAGTAGCAAGGTAGTCATTAGATTCCCTAAAAATTGGTACGAGCATCAGCTTGCACCAGTGACTTCCTTAGTGCAATCGTTGGGCTATCCCAATGCTAATTACTATTGTTAAGCCATCTTTAGGTTCCTCTAATGCTTGCTCTCACATCTACCAATGCTTACTTCTACCGATGCTAGCAATTGCACTGTAGAAGTAGCAAGGTCGTTCTTTGATTCCTTTAAAGCTGGCATGAGTTCTATCAGCATAATAACATCCTCACAACCATCGTTGGGCTTTCACAATGCACAGTTATTGGGTTCCTTCAAAGCTCGCACCATCATCTACTGGTACTAGTGAGTTCCCTGCAATTATCCTTGGGCTCTCCCAACGTCGACTGTTATTGCTAGGCCATTGTTGGGCTCCTCTAATGCTTACCCTAGCGTCTACCTCTATTAATGAGAACTACTAGGCCATCTTTGGGGCAAATTAGTAAAGATGTCTTCCAGTATCAGCAACCATCACTAGGTCGTCACTAAGCTCCCCCAGTGCTGATATTGGCCTTTACTAGTACCAACGAATAACCAATAGTAGTTGTTGGGCTTTATTAACGCTAGCGACAATCATGGGTCAATGCAGGGCTCATCTGATGCTAGCATTAGCATTTATCGACACGAGCAACTACCTCACACCTATAATTGGGCAGTCCTTAGATTTTCCTAATGTTGGCATCAATATCTACTAACACTGGCAACTGCCTCATAATAATAGTTGGGTAGTCATAAGGTTCCCCTAAAGCTAGCGCGAGCATTTGTAAGCACCGATAACTTCTTGACACTAATTGTTAGGCTCTCTTAATGCCAACTATTATTGCTCGGCTATCATTGGCTTCTAGTGCTTTTGCCTCGCATCTACCCAAACAAGCGACTACCACGCAACCATTGCTCGATGAACCCAATGCTAATGTCTACTAATGCCAACAACTATCGCTGGCGTGCCACTGAGGTCCCTTAGCATTGGTGTTGGCCTCCATCAATGCCAATGACTACCTCACAGCAATTGTTAGGTTTTCCCAATGCCAGCAACTTTGATGGGGTCATCCCAAGCCTGCCCTATTACTGGCACTGGTATCTAATGACAACAACAACCATCATTAAGGTATTTAATACGGATGTCTATGAGTACTAACTACTACCACTGGGTCATTGCTAAGCTGCAGTAGTGTTAGCGTTGGCATCTACCAGCGTTGGCAATTATCTAGCAATAGTTATTGGGCTCTCCCAATGGCAATGACTATCATAGGGTCATCATTAGGCTCTCCTAGTGCCACTAGTAGTGCCTACCAACACTAGTAATTGCATCGTAGAAGTAGCTCAATAGTCGTTGGGTTCCTTTCAAACAATGCTAGCATCTGGGAGCACAAACGACTTCCCTGCATTAGTGGTTGGGCTCTCCAAATACTACTGCTAGGCATTCCTTGGGCTTCTTTAGTGCTTGCATGAGCTTTTTTATATGCTAACAACTTCGTTTGGCCCATTGCTAAGGCAACCCAGTACGGAACTCTGCCAAGATCAGCGATTACCCAACAGTAGTTATGGGCCTCCCCAAATGCCTATGACTATTATTGGTTTATCCTTGGGTTGTCCCTGTGCTAGTACTTACATGTATCGACACTAATAATCACCCCACAGCAATAAGGTGTAGTCCTTGAGTTCCCCTACTATTAGCATTAACGTTTGCCAACACCGATAACCACATTGCTAAAGCTGGGTTGTTGCTGAGCTGCCCTAATGCTGGTACTAGGATCTACTAATGCTACCAGTAGTATTTATCCACACTAGTAACTGCCCCACAGTATTAGCTAGGTAGTCATTAGGTTTTCATATAACTTGTGCCAGCACCTCCCAACACTAGTGACTTTTCGACAATAGCCTTCGGGCTCTCCCTTCGTAAACAATTGCTGCTAGGTCACCGTTAGGCTCCTCCAGTGCTTGCCTTTGCATTTGCCAATCTCGGCTACTACCGTTGGGTCATCATTAAGCTTCTTTAGTGTTAGCGTTGGCATTTACCATTATTAACGACTGCCAAGTAGCAGTCGTTAGGCTCTCCCAATGATAACAATTGTCACTAGGTTGTCGCTAAGCTCCCCTAGTACTGGCATGATCCTAGCAACTGCCTTATAGTAATAGTTACGCAGTCTTGGGTTGCTTCAACGTTAGTGCAAGTGTTTGCTAACTCCAGCAACTACCCCGCAACCATAGTTGGGCAGTCGTTGGGTTTTCCCAATGTAAGCGCTCGCATTGTTAGCACCAGCGACAGCCCAATAATAGTAATTAGGCTCTCCCAATATGAACTATTGCTGCTAAGCTATTATTGGGCTCCTATTATGCTTGCCTTTATGTCTCCTCTAGTGCTAACATTAGCTTGTGCCAACAGCAGCAATTACCCTGTAGCAATAGTTAGGTAATCACTGAGTTCCTCATAGCAATAACTAAGCAATCGGTTGGTTCCCCTAAAGCTGGTGCTGGTATTTTCTAGTACTAATGACTTTTTCGTAATGGTCGTTGGGCTCTCATAGCGCCAATAACTGCTTTTAGGCCATCGTTAAGCTCCCTAATGCATGCCTTTATGTCTACCTGCACTAACGATGACTGCTACATAATCATTATATGAGCCACAACGTAAATGTCTACTAGTGCTAGCAAATACCAAGTGGTCTTCGCTGGGCTCTCTTAGTGTTAGCGCTGACATCTACCTATATCAGTGACCAACAATAGTCGTTGAGCCCTCCCAATGTTTACAACTATCACAAGGTCATTGTTGGGCTCCACCAACGTTGGTACTGCATCTACTAACACTAGGGACTACCCTACAACAATAGTTAAGTAGTCTCGGGGTTCTTTTAGTGCTAGTGCCAATGTCAGCGAACACTAGCAATTGCACTATAATAGTAGCTAGGCAGTCGTCAGGTTCCCCCAAAGCTGTCGCTCGTGCCTACCAGCTCTAATAACTACCTTACTTAGTCGTTAGGCTCTCCTAACGCTAACTACTACTACAAGACTATCATTAAGCTCAACAAATGATGGCCCTCGCCTCTACTTGTGCTAGTGACTATTGTTGGGGCCATCGTCAAGGGAACCTACTGCATATGTCTACTAGCACTAACGATGATCACTCGATCGTCGCTAAGCCCTCTTATTGCTGGGTAGTAGCTGAGTTCTCCTAGTTATGGCGTTGGACCTCACCAATGCCAGCTATTATCCAATAGCACTCGTTGGGCCCTCATAATGCGAGCGACTGTCATGAGGTCATCATTGGGCTCCCCTTATGCTAGCACTAGCGTCTATCGACATGAACAACTACCCTATAGTAGTAGTTGGGCAAGCTTTGGGTTCCTTTAATGCTGGCGTTGGCGTTTGTTAACAACAGCAATAGACCCGCAGCAGTAATTGGGCAGTCGTTGTGTTCTTTAAAAATTGTTGCTATCATCTGCCAGCTCGATTAACTTTCTCGCAACAGTCGTTAGGCTCTCCTAGCACCAAAAACTGCTGCTACGCCATCATTAGGCTTTTTCATTGCTTGCCCTCGCGTTCACTAGCACCAACGACTTTCTTGTGCCAATCATTGGGCTTTCCCTATGCTAACTATTGAAGGAACCCAGCATTGATGTCTTGCAAGCAATTAATTATTGCGTAGACATTGTTGAGCTCTTTTTGTGATGGTAGTCGCCTCTACCAGCACCAACAACTGCCTAATAACAGTCATTAGGCTCTCCCAATGCCAACGACTATTATAGGGTCATCGCGAGGCCCCTCAGTGCTGCCACTATCGCCAATAGACACCGGCAACTACCTCATAACAATAGCTATACAATCCTTAGATTCCCCTCTTATTGGCGTTGACATTAGCCAGCACAAGCAACTACCCCAAAGTAGTAATTGGGCCGTCATTTCATTCCCTCAAAGCTGATACAAGCATCTACCAGCACCAACAACTTCCCTGCACTAGTCATTGGGCTCTCCTAATGCCAACTACTATTACTAAGCCCTCGTTAAACTCTTTTAGTGATTACCTTCATGTCTACTTACGAGAGTGATTGTCTTTGTGCCATCGTGAAGGCAATCCAGTGGAGATGTCTCCCAACACTAACGATAGTTGCTAGGTCATTGCAGAGCTCCCCTAGTGCTAGAGCTTGAATCTACCATCATCCGTGATAGCACAATAGCAGTCATTTCGCTCTCCTCATAATAATGATTATCATGGGTCATTGCTAGACTCCCTCAATGCTGACACTAGCATCTACCAACACCAAGAACTGCCCTACAGTTATAGCTAGGCAATCTTAAGTTCCTTTGGTGCTAGTGTTAGCTTTTGCCAATACTAGTAACTGCTTAGACTCAATAGTTGTGTAGTCTATGGGTTCCCTTGATGCTGGCACTAGCATCAGCTAGTATCAATGACTTCATCGCAGTAGTCTTTAGGCTCTCTTAATACCAACTACTGTTGCTATGCCATCGTTGGGCTCCTCTAGTTCCTACCCTCATATTTACTTGCACAAGCGATTATTTTTTGGCTATCGCTGGGCGAACCCACCGCAGATGTCTGCTAGTGAAGGTAACTTCTAACTCCAATGATGACTTAGCAGTAGTCCTTAGGCATACTTTATGCCACCAAAAGTCATTGGACTATCACAAGGCCCCTTTGGTGTCAGAACTAGATTTTACCAAGACCAATAATTGCCCAGCAATAATGGTTGGGTAGTCCTTAAGTTTTAGTGTGGGGGCTAGCACTTTCCAACATTAGTGACTACCCTATAGCAATAGCTAGGCAACCATTGAGTTCCCCCATAGCTGGTACTAGCATCCGTTAATGCTAGTGAATTTTTGGTAGCAGTCCTTGGGCTCTCTTAGCACAAACAACTACTACTAGGTTATTATTGGGATCTTCTAGTGCTTGCTCTCACGTCTACCAACGCTAGTGATGTCAGTTGGGCCATTGTTAGGGAAACCTAGCACAAATGTCTTCTAGCACCTGTAACTGCCACTGGGTTATTGCTGAGCTCCCGTAGTACAAGTGTAGGCATTTATGAGCATCAGTGACTACCCTGCAATAATCGTTGGGCTTTCCCAATGATAGCTACAGTCATTAGGTGATCGTTGGCTTCGTCAAGTACTAGCGCTAGCATTTATCGACACTAGCAACTACCTCATTACAATAGTTGAGATATCATTAAGTTCTTCTAGTGTGGGTGCCAGTGTTTATCAATACTAGTAACTACCCCACAATAATAGCTAGGTAGTCATTGGGTTCCCTCATAGCTGGCACTAATGTCTGCTAACGCTAGCGAATTTCTTACAATAGTCGCTCGGCTCTTCCAGCACAAACAACTACTGCTAGGCTATCATTGGGCTCTTTTAATGCTTGCCCTCGCATTTGCTTGCATTAATGATGTCTATTGGGTCATTGTTGGGGAAACTTAGTGCAAATGTTTGCCAGCCCTTGTAACTGTTACTAGGTCATCGCTGAGCTCCCTTAGTGCAAGCTCTGACATCTACAATGTCAGCAATTACCCTACAGTTCTTGGGCTCTCCTAATGATAGCGATTATCATTAGGTGGTCGATAGGCTCCTCAAGTGCTGACGCTAACATTTACCCACACCAGTAACTGCCCTACTATAATAATTAGGTAGTCCATGGGTTCCTTTACTATTAGTGCCAACGTCTGCCAACTCCAACAATTGCCCCACAACAATAGTTGGAAAGTTGTTGGGTTCCTCTAAAGTCGGCACAAGCATCTGCCAAGACCAATGATTGCTCTACAATTATCGCTTGGCTCTCCTAGTACCAACTATTAGTGCAAGGCCATCGTTGAGCTCTCTCAAAATTGGTCGTCGCATCAACTTACTCCAGTGACTACCTTTGGGCCATCGTTTGGGGAACCTAGTGTAAATGTTTACTAACATCATTGACTACCATTAGACCATCATTGAACTCCCTTAGTCCTAGCGCTAGCATTTACCCATGCAAGTGATTGCCTAGTAAGAGTCATTGGGCTTTTCCGACGCGAATGACTTTCATGAGGCCGTCGCTGGTCTCCCCCGATGGTAACTATAGCATTTACCAACACCAGCAATGCCCCACAGCAACAGTTAGGCAGTCCTTAGTTTTCTCTAGTGGTAGCACTAACATTAGCCAAAACCCATAACTACCCCGTAGCAGTAGCTACACCATCGTTTGGGTTCCTCCATAGTTGGCGCTAGTGTTTGCTAACACCAATAACTTTCTCACGACAATTGTGTGGCTCTCCTAGCGTGAATAACCACTACTAGGTCGTCATTATGGAAACTTGGTGCAGATGTTTACCAGCGCTAACGATTGTAATTGGGTCATCGCTGAGCTCCTCTAACACTAGTGCTGGCATCTACTAGTGCTAGTGATTGGCCAGCAGTAGTTGTTAGGCTCTTCTAATGATAGCGACTATCATGGGTGGTTACTGGCTTCCCTAATGTTGCCAATAGTGTCTATTGACACTAGTTTCTACCTCATAGCAATAGTTGAGAAGCCCTTAGGTTCCTTTAGTGCTAGTGCCAATGTCTGCCAACTCTTATAACTACCCCGCAATAGTGGCAAGCTAGTCTTTGGGTTCCTTTAATGCTAGCACTGGCATCTACAAACATCAACCACTACTCTACAATAGTAGGTGGGCAGTCATTGGGTTCCCCCAAAGTTGATGTTAGCATCTATTATCACCAATGACTTTCCCACGACAGTCGTTGGGCTCTCCTAGTGCCAACTATAATTGCTTGGCCATTGTTAAACTCCTCAATTGCTTACCTCTCATTTGCTTGCACTAGTGACTCCCACTGGGCTATCGTTAGGGCAACCCAATTTAGACATTTATTAGCAGTAGTGATTCCTTGTTAAGTCATCTCTGAGCTCTCCTAGTTATGGCAATAGTGTCTATCGGCATAAGCCACTTCTAAGCAGTAGTCGTTGGGCTCTTCAAATATTAGCAACTATCATGGGTTCATCACTCCGCTCCCTCGGTACTATTAATGTCAATAGACATCAATAAATATCTTAAAGCATTAGCAGGGCAATCCCTAGGTTCCTCTAGTGCTGGCATTAGCATATTTTTACAACAGCAACTACCCCATAACATTAGCTAGGCAGCCGTTGGGTTCCGCCAAAGTTGGTGCTAGCATTTGCCAGCATCAACGACTTCCTCGCAATAATTGTTAGGCCCTCCTAGTGCCAATACAGTTGTTAGACCATCGTTAGGCTCTTATAGCACTTGCTTTTTCGTTTGCCTACTTCAACAATTACTACTAGATCATCGCTAAGGGAACCCAACATAGATATCTGCTAGTTCTAATGACTACCGTTGGGTTGTTCTCAAGCTCCTCTAGTGATAAAGCTAGCCTCTACTTATGCTAGTGATTACCCAGCAATGGTCATGTGCCCTCCCAACTCTGACAATTATCATGGGGCCATCACAGGGCTGCCTTAGTACTAGCACTAAAGTTTACCGATGCTAGATCCTTCCCTACACTAATAACTGAGAAGTCCTTAGGTTCCTCGATACTGGAGTCGGCTTTTGCCAACACTAATAATTGTCTTATAGTAGTAGCTGGGCAATCGTTAAGTTGCTTTAAAGCTGGCATGAGCATTTGCTAGTACCAACAACTTGTTAGCACCAGTTGTATGGCTTTCCTAGTGCCAATTATTGTTGTTAGGTTGTTGTTGGGCTCCTTTAGTGCTTACCCTTGTGTCTATGAATGCGAGCAACTACCATTGGCCCATCGTTTGGAGAGCCTACTTAGATATCTCCCAGTGCTAGCGGCTATCGCTAGGTCATCGCTGAGCTTTCCTAGTGTGAGCGCTGCCATCTACTAACGTCAGCGACTACCCTGAAGCAGTCGGTGGGCTTTCCCAACGATAGTAACTATGGTAGGGTCGTCATTGGGCTCCCCCAATGCTAAAACTAACATTCATCGGCATCAGTAACTGCCCTACAAACATTATTTTACAGAACCTAGGTTTTCCTACTTCTTGCACCAGCATCTTCCAACATAAGCAACTGCTCATAGTAGTAGCTGGGTGGTCATTGGGTCTTCCTAAAGCTCACGTTAGTGACTTCTCTGTAATAGTTGTTAGCCTCCTCTAGTTCTTGCCCTCGCATCTACTTATGTCAGCGAATATAGCTTAGCCATCCATGGGGGGAACTTAGTGCACATGTTTGCTAACACTAGTGACAGCCATTGGGTCATTTATGAGTTTCTCTAATGTTGGTGCTTGCATCTACCTATATCAGTGATTGCCTAGCAATAGTCATTGGGCTTGGCTGATGCTTGCACTACCATTTACCGACATTAGCAACTTCTTCATAACAATAACTGGTTCCTTATGGTTAGCACTAGCGTTAGGAAACACTATCAACTGCCTTGTAGCAGTAGTTAAGTAGTCATTGGACTCTTTCAGTGTCAATTACCACTATAAGGTCATTGTTGGGCTCTTCAAGTGCTTGCCTTCACGTCTACCTATGCTAGTGACTTCCACTTGGCCATCATTGGGGGTACCTAGTGCAAAAGCTGCTAATTCATCATTGAGCTCCCCTAGTACTGGCATTGGCCTCAAACAGTGCAGCGACTGCCCTATAACAATTATTGGGCTCTCTTAGTGCTAGCGACTGTCATCTAAGCTCCCTTAATGATAGCACCAACATCTACCGAAACAAGCAAGTGCCTCACAACAATAGCTAGGTATTCTGAGGGTTCCTTTAGTGCTGGTGCTAGCATTTCCTAACACTAGTTATTGGTCTTTCCCAATGCCAACTAGTGCTACTAGAGTTCTTTGAGCTCTTCTAATGTTTTTGCTCATGTCTGCCTACACGAGTGATGTCCGCCAGTGACTACCATTGGGTCATTGTTAAGCTTCTCTTGTGTTAGCTTTGGCATCCATGGGGGAACTTAGTTGCTAATGCCTAAAACTAGTTATTGGGCTCTTTTAATGATAGTGACTGTCATGAAGTCGTCGCTAGGCTCCCCTGATGCTAGAACTAGCGTGTATCGACATCAGCAACTACCCCACAACAATAGTTGGCCAGTCCTTAGGTTCCCTTAGTATTAGCATTAACATCGGGCAATATGTGCCATTGCCCTATAACAGTAACTAAGTAGTCATTGGGTTCCCCAAAAGCTGGCGCTAGCATGCGCTAGCGTCAAATGATCGCCTTATAATAGTTGTTAGAATCTTTTAGCGCCAACTACTGTTACTAGGCTTTCATTAGGCTACTCTAGTTGCTGCCCTCATGTTTACCTGCGCCAACGATTACTACTAAGCCATCATAGAAAAAGCCCAAAATCGATGTCTGCCAACGCAAGTAATTACCATTAGGTCATTATTGAGCTTCTTTAGTGATGGTGCTAGCCTCTGCCAACACTAGCGATGCTTAATAGCAGTTAGTGGGCTCTTTACCAATGCCAGTGATTGTCATGAGGTCATTGCTGAGCTCCCTTGGTGGTAGTGCTAGCATCTATGTCACTTGCAACCACCCCACAATAATAAATGTGCAGTCTTAAAGTTCCCTTAGAGTTAGCACTGTGCCTACTAACATGAGTAACTACCTCGTAGTAGTGGTTGGGCAGTCGTTGGGTTCCTCTAATGTTGGTGCAAGCGTTTGCCAGCACCGCCACTTCTTCACACCAGTCATTGGGCTCACCCAATGCCAACTACTGTTGCTTGGCCATCATTAGTTCCTTTAATGCTTACCCTCACATCTACATGCATCACTGATTATCGTTAGGCCATCATTAGCAGAACCCAACAAAGATGTGTCCTAATGACTGTGATTATCGCTAGGTCATCGTTAAGCTCCCCTAATGCTAATGTTAGCATTTACCAGCTTTAGTCATTGCCCACAGCAGTCGTTAGGTTTTCCCATCGATAGCAACTATCATGGGGTTGTTGCTAGATTCAGTGTTAGCATTAGTATTTACAGACACCAACAACTACCCTATAGCAATAGCTGGGCAATCCTTAAGTTCCCCTGGTACTTGGCTTACATTTGCCAACACAGCAACTGCCAGCACCAGCGAATCCCCCGCAGTTGTCATTGGGCTCTCTCAATGCCAATTATTGCTCCTAGTCATTAGGCTCATCCAGTGGTTACCGTCTCGATACTAACAGTAGTGACTATTGCTGAGGGAACCTATCATAGATGTCAGCCAGCGCCAACAACTGTCACTGGGTCATCACTTAGAACCTTTAATGTTAGCACTGGCATCTACTGACATCAGCAATTGCTGAGCCAAAGTCATAGGGCTGTCTTTATGCCAGTGACCATCATAAGGTCATCATTGAGCTCCATCGATGCTAATACCAGCTTATACTGTTACCAACACTTGCCCTGTAGCAATAGCTGGGTAGTGCCTAGGCTCCTTTAACACTTCTACTGACATTCGCCAACATAAATAACTATCCGACAACAATAGCTAAGCAATCATTAGGTTCCTTTAAAGCTAGCACAAGTGTTTGCCATTACTAGTAACTACCCTGTAGTAGTCATAGGGCTCTCACAATGCTGACCACTACTGCTAGGCCATCGTTAAGGTCTGGTAGTGCTTGCTGTCACGACCATTTACACTAGCGACTATTATTATGCCAATGCTAGGGTACTTAGTGTAGATGTTTGCTAGCATTAATAACTACCATTAGGTCATCCTAAGCTACCCTAGTGCTGACGTTGGCATTTAGCAGTGTCAGTGACTGCCCAGCAACACTCGTTGGGCTCTCCCAACACCAAGGACTATCATGTGATAATCATTAGGCTCCTTTAGAGCTAGCACTAGCATCTACCGATACGAGTAACTACACTACAGAAGTAGCTTGGTAGATGTTGGGTTCTCCTAAAGCAAGTGCGAGCATCTGCCAACACAAGCGACTTCCTCACAAGTCGTTGGGCTATCCTAATGCCAATTACTGCTGCTAGGCCATCGTTGGGCTTTTCCAATGCTTACCTACATTTTTTTTCCTATGATAACAACTTTCATTAAGCCATCATTGGGGCAACCCAATGCAGATGTCTGTCAATGTCAACAATTGACCAATAGCAATCGTATGGTGCCTCTAACGCCTGCGACTATTATTGGGTTATCATTTGAGCTGCCTCAGTGCTAGCACTGATGACGATCGACACTAGTAGCTACCTTGCAGCAACAAGAGGCAGTCCTTGGGCTCCCCTAATGTTCGTGCTTATGTCTACAAACACAAGAAACTACACTACTAAAGTTGGGTTATCGCTGAGCCCCCATAATACTAGCACTAGGATCTACTGACGCCACTCACTACCCAACGACAATTGTTGGCCTTACCCAACACCAACGACTATCATAGGGCTATTACATGTCTACCACGATGCTACCACTAGCGTTTGTTAACACTAATAACTATCCTGCAATAGTAACTGGGTAGTCGTTGGGTCCCTACATAGCTAGTGCTAGCGTCTATTAGCACTAGCGACTTTTCTACAATAATCATTAGGCCATCCCTGCGTAAACAACTACTACTAAGCGATTGTTGGGCTTTTCTAGTGCTCGCCCTCACATTTGCTAGTACCAGCGACTATCACTGCTTGTCATTAAGCTCCTCTAGTGCTAATCTTAGCGTATACTAACATTAGCAACTACTCAATAGTAACCATTAGGCTCTCCCAACGATACCAATTGTCATCGGGTTGTCGCTAGTTCCCTATTGCTCGCACGAGTGTCTATTGACCACATATAATGATACTGAAGTAATTTTGAGGTTCCTTTAGTATTGGCACCAGTGTCTGCAAACTCCAACAATTGCCTTACAATAGTAATTAAGCTCTTCCAATGCTCACAACTGTCATTAGGCTCTTCTGGTGCTTGCCCTTGCATCTACCTATGCCACCGTCAGTCGTTGGGCCATTGCTAGGTAAACGTAATGCACATGTCTGCCAGCACTAGCGCCTATCACAACGTTGTCACTGAGCTCCCCTATTGTTAGCACTAGCTATTATAAGCATCAATGACTACCCTACAGTAGTCGTTGGGCTCTCCTAATGTTAGTGACGGTCATAGGTTTGTCGTTGCGCTTTCTCGGTGCTAACACTAGCATGTGCCATGAGCAACTGCACTATAGTAATAGCTGAGTAGTCGGTTGTCTCCTCCAAGGCTAGTGCTAGCATTTTTTAGCACAATTGACTTTCCCGTAGTAGTTTTTGAGCTCTCGTAGCATTAACAATTGTTGCTTGGTTGTCCTTAAGCTCCCTTCTACTCATCTTCGCGTCTGCTGGGCAATCGTTATGAGAACCGCTGCGCAAATGCCTACTAGCATTAGCAAATGCCAACAGGTCATCGTTGAGCTCCCCTAATGCTAGTGCTCGCATCTGCAAGTGTCTACGACTACCCAACAGTAGTCATTTGGACCTCTCAACGATAGTAATTGCCATAAGGTCATCGCTTGGCTCTTCCCAGTGATCGCAATAGTGTCTATTTATGCTAGTGACTGCCCCACAATAATAGTTAGGTTGTCTCATGATTCCTTTAGCGTTTATGCCATTGTTGGCCAACACTAGGAACTGCATCACAGTAGTAGCTGGGCAGCCATTAGATTCTTGTAAAATTTACTAGCTCTAATGACTTGCCTACAATAGTCATTGGGTTCTTCTAGTGCTAACTACTACTGCAAGGCCATTATTGAGCTCCCTAAAAACTGGACATCGCATTTACCTGTGCCATGACTGTCGTTGGGCCATCGTTAGGGGAACCCAGCCCATATGTCTACTGGCATCGACGACGATCGCTTGGTCATCTCTAAGCTCCTCTAATGCTAACACTAATGACTACTCTTATGTAGTAACATAGTTTTTTTGGTTATGGTGCTAGCCTCTATTAGTGCCAACAACTGTCCAACTATAATCATTATGCTCTCCTAATGCGAGCGACTTTCATGAGGTCATCAATGGGCTTCCCTAGTGCTAGCACTACCATGTAGCAACACAAGCAACTACCTTGCCAAAATAGCTGGGTAGTCCCCGGGTTCCCCTAGTGCTGGCGCTCTCATTTGTTAACAACCATAACAGACCAGTAACAGTAGCTAGGTAGTGATTGGGATCTCTTAAAATTGACGCTAATGTCTCCCAACGCTAGTAACTTCCCTGTAGCAGTTGTTAGGCTCTCCTAGCACTAATAACTGTTACTAGGCCATCATTGGGCTTCCTTATTGCTTGCCTTCGCATCTATTAGCACCAAAAACTTCCTCATACTAGTTGTTGGGGTCTCCCAATTTCAACTACTATCATTACACTCCTCTAGTACTTACCCTCACATCTACCTACGTTAGCAACTACCAATAACCCATCATTAGGGTAACCTTACACAGATGTCTGCCAACGTTAGTGATTACCGCTGGGTCATCGTTGAGCTCCTCCAATGCCAATGCCGACATCTATCAGCATCACGTGGTAGTCGCTGGGCTCTCTTGACGATAGTGACTATCATAGGGTTATCGTTGGGCTCCTTTGATGCTATAACTAACGTTTATCAACACTAGTAACTACCCCACAATAATAGTTGGATAAAACCTGGGTTCCCCTAATGTTGGCGCCAGAGTCTTCTAATCTGTGCAACTACCCTTTAGTAGTAGCTAGGCAGTTATTGGGTCCCTCAAAGCTGGCATCGCTGGGCTCCTCTAGTGCTTGCCCTCACGTCTACGTATGCTAGTAAATGCTGCTTAGCCATTGATGGAGGAACCCAATTTATATGTTTGCTAATGCCAACAAACGCCATTGGGTCATCGATGAGTTCCCCTAGTGCTGGCACAAGCATCTACCTATGTTAGCGACTACTTAGCAGCAGCGTGGGGCTTCCTTGGTGCTTGCACTAGGATCTACTAACATAAGCAACAGCTTTGCAATAATAACAAGGTAGTCTCTGGGTTCCTTAAGGTTGACGCTGGTGTTAGCTAATACTAGCAACTGCTCTATAAAAGCAGTTGGGTAGTCTTTAGGCTTTCCCAATGCCAATTACTATTGCAAGGTCATTTTTAAGCTCCATAAGTGATTGCCCTTGCATTTACCTGCGCCAATGACTACAACTGAGCAAACATTGGGAAACCAAGTGTAAATGTCTGCCAATACCTGTAATAGCTACGAGTTTATAACTGAGATCTTCTAGTCCTGTGAAGGCTTTAAACAATGCTAACGACTACCGTGCAGCCGTTGTTAGGCTCTCCCAACATTAACGACTATCATCAAGACATCGCTAGGCTCATCTGATGTTAGCACTAATATCTACTGACACCAATAACTGCCTCGTAGCAATAGCTGGCAATCACAAGGTTCCCTTAGTGCCAGTGCTAGCATTTCCCAACACTAGTTATTTGTTTCCTCCAAAGCTAAATCATCAT
The DNA here is from genome assembly GCA_021397835.1 of Moringa oleifera. Lineage (NCBI taxonomy): Eukaryota > Viridiplantae > Streptophyta > Magnoliopsida > Brassicales > Moringaceae > Moringa > Moringa oleifera. Next base: position 8,154,537 of record JAJFZO010000034.1, on the reverse strand, counting down.
TGAGCTCCTCCAATACTTGTTGTCATATCAACTTACGTAAGTGATACTTGTTGGGCCATCATTGGGGGAACTTAGCGCAAATATCTGCGTGCGCTAGCTACTGCCTTTAGGTTGTTGTTGAGCATCCCTTATGCTAGCGCTGGCATCTACTAACATGTCAGATTGCCCAATAATAGTCGTTGGATTCTCTTAACGAGATTGATTATTAAAGGGCTATTACTAGGTTCCTTGATGCTAGAACAACATCTACCGACACTAATAACTACCCTACAACAATACTTATGCACCCTCTAGGTTTCCTTTGTGTTAGTGCTAACATCAGCCAACACTTACAATTGCCGTGTAGTTGTAGCTAGGCAGCCGTTAGGTTCCCTCAAAGCTAACACTAGTGTGCACAAGCTTCAATGATAGTCCCACAATGGTCGTTAGGCCCTCCTAGCACCAACTACTGCTGCTAGATTATCATTGGTATCCTCTAGTTCTTGCCTTTACTAGTGTGCATGAGCTTCAATGACTGCCCCATAATAGTTGTTAGGCTCTTTTAGCACCAACTACTGCTACTAAATTATCATTGGTATCCTCTAGTTCTTGCCCTTGCGTCCACTTACACCAACGATCATTGCTAGGCCATCGTTGAGGGAACCTAGCACTCATGTCTAGTAGCACAAGCGACTACCGTTGGGTTATTACTGAGCTTCTGTAGTAATGGTACTAGCCTTTACCCTCGCTAATGACTTCCTAGTAATCGTCACTGGGCTCTACCAACACGAGCGACTGTCATGGGGTCATTGTTAGGCTCCATTATTGCTGGTGCTAGTGTCTGCTAGCACAAGCAATTGCCTCGCAGTAATAGTTACGCAGTCCTTAGGTTCCCTTGGTGCTAATGCCATTTGCCAACAATAAAATGACCATGCTACTATAATGAAGTGGTATTTAGATTCCCCAAAGTTGGCGCTAGTGTTTACCACCACTTACAACTTCCCTATAATAGTCGCTTCGCTTCACTAACGGCAACTACTACTGCTAGGCAATCATTTAGCTTTTCTGGTGCTTACCTTCACATCTACCTACATTAGTGACTCCCAATGGGCCATTGTTCAAGGAATCCAACATGAATGTTTGCTATCACCAATGAAAGTAGGTAATATTAAGCCCCCCAATTAGTGGCATTAGCTTCTATCAATATCAGTGACTACCCTGCAGTTCCTATTGGTATTTCCCAACATCAACGACTATCATGGAGTCATCCTTGGGCTCCTTTGGTGCTAGTTCTAACTTCTACCAATACGAGCAATTGCCGTGGAGTAATAGTAGTATTGTCCTTAAGTTTCCCTTGTTCTAGCACTAGGGTTTGCCAACACTAACAACTGCCTCACAGTAGTGGCTGGGCAGTTATTGTGTTCCCTCAAAGCTAACTGCATTGTCTACAACCACTAGCGAGTTTCCTTACAACCATTGAGCTCTCCTAGTGCTTGCCCTCCCGTTTACCTATGCCAGCAATGTTTGGTGGGCCATTATTAAGGGAGAACGGTGCAATGTTTGCTAATGCCAACGAGTGCTATTGGGTAGTCGCTGAGCTCCCTTAATTTTGGTACTGGCTTTTACCTTCATCAATGACTACCCAACATCAGTCGCGGGCTCTTCTAATGCTAGCAACTTTCATAGGGTCATTGTTGGGCTCCTTTAATGCTAGAACTAGCATTAATAACACCAACAACTGCCTTATAGTAAAAATTAAGAAGTCCTTGGGTTCCCCTATGCTAGCACTAGCATTTGTTAACACCAACAACTACCTCACACCATAGCTGAGTAGCCATTGGGTTCCTAGAAAGCTAGCTGTAGTATCAATAAGCCCAAGCAACTACCTCACAGAACTTGTTAGGCTCTCCCAATATTCACCACAATTGGCAGGCTATTGTTTAAGTGCTCTAGTGCTTAGTCTTGTGTCAACCTAGTTAGGGGATCCCAGTGTATATGTTTGCTAGCGCCAGCGACTGCCATTAGGTCATTGTTGAACTCCCTTATTACTAGTGATGGCATCTATCAACATTAGTGACTGCCCAATTATAATCATTGGGATCCCTCGATGCATGCACTAGCATCTACCGACACCAACAACTACCTCACAGCAATAGCTGGGTGGTCCTTGGTTTCTCTAAGGATGGCGCTGGCACCTGATAACACCTACAACTACCCCGCAGTAGTTGTTAGGTAGTCGTTAGGCTCTCCCAATGTCAACTACGAGTACTAGGTCATTGTTGGGCTCCTCAAATACTACCTTCACATTTATGTGCGCCGACGATTACTGTTAGGCCATCATTGAGGGAACACAGTGCAAATGTCTGTTAGTGCCTACAACTACTTCTAGTTCATTACTGAGTTCCATAGGCCTTAAACAGTGCAAGCAACTACTCAATAGCAGCCTTTGGGCTCTCCTAACGCTAGTAACAGTCATTGGGAAATGTTGGGCTTCTCTTGTGTTAGCATCAGCATCAACTGATATCAGTAACTACCTCGCAGTACCAGCGAGTAGTCATTAAGCTCCCTCAAAGCTGGTGCTAGCATCAGCCAAATGTCTACCAACGCCAACTATTACCATTGGGTCATTGCTAAGATCTATTGGTACTGTGCTAACCGTAAAATGTGCTAGTAACTATCTAGCAGTAGTTGTTAGGCTGTCCCAATGCTAGTAACTATGTTAGGGATATTGCTCGGCTCCCTTGGTGCTAGCACTAGCGTCTATCGACACTAGCCACTACCCAGCAGTAGTCCTTGTGCTTTCCCAATGCCAACTAGTACTATTAGGCTATCATTAGGCCCCTCTAGTGCTTGCTTTCTTGTCTACCTGCATTAGCGACTACCAGTGGGGCATCGATGGGGCAACCTAATGCAAATATTTGCCGATGTTAATGACTGTCGCAAGGTCATTGCCAAGTTCCTATAATGCTAGCACGGGCCCCTACAGGTGCTAGTGATTGTCGAGCAATAATTATTAGGCTCTCTCAGTGCCAGTGATAGTCATGAAGTCGTTATTGGGCACCCCTGGTGTTAGCCCGATCATGTACTAACACTAAAAACTGCCTCGAAGCAATAATTGGGTAGTCATTAGGCAATCCCAATGCCAACTATTGCTGCTAGGTTGTCGTTGGACCCCTCCAATGCTTTTGCCTCATGTCTACCTACACTAACGGCTGTCGTTGGGCCATTACTGAATGAACCTAGTGTAGATATTTGGTAACACTAACAATTATCGCATGGTCACTACTCAACTCCCTTAGTGCCTCCGTTGACTGCCCAGCAGCTGTCATTGGGCTCTCCCAACGCTAACGATTGTCATGGGATTGTTATTAGGATCCTTCATTGCTGGTACTAATGTATACCAACACCAAAAATTGCCCCACAGTAAAAGCTAAAAAGTCTTTCAATTTCCCTAACACTGGCGCTGACATCAACCAATATTAGTAACTACCTCGCTATAGTAGCTAGGTAGTCGTTGGCTTCTCTAAAAGCTGGTGTGAGTGTCTACGAACATCAGCAACTTCTATCTAGTCGTCATTGGGATCTCCTAATGCCAACAACTGTTCCTAGGCCATTATTGGGCTCATTTAGTGGTTATCCTCACGTCTATCTATGCCAACGACTACTAATGGGCCATCACTATGGCAACCTAATGTAAATGTTTGGTAGCATTAGTGAGTATCGCTGGGTCATTGTTGAGCTTCCTTAGTGCTAGTATTTACCAATATCAACAATTGCATAATAGTAATTGTTGGGCTCTGCCAACGTCAACGACCATCATCGGGTCGTCATTAGGCTCTTTTGGTGCTAGTGCCCAAGTCTACCAGTACTAATAACTACCCCATAAAAGTCGTTGGGCTCTTCCATTACCTAGTACTATTGCTAGGTGTTAATTGGCCTCTCTTATGCTTGCTGAGGTAGAAGCTGGGCCATCGTTGGGAGAAACTAGCACTGATGTCTGCCAGCATCAGCAACTGCCGCTAGCTGATGGTTAAGCTACTCTAGAGTTGGTGCTGCCATTTACCAGTGTCATCGATTGCCTAGTAATATTCGTTAAGCTATTCCAATGCCAGGACCTATCATAGGATCGTTGCTGGGCTCTCCCAATGCTAGCATTAGCATTTACTGACACCAACAACTGCCCTACAAAAATAATTAAGCAGTCGTTAGGTTCCTCCAAAACTAGTGCGAGCATATGCTAAGATAATGAATCCTCCGAAGTCATCATTGGGCTCCCTTAATGCTGACTACCATTGCTAGGCTGTCGTTGGGCTCCCTTAGCACTTACAATCGCGTTTACTTGTGCTAGCAACTCGCGTTAGGGCATCGTTAGAGGAACTTGGCATAGATGTTGGCCAGAGCCAACGATAGCCATTGGGTCACCATTCAGATCTCCTAATGTTGGCATGAGCATCTACTAGCGTGAGTGACTACCTAGCTAAAGTCATTGGGCTCTCCTTATCTAAGCAACCATCATAAGGTCATCATTTAGCTTCCTTAATGCTAGCATCAGTGTCTACTAATACCAATAACTTCCTCAAAGCAATAGATGGGTAGTCCCAAAGTTCTCTTAGTGCTGGCACTGGCATTTTCTAACACCAACAATTGCCCTACAACAGTAGCAAGGCAATCATTAGGCTTTCCCAATTGTGATGCAATAGAAGTGTGAGTGTCAGCCAGCACTAATGACTACCCTAAAATAGTCGTTAGGCTCTCATAATGCTGACCACTGTTGCTAGGCCATCATTGAGCTCTTCTAGTTCTAATCCTTTATGTTTGTCATTTATGTGCATTAATGACTATCGTTGGGCCATCGCTCTGTACCTAGCACATATGTTTCCTAGCGTCAATGACTTCTACTAGGTGATTACTAAGCTCCCCTAGTGCCTGCACTGACATTTACATGAATCAATAACTAGCCAACAATAGTTATTAGGCTCTCCTAATGCCAATGACTATTAGAGGGTAGTCTTAGGGTCCCTTTGTGTAAGCACTAGCATCTACCAACACCAACACATGCACAATAGAAATAAATGGGTGATCGTGGGGTTCCTTCAAAGCTAGTGCGAGCATCTGCTAGCAAAGCAATTTGCCTGAAGTAGTCATTGGGCTCTCCTAATGACAACTATTACATCTAGGTCATCGTTTGACTCCTCTAGTGCTTGCCCTCAAGTCTATTTACGTTAGCGACGACTCTTGCACCATCACTGGGTAACCTAGTACAGATGTTTGCTAGCATTAGTGACTGCCTAGCAGTAATCATAGGGCTCTCCCCACGTGTGCAACTATTATTAGGTCATTGCTAGGCTGCCTCGATGCTCAGACCAACTGCCTTGCAACAATAGCGGTGTAGTCCCTTGGTTCCTTGAAGCTGCCAACACCTATAACTACACTGCAACAGTAATTAGGAATTAATGATTCCCTTAAAGATGGGTTATTGTTGAGTTCCCTTAATATTGGTGCTTACATCTACCAACATCCACAACTGCCCAGCAATAGTCATTAGGCTCACCCAATGCCATTGACTATCATTGGGTAGTCAATGGACTCCCCTGATGCTAACACTAGTGTCTATCGACTCTTATAACTGTCTCATAACAATAACTGGACAGCCCCTAGGTTCCCCTAGTGTTGGCGTTAGTGTGTGCTAGCACCAGTAACTACCTTACAGCAATGACTAGGTAATCATTGGGTTCCCTTAATGCTAAAGTGAGCATTTACTAGCACTAGCGACATCCCTACAGTAATGATTGGGCTTTCCCAATGCCAACTAGTATTATATGCTGTCATTGGGCTCTTGTAGGCCTTGCCCTTTCGTCTACCTACACTATGATTGCCATAGGGCCATTGCTGGGACAACCTAGTACAAATGTCAGCTAGTGTCAATGATAACCCAGTAATAGTTTGTTAGGCTCCTCTAATGCCAGCAACTATCATTAGGTCATTGCATGGCTCTCCTAGTCCTAGCACAAACATCTACTGACACCACAAACAACCCGTATTAATGGCTCGATAGTCCTTAGGTTCCACTACTATTGGTGCTTGCATCTACCAATACTAATAATTGCCTCGTAGTAGTAATTGGGCTATCGTTAAGTTCCTCCAAAGTTGGCACAAGTGTCTCTTAGCACTATCAACTTTCCCACAAAAGTCGTTAGGATCTAATAGTGCCTATTATTATTGTTAGGCTGTCATTGGGATCCTTTAGTGCTTGCCCTCATGTATACCTACATCAGCTATTATCGGTGGGCCATCGCTGGAGCAATCTAGTGCGAATATTTGGAAACGTCAGCGACTATCGCTAAGTCTTCGCTAAGCTCCTTTTGTGCTAACGCTGGCATCTGCACCATTAGAGATTGCCCAGCATCAATCGTTAGGCTCTCCTAATGCCAGTGACTATCATGGGGTTGTTGTTGGGCTTTTTTAATACTGGCCCATCCTAGCAACTATACCGTAGAAGTAGCTGGGTAATCATTAGGCTCTCCTAATGCAAACCACTACTGCTAGGGCATCATTGGGCTTCTCTAGTGCTTACCTTCACATTTTCTTATACTAGCTACTACCATCAAGCCATTGCTAGGTAACCCATACAGATGTTTTCCAACATCAACGATGTCCCAACAATAGTCATTAGGCCCTCCTAATGCCTGCGATAATTATTGGGACGTCGTTGGGCTCCCTTGATGCTGACATTAACGTCCATCGACACCTGCAACCTCTTCACAGCAATGGCAAGGCAGTCCCTAGGGTCCTGTAGTGTTGGCGTCGACGTCTACCAACTTTGGCAACTACATTGTAGTTATGGCTGGGAAGTTATTGATTCCTTTAAAGCTAGGTTATCATCGAGCGCCTTTAGTGCTGGTGTTGGCATCTACCATCCTTAACGACTTCCCAACAATAGTCATTAGGCTTCCTAATGCTAACGACTGTCATGGGGTCATCACTAAACTCCGTGCTAAGCCCAGCAATTGATTGATAATAATAACTTGGCAATCCGTAGGCTCCCCTAGTGTTAGCGCTGGCATATACTAACACTAGCAACTACCCCGTAGCAGCAACTAGGCAGTCGTTAGGGTTTTTAAAAAGTTGACACGAGCATCTACCAGCACCAGTGACTTCTCCACAGTAATGTTTGGGCACTCCCATTGCCAACTACCGTTGCAAGGTCGTCGTTACGCTCTTGTATGTTTTGCCCTCACGTCTACCTATGTTTGCGATTGCATTTGGGCCATCCTTAGTGCAACTCAATGCAGATATCTGCCAGCATTAGCGATAGCCTAATAGTAATTATTGGGCTCTCCCAACTCTAGAGACTATCATAGGGGCACCGTTCGGCTCTCATGTTGCTAACACTAACATCTACCAACATTAGCAACTGCCCTACAGGAATAACTAGGTAGTCCTTTGGTTCCCCTAATGCTAGGATCGATGTCTGTCAATACTAACCATTGCCCTATAGCTGGGTTGCCATTTGGTTCCCTCAAAGCTGGCACGAGCATCTGCCAACACCAAAAACTTCTCCACAGTTGTCATTATGCCATCTTAGCACCAACTGTTATTGCTAGGCCGTCGTAAGGCTCTTCTTCTACATGCCTTCATGTCTACTTATGCTAGCGATTACCATTAGGGGAACTTACCATAGATGAGTGCCAGCCCTAGCAATTATCACTAGGTTATCATTGAGGTTCCCTAATACTGTTGCTAGCCACTACCAGTGCCAGTAACTGTCCAGCAGTAGTTATTGGGCTATTTTAATGTAAGTGACTATCATGGGTCATCATTGGGATCCCCGATGCTGGCACTAATGTTTACCAACCTAAGTAACTACCTCAAAAAAATAACAAGGCATCCTTACCCTATCCTTGTGCTAGCGCCGATGACTACCAACACTGGCAACTATCCTACAGTAGCAGTTGGGAAGTCGTTGGATTCTTTCAAAGTTGGCGAGAGCATCTACTAGAACTCGTAAATTTCCCACATAAGTAATTATGCTCTCTCAACGCCTACCACTATTGTTAGGCCATCATTGGGCTCTGCTAATGCCAGCGATAATCATGGGGTCATCGTTGGGCTCTCTTGGAGCTGACACCAGTGTCTATTGACACCAATAATAGCCAGCTCAGCAATAACTAAGTGGTCTTGATGCTGCCCTAGTGTTGGGGTCGGTGTCTGCCAATGATAGCAACTACCTAATAGTAGTAGCTAGGTAGCCATTAGGTTCCCCCAAAGCTGATGCAACTATCTGCCAGCACTAGTTACATCCTCACACCAATCATTTGGCTCTCTCGATGCGAACTACTAATGCTAAGGAGTCATTGGGCTCCTTTAGTGCTTGCCGTCACGTTTACTTATGCCAATGACTGCTGTTGGGCCATCGCTAAGGGAACCAAGTATAGATGTCTGCCGTTGGCAACGACTATTGCTAGGTAATCTTTAAGCTCCTCTAATGCTCATGTTGGCCTCTACTAACGCTAGCGATTTCCCACCAATAGTCATTAAGCTTTCCTAACGCCAACTATTATCATACGATCATCGTTAGCCTCCTTCTATACTAGTATTAGCATCTATTGACCTGAGAAACTGTGTGCAATAATAATTAGGAAGTCTGTTGGTTTATCGGGTGCTGGTGTTGGCATATGCTAACACCAACAATTGCCTTATAGTAATAAATGAGTAGTTATTGGTTCCCCCAAAGCTGGCGTGAGCGGTTTCTTGCACTAGTGACTTTCCTGCAACAGTCGTTTAGCTTTTGCCAACGCCAACTACTATCATGCGGTGAAGTCTCTTGGTTCACCTAGTGTTGGCTTTGGTGTTTGCCAACACTAACAATTGTCCCACTATAGTAGCTGGGTAGTCGTTGGGTTCCCCAAAGCTGGAGCGAGCATTTGCCAGTGGCAACGGCTTCCTTGCACCTGTCGTTGGGCTCTCCCAATGCAAACTACTTTTGCTAGGCCATCATTTGACTCCTTAGTGGTTATCTTCACGCCTACTTATGCAAGGGACTGTCGTTATGCCATCATTGGGGGAATCCAACAAAGATGCCTCCCAACACTAGTGAAAGTTGCTGGGTCATCGCGGAGCTCCCTTAGCACTAGTACTAGCATTTACTAGCATTAATGACTGCCCAACAACAATTGCTTGGCTCTCCCAATGACAACAACTGTTATAAGTGGTCATCGTTAGGCTCCTTTAGTGCTCGCACTAGTGTCTATCAAGACTAAGAATTGCCCCACGATAATAGTTGGGTAGTCACTTGATTTTGTTGGTGCTAACATTAGCTTTTGCGAACACTAGTAACTACCTTATAGTAGTAACTGAGTAGTCATCGAGTTCCCCTAAAGCTGATGCTAGCATCTGCCAGCACTAGCAATTGCCTTACAATATCTATTAAGCTCTTTTAATGCCAACCATTGTTCCTGACCCATAATTGGGCTCCTTTAGTTCTTGCCCTCGCATCTACATACGTTAGTGACTACCATTGGGTCATCATTGAGGGAAGCCCACCGTAAATGTTTGCCAATGCAAGCGATTACTGTTAGGCCATCATTGAGCTGCCTTAGTGCTAGTGCACACTTTTACCTACATCAGGGACTACCCTGCATTAGTAGTTAGGCTCCCCTAACAATAGTGAATATCATGGGGTCGTCGTTAGGCTCCTCAAGTGCTAATACTAACGTCTACTAACACCAATAACTACCCCAATAGTTAGACAGTCCTTGGGTTCCCTAAATGTTGGTGCTAGCATCTAGCAAATCTAGCAACTGCCCCATTGTAGTAGTTCAAAGTTGTTGGGTTCCCCCAAAGCTAACGCAAGCGCCTACCACCACCAGCGACTGCCCCACAAACATCATTGGCTCTTCTAATGCCAACTACTATTGTAAGGTCGTCATTAGGCTCTCTAATGCTAGTGCTCTTGTTTATCAATGACAGCGACCATTGTTGTGCTATCGTTGGGGGAACCCAACACAGATGCGTTCTAGAGCTTGCGATTACCGTTAGGCTATCGTTAAGCTCCCTAGTGCTAATGTTAGCATCTACCAATGGTAGCGACTGCCATACAACAGTTATTGGGCTCACACGATGCAAGTGACTTTCATAAAGGATATGAGTGACTTTTGTAAGGCTGTTGCTAGGCTCCCTTAGTGCTAATACTAAAGTCTATAGACTTCAATAATTGCCTCGCACTAATTATTAAACATTCCTTGGGTTCCCCTAATGCTAGCACTAGTCTAGCAGCACCAACCACTACTTTACAATTGCAACTAGGCAATTGTTGGGTTCCCCTAAAACTGGTGCTAACATCTACGTATGCCAGTGACTTCCCTTAAATGTCCTTGGGCTCTCCTAGTACAAATAATAATTGTTCGGCTATTGTTGGGCTCCTCAAGTGCTTGCTCCCGCGTTTTGCTTGCACCAACGATTGTCGCTAGGCCATCATTGGGGGAACCTAGTACCAAAGTCTATAGCAATAACGATTACTGCTAGGTTGTCTCTGAGCTCTTTTAGTGATGATGCTAGCATCTACTAGTGCAAGCGACTTCTTAGCAGCAGTCATTGAGCTTTCCATATGCTAGCGATTGTCATAGGATCATCGTTGAGCTCCCTCGATGCCAACTCTAGTGTCTACTAATACTAGTAACTACCCCGTAGCAGTAGCTAAGCAATCATTGTTTTCCCCTAAAGTTGGCACTAGCGTTTGGCAGCACTAATGACTTCCTCACATCAATTGTTGGGCTTTCCCAGTGCCAACTACCGCTACTAGCCATCGTTAGGCTCTTCTAGTGCTTACCCTCGCGTTTACCTGCTCTAGCGACTACTACTATGCCATCATTGGAGGAATCCAGTATAAATATCTGCATGTGCCAATGACTGCCATTAGGTCATCCCTTACCTCCTCTAATGATGGTGTTGGCATCTACCAGTGTAAGCGATTACCTAATAGCACTTATTGGGCTTTTCCAACGCTAGCAACAATCATGGGGTCATTGTTAGGCTTCTTTAATACTGGCACTAGTTTACTTGTACCAGCAACTACCCCACAACTATTCTTTAATACAAGCAGGTAAGTTGTTACGCACTCCTTAGCAGATTTCCACTTCCATGACCACCGTCTTGCTGTCTTAATCGACCAACACCCTTTGTGGGTTCTAGGTTAGCGTACAGTTGGGCATCGTAACACGGCTTCCAATTCATCCTGCATCGCTAGTTTTACTTACCAAAAATGGCCCACTTGGAGCTCTCGATTTCGTGGGATGGCTAAACGAAGCAGCCAACCCATACTACCTATTTAAAGTTTGAGAGTAGGTCGAAGGCATTGTGCCCCCGATGCCTCTAATCATTGGCTTTGCCCGATAGAACTTGCATCTGAGCTTCAGCTATCCTAAGGAAAACTTTGGAGGGACCAGCTACTAGACAGTTCGATTAGTCTTTCGCCCCTATACCCAAGTCAGACGAACGATTTGCACGTCAGTATCCCTGCGGGCCTCAGCTAGAGTTTTCTCTGGCTTCGCCCCGTTCAGGCATAGTTCACCATCTTTCTGGTTCCAACAAGCATGCTCGCACTTGAACCCTTCTCAAAAGATCAAGGTTGATTAGCAGTGCACCCGCGAGGGATCCCGCCAATAAGCTTCCTTGCGCCTTACGGGTTTACTCGCCCGTTAACTCGTACACATGTCAGACTCCTTGGTCTGTGTTTTAAGATGGGTCGAATGGGGATCCCGCTGGCCGACGCCGGAAGCATGCAAGTACCAAAGCACCATCATGATGGCGAGCATTACCAGCCACGATCTCGACGATGACGTCTTCACGAGCGTATTAAAGGCTCGAGCTTGGGCTGCCCTCGCGATCCACGTCAGTTCGCACCTCGAGTCGATCGACGGACTAACTTATGGCCATTTCATATCTGACCGAGGTGCATCACTGGCCCCTATCCACTTCTCTCTCGATAATTTTGAGCACTTTTTAATTCTCTTTTCAAAGTCTTTTTCATTTTTCCCTCATGGTACTTGTTCGCTATCGATCTCTCGCCCGTATTTAGCCTTGAGCGTAATTTACCGCCCTATTGGGGCTGCATTCCCAAATAACCCGACTCGTCAACAGTGCCTCGTGGTGTGACAAGGTCCGTGCAAGATGGGCTCTCACCCTCTACGGCACCCCTTTCAAGGGATTTGGGCCCCGGTCCGTCGCTGAGGATGCTTTTCTAGACTACAATTCAGGCGTCGAGGGCACACAATTTTAAAGCTGGGCTTTTCCAAGTTCACTTGCCGTTACTGAGGGAATCCTTGTTAGTTTCTTTTCTATCGATTATTGATATGCTTAAACTCAATGGGTGGTCCTGCTTGACCCATGGTCGCATCTCGATCAATCGATCGTTGGGTCCGTGAGCATGAGGCTTTCTTTACCACTGCCAAGCTGTGATGCGACGTCGCTCGAGGCTCCTTTTTTAGGCCAACTGTGAGCCAAAGGCGCACAAGAGGCCAACATCCACCCCGTGATCGTCCCTTCTTTCCTCGAAGGGATGCAAGAGGGTCGGGGGCGACGGTGCTTGACACCAGGCAGACTTGCCCTCGGCCTGATGGCTTTGGGCATAACTTATGTTCAAAGACTCGATGGTTAACGGGATTCTGCAATTCTTCATTGATGCGAGAGTCGAGATATCCATTGTCGAGAGTCATTTTAGACATCGTTTAGGGACGACATGACCATCAGCCGCACACCGAGATCGGGGCGACTGAGGCGTGCTTTTTTATTCGAGTTCCTTAGTGCATCCCGCACTGTAGGTTTTGTTGTTGCGCACGACGAGGGGCTTGGGCGCAAGCTTACGCACCCTTGTCATGCGAGGAGGGACGTCGGGCTCGAGAGCCCTCCGTCTCACCGGTGTGTTTACAACGTGTTCATGGGTCGTTTCATTGAGCGAGCGTTTGACAATGATCCTTCCACAGGTTCACGTATGGAAACCTTATTACGACTTCTCCTTCCTCTAAATGATAAGGTTCAGTGGACTTCTTGCGATGTTAATAGTGACGAACCGCTCACGTTGCCGCGATCCGAACACTTCACCAGACCACTTAATTGGTAGGAGAAATAGGCGGTGTGGACAAAGGGTAGGGACGTAGTCAATGCGATCTGATGACTCGCGCTTACTAGGAATTCCTCGTTCGAGTCCAATAATTGCAATGATCTATCCCCATCACGATGAAATTTCAAAAATTACCCCAGCCTGTCGGCTAAGGTTACAAACTCGTTGAATACATTAGTGTAGCGCGTGTGCGGCCTAAAACATCTAAGGGCATCACAGACCTGTTATTGCCTCAAACTTCTTTGGCCTAAGAGCCATAGTCCCTCTAAGAAGTTGACTGTGGAGGGTCACCTCCACGTAGCTAGTTAGCAGGCTGAGGTCTCATTCGTTAATGGAATTAACCAGACAAATCGCTCCACCAACTAAGAATAGGATCGAAATCCTATGATGTTATCCCATACTAATGCATTCAGAGCGTAGGCTTGCTTTGAGCACTCTAATTTCTTCAAAGTAACAGCACCAGAGGCATGACCCGACCAATTAAGGCCAGGAACGCATCGCCGGCAGTAGGGATGAGCCAACTGGTGCAGACTGTAGACGGACCGGCCGACCCATCCTAAGGTCCAACTATGAGCTTTTTAATTCCACAGCTGGAATTACCGCGGTTGCTGGCACCAAACTTGCCCTCCAATGGATTCTCGTTAAGGGATTTAGATTGTACTCATTCCAATTACAAGACTCTAAGAGCTCGGTATTGTTATTTATTGTCACTACCACCCCATGTGATGAATGGGTAATTTGTGCGCCTGCTGTCTTTCTTGGGTGTGGTAGCCATTTCTCAGGCTCCCTCTCTGGAATCGAACCCTAATTCTTCGTAACCTGTCACAACCATAGTAGGTGCCACACTGTCTGTTATGGGATCAACGTAACCCTAGTGTGATGGCACTAAGTGCATCCACCTAGCCAGCCCAACTTTCTAAGCCCATGCCAAGTGAAGAAGAAGAGATAACAATGTAAAAGCAAAGTAAGGAGACAGTGTTACAAGAACTCTTTCTCAACCTTAATTCAAAATAAAGGAGCTCTTTATAAAAGAAGGGTCTCTCTCTAAGAGTACCTAAAGCCTCTAGCTACCCACACACTTGAGTTTGTATTACTCAATATCTTTACAACTGAACCCAAGCCCCCTTTTTATACTAGTTGAGGAGTTTCCTACTCAAACACTCTCTCTTAATTATCCCACGTTATTCGGATAGACCACCCAATCTTGATCATGAATCTTTTATCCTATTGAGGCTTATCTTCAAAGTTTAGATAGCATCCTCCTCCCACAAGGACTCTCCATGAGTAAAGGATCTTTGGATAGCATCCTTCTCTCGCAAAGACTCTCCATAAGTCAAGGATATTTGGATAGCATCCTCTTCCCGTAAGGACTCACCATTTGGATAGCATCGTTCTCCTGCAAGGACTCTCCATGAGTCAAGGATATTTGGATAGCATCCTTCTCCTGCAAGGACTCTCCTTGAGTCAAGGATCATATCTCCTTTGAAGTCTTCTCCAAGCCTTTTTATCCGTTTTTAATCGGTTTGGATATGCTTGAGGAGGTGGTTCCCATTCAGGACTCATCTCGAGCCTTATCTTACTTGGCTTTCGAGATAGACATCTGTTTCTTATCCTTCTATTACCTTGATCCTCCACTAGCAAATAGCCATATCCTTTCTTTGTGGAATATCTTCACTTGCTGGACTTTCCATGTCAAGTTGGGTTCCCGAAATTTGCCCTGTGTTCCCATCGCTGGACATACTCGCACCATTATATACTGGTGCTTGCTTGAGGCATCTCTGCTGCTTTACCCTTAAGCGGGCTTGTGGGTCTATTTGCGTGCTTCATCCCTCGCTCCATAACGTTCCCAGCTCATCAGCGTATCTTGCCACTGTGAGTATGAAACTCAATTTCTCACGAGTCTCTCGTATTCGTTCCCATATCTAACTCAGGAGTTTTTGCCTTGCTAGCATGGTCCTTCACACTTATAGGTCCGGGCATGGAGCACGACTCACCATGCCTATGCCTTGGCACTCAGATTCAAGGGTCTAATAAACCATCCCCACTAAAAGAACCCAACACCCTCGTCAGCTTATTGTTGTTGTACGCCTTGATCTGGTCCTCGAATTGCCACAATGTGGTATCTTTTTCTCAGCTCGCATCCACCTAACTAGTGCCTTTCCATTGGACTAAGTAGTATGTCCTCTGATTCATCTTACTATATTCCTCCTTTCAATGATCAAGGATCTTCTCTGTTTCCTTGTCAAATTAAACTCGAGTTGCCGGTGGTGCACACTTAGCCTGCTTGCGTCCGCGATCGACATCTTCCTGAAACTCTTTGAGGAAGCTCACGTGGAATGTTGGGTGCATCCTCAGATGTTGCGGTAGCTTTAACCCATAAGCTACTACTCCAACTTTCTTCTCGATTATATGATCAACATTCCTCCTTGAAGGCAATGTCTTAGGGAGTTCCGATGGCATCTTGCTATTGAATTCCCTCAACACTTCAGCACTCTCGTCAGGTACCTCCACCACCTGATCTGGTTTCGCCTCGAATAGTGCTGCCAGCATCATCACTTCACCCTTTTGCAGTTCTAACTTAAATCGCTTTGCAGATTGCAACCCGATCTGCTTCTTTTTACCGAAAGCTCCCTTGCAGCTTCCGTTCTGATTAGGCTCGGGGCTCACTCATTAGCCACGAGTAATCCACCTAAGTGGGGCATCACCAATGCCTTGGCTAGTTTGAAGAATTCTAGACCCAAGATAACATCGAAGTCATCTAACTGAGTTATCATGAAGTTGGACGTACCTTTCCATTCACCTACTTCAAGGGTTGTAGTGGCAGCTCCGCATACTGCCTTTGCCTCAGCATACGCTGATTTGAACTTGACCAAGGCTGGAGAAAGCTTAAGCCCAAGCTTTCCCACTTCTCTTTCCGTGATGAAATTGTTGGTAGCTCGCGTATCCAACATTGCCATTACATCCTTCCTATTTACCTTCATCGGGACATAGATCAACCCTTTCTGCAAGTTCTTGGGTGTGATCGCATTCAACAATTTGATTGGGTTCGCCCAAGTTATGGCATTCCTTTCCTCTTCCTCAGGGGATCCCTCTGCTGCTATGAGCACCACTAATTTCTTCTTGTGTGGACAGTCGTGTGCTCGATGTGACCCGTTGCATAAGAAGCAACCCCCTTGGTCCACATTCTTTCCCTTACCCTTCAAAAGGAATGAGCTTCGAGGCTTGCTAGACTCGGCATTCTTCTTTCTCTTGCCTTTGCCATTGGGCTTTTTCATCTCCTTTCCAGCCTCCCCTCGTTTCTCACCTTTTTCGAAAGCATCACCTACATACTTGAAATCCACCAAGTTATCTACCACGAAAAATGCTAGGGGCAAGTCTTTGACACCTTGGCGCCTCAGTTTTGCTTGAGCTTGCGGCTACAAGCCCGATAGGAAGTTAAACAACCGATCCTCCTCCGACATGTTTTTGATGTCTAACATCAGGGAACTAAACTCCTTCATAAAGTCACGCACTGAGCCCGTCTGCTTCAAGCGCTTCAGTTGTTCCCTAGCCATGAACGAAGTGTTACATGGCAGGAATTGCTCCTTCAATTCCTTTTTGAGTGCCTCCCACGAATCAATGCTAGGTCTTAGCATGATAGCATCATCCTGCATACGGGTGCACCACCATAACTTAGCATCACCAGATAAGTCTATGGATGTGATCATTACCTGGTCGTTTACGGGCACTCAAGCAGCTTTGAAATACTGCTCCATATCCTACAAGAAGTTCTCCAACTCCTTGGCGTTCCTCTCTCCTGAGAACGGCTTTGGTTCTGGCACCTTCAACTTAGCCACAGTAGAGTCTGCTCCTACTGTTGTTGTATGGGAAGCCCTTTTCAGCAACACGATCTCAGACTCAAGGCTCCTCACAGTCTCCTTGAGGTTTTCGATGTCCTCTAT